>CM031240.1:808402405-809602405 GCA_018340775.1 Taxus wallichiana var. yunnanensis | reverse complement strand
TGTGGAAGAAGGAAGAAAGCAAGATCTGATTGAAATTTGGTGGTTGAGGTTGATTAGATGTGTGCATTAATGATTAGAAAGACGTTTCCCTATTTTCCACCTACCAAATCCCACCTAGATTTGAATTTGAATAGTCCAACGTGTAGCTTGTGTCAACATCTCTTTAACAAGCCCTGCACGTGCCGATTTGAGCACCGCAGCAAGTTATGGCTGTTAAGTGTACATGTCACTCGACACGCAATGACATGTGCATGCATGTCGATCGATCGAGAAATCGCTAATTGTTCATCTATTTTGTCTTTTATGCCATGTGTCATGCACATTTGGTCATTCAAATTTGGCACCATGTTGGCATGCTTTGATAGGTTGTGTGTAACACACTCAAGTATGATAGATGATGCATGCACATGTGGCGCTAAAGAAGATGCAAGGCACGAAGCGAGAGGCAAAAGGCAAAGGAGGGAGTGCACGCAACACAACGCGGCGCCAGAAAGAAGGCATACTTGCAAGATGGGGAACAAGTATGGAATCGAGGAAGGGTGAGCATCCAACTACGAAGACATGATGAAAAGGGGGTGCGCGTGAGCTTAGTGTATGCAAGCGCGCAAGAGGAATGCCAGACTTAGCCATTTTGGAAGACAAGTTCTGTAGAGGTGCGCACAAGGAATGTGCGACAAGAAAAGATAGAAAGAAAGCAGGTGCACAGAGGGAAGGCACAAAGGGGAAATGGAAGGAGATAAAGCATAATAGAGAGAGGGAGAATGTAAGGAAGGCGGTAAAGGTGTGCAGAGGAACTTCACAAGCAAGCAAATTGTGCCAAGGGGCAAGCTTGAGTGCGCGTAACCTGAAAAATGTGAAACATCAGAGTCAAAATAAAATATAAGTTATCTAAATAACTAGGAGAGTTATTTGGATAATAGTTTTGGTGACTTTCGGGGCCATCTGCCTGCTAGATGAAGAGACCAATAGCCTTAGAAGCATCCATTGGGCATGGAGTCTAGCCCTAAACTTGAAGATCTTATTCGCAACTCAAGAATACCCTGAGTCACTCAAGCTCTTTTCGAACTCGAACTAAACTATTGCCTCATATGAAGATATTTTGAATTGGATTGATGAGAGTGAAAGCTATGCACTGACCATTGGAACTGCCTCTGCCAAAATTGAACTGTCATCCCAGAAGCAACAAAAAAAAGGGGCACGCGGGCGCAACAGAAAGGAAAGGCGCCAAAGGGAGCGCGCAAAATAGAAGCACAACACTATGTACAAAACTAAAAATCATACATGTCCCAAAGGGAACATGCAGAGTGTGCACAAGCACTTGTGTTACTAAAAACAAACCTAAACTAACCCTACTAACCAGAGGCAAAGGGCGCTCAAGTAAAACCTGCAATAGCAGGAGAAGTAGCTTCCCTTCCTCAAAAATTGCATGACCATGTAATTGATTTGGCGCTAAACATGGTCAGAAACAAGAGTGAAAATTGCCTTCAGATGGTGTTTCACCCTCCTCAAAGTATCAACAAACAAAATATATACCTCCTGAAGTTGATTTGTGCTTGGATTCAGGAGGCACTGCTGCTGACCTTTGGCGTGTTGAAGCTCTACCTCATGCTCTAAAGTGAGCATGACCGGTGACAACTCTGTCTTTGGCTCTAGACTAGCCAGATATCTGATTGGGCACGGTCTGAACCCTTGTGATTTTCCCATTACTTTGAAGCTCAATCCCACATATGGGATTTTCTTGTAGACTCTCCTTCTGAAGGTGACTGCTTTCAGGCAGGTCGGGTTCGCGCAGAGTTGGGGCGCGTGAGGTTCTGCCTCTACAAGTAACTCGATCTCCTCCAGGAGCGCTCCCTCTGAGACTAATTGCTTTTCTTCAAAACAGGCGCCCATATGATTTCTTCTTCCCAATCGGAGTCACATGAGTCATGCCATTCTTCAACTGTTCTGCAATCGTTGAACATGATAATGTTAGTTGGGAAAGGCACGCATTGGCAGGGGGTTGTTCATTTATGGTACATAGTTAGACAGAGGGACATTGGAAGGAAATGGGAGGATGGGTGCAGAAGGCATGGAAGGCGCGCACGCAAGAGGAGTGGAAGCGTGCATGAGAGGAATGATGGAAGATAAATGAAGGTGAGAGGATGGAGGAGGGGAATTCTCAATGGGGGCAAATGCAGACAGAAGTCGGGAACACGTGCAACGGGTCGAGATGATGTAAGTGGCGCGAGGAGGGAGAGGGTCAGAAATGGTAGTGTAGGGTCGCCCCCATTAACAGTGTTTGTTACACGCTATATTTGTGAGCCTCCATCAACTCCGCCCACTTTGTAACTTGAGGCAGCATCTCAACAATAAACTACAACTTCTGCTGGGTGCTAAACCAGCCTGGTACATGGTCGACCCATGGACAAGGGACCTTGTAGCCAACTTTAGTTGCCTTTATGGAGCACTTGACTCTAAGCTGCATCATGTCCATCTCCATCTTTTGTACTTTCCTCTCAAAATCAGCTTCTTCCATGAAGTTTCCACCATCATCTGCATAAACATGTTCTTCATAAACATTTTGGTTAGAAAAAAGTGGGTTATATGCATTTTCAGGATAATGGGGCTTATAAAACTGATTTGGAGGAGGATTTTGAAATTGTGGTGATGGAGGGAAATAGATCTCTGCAAATGGGAATTCCATGAAGGGAAAGAAGTCATGATTGCACAAATTCAAAAAAAGAAGGGAAACGATGGAAAAAGGAGAAATGAATAAAAGGAGGGGAGACTGGTCTGCGAATGAAATAATGGGTGTGTTTGGATCAATGGAGTTGCCAGATGTGTTGAAAAAATGCCTCCAAAGGCGGATCTCAAAAAACACATCAAACTTGCTGAGATGAAGATGTAAAGCTCTTCACTCTGGTCCCACCAGACGTGTGCGTAAACTGTTGGTCGTCAAACTTGCACCCACATCTCGAATCTGGGAGAACCGAGTTGTTTGAGACAACAATGGAACCATCCCCAAGTTATGGGACCTTGCGCGCACTGAGACGGATCTCTAGAGAAGGTTGGTTTCTTCTACCTACCTCTAACATTACTGCTACTCCTAATGTTAAAAGCAAATCCTAGACTAAACATGCCAAGGGACCAGGGATAGAAGGATGTGCAGAAAGGGGAAATCCTAAGCTAAGGAAGGTGATAATCACTAGGGAAAGGGTGATCTCTCTCCATGAGCGGCGAAAGAAACATAGAGGGGCTGGAGAAGAGGGGCATGACAATGCGCGCCACGCAGATCAAACACGGCTCGGCCTTCCGCAAGTACAACACATGAACATGGGGACTGCAAGCGGGAATACACATAACATGCCAGAAAACGCAAACAAAGAGGTGAGATGCAATGAAAACGAGAAAGGGAAGACAAGAGTTCCACAAAACACATGATTTTATTGCTTAAGGGACGCACAATCATTTACATTCACGGCAGGAGGCGAGAATACATTACAGAGACCATGTCAAGGTCTGAAACCCATGGGAAGTTGGCCACCATTTTGGCATGGTGTCATTACAACAAAGAGGGATCCTTTTTACAAAGCAGTAACTCTGCTATTTATAGAAGAAGAGAGAGAAAAGAAGGAGAAAAGGAGGGAAACTGGATTCAAATCTGCAACCACCAACAAGTGATAAATGTCTACAAATCCGCCCGCAAGGTCAGCCAATGCTCTTCCCCATGTCCTGTTTTGGGCATGTGAAGAAGGAAGAAAGCAAGATTTGATTGAAATCTAGTGGTTGAGGTCGATTAGATGTGTGCATTAATGATTAGAAAGACGTTTCCCTATTTTTCGCCTACCAAATCCCACCTACATTTGAATTTGAATAGTCCAACGTGTAGCTTGTGTCACAACTTCTCGACAAGCCCCAGCGCGTGGCGATTTGAGCATCGCAGGAAAGTATGGCATGTCACGAAGTCTACATGTCGCTCTGACACGTAATGACACGTGTCATGCACGATCGACCGAGGAAATGGGAAATTGTTCATCTATTTTGTCTTTTTGCCACGTGTCATGCATCGGTTGGTTGTCCAGATTTGGCACCTTGTTGGCGCGCTTTGATAGGTTGCGGTAGCCACACTCAAGCCCGATAGATGACGTGGGCACGAAGACGTAAGGCATGAAAGCGAGAGGCGCAAAAGGTGCGCACGCAAAGGAGGAGCAGCGCGTGAACGCACGCGCACGGCAGAAAGAATGCATACTTGCAAAAGGCAAGTATGGAAGCAGGGTGCGAGCATTCAACCGCAAAGAAATGGGCATGGGAGCTTAGTGTATGCAAGTGCGCAAGAGGAATGCCAGGGACTTAGCCATTTTGGAAGACAAGTCTATAGAGGTGTGCGCAAGGAATGCACGACAAGGTAGGAAAGAGAGCAAGTGTGCAGAGGGAAGGCGCAAAGGGGAAATGGAAGGAGATAACAAAATGCAGAGGGAGAAGCAGGAAGGCGCGTAAGGGCGCACAGAGGAACTTCAACCAAACAAATTGTGCCAAGGGGTCAAGCTTGAGTGCATGCAGCCTGAAAAGTGAAACATCAGAGTCAGAATAAAATATAAGTTATCCAAATAACTAGGAGAGTTATTTGATAACAATGCCCTAATATTGACTCAAACCCCTCTTCCAACCACTCAAAATCACCCCATTCACCTCCACAACATCTCTACAAGCTTCAAAAGCTTATCTTAGCCTCCTAGTTGACCCTAATCGGTTGATTAAGGCTCCATACCTCTTAATCACTTGGTAATTTACTAATTGTGATTAGCAAGGCCTAATCATGATTAACAATTCTAATCTAATTTGGGGCTTTTAGTCCCACATGCACCAAAATACAAGTTTCTCCCAAAAGGAAAACTATAAAAAGAGTGCACCTCATTCCTTTATATTTTACACACCATGTTTTGATTTGCATATCATATAACACATATGATATATAACCAAGTTCAATCCTTGCCTAAAGCCTTTAACAAAGTTACTAGATGAATATTTAAAGTGACTTAACAAGTCATTTGGAGAGGTCATTTCACCATTGTTTGGAGTAGCAACCATAACCATTTAATTGCCCTCTTAGGTCTATTTAGGCCCATGTTAGGTAATTAAAGCATATTAGTAGGCATGTTTAGTTAGATTTTGCATTGTTTTCATACTAGTTAAGCATTCCTTTTAGCTTCTATCTTAATGTTACATTCCTAGACTTAGAATCCTTAGCTATTAGGTGGCAATGGTGTTAGCCTTCCTTGATTAGCTTTGTTATTTGCTTTGTAAAAGTTTAGGGTGCTTTCAACCACAAGTTCCAATCCTTCTTATTAGTTTAATGGTCTTACAAAGAATAGATTTTGGTGTTTTATTCATAGTTTTAATCGATTATTGGCCTATGGGTAATAGAGGGACACATTTTGGTGTGAGATTTTAAACTTACCACACAACTCATGTACCTTAGTGTTTTTAATCTTGTTATTCGAAATTTTCAATACCATGGCTTGCCCAAAAATAATTTAAACACCTTTGTCAATGCAAGACAACAAGACAATGAATGTTTCCATAACTTCAACCATCGATGGAAGTACCAAGCACATAAAATTGAACATAACATGAGCCAAGGGCTATTCAAACCATTTATCACAACCTTAAAACCAAATCTATAATACAAAATATAATTTGTCTCCCTAAATCCCTACAAAATCCTGTTGGCGAGGCCAAAAGGCAATATCATGAGCTTATTGACAATTTGAAAATCCTCAACAAAAACAAGTAATTGAAGTCCTCAAAAATAATAAATAAAATTGACACCCCGCTAGTGATGGTGCCTCCAATACTCTCGACCCTAATTTTGTTTCAAAATACACCATCAATGCAATCATTCCAAATGCACCTCGAATACCACCCTTTCACAAGTGATGGAAAATCCCTTTATCCTCAACCTCTTAAGTGAAGATCAACTCAAACTCAAGCTACCAAAGGCTCGACATCGAGAAATAGATCCAACTAAATTGGCCCCTTAATGGTTTGACACTCAAAACTATTATTGGTGGCACACCAATTAGGACCACAAAAAGTGTCATAATCTCAAAACCTTGTATTCTCTCCCCTACTAGAGAATAAATTTGATCATGATGCCATAATTCGTGAGATGTAAAAATAATTAATCATCACAAAAGAAAATCTTGAGAAGACAAACTAAACACAAAGTTATACATCAATCTCGTGCACATAATAGGCATCGACACTAATCCTCTACATGAGTTGATATCATAGCATTTTCCTTCTCTTTGTTACTAACAACACTTGGAGGTTTTTGTGTGATTTACGGGTTCCTCTATCAAGACGGAACTCAATACACAAAGCAAATGAGCCTTCAAAAGAAATTAGGAAGTAATAAGCAAACCCTTGTCTCCATGGGATGACTTAATACACACGGTTTTTTGAGCCTCTAAAAGATTTTAGGAAGAAATAAATAGTCCCTTTTCTCTTGGGTTTGCATATCAATCCGAAATTTTGCAACCAAGAGCCATACACACAATTATTGAGCCTCTAGAAGAACATAAGTAGCAAAGAGTTCCTCATTTATAGGGGTTGTGTATGAGTCTAAACATTTACCATCATGCCCAACTCAAAATGACACTTCACAACTTTGTAATAAAGATAGCTCTAGCAAAATCCTCATATTAGTTCAAGTGCAAATGAAAATAATGTGTCTAAGCCACTTTACAAACCTTCTCGCAGCAGAAAGATCATCGACGCTTTGGACTTTTATCTAGCTTGGTTCCATATTAATATTCAAAGTTTCCAAGTCATTCTTGGCAGACTTTCGTTGCATCTGCGTGATACTCAACCTTAGCTTTTTAATTTATTATATTACAAGACTTAGAGAAATACATTTGAATTGAATTCACAAACATAACAAAGGCACGCTCCTCAAAGGCTCCTCCACTTTTGAAACTTCCAATTTTGGGATCAAACCGTGATGCCCGAATTCTAGTTTTCTCTGTCAAAATATGATTCCTCTACCCCAATGTTTCAAGAGAAGGCAACAATTACAATAAATTAGATGTATAGTACATAATGTTATTTAGTTGTGCAACTTCATTTTAACAACAATACAAATTGTAAAAGAGATATTTATGCTTGTGTACCTATACCAATTCCAATGTTGATTTCAAGATGTTTTCCTTGTGCCATTTGCCCATCAACATTTGATAATGACAATCCCTACAAACTCCTACAAAATTGTCTCGAAAATAACTTGACAAAAGGAACACAAAGCCCCGGGTTGGCTAATATTAGAAGAAATTTCCTTATCATATTATGATGACTGATAACATAAAACCAGGAGGGTTCCCATTTAGATTAATACCCCAAGGATACGTCCAAAGCAACATACTCTTGCAGAATAACTAAAGCCCACCTTCTCTCGTGAAACAAATAAGGGCCACATACATGATTCTTGGTAACACAAAGATCAAATGCATAAATCTCTCGCAAGGTGTCTACAAATTGAGAACAATTCAATATTTATTCTAACCAAAACGAGTCCCCCCGTCCATTTTGTTAACAATTTGCTCTTAAGGATCTAAGACCCCCCAAGCACTTGTCTCTTTTTGTAGAGTTGGCCGCACTTTAGATCAAGGGTCGCGAACTACTATTTGTGTTTTAGACAAAACTTTCATGTCCCTTCAAGGCCTCTCTTCATACCATGGCTTAGTGTAGCAAGCCGCAAACTATTGTGCCAACCCATAATGCATTAACCAAGCCATGAAGCACTCAACTTCGCCACAATGTATGCCTTTATAACATGCAACCCACGTGCCATTAAATTGGCCCAACTTGCCCATTCATGCTAAGCTTGAACCACCTGTGCCAGCCTCCAACCTTTGCTTCCTACCTTAGAGTATTACCCTCCACGCTTGCAACTTTCTTCCACCTCTTCCCCTTCCTTTCTTTTCTTTCTCCCTTCCATTTCTTCCCACCGCGACATGTCGACAACCCATAAAATGCCACAAAGTATTGTCGATGTCGCAGATGCTTGTAGAATGTTGCAACCGTTTCTAACCAAGCTGCAAAGCATTGTTCCAAGCTGCGGTGCACTAATTTCACATTTGTCCTTTAATGATGTTTCCCGCTCCCTTTTCGCTTCAAGGGTTAGTTTTGTAGACTAGTCATAGTGTTAGGAGTGGAAGTAGATGAGAACCAACTCTCTCTGGAGGTTTTCTTCACCACACAAGTCCCACACTTTAGAAGCTATCTCATGTTGTGTTGATAGCAAACTCAATTCACATGTCGGGCACTTTTAACCTCCAATAGTTCTAGCATGCTCGATGGGACAAAGGGCTTTGTTTTTGTTGAAAATATAATGCAAAGCCTCTGTTTTTGAACTTTTAATCAAGATTTTGGTGAGATTCTTAACTTCACATGCTTTCTGAAGCACACTTTATCCCCTGACAACTCCAATCTTTCAAGACTCGTTCTTTGTAATGCAGAATGATTCACATCCTTCCATGGCTCTTCCCAGAGCTCTTCCTTTTCCTTCCTAGAACTTTGGTGGTCCTCTTCATTTAGAGCATTGAGAAGTTATTCTAAACAACCCCCCGAAATCTTTGCCCTCTTTTGTGGAAATGATTCTATAAGCCATGTTGATCATATCCAAGACGTGGTCAAGTTATGTGCAGTGCATAACATCACAGAGGAGAATGTAGCTCTCAGATTGTTTGTCACTTCTTTCAAAGGAAAACTCTAGATTAAAATACAATCTTGGGTGCACAATTAATCGCTACATGGGATCAACTAGGAGAAAAGTCGAACAATCAATTCAAGGAGACCACATATGTCATATCTCCTCTGGAACATCTCAACACCATAAAAAGGGCTCCTATGGAAATATGTTTATGACTTCGACATCGATTCAGAAAATTTTGAGGTAGAATTCCCCAAGAATGCACTCTACTAGGTATGGCATTCTTACTCCACCTAAGAGCATTTGACTCTAATCTTGTTTTGATTCAATCTATCGAGGTAATGCTCTTCCTCATGGCTTTGACATAGCCATTCAAGTAGAGAAGAACTTCATTTAGGTTGGCAAAAAGAATCCCATCCCCTTTCTTACCCTCCTTCCCACACATTATACCACCTTCTCAATCTTCCATACACTTGTTGAAGCGCCTCCCACGTCACCTTCTATACAAAAACCTCTTGTTGTCCCAATCATCCCCATTTTCATGCAAAGGACTCCTCATCGCCACCTAAAGTTTTGCCCACCTCCCGACATTTCATCATGGAACAATGGGAGGTTGTGACATCCTACAAACTTGTTATGCCATGTACCGGATGGTGGATAGCAGTGTTCCCACTTTCGTGATGAGGACGCCCCCAAACAACACACAACACTCCAAGTTGGCTATAACATTTCAATATTCATACAACTTAGAGAAATTTTGCGAGCAAGAGAAAAACTTCTGTGTTTCACTAGTGTTGCGTATAAGCAAGTACACATCAAATAAGAACACTTGGATAGATTGGAGAGGCGTATTGAAGAGGTCGAGCTTAAACAAGCCCTTCCTAGAGAACTCGAGATGGAACAAGCTCCTTGATAATACTCTATGCCCATCGAGACAAGCTTCATTTGTAGCAAACAAGAAATAACAATATTAGAGTGGAATGATTCTAATAATGATGATGAAGTCTTGTTTCCACTCTAGCCAAAGATTTCCTATCGTCAAGGATTTGAAGTCGCAAGATGTTGAAAAAGAGGAGCAAGCTATGTTTACCGAGTTCAATGCCCCCAATTGTGTTACATGTGTAGAGCTTGTCATTGCTCTCAAGGAATGCAATGAGCTACCATCTGAGCTCGAGGCTAAAGCAGTAAAAGAGGATTGAGACATTTTTGTATGCCCTATCCCTAGGGCCGAGCATGAGGATGACCTTTCCAACGAATGTGGTACCTTAGTTATGAGAGGTGAATGACCGATTAGACATCGGGGCCTCTCGTGGTCCAACTCAAAGTTGCTGCCAAGAACTTCATGCTCATTACAGAGCATGAGGAAGAGCTTCAACATACCGAAAGTCAAGTGGTACACCCTCAAAAGCAAAGCACAAATGGAGAGGTGTATTATGCAAATGAAGTTGATATTTCAAAGGAGTAGGAGCACTGAGTCCTCTTTGTGTTCCTATCACTAACCATGACTGCCGAAAGCTTATCACATGACCATGTATCATTAGAAAAGGTAGGTACTTCTCTGAGCTAGTCTATGGCTTTGTGTATGAACTTGCTCTAACAATGTATGAACTTGCTCTATACATTGTTAGTGTAGGTTAGAGTAGGTTTGTTTTCAGCAAAATAAGTGCTTCCACACCCCGCATTTCCCATTTGAGGTATGTATGTGTTTATCTTTTATACATAAATTTTGGAGTCCTTCCTAGGATGCAAATTCAAAAGGCATAAAAGCAAAGAATTTCCATGTAGACTCCATGCGCAACAGATGATCAAGGCTCCTAGTTCTCCACACCGAGCAAGTGTCCCCATGAATTTATTAACCAATATGAGCCACCTACCCATTTTGTTCATTGTGCTCTTAAGGATCCAAGATCCAAGCACTAGTCTCATTTTGCACGGTTGGACGTATTTCTTCCACCGACAACTTTATCACAAAGTTGGCTGCACTTGTCATTCAAAAATGTGTTGAAAACAATGAATTAGAAAACTGTGACAACAATAACACAACAAGATTTGCAAAAATAAAAGAAACCTCCAAGACATTGAGAAAAATCCCAATCAAACAACAAAACAAAAAATCTGAAAATGTTCCTCAACTGAGACATTATATCTGATCTGTCACCATGGTAAATAGTCTACATCTTGATGGATGTGGTGGAGTTCGCTTTCAGAAAATCCTTGCTCTGTGGGAGGTATAACAAGGTAGCTTACTCCGCTAAAATTGGAATACACTATTCTCACAAAGACTCTGAAATGTTATGGGAGAGCATATCATTCAGACATAATTGATGGGGCCAATTTGCAAGAAAAACTATATATGTACCTCTCAGATGCAGCATCTAAGGTGAAGAAAGACCATGCTATACAATGCATCCCTACAACCAGATGTGTTTCTAGAAGCTTTCAAAAACAGGGCTGAAAACAATAAAATTAGAAAACTGTGTCAACAATGACACAACATGATTTACAAAAATAGAAAGAAACCCCAAGACATTGAAGAAAATCCCAATCAAACAACAAAACAAAAAATCTGAAAATGATTGTTAACTGAGACACCATATCCGACCTGTCCCCATGGTAACTAATCATGATGTTAATTCAGCTTGGTGGATGTGGTGGAATTAGCTTTTAAAAATCCTTGCTCTGTGGGAGGTATAACAAGTTAGCTTATACCTTCACTATGACTGGAATACAGTATTCTTAATGGACCCATTTGTAAGAAAAACTATATACTGGGACAAAAATATTGCATATGTTGCAAACTAGTAAGCAATGCCAATGGCACTTTGATTCACCGATGGCTCCATGCATCTCACCTACATCTGGCATCTTTGGCAGAATAGATAACCCTCAGACTCAACATGTACGCCATAGAAAACAATGTGGTGCAACCCTACAGGATGTGTTTCTAGAAGCTTACAAAAAAATGTTGAAAACAGCAAAATTAGTAAACTATGTCAAAAATAACAAACAACGTGATTTACAGAAATAGAAAACAACCTCCAAGACATCAAGGAATATCCAAACAAATCCCAATGAAACAATAAAACAAAAAATCTGAAGATGATCTTCAACTGAGACACTAATATCTGACGATTTCCACGTGTAATGGTCTTCATGTTAATGCAGCTCACTGGATGGGGCGGAGGAGTTGCTTTCAGAAAATCCTTGCTCTGCGGGAGGCATGATGAGGTGGCCCACTTCTCAGCTAAAATGGATTACTGTAATCTGACAAACTCTAAAGTTAAACTGTAATGGGAGGGCGGGCCCTTGTAAGATGATGAACCAAATTACCTGCAAAAAAATATTATATATACTGGGAAGTATATACCATATATTGCAAACTTGCAAGCAATGGCAATGATGCCTTTGTTCACTGGTGGTTCCAGCTGACTCACTTGAATTGCACTAGAAACAAGAGAATGAGGCCAAGCACGAATCCTGGTGACTTAAGCAGAGTAAATACCCCACAGGCCCAGCATCCAAGCTGAAGAAAACCATGCTATGCATTGCAGCCCTGCAACAGGCTGGATTTCTAGAAACTTTCAGAAACATGTTGAAAACAATAAAATTAGAAAACTGTCAACAACAACACACATCATGATTTGCAAATAGAAATAAAATGCCAAAACATTGAGAAAAACCCAACAAATCACAATCAAACAACAAAACAAAAATATGAAAATGATCCTCAACTAAGACATTATATCCAACCTGTCACAATGTTGAATGGTCCTGATGCTAATTCAGTTTGGTGAATGTGGTGGCGGAGTTAGCTTTCAGAGAATCCCTACTCCAGAGGTGTGATAAAGTAGCTCACTTCTTAGCTAAATATGGAATACAATAGTCTAACAAAGATGGACAGAATACATTAATCTGACAAAGACTCTAAAGTGTAATGAGAGGACAGACCATTCCAACATAATTAATGGGCCAAATTACCTGGCAAAAAAGACTATATTGTAGGAAAAAATATAGCATATGTTGTGAACTTGCAAATGATGCCAATAGCACCTTGGTACACTGGTGGTTCCACCTGCCTCACCAGAATGGCACTAGGGGCAATGGAATGAAAGTTGAAACCAAGCACAAGTGCCTGGCAACTTTGGCACAAAAGATACCCTCAGACCCAACATCTAAGCCAAAGAAATAATATGCTATGCAGTCCAACTCCACGGGGTGTGTTTCTAGAAGCTTTTTAATAAATGTTGAAAATAAAAAAACTAGAAAACTATGTCACCAATAACAAACAACATGATTTGCAAAATAAAAAGTAACCTCCAAGACGTTGAGAAATATCCAAACAGATCCAATCAAACAATAAAATGACAAAATCCGAAAGTGATCAACTGAGACACTAATATCTGACATATCCCCATGTTAAATGGTCTTCATGTTAATGCAGCTTGGTGGATGTGGTAGAGCTAGTTTTCAGAAAATCCTTGCTCTGTGGGAGTCATGACGAGGTGGCTCACTTCTCAGCTAAAACTGGAACACTGTAATCTGACAATAAAGTATAATGTGAGGGCAGGCCACTCCAAGATAATGGGTCAATCTACCTTGCATAAACAAAGACTATACTGGGAATACTATAGCATATATTGCAAACTTGCAAGCAATGCTAATGCTGCCTTCATTCACTGGTTGTTCCAGCTGCCTTGATTGAATTGCACTAGGAACAAAGCAACGAGGCCAAGCATAAATCCTAGTGAATTTGGCAGAGCTCAGACCCAACAACTAAGGTGAAGAAATACTGTGTGGTGCAGCCCTACAACAGGATGTGATTCTCGAAGCTTTCAAAACATGTTGAAAACATTAAAATTAGAAAACTATGTCAACAATAAGTTATAGCACACATAATGATTTGCAAAATAGAAAGAAACCTCTAAAACAATGAGAAAAATCCCGACAAATCCCCAATCAAACGACTCTAAATAAAAATCTGAAAGTGATACTCAACAGAGACACCATATCTGAACTGTCCCCATGTTATATTGTCATGATGTTAATTCAGCTCGGTGGATATGGCAGAGAAGTTAACTTTCAGCTGGGAAGTATGACAAGGTAGCTCACTTCTCAGCTAAAACTGGAATACAGTAATCCAACAAAGAGTCTAAAGTAAAATGGGAGGGCGGACCATTCTCACATAATTAATGGGCCAATTTAACGTCCAAAAAAAGACTATAAGCTGGGAAAAGATAAAGCATATGTTGCAAACTTGCAAGCATGCCAGTAGCACCTTGGTTCACTGGTTGTTCCACCTACCCCACCTGAATGGCATTGGGAGAAAAGGGATGAGGCCAACCACAAGTGCCTGATAACTTTGGCAAAATAGATACCCCTCAGACACGGCATCTAAGCCAAGGGAAAGATAGCAGGCCAGGCATCTAAGCTGAAGAAACACTGTGCTATGTGGTGCAACTCTACAGGGTGGATTTTTGGAAGCTTTCAAAAAAATGTTGAAAACAATAACGCTCAACATGATTTGCAAAATAGAAAGCAACCACCAAGACATTGAGAAAATCCAAACAAATCACAATCAAACAACACAAGAAAACATCTGAAAATGATCCTCAACAGAGGCCCTCCTATTCGACTAGCATTTTTACCCACTAATCAAAAGAGTAAATGATACGAACAAGAAAAGCAACCTTGTCGATCACGAAATAGGAACAAGGACAGCAACTTCTCAATCAAGAACATCCGACATGATTAAGCAACATACATTCCTTCTACCACATGCCACTAAACATCGCTTTTAAAGAGAATCCATCAATTATAAAACAGAGATGTTATATTTGCAACAGAATCATTTTAAATAAAATCTGTAAAATATAGCTATGTTACTATGTATAGTTATTATATTCAAATAATGCAAGCAGGCAAACAAATTCAGAATTAGAACCTTTGGAACAAATTAAATGAGAAATGACTTCGAATACATCAGGTTTCTTTAGTTTTGAAGTTTGTTTACTAAAGTCCAACTACCAGTCCGTTTCTTCATTTATATAGTATGTAATAATATTCTTTAGGAAATATTCCATTTCCTGAAATGAAGTTTGAACCTCACAGCAAACTAAAAGATCCATCTGAACCAACCATTCATTCAGTTATAGCACAAACATGGCTTATCGAAGAACTAAATTTCACAAGCAAGCTACAATAGCGATATTATTTTAGAAACTTGAATCTAAAAGCTTCCTTTCAATTCTCCTGTTTATGGAATAACACTCAGTTCCCCACTGTAAAGCCTTTTAAAATTCCTTACATAGTTTTCTCAAATACAATGAGTTAGAGGTCGTGGCATCAGAGATGTCTTAATTTGGGAGTTCTTTCCAATAGTTTTTAATGTTAGAGTTTCCGGATCTCTGATGAAAAACAAATGCACAAGCAATTACAAAATCGAAATAACTAACAATAAGATGCAATATGATAAAGAACTCATAAGGCAAGAATGGCTCCAAATCAACTCAAATGCTCCATATCATAGAATGATGCAAGTGATGTACATATATAAGAGGAGGAAAGTGCAACTACCACCTAGATCAGTGGTGAATAACTCTCACTAATTGATACTAGAAGTAGAGTTGACTCCACACAACTAGTAAGCTAACTCAACACAATTGGTAAGCTAACTCAACACAAGTGGTACACCTAAGCAAGCATATCCCATGAGTGTAGGAAAAATCCAAGTGAGGTGGAATATCCTGAGTAGGATAATACAAATGAAGTGAGGAAAATAAATCCTACACTAACACTTATACCCAAGCAGGTAAATTTATAAGTGGGGTAACTCCATTCAAATGTTTATAATTCCAATGCTTATTACTAATTAGCACTTACCATATATGAAAATACTTTATGTTTTCTGTTATATTAACATTGGATCCCACCAACTCTTTCATAAGAATAAAACGATGTTGTATGAGCAGAGAAGTTTGAAATGAACTCCAAAAACATCATGTCTAATGCTGAATTATAAGTTCATTTCTATATTATGAATTCTTATTCCCTATAACATATTTAATTTTCTGTAAAGAATATGAACCTAACAGAAAACTAACCTAGCATACCTAAACATTAATTTAATAATTAATTGTGGCATAAACATGTCTCAGATGAGTATCAAGAAAATTTCAACAGTATATTTCAGAAACTTGTATCTTGAACCTTCTCTGTAATTCTATTGTAGAATAACTTGCCCCCAGTTTGGAGCCATTTAGGTCATTTAAACTGGTCTTCTCAACATGCAACACATTATTAGTCTTGGCATCAAAGATGAGGAGATTGTTACAAACGTTCTCATACCTAAACACGTCAAATTACAAAGCCACGGTATATAGATGCCTATAATTATTAAACCTATATTAAATTCTAATATCGAATTAGAAATTTGTGATGAAAAATAATGAGATAACCCTCTGAAACTTATAATTCATCAACTTTGGATCTCACATCTGATGTTCAACTAAAAGAACATTTCTACAGAATACATTTATATTCTCTATTACATAGTTGACTTCTTGTAAAGAAGTTGGAATTCATGTCACAACAAAGTAATCGTGTAGTTGTTGCATAAACATACAATAACCACGGGCCAGATTTCTCAAATAAGCATCAAACACAACTAAATAGGACATATTCTCTATTGCATTTTTGATTTCTAGTAAAAATTGAAACTCGTGTCACAGCAAAGCATTGATGTGGTTGTAGCACAGACATGGTATAACCAGGAGCAGCTTTCTCAAAATATTTCTCAAATAAGCATAAAAACAACTAAATAGCATGTTTCAAAAACTAAATTGTAAAAGCTTTTCTCTAATTTGCTCCTACTAGTGGAATGAATTCCCCTCGCCTGAAGACCTTTACATTGTTTAATTAATATTCTCAACATTCAAGTGGTTATCAGTATCAGCACAATGTCATCATTTATTAATAGTTTATTTCAATGGTTCTCACACCCAAACAGGTGAACTCAAAAATGGGGCCACTCTATTCGGACGCCTACAGTAAAATAATCTATATAAATCACCAAATTACAGGAAACTAAGCTACCTCTGTACTAGATTCTACATAAGAATAAATGGTGTTCTAAAGGCAGAGAAAAATGAGATGAGCTTTTCTTCCCAGAGACTCTACAGTAACCATGGGTGTCTTTAGTCTTCAACATAAATGAATGCATTACGTAGAGGCTGATTTCCATGCTTTGGCCCAATCCTCCATCGATGCACCAACTTCACCAAAGAGGGGATCCAAGTTCTTGAGCTTGTCCTTTACTTGTTTACCGATTTCTTCAAAGCAGTCTTCAACTGTGAGCGCAGTTCTAGGCAGACGAAGCATTTGGAAAAATGGGACAATCTCTTCAAGCCACTGAACACCCTCATACTCTCTCTGAAGACTAACCATGGGATCCCCAAGCTCCTTTCTCCACACATAAGGCAGGCCTGTTTTGATGCCATAACCAAGGTGATCACATATGACCTTGCAGCATAAACCACCCCAGATGTCTTCTAAAGTATCATACCTAGACAAGAGAGGCTTGCTGGCTCCAGATCGAGCAAGCCCTGAAAACATTGCAGGACCAATAATTTCCCTATTGAATGCAATGTTAATGCCACTCATTGGAAACAAGGCGCCATTGGGCACTGTCAAGACAGCATCAACATACCTGGTGTTTCTTTCATCGGGCTTCAGGATCTGTGTGGGTGAATCATAATCAGGCAAATTCAACCACAGGCCACATGATATGGCACAGGGGACTCCATGTCTGAGACTAAACGGATACCCCCTCACAAAATCTGATCCATTTCTGTAAGGATCATATAATGTGTTGAAAAAAAATGGAGTGGAGGGGGTCTTGAGATTCACAATGTGCTGTTCTAGAGGATTGATCAAATACCCATTTGGATCCTTGGCAGGAAGGCAGTCGTCATCCAATGAAAAAATGTATTTTTTCTTGGACACAAGGTACCCAAATGCCCTGCAACTGTGCCCTCTGAAGCACAGAGAATTCAAAACTCCAGGACCCAATATTCTTTCCATGTCATGTTTTGTATACAGAGTGTGATTGAACCCAGATGGAACTTCAACATTTTGTTCAAGCTCAGGGTCCTGAACTACGATCACATGGTAGGAGGAAAAAAAGGGTCTCCAGGCGTCTAAGAAACTCAGATCTGGGCGAATTACAGAGACCACAATATCCACATCATCTGCATTGATATCCATCACCATCTTGAAGTCCTTTGTTGGGTATGTGAGGGAATACTGTTTTGGGTAGATTTAGACTAGAATTTCACTTCAAAGTATTAGAAAACAAAAATCTCTACATATATGTCAGATCCAGATTTTAATAAAAAATATTGCTGATCTAGAATTGAGAATTCGACACCTACCTTAAAATAGAATCCAACGTCGCTGGCGGATAACAATCCCAACCTGGTTGCTGAGATGAATGAGGCCAAGAGATTTTAGAGGGACCACGGGCCTATTATATAGGTCCTCCAACTCCTCCAACAACGTATCAAATTATACAATTAATTACGAGAGTTTCCACAGATCTTTTCCCCGAGTCGCTAGTGTCCATATCGGTATTAGGACTTTAAATAATGAAGATGATGAAAGAGATGCATTGAAGAAGTTCAACTTAAATGAGTGAAATATTGTAGGAGGAAGAGAAGAGATGAAGAATGAGATTGAGGGAGGAGAAGTCGAGGGTGGGGAAAATATTGAGAGAACAGATGCAAAACTCTTCTTTCTTTTGACAAAACACATATAAACCACATGCCATTTTTGTCCATCGTTTGAAAGAGAAAGGGGTGCGGTGCACAAATCGTTGAGGCAATGTACTTGAGAGATAGATCGAAAACACAGTCTTGTTGTGCAATATTCCCAATGTCAATAGTTGTTTTTTGTAATGTCAACACTTGTGTTTTATGGGTAGTTAGAACATATAGGAATTTTAGGGAATTCACTTGCACATGTCGTAAGACGGTTTAGAAATAGGGATATGTGGAGGGGACTTGGCATTCCATGCCGAGCGAATGTAGTAGTTGAATTTGATAACCACAAAACATGGTCGAGTGGGTGGTTCAACACTATCTTTATGGATCATTATCATAAGCCTTTCCTCTTAGCTTCGCATAGGCAACAATAGATATCAACTCCAAGAGTTTTCCTTGTGGATTTATAATCGCCACCACCTCTCAAAGATTTCAAGTTCTTAATGTAGACACTAAATTTTTCACAAAATCATTATTACATCATGCTTTTGACCAAAAAAAAATTATATGTGGCTCTTGAACAATGAAATTAAGTCTCACCACCAAATAACAAGTCCTTGTTGTTTTGCTTTTATATCACTTGAATTGTCTTATGGTTTGGTTTTTGGATGCTTGCTTATGTTTTTAAATTGTGTCACATAGATCTCTGTCATGTTTCTTGTTTATTTTATTTTTGCTAATGTTGGTTCAAGACCTATAGATTGGTTGGGACCGTACAATGTTCCTGACTAAGATGTATGATCTCGACCCTTTTTGGGTTTTTCAGTCCTTTCAGCCTGTTGGGTCTTTTTGTAACTATTTTATCTTTCACACTTGATGTTTATGGTTAGCTTTGTGTGCAACTCAGGTTTGAATTTCAAAGTGATAAACTCCTATATATACAAGTTCATCTTGAGCGTTTATAATCTAGCAAACACCTATCTATGTACCATATACTGAGCTAAAAAAGAAAGAATACAATCTTCAGATTGTATATCATAGTCTAGGAGGGCATAACACATTTTTGCATATCTACACACAAGGGTTTCTTGGTAGCTATAGCCCACTATTGTTGTGGAAGCATAAGGGCAAAGCTAGGTCAAGGGCTTGGATTGTATGCACAGTTACACAACACATTAGGAAAACTACATCGAGTCTTTAATGTAGTGCAACACTTGGTGACTCATAAACCAGATGCCCATCGATTTCGGGTTTGACTCAAGAATTTACATCTATTATTTTTAGATCTAATGAGTGCTTGAGGTTTTTGTAAGAAGCTAGGTTTGTTTTGTAGGTACATGTGCAAAATTCAAGGTTACAGCAAATCTAAACATAAAAAAATGTGATAAAGGAAATAACAAAGCAACCCAAAAAAATTGAACCCCTGTAAGCTATTGGTCCAAGATAGTAGAAAAGGTTAATTTGTAGAATCCAATCCTAACCATTTTTATAGTCCCGGCCTGCATGAATTTTGCAAAGAATAATCAATTTGGGTTCACTCTAAATTCTTCATACATCCCAAGTTTGGCATAAATGACACAAGCTAAAATTGATCCGAGACAACTAAGTCACCTTTCTAATCCCACTTGTGCTTTCAAATACTTTATCAATTTGATATGCTTGTAAATAGCCAGATTTCCATTACAAATCTATAAATAAGTGTATTATTTTATGCCTTGTAACATATATTATTCAATCCTAATTAAATCAATCATTTAAAATTAATTTTAAGGTGAATATATTTTGGTGAACTTGTCCATTTTCGAACCATTTACCTAGCTTAAGGTTTAGCTTGTATATTCCATAGTTAGGCCTTGTGATATCCAAACCCTAATACATTTAGAGTTTCTCCGTTGAGTTAGATATGGCTTGTTATAGGGATTCACAAAACCACACAAGCTACCATCCCTCTAATCAAGTCCCTGCCATTTGTGGGTTTACAAAGCCGGTTCTATCCACACCATGCCCAACTATATTTTCTTCCAATACTTACTTTCTAGAAAATATTGATTCTGGGTATGAGGATACATCATATGGTTATACGCCTAAGCCACAACATCCACCTCACTTTTCCACTCTTGGCGTGTCATCCACTATTGGTGTGCCTTCTATGAGCCACCACCGTGCACGATCCTAGGACATTTATGTGAACACTTTGTCTCAGTAGCTGACCACAACACTCTTGACTTAGTGGAGCCTTCTCTTAATGATGACCTTAGTTTTAAATATGCATCTAGTGATATTAGTTGGATTAATGGGGATAAAGTTCCCCACTTTGGTATTCTTAGATGTTATATTCTCATCATCATGCCCCATCTATTGACATGGATCCCACGAAGGAGGAAATGAGTCCATTTCAGATGATGATGTCTTCTCTAGTGCATGGACATGTCCTACACAACTTCCAAAACCTAGTATTGTTACACTCTGTCATGATATTAGCATAGATGATTATAACAATGATGAACATTCTTCTACTTCTATAGATGGTGATGCACATAATGATTGTGATATTCCATTTGATAATAAGGTTACTAGCTTTGATGATTTACCTATTTTACCTAATGCTCGTGATGATGTCTATAACAATGTTGTTATTAATGATGATGATACTTTTGTTCATAATGAGCTTGTTAATCATGATGATGTTTCTATTACAACCAATGTTGTTAGTCATGAAGATGTTTCTATTCCTAGCAATATTGTTATTCCTAAAAATGTTTCTCCACATGATGATATTACTATTTTTGCTTTTGAAAATGCCAATGCCATGCATGTGTTTCTATTCTCTCTCCTAAATGTACAAATGATGTTATTGTTAGTGATTCTTTTATTCATCTTATACAAGTGGATAAAAGTCAAAGTTAGAATACCTTCGATGTGTCTTCATGATGGTACTCACGACCCTCCCTCATGTATTATTTCTAGTGTTTTTATTTCTATCGAGCTTATCGGTGATCCCTCAGATGTACCTAGTGTTAAGGGCCCTCTAGATCATGTCTCCCAAGTTAAAGCTCTTGCTCCTAATATGCCTAAACATGATGGCATCACCTTTAAACCAAATAATATTCCCGTAACAATTATCAATGCTATGGTACAACCTTTCAATGAACCTCTTAGTGTTTATGCAATACCTCCTCAAGAGGTATTTTATTTCATGCATGTGGTAGGTGATTTACAAGGCAAAGTACACAAATTAACCTCATAAAGTAAGGCTTATTATGTTGTCATATATTCTAACACTATACATTACAACCCTATATGACATAAAATATTCCAATCAACCTTCCCTCGGAATTTTGACATACCCAAGTTCATTTTTTAAATGGGACTTTCGATCTATATCTAATTATCATGTACCATAGGTCCACAATGGATTTTATAACAATGATAAGGTACTTTTAAAAGTATTACCACAAAGTCTAATTGGCAATGCAATGCAATGGTTTACTCACCTTCCTAGTGGATCCATGAACACGTTCTTAGAACTTGAGGAGGCTTTTCTCATTCACTTTATCGATAACAAGGTGTACACTTAGATTTGGATAACCTGAAAGATGTATTAGTTGATATGAAATCTCCAAATCAATGCTACTAAAATAAAATGGGCTTATGTTGTCATTGTGAAGAGAAGGACAATTATGGTTTCTTTCATGAATAAAGTGGGTAAAAACTTTTTCCATTTGAATCTAAACCTACACACAAGCACACTTGAAAAATGTTAGTTGTTTTTAATGGTTAGGGGACATGCCTTGGTCATATCCCTAACCCTTTTAAGGAGATAAAATACATTTTATTGATTAAAATGACAAAATAATAAATGAAAATGAAAAATATACCTGACTTAGATCATAAGACATCACAGTTGTGCTTCACCAAAAATCGCATGGAGATCGCAAGCCAATCGTAGTTGTGATTCCCGCATGTGTTGGAATTTCACTAAAACAATATTACAACAAGTTGTATCATTCCTTTGTGTTTCAATTTCACTTCTTCAAAACCTAAACATTGAGATATGTAAGCAAGAGAGAAAGAAAACTCAAGTATATCTTTAGTGCACCAATATTTAGGGGTCTAAGAGTTGCCAAGAGAGATGAAATGATGTGGGAGAGGGTGATTTTATAGATTTGGAGTGCATAGGGGAGTGAGACACATATGGGTGCAATGATAGGGTCCATAGTGCATTGGGCATGCACATGGGTAGGTGGGATGGACATAATTAAATGTGAGTGGGTGAGGGTTAGTAAATGAGTGGTGAGGTGTCTTTTATCCCCATTTTTGTGGGGTTTTATATTTTTTATTTGATTTTGTGGGGTTATTTGATTTTTTTGGGATTTTTATGTTTTATGATGTTTTTGGTATTTTTGAATAAGAGACCTTATGTGCAAGGTGCATTTTCTAGTGTCTACATAAGGGACCTAAAGTTACATATGAGCATTTACCCTCTTTGCATCAAGGAAAAAATGATCTTGTTATTGATTATATACTATGCTTTAAAGATAATATGCAACAATTAATATACAAGCCTATGGATTTAGAAATGCAATACATCTTTGGTCAAGGCCTCATCTTCCCACTTAAGGAAAAGTTTCTTTTGACATGTGATACATTCATTGATCTTTGATGGCATAGTATTTACCTAGAGAGTGATATTTTTCCCATACACACTTCCACACATTCTCGTGATGATATTCTTGTTTCATCTACGAACTCTACATCTACTATTCCATGTGATATTCCTTCTATTTCATATATGATTGAGGTGTTGCACCATGGAAATCCTTCCTATCATGTTACATCTAAACCTATGCTACTACTAAGAATTATTCGCTTCCTAAGCACAAACCATTATTTAGTGATAACTCTATTGATTGTCCACATGATATTTTGCTTACTCTACTTGATAAATGATTGATTTGGTTACCCTTTACTACGCATCATCCTCCCCATTGATTGGAATATGAGAAAGGTTGACCTTTCTATAATATCCATCATATTAATGGGCATTGTGATAATGATTACTATGCACTATAAGTATAGACTCAAGTGTCTTCAAGACAAAGGAAATATCTCTTGTAATACACGTCATACAAGTAGATATCTCTCTCCTCTTCCATGACATCATCCTCTAAATACTATGATTTTTTATGATGGTCCATTTATGGAAAATTTAGTATTAAGAGATCTTCTAAAAGTTATCCCTTTGACCGAGGCTCTCCATACTCAACGAATACAAATATCTAAATTCAAATGAGTTGCAAAGGAACAACGATTTTTTATGCAAGATACTCAAGTTAATCATATAATTTATATGGTAATGACACAACAACCATCTATTCAACTAGTTAGTACTTCATGTGTAATCCCGATATAGTGCATCTTAGTGATCCATAGTGATTAACATCCCTTATTTTTCTAGACCATCATGACTTCTCAACTTGCAGATCATATCCCTAAACCCTTTTCCCTTCTTGACTTGGTTAGGGGCATATGAGGACCGCCCTCCTTATTTATTAAGAACAATTTTCCTCAACACTCAAATTGCTCCAGTGTGCTTCTATGTCGAGGCTTCTCTCATTACTTTTTCCCACACTACAAGCTTCAAGACACATTCATATATTCATTCATCATAAATCTATTTCACAATATTCAATCAACTATTTGTAGTCAACGCAACTATCATAGTTAACACATACATCACATCAAATTCTACACTACTCAAATACATCAAAACAATGTATGCAATATCTACAATGCAAGATATAATCAAGAATTTCATCACACAATGACACCACACGAAACCAACACAAAACTATATATATGTATGTATGTATATGTATGTATATATATACATATATACATATGCGTATATCTATATATATACATATAATATGATGAGTCCATAAATCGACTCATCATAACATCTATATAACTATAAATTTTACTCCTAAAAACGTTAATCTATGCATGAGAATGTTCTAAATAGTTATATCTAAAGTAGAAAGTGATGCATTTCCCCTTATTTTGTCTTATGCAAACTAATGACCAATGGAACTTTCACTAACTACTTTGTTGAGTGATTTGGTGACATATGCAAGCTGATGAGGTGCATTTTCTACCATTTTGAGCAGTTGTAGTCAAGGAGACCAAGTCCACAACCACTACGCCATTTTGGAGGATTGACCCACAACCAACTATAAACAAGGGCCTTGTTTCCAATAGAATTATAGGGTGCCATGGAAATTTTATGAAATTGTTATTGGTTAATTTGTTGCCTATATTTGTGGCATGTGTTGTAATCAATTGTGTTTATAAGACACCTCCTTTGAACTGTTACTTAGTTATTTTTATTAGTGATATAGTAGTTAATAGAAGAATTTATTTTTAGTTGCACTCTAGAGTATGTGATGAACTTATTTTGATCAATATAATACATGCTATTTTGAGTATACGTTTGTGTTGAGAACCTCAATCCCGAAGTAGAGCAAGGGCCCACTCGAATGAGGAGATTGGAGGATTGGTATTTCATGCAAGATCTTTATATTTGCTCAATTTCAGTTTCAGTATCTTGGTTTGATAATTATCTGAATTCAATCTTGTATTCCTTTGTTTCAACACATTTCTTTACTATCATTTGATTTAAGCAAGTATTTCATTTCAACAACAATTTCCTTTAACAAGCATTTCATTTCGGTAGCTTTGTTTCAGTAGAGTAGACACAATTTATATACCTTGTTCTCCATAGATTAGAAGCTTTGATATTCAATAGTTTATATCTTTTACTTGCTTTCAGTAGTTTAGTAGTGTAAAACAAGAAAACCAACACTAAACAAACCCCCAAAAAGAGAACCACCATAATATTGAGTTGCAAAAGCTTCTCTCGCATATAACCTTAAACATAACCCTAATTTATAATGACCTCAACATTTAAATAGGTTTATTAAATGATTAGAAGTTACAATGACCCATCATTTTTGGCATCATTTTCAAGGAACACCATAAGAAAAACACACCATTCTATTCATATTTATGCTACGGGTGTTATTAAAGTTGAGCCATGTAACCAGTAGTGATCCTAATCTTGACTTTAAAGGTACAAATTCATGCACAAGCCAATGGATGTTATAGGGAGATATATACCTCATAACACTCAAAGAATATCCTGAACAACAGAATATGTATTAAACATTGATAACACTACTCCTGAGAGTGACACTGAATAGTCTCAAACAACTTACCTAACTTGAACATCAGCAAAAATGGGAGACAATGGAAAGTATGATTATAGACCCTTGGGTAGAACCTTTACTTACCCCATTATCTTAAATGAGGATGAGGAAGAACCTATGAAAAACATTTCCCCATCCATTCTGCCTATCTTTCGAGGAATGTCCACAAAAGACCCAAACCAATTCTTGTTTGAATTCAAAGTCCTCGCCAAACATATGACTACAAAATAGATAACCAAAAACTCAAGCTCTTTCCTTCCACCCTCAAGGAATCTACCATGAGGTGGTTTATGGGATTGCCCTCTAACTCCATTCATTCATGGGAACAGATGGAGACTTCCTTTTGGAAAAATACCAAGACTATTGTAGGGGAAGAGATAGGAGGGAAGATTTATTTCAGATGAGACAAAAAGAAGATGAAAATTTGGAAGATTACTGGACATATTCCTTTTTGTCCATAGGAGAAGTGGTTATGAGTTGAATGCAGAAATAACCAAGAT
Source organism: Taxus wallichiana var. yunnanensis (assembly GCA_018340775.1). NCBI lineage: Eukaryota > Viridiplantae > Streptophyta > Pinopsida > Cupressales > Taxaceae > Taxus > Taxus wallichiana. The sequence goes on along the minus strand of CM031240.1, from coordinate 809,576,193 downwards.
AATATTCCTTAAAGGACTTGATGATGAAACCAAAGAATCCCTCCATCTCATGGGAGGAGGTGATGTACACAAACTCACCATGGCACAAATTGCTTTGAGTTATGTAGGAGCTACTCTAGAACAAGGGGAGGCATTAGAAGAAGGAAAACATCAAAACATGCCTTTGGTACCTCAAAATTCTAGAGGAGATGGCCAATATGAAAACATACATCTTGACATAGTTAACTTCAACCATGGATGGGTTGAAAGCTAAGAACAATGTTGTAAAAGAACCTTTAGACATATACTGTCCCAGATGCAAGAAAATACATCCTTTGAAAGAATGTCCTTTAGATATCACATAAATGTGCTTGATCTGTGATGTCCTTGACCATGACACCAACCATTGTACTCTCCTACCTCAGCTGAAAGAAAGATTAAATGCTATGACTCAAACAAATGGAGAAGTAAACTTTGTTCAAAGATCAAATAATCAGTTTGCTTATGCCCTAGACCTGCTTAGAACCCTGGATGATGTCATGGCCCAATCAGACTCCTCCACTAACTTGGGGACAACTTGATTGGACACCACCAAACTAAATGGCCTACCTAAATCAACAACCATGGATTCCTCCATATAATCAACAAGGTTGGACACCACCAACCAATGCACATCCATGGCCAAACCAACAATGGTCACCCCAACAAAACTATAATCAACCAAGGAGGTTTACACAACAACAAGAAACTTTAATGCCACCACCACAACAAAATTACCAACAAGGGCAAACAACACAACTCCAACTTCAGCCCAACTTGTCTCAAACCCCAAAAATCAACAAACAACTTCAATTAATGAAGGACATGGTGAGACAATGCAAGTTAATGTCATTAATAACTTACAAGTTGAGATCTAAAAAAACAGTGAACAATCCTCCAATAGTTATTACTGAGGTACCGAGGAAAGTGAGAGAACTGAACATGTTCCACAAACACAAGACACTAGGGATGACCGAGAGAAAGACAAGAATGTGCATGCAACTCCTTTCCCAGAGAGATTAAAATAAATGCAACATGGGGAAGAAACAACACTGGTTTAGGAGCTGAAAAAGTTGAATATTGAGGTCCCACTCTTAAGAGATGTAAGGGATATTCTCGAGTTAAATAAGACCATTAGGAACCATTACATAAAGACACCAGAAGGAAGAATAAATACCCAAAAATAGTCAAAGTAGAAGGAAATCTAGTTGACCTTGTAGCTAGAAAACTTCTTTCACCAAAATATGGGGACCCTGGGAGTCTATTCATCACTATTTTTATGAATGGTCAATCAATATCTAACATTTTGGTGGATCTCGGTGCTTCCATCAATGTCATAACAATAGATACATTCAATTTTTTGTCCTTGACAAGATTATAGCCAACCAATACTATCCTCTAATTAGCAGATCAATCTATTGATGTACTAGATGGAATAATTGAGGACGTAATGGTTACGGTTGAATATTAGGAGTTTCCAGTCAATTTTATAGTCTTATAGCCTAAAAATCGAAAGATGGGATATCCAGTTATCTTAGGAAAACCTTGGCTAGCTACTGTTGTTGCATACATTAACTGTAGGTAAGGAAAATGACTATTTCAAATGGGCAAAAATAAAAGAATATTTCTCTTTATCCTCCTGCCCAGCCATATGTGGATGTTTGTGAACATGTGTGGGTAGATTTTTCAGATAATAACAATATGAGTTCAAATAATAACCATATGAGTTCTAGCCACCATTGCAGTGAAAAATCATATGGAAGAAATTATTGAGACATACTCAGTGATTGTTGAAGACAATGTTGTGGTTACGGAAACTAAAACCGTGACTACGCAAAACCAAAACCGTGGCTATAGAAATGACTATGTTGAACTAAGAAGAGAACACCATCACCTTGGTAAGTGAAATGTCTATAGAAGGTTGTAGAGAGACCTATGATTATCATGAAGGCCAAACATCAACTGATTTTCATTGTCCTTTAGCCAAGATTGTATCTTTTGAGAACATGACTATTTTTCACACACTACAACCCCATGCTTGTCCATTAAACTCTCTTGATTGTTGAGACAGAGCTTGCTATTTTGAAAGACACCAAACAAGTAATTATTGAGATAAGCAAATAATTGAACTACCATTGGTAATAACTTAGAAGACAACCAAGAGACTAGGGTCATAGACATCTTAAGGAATCATTCGAAATATTTTTCTTGGGATTATACTGACATGAAAGGGATTCATCCAAGCATTTGCACTCATCATATTTACACTGAGGATGTCAAACCAGTTAGAAAACCACAATGAAGGATTAACCCAACACTAAGAGACATTGTCAAAAATGAAATAGAGAAACTGTTGAGGGTAGGATTCATCTATCTAATATTTTATAGTTAATGGGTATCACCGCTTGTTATAGTTCCCAAGAAAAATAGTAAGTGGAGAATTTTTATAGATTATAGGAGCTTAATAAAGCCACCAAGAAATATTACTTTCCCTACCCTTTATAGATCAGGTTTTAGACAATTTGGCAGGTAAGAAATATTTCTCCTTCTTGGATGGGTTTAGCGGATACAACCAAATTAGTATAGCACCTGTTGATCAAGATAAGACCACTTTCACTTGTCCCTAGGGTACATTTGCATACAAAGTTCTACCATTTGGACTTTGTAATGCACCTACCACCTTTCAAAAGTAGTTTTGACTATTTTTGTAGACCTCACCAATGACTATGTTGAAGTTTATATGGATGATTTCATTGTCCATGGGTCTACTTTTGAGGAGTCTTTGAGCAATCTTGAAAAAGTGTTAACCAGATGTGAGCAACACCAACTCTCCTTAAGTCATGAAAAATGCTTGATAATGGTTGATTAAGGGATTGTTTTGGGTCATCACATCTTTGCTAGAGGTATCCAAGTTGATCCTAAAAAGATATAAGTCATTACTAAGTTGCCTACACCAAAAAATCAAACAAACATCAAAAGTTTCCTTGGACATGCAAGTTATTACAAATGGTTCATAAAATATTTTAGTAAGATTTTTGCACCAATGTTCTCTCTACTGACAAAAGACTATGTTTTTAATGGACTCCTCAATGTCAACAAGATTTTGAAATTATAAAGGAGAAATTGACCACTACCCCAGTCTTGAGAGGACCCAATTGGGGTTAGCCTTTTCATATTCACACTGATGCTTCCAACACTGCAATGGGAGTTGTTCTTGGACAAAAAGATGAGGAAGAACAAATGTATGCCATCTATTTCATCAACAAAAACCTGACCCCTATAGAGAGAAACTACACCACTATGGAAAAGGAATTTCTAGCTATTGTTTACTCTCTAAATAAATTTAGACACTACATTACTTGGATATAAAATCTTTGTGTATACAGACCATTCAACCATAAGATACTTAATGAACAAACTAGTAGTAGGGGGTAGAATTATCATGTGGTTTCTTATTTTTCAAGAATTTAACTTGACCATTATTGATAAGCCTGGAAAGGCTAATGTTTTGCTGACTTCCTTTCAAGATTGAATGTTTCAAGAGAAGGTGAGGAAGTTCAAGATCACTTCCCGGATGAGCACTTGTTTTGCAATATCAGCACGTCCTCCATGGTTTGTTGATCTTGTCAATTATCTAACTATAAGGAATTTTCCAACTTACTTTACCAGTAAAGAACATAAAATATTAATTAGAAATAGTGCTACATATAAGTGGTGCAATGAAATTTTGTTTAAATGTTTTCCTAACATGATTCTTCGCAGGTGTGTTCGAGAAGATGAAGTATATGACATACTGAGAGCATGCCATGATGAACTTGGAGGAGGGCACTACTTAGTAAAGAGGACAATTCATAAGGTCCTTGGAGTTGGGTACTACTGGCCCTCTCTCCACAAAGCTATCAAGAAATATGTATGGCAATGTGATGCATGTCAAAGAATGGGGAAGCCTACTTTGTCTTTTGAAATGCCCCTCAATCCTCAGCTGGTCTTAGGGCCATTTGAGAAGTGGGGATTGATTTCATTAGACCTATAGACCCCCATCTTATGGAAAAGAGTACCTACTTGGTGTGTGCATGACTATGTTACAAAATGGGACAAGGTTCAAGCATTAACATCTGCCAATGAGGATGATTCAACTAACTTTCGTATAATAGGATCATGCCAAGGTTTGGAGCTCCTATAGCTATAGTATTTGATCAAGGACCTCAATTCATGTCCAACATGATTGAGGCCTTTTTGAATATTTACCAGATCAAGCATAAGAAATCATCACCATACCACCCCCAATCCAATGGGTAGGTGGAAGTCACAAATAGAGAATTGGAAAACATCTTGACTAAGGTTGTCAATGCAGATAGAAAGAATTGGGTGCCAAGACTTCTGAAGTAGTCTAGGCATATAACACAACTTGGAAAACCACCATTGGTTTCTCCCATATGAACTAGTATATGGGAAGAATCCATTGCTCCTAGTGGAATTTGAATTGCAGAACCTGGAGGACAACATTGAAGATAGGAATTGATTTGGATGAAGCTCAACGAGATAGAGTGATGCAGCTAAATGAACTGGACGAGATGTGGATGGAGGCACAACAACAAGCTGAGATCCTTCAACATCAGAGGAAGGTCTGACATGACTCTCATATCAAGACCAAGAGATTCAAAGAAGGAGATTGGGCCTTGTTGTTTGACTCAAAATACCAAAGCAATTCAAAGGGAAACTAAGAACAAGATGGCTAGGACCATACCAAATTGAGAAGATATATGATAATGGATTTGTGAGATTATTGCCAATTGATGGTGACATGAGAACTTTGTTAGTGAACAACCATAGAATGAGGTTGTATCAACAACCCGTGATAAAGAAACCTTCACTAAGGACATGTAGTTGTGTCAGGAATTTGATTCAATGGAAGACTTCAACTCTTCCAGCCATGAGTAGTTTGTTAGGAATATGCAAATAAAGGAAGAAGACCATAGTTCTGATTATCGTCCTCTTCCCCTATATCTAAAAAATACAAAAATATGTTTTCTTTCATGCATGAAAATAAAGGTTAGAGATGTAATTTATCAAAATGTGTATTAACCATGATTTCTTTTCAAATGTAGGAAGTGGAGCACCAATGGTCAAAAGGGATATTGAGTTGGTAAGGTGACGTGTATTTACTTTTTGATATGGATATTAACTATGTTGAACTTCCCAATGCATTTATTAAAACCATAAAAGAAAATTTAATAGAGTAATTGGAGAGATAAGAGGTAATTATGAATGATATACGACACGAGTGACATGGATGAAAGTATGGGAGCCATGCAAATGAATTAAAATCTTGCCACCTCAAACAGTCCCATCAATCCTTTCGCCACCATTTTATGCCAACTTAATGCCATTATAAACTCACGAGTAGTTCAAATTTAAGCTACTGACATTACATACAACTACTCTATCTCTCTCACAAAACCATTGCCATTGTTCCAAAAAAATACCCCCTCACTTCCTTTTTCATTATGATTACAAACTAGTCTCACTTACGGGAAGAAGAAGAAGTCCGAGCCAGAATCTATCGAGCCACTGCTACAGAATGTTGTCATATCTCAGTCTTCCATGATGTAGGTTGGTTGAATTTTATTCAAAAATTTGAGGGTTTGATGAGGATTTAATTGAAGAATTTGTCAAATTTTGAAGCAACTTGTTCTAGAATAAGAGGGAAACAGAATGAAATAGACAACCAAATTGTTAGCACAATATCTAGTCTTCTAGATTTGGGCTTAAGGTTGTCACTAACTCCCCCTTAAAGATTTGATAGCCCTTTTTCATGAGGAAGGGGAAACTCGCTGAGATAATCATTAATCCCCAAGGAATTCAGAAGGGTATTAAGAGGGAGAGCTTGTCAGGCCATTGGAGGGAGGTTGCTTCTTGGGTAAAAAGTATTTCATTTGTGATGGGAAATCATCAATATTAGGGGGTGATACACTGAAGATTCTAACCCATTTGAAGAAAGGAAAGGAAAATCCTAAGCTTAAGGTGAATCTTCCCGAATACCTTGTGGATGTTGTCATAAAGGTTGGACATAAGTATAAGAGTGGGGGTGGTGATGCTGCAATTAAGCATTCAACACTTATTCGCTTGATTTGTGCACACCAAGCCTTTAGGAAACCCAAGATAAAAGCATAAAAGGTGAATGCAGGAGAAATTTATAGGAAAAAGAGGGTAAAAGGGGCTCTTATGCCAATCTCTATTGAATCAGGCCCCCACTCGTAGCCTAAGCTTCAATCTACTCCTCACTTTTCCCATGTATTTGTAAAAGATTTTGCAAATGAAGCTAAACAACTCTCTGAGCCTCGGGCTTCAAAGAAAAAGACTATCATGTCAAACCATGCTCAAAGTTCATTGAGAAAAATAAGGTCTGGTCTTGTAAGGAAAAGTGAAGTTTCTTAGCCTACATTGTCTGATGAAGGTGCAACCAGATTTTGGAAGAATTTTCTGGAACTGAGACTTCCTCTGCCCTAGGAGAATAGTCACGAGATTTCAATTTTACATCGATCATTCCTAAAGAAGAAATCCATGTTCTTCCAAAGGCACCGGGAACTCCTTTGGAAGCTCAGGAAAGTGTTCCTAAAGCTCGGAAATCTAGACCAAAGCTACAGAAACTGCTACACAAGAGGTTAGTCAAACAAAATCACAATAAGATGAGGTTTTAAAGAGACACCAAGCTGAAATTTCCACCGAAAAGCAACTAAAAGGTATGGAAACAACTCATTTGTCTCTTCAAAATGAGTTTGAACAAAAGAGTGTAGAAAAAGATAAAGAAATAACTGCTTTGAGGATGGAAGTTGATAGTTTAAAGAGACATAAAATTATTGGTTTGAAAGCATGGGATGATTTTTCCTCTCATTTTTCCCAACTATCTCTTAGAAATAAAGAGTTGGTAGGAGAAAATAGAAAACTTAAAGAAGAGGTTGAGTCAAGTTCTAATGCAAAGAGAAAATTGGAAACAATTGTTGAATCTGTCTGTCCTTTGGCTTGTAAACTTCTAGCTTACAGAAAACCATCTTCGGTTTATAGTTTATTTCTTCAAGAACAATTTTATTCATGGTAGTTGCATAGAATTTTTTGTGGAGAGCCTCATGAGGCTCCTGATGGAAAAAAATTCTTACAGATTTATCAAGGTTGTACTCTAGAAATCCAAAACTTATTATGTGAATTTTATCTCCATAACATGCTAGTTTCAAATGTTCCTGATTTCTTTATAAATCTGTTAGTGGGAGAGTTTCAGTTAAAATCCTTTCAATCATTGGTAAGGAATCAAATTATGTGGGAAGAACAAATTGATCTTTTTACTCAGTAGGCCAAAACTATTGGTTTTTACATTTGACCTCAACACCATAATGATGTTTCTATGAAAAAATATTTTAGATCTCTTTATTATCATGTTGGAATTGGTAGAAATACATCTAATATCTTGGCCAAATGTGTCCAAGAATTTGAAAATTATTGTCAGCAAAACTTTGGCAAGGCTATGACAGTCTGTGATAAGATATGGGACACTCTGAATTTACCATTGAAATGAAGAGAAGTTATTTCTCCTCAGAATCTCAGTTGGAGTATGTGAAGGGGGATGCACTTGTGGAGATTTTTCAGAATTGGTAGAGAAAAGGAAAAATGGATACAACAATGAATGGGTTGGGATGCGGAGTTAGGCCTCCTCGGATCTTAGTCCCACGACTACTTGGAAAAATAGTGTTCCCCAATCACATGAAAGCTTTAAGGCATGGGCTGAAGTTATGTTGGAAACCCAAGGATGTAAAGGCACAAGGAAACAATATGTAGATCAGTTTGAAGAATATGACATGACATAACAACTTGGGTAGAGATTAGGTCAGAGATAGTTTGCACGAGGACTTGCAAAAGGTAAAGTGCAAGGGAGATGATGAGTCCATAAATCAACTCATCATAACATCTATATAACTATAAATTTTACTCCTAAAAACATTAATCTATGCATGAGAATGTTCTAAATAGTTATATCTAAAGTAGAAAGTGATGCATTTCCCCTTATTTTGTCTTATGCAAACTAATGACCAATGGAACTTTCACTAACTACTTTGTTGAGTGATTTGGTGACATATGCAGGTTGATGAGGCACATTTTCTACCATTTTGAGTAGTTGCAATCAAGAAGACCGAGTCCACAGCCACTACGCCATTTTGGAGGATTGACCCACAACCAAATATAAATGAGGGCCCCTGTTCAAAGAGAATTTTAGGGTGCTATGAAACGTTTATGAAATTGGTTATCGGTTAATCTGTTGCCTATATTCGTGGCATGTGTTTAATTTGTTACTAGTTTTTACCATTGATATAATAGTTAATAGAAGAAGTTGTTTTCAGTTGCACTCTGGAGTATGTGATGAACTTATTTTGATCAATATAATACATGTTATTTTGAGTATACGTTTGTGTTGAGAACCTCAATCCTGAAGTAGAGAAAGGGCCCACTTGACTGAGGAGATTGGAGGACTGGTATTTCATGCAAGATCTTTATATTTGCTCAATTTCAATTTCGGTATCTTGGTTTGACAATTATCTGAATTCAATCTTGTATTCCTTTGTTTTAACACATTTCTATACCATCATTTGATTTAAGTGAGTATTTAATTTCCAACAACCATTTCCTTTAACAAGCATTTCATTTTAGTAGCTTTGTTTCAGTAGAGTAGACACAATTTATATACCTTGTTCACTTTTGTAGATCAAGGCTATTTTTGGAGATGGAGTGTTGAGCACGTGATAAACATGAAGACTTGTAGCTCACGCAAGGCTATTTTGGGATATGCAACAGTTCGAGCACCATGCAGGGTCTTGATCTAATAATAGGATTTCTACTTAGAGTTAACTATAGGAAATCTATTATTAGAGCACTTGCATGCTTTTGTATTCCCTTGTAAAGGTGCATGGCTATTGTTAGCATGTAGCCTATTTTTGAAGGTGCATGGGTGGTGAAGGGCAAGTCCCCACCCCTATATATATGTATTGATTTGCATGGCTTAGAGGACACCAATTATTGTAGAGTTATGCTGTAGGATTTTCTAGCGCACATAACCATGGAAACTGTATCTTGAATGTATGAAGCTTCTATGTTTTGCAGTATTTAATATAATGGATCATATTGGCTGGATATTGGTGTTAGATGTGATTGAATCTGGTTCTTGCATGGTAAATCTCATGATAATCATTGTTTAGTCAATCTTTCATATGGCTTAGATCTAGATCTGATTCATGCACTGTGGTTTACTTAATTACCTGTTATGGATCTGAATATATACATGCACAATCATGCTAACATTATGGACAAACAACTCTAAAGAGGGACCTAGTACCTTTGTGCTTTCAAATGAGCGCTCGATTCTCTAATTTGAGTGATGTGTTATCGTGCCTTGGGATTTGTGGGTATATTCTAGGCTGCATCATTGGTTCCATTGTCGGGACCTCTTTCTCAACTATTTTTTAGGATGTTGCATGATGAAGACATATTGATTGACCTTGGCTAGTATTGAGGAGTGGTTAGTAGATCTGGAAGAGGAGTATGCTCATAGATTCAACACCAGACCTGATTTTAATGCACACGCGTGGGTCGAGCAAAATCTGTATGACTACTTATATGAGAGATTCTTTGCTATCTTCCCGATAGAATTATACGAGTGGCTAGTTGCTTATGTGTTCAAAGAGGAATTAGAGTTTTCACACACTTGTTTGGATGCAGAAGAATTTCAAGCCTTATATGATGCAAATATGATTTGGATGCGCTCGGTGGATGTCTGGTTCCATGGTGTTTTGAAATAGTTATATTCTAGAGTATGTAGTTTTCAACTTACTCTTGCCCAAAGGTTGTTGAGTTTCAATTTTTTGTGCGAGCCCAGAGGATCATATTTGTGCGGTATTCCACTGGTGATCAAGATCCTGATTGTAACCCTAGATTTGGAAAAGAAGTTGATGGCTAACTAAACCCCACCACACACGGGGCAGGAGTAGGTTTGGTAAGGATGGTGGACCTAGCGATAGAGAGATAGAGGGAAGAAAGGCAACTTAAGTTCAATGAGGCACGTGAGAGGGATCTAGAGAAGAGAAGCAACGAAGTTACAGTAATGGATGGCATCAGGAGAGAGATGGCTCATGAAGGATTCGAGGCTCACGTAGAAGATGTGGAGCCAGAGCATCTGGATCTCCCCATTTGGGAAAGCATGGTAGGGAACCCTCTTCATCCTTAGATGAGAGTGCACTAGTAGAGATGACATGGGCCACGAGTGTGCATCTGAATCTACCTAGAAACCTAGCCCTTGTGCTTGGTTTTATAGTTTCTACGATAATCAGTAATCAACAAGCTAGTGTGAGTAGAGAGTCAGCAAGAGATAGAGTTAATTTGTAGTCAAGTTTAGGAGTTAATTAGGGAGCTTATTCATCTATGGTGCAATCATCATCTACTTTATTTGGAGGACTGTTGGAGGTATCTTTTTGGTGCATCGTCAGCATAGAACGTAGGCATGTAACCTAGGCATCACATCTAGAAGTAGTGCAACTTCATAGACTATGGGCGTTCAATTTTTAGCACAACCATCATCGAAACACAAGGTAGTGCATCCTCTAGTCCATTACCTAGTATAGGAGGAGGCTCAAGAGGATCGGGAGGATCAGTGGCTCAGGCACTAGAGGATCTAGTGGATCTGGAGGTGGTGGAAATATAGGAGGAAATACATGAGGCTCTAGATATGGTGGGAAAGGTCCACACCAACCTCAAAAATTTATATGGAGATGTCTCTCCATCTTCCAGAGTATAGAGGTATTGAAGATGTATTGAGAATGTGCATATGTGTGAGATACTATGGCACACAAAGGGATTACAAGTCTCCAGAGTGCAAGGCAAGCTAGCAATTCACAACTACGTTGCAGGGACGTGCACACAGTTGGTATAGAAAGTTTGATCTTGATCAGACTTGTGTGGATTATACAACACTATGAGATGCTTTCTTAAAGGAATTTTATATCCCTGATTTTGAGCAGAAAAGCATAAGTGTGCTTAAGGATATAAAGTAGGGCACTACGAAAGTGTTCGGGAATATGATGTTTGGTTCAAGACTCTTATGTCTAAGTTATCTTATGACATACATGTGAGCCAACATGCACAAGTGGTTCGTTGGAGGACTGATCACACCTTTCAGAAGGGCACTTTCACATAAAACTTACACAGATCCACATGAAGCACTTGAAGTAGCTTTACGTCGTTGAGGTGGTAGGAAGTGTGGACACAAGAGTGAGCCCATTCTTGGAAGCTAGATTGTAGCAGCAATGGTGAAGTAGTTGGAGAAATTATCTACTAATTCACACATGAGACATGCATCGGAATCTAGTGTACTAAATGTGAAGTAGAGGGGCATACTAAGGATAGTTTCCCTCGGAAATCGGTGTGCACTCTTGTTACTAGATTGTGAGATATGTCACTTGGACCACGTTCAAGCCGATGCCCATTATGCAAGCAGTGCATAATAAGAAAGAATGTGTCCAGTTACTATAAGATTTGTAGGTCCTCAACTCATGATATTGAAGATTGTAGGTTGATCGATCAGATCCATGATGCCATTGATGTTGGTGTACGACAGACTGGTGTTGCAAATAATTCCAAGGAAAAGGTGAACATCATGACTATGATCATAGTGAGGGGCATTTTGATGGTGGCCATGGTAGAGGTCGAGGTTATAGAGGTGGATTCTGAGGTTGAGGTCATAGGGGAGGAAGGAGTGATTTCCCTCATGGAACTGCTATACATGTGGATCTCCTGACCACTATAGCATGAATGTCCACATAATATTGTGTGTTCTTTTTTGTGGAAAGAATCATAGTTATGAAGAGTGCCCCAACTTGTATGAGCACTTAAGCAAGAAACACAAACATGAAAATAAGGGTGCAAGAATGGTTAGAGTACAATGTGCATGGAAGACCAATGGATGCCAAAGTTAGCATCAGATTCGAGTTGGTACCTGTGAAGATTACTACACATGTTGAGGCAACGTGCACCAGGGAGACTCTACAACAAAACCTACCATTACTAAGGAGGAATTCCTACATGCCAAGTATCCAGACCCTATGCATCAAAAGGAGGTTTATCAAGAAACTATGGAAGTAATTTGGAATTTACAAGGTGAGATACAATGTTTGAAGGAACAATCATGGAAGTTGGAACAAAAGAAAACAATGATCTCCATCGACAAGATGTTGATGACTTGAAAGAAGTTTGCAAGATGTTGCGCCAAGAGAACATTATTCCTTTGTTGGGGAGCTGGTTGAAGGGAAACACTCTGCACGCTGGGACTGAACATGAGAGACAAATTTTGCATGCTAATCTTCCTCCGATAGTTTGGATTATGACAAGGAGATTACTCTAAATGTTGTTGTTGATGGTTGGATTTTGAGTAACATCTTGATTGACACATGTGTGGAAGTGAATGTGCTCACTTTGGATGCATGGGTTTAGATGGGAAGACCTCCATTACAACCATCTTCTAATGTGTTATTCATGGAAAACCAAACTAAGGAAACACCCATTGGAGTTTTAAAAGATGCATCCATTACTATACATGGGGCCAAGTTCACTGGGGACTTTGAGGTCTTAGCGCTTGCAGAAGAAGACAACTTTCCCGCATTACTTGGGTGCCCTTGGTGTTATGCAAACAACATTAACTTTTGCATTTCAACAAGGGGTATATCAACTTTGAGAACAAGGAAGAGTGTGTCATCATACCTCTGACAGATGGGAAATATGTGCCTTATGTAGAGCCCTTAAGTGAAGAAGACTTGAACAAAATTTATGTGCACCATCCGAGATCCAAAAGTTCTTGAGCCATCAAAGGAAGGAGTTCTCTAGTGGGATGATGCATAGTCCATGAGTGATACTACAAGTGTTGCATGTGACAATTGGCACACAAACTTATGAAATGGTTGGGCATGAAGTATAGAGTGATAATACATGCGTCAATAAGCCAATCGATATATCAAGCATTTGGGAAACAACCAGATACCAAAGTACACAGGTGAAGATAATCCAGAAGTATTTACTGTCACTATGGAGGTTCAATGGGAATGTTAGGTGGAAAGAAGGAATATGTTAGTATATACCTATGTGGGGGACAAGCGTGCTAGTGGATTGTTCACAGGGATAGTCTCTTGGAATGGAGAGAAGTAAGGATTGCTTTATCTACTCGGTTTCTAAAAAGTAATGCACCCACTCAGATTTGTGCATTCCATGGTAATGATCTTATTCAACACCATGTTCAGCAGTGTGAGAGACTCTGGATAATGGGGTAGGAATATTTTCCACCTTCGTTGTGGGTGCACAAGTTTTATTTCACCTTGTGAGGTTGCGCACACGCATGGTATGTCTATGCAAGAGTTGAATAGAGTGACTGGAAATTGGCAAGAACTTGTTGAAGGTATGACTCAGACCTTTGATTACTTTTCTTCTAAACCCCCGATAAATGAGGTGCATACAGGTTATGAAGCACTTAACTATGGGAGACAGTGCAAAGGCCGAAGAGTTACTTTAGGATTTGTTAGGGAATCAGACCTAGGGCACATTTTGAAGAGGAAGAAACAGATGTTGAGAGCAACTTGGGCATGCCTACCTAGAAAGAGAAAAGGGTAAGATGATTTACATGGTTGATGATGAAGAGGTAGAGAACCTGGACATTGAGCACACAGAGGGTACGCGTGAAGTCTTGGAAAAGTGTAGATGAGAAGGCATGCACCTACCATGAGCCTATGAAGACCAAGAAAGTGAACATTGGCATAGATGTTGAACCTAAGGAGGCTATTATAGGAGATTATTGGTCTAACTTTGAGGTTGCTAAGATCATTGAGCTGTTGCATGAATTTTAGGATTTTTTCCTAGAGGCTATCATGAATTGAAAGGTGTACATGAATCATTGGGAGAAATGAAGATAAAGCTAAAAGAAGGTGCACGCCTAGTCGAAAGAGGCCTTACAGGATGAATCCAAACTTGTGCATCAAGGTAAAGGAAGAAATTGACAAAATGTTAATTTCTGGAATTATTGTGCCAATTGAGGAGTCAGAGTGGGTAAGCCCTATGGTGATCAACATCAAGAAAGATGGTAGAATCAAGATTTGTGTGGATTACAGGGAGTTAAATGTTGCATGTGTGATTGATCCCTTTCCCACACCCTTTACTGAGGAAATCTTGGAAGGTGTTGCAGGGTGCAAAATCTACTCCTTCACTAATGGATTCTCTGGATATCATCAGGTGAGGATAGCTATTGAGGATCAAGAGAAGATGACTTTCACCACCGAGTGGGGAAGTTTTTGCATACATGGTTATGCCCTTTGGATTAAAGAATGTGCTTGTAGTATTTTCACGCATAGTGGTACAAGCATTCCAGGATTTTATTCACAAGTTCTTACAGGTGTATCTAGATGATTGGACAATCTATGGGCTCATGAAAGATCATTGTGATAATTTGAGGCTGATGTTTGAGAGATGTAGGTAGTTGAGCATCTCCTTGAACATTAAGAAGTGTATATTTTCCACCCCTTTGGAATTTTGTTGGGGCACATCATCTGTAAAGAAGGCTTGCTGGTGGATCTTGCTAAGGTAGCTGTGATTTTGGGCTTGGAGGAACCTACTAGCCAAAGTGAGGTGTGCATGGATTCTTGGGGCACACAAAGTTATTACAAAAATTTTATTAAGGGATATGCCAAGATCACATGCCCTTAGAAGAATTACTCAAGGGAAAAGGAAAGTTCTATTGGGGTGAGGCACAACAACGCGCGTTTGACACACTAAAGGAAAGGCTTACTACAACACCCATTTTGCACTTTCCTTCATGGTCCAAGCCCTTTCACATTCATGTAGATGCCTCTGGCATGGCCATTGGTGCCGTATTAGCTCATCCTAGAGAGGGATGTCGATCATCCTATTTGTTTTGCTAGCAGAAAGTTAACTCCAACAGAACAGAATTATACAACAATAAGAGTGTGAGGCCTTGTCTATGATCTACGTGCTCCATAAGTTTTGACAAGTATTTTTAGCTACACCATTTATCTTTTATATAGACCACATGGCATTGAAGTACTTGGTGAACAAGCCCATTTTTAGTGGGCACATATGTCATTGGGTATTGTTATTTCAGGAGTTCAATTTTATAGTGGTGGTTAAGCCCAATAAGAGCAATTTGGTCTAGACCACTTATCAAGAATTCAATCAGAGAGGACACAGAGCATTGAGGATACAATGTCAGATGCACAACTTTTTAAGTTAAACCATGCATGCCCTCGACTTGGAAGATATTGTTGTCTTTTTATGTACAGTGTGGCACCCAAAGGAATGAAGGATTTAGAGAAGAAACAACTTGTTATTCATGTCCCACGCCTTACATGTTGATCAGTGGAGACTTATACAAATTAGGTCATGATGAAGTTTTTTGTGTCGGTGTGTACTAGAGCATGAGTGCACAACAATAATGGTAGAGGCTCATGGTGGTATTGCAGGTGGACACTATGCAGGGATGCCACCACGCGCAAGATTCTACTCATTGGTCTATGGTGGGAGAATTTATATAAGGATTGCAAAGCATATTGTAAGGCATGTGACCATTTTCAAATGCCTTGGAAAGCCTAGGAAACATGATGAAATGCCTTTGAGGCCTATTACTAGTGCAAAACCTTTTGAGAAATGGGCAATTGAATTTGTGGGCCCTATTTCCCAGCCACATGCAGACAAGATCACGCTACATTATAACTTGTACAAATTATCTTACAAGGTGGGGGAAAAGTGACACCTACAAAGGATTGCACACAAAACTACAACAACAAGGTTTATGTGGGAAAATATTATTAGCAGGTATGGCTTGCCCTTTAAGTTTAACAAGTGATAGGGGTACTCATTTCCTTAATGAGACTATCTAGATATTGTTGGATGAATTCATGGTTGCACACCATGGAAACCCCTTATCACCCTCAAGAAAATGGAACTACTGAGGCCTTCAACAAGATATTGAGCCATACCTTGACAAAAATTTGTGATGTTGGAAGGTGAGATTGGGATGACAAGGTTTTTGCATGGTACTGGGCATATAGAACAACCTATAAGAGGTTGAATAAAGCAACACCATTTCAGTTGGTGTTTGGCATAGAAGCAGTTCTCCCCATGGAATTCATGTTACCTTCTTTTTGCATATTACATGTGTAGGAGGTCTAGCTGATGAGAAAGCATTGGAAGAATGTATTGAAAAGTTGATGCAACTGGATGAATGATGCGCCATAGCAAGATGGAGTCAGAAGCAAGAAAAAGCCAAGCAAAAGGCATGACATGATAGGCACATCAAGGATAAAAAGCTTGAGGTTGGGAAAATGGTACTTCTTGTATGATTCAAAGTTTTTGTGCCATCCTAGAAAGCTTAAAGTGCATTGGTTGGGACCATATGTTATCACTCATATACTTGATTCAAGTGCACTTCCAGTTAGAGGCTTGGATGGAACACGGTTTCTAGTTACTTTAATGGGAGTAGGTTGAAGCCCTACTATAAATAAGTCTTCTTGGTGTTTGTAATAAGGTAGTATTTCCATTTAGACTAGGTTCCCTTTAATGCATTTCCTTTATATGTGTTTCCTTCATCGTTGCTATGCTTTGTCAATTTAGTTTAGTGTTTTGTGTAATAAGCACACTTGCACGCTAGAAGTTGATTACTATCTTAAGTGTTTTCATGCATGTAGAG
This sequence comes from Taxus wallichiana var. yunnanensis, assembly GCA_018340775.1. Taxonomy (NCBI): domain Eukaryota; kingdom Viridiplantae; phylum Streptophyta; class Pinopsida; order Cupressales; family Taxaceae; genus Taxus; species Taxus wallichiana. The sequence goes on along the minus strand of CM031240.1, from coordinate 809,559,398 downwards.
GACTACACATACCCTTAGTGTGGGGTGGTTTATATACAAGATTCATTACCAAGTTGAATATGGTTTATTTTCATCTGAAGATGGGTATGCATAAGGAAAATTTTGTACAAGTGCTTTTTGGAAGGGTGCTAGATAGGAAAAATTACTCCTAATGAAGACCACAAATGGAAAAATGGACGTACAATGTAACACGAGGTAGGTGCAATAATGGAAACTACTTAGAAGAAGGTGTAATGGTGAAGTACTTCTGGCACAGGAGGGAGCATGAAAGGAGGTATGTGGCAAGAAGTAGAAAGGCATGCCAAAAGGTTATGACTATGGTGCAGAGATGTACAACACATGGAAAATTTGGAAAATGATGAATTAATGTTGGGATCGGTGGTAGGTGGAGGAGCAATAAATGCAAAACTTTTTCAAAATCTATATAAGGATGCAATGTGGGTTCATTTTTACCTTTGCTATTACAAATTTTGAGTGAGCTATTTGTGAATGAGCTAGAGATGTTGTTGAAGTGTGAGAGAGCTGAGAAACCAAGTGTTGTGATCAGATTTATGCACATGATTGACTTGCACTCCCATTAGAGAAGGGTTTGAGTGAAGCAGAGGCATGCAAGGAGGAGAAATCAAGCACTAGGGTTTGAATTGAAGCTAGGGAACATGTGGTTTCTTGCTAGGGCATGTGAATCAGAGTTATAGAGCTTGAAAAAGGTACAAAGAACACATCTTTCTAGATATTATGGCACCCAAATGAGCACTGGAGAGTAGGTACAAGGGGAAAGAAATAAAAGGATGTTGAGATTGAGATCGAGGATGCCCCCAAAAGTAGGTTTTCTAAAATGCAGTACCAGAGGAAGTAATCATGGGCCATGATTGGGATTCTCATGTCCATCAAAGCAAAGTAAGTGATTACAATCATAGAACAACTGACAACAAGGAAGAGTTGGATGCATGTTGAATAGAAAGACAAATAAATGAACAATAGATGACATGCCCATTTACGATGATGTTGGGGAGAAGCTCTTAAGAAAGGTAGGGTTTTACAGTTATATGAGCTACCATATTTTGGAAAACCTGAAAAATTTACCAGTGGCTCATGAGCAGAGTCCATGAGGACTTTTTCTATTTTTTGGGTGACAATGATGAGGATCACAATGCCCTTGATTGGAACTTTGATGGGTTTGAAAAGCACATAGGCACAGAGGTGAGTAGTGACCTAACTGATAAGGCAAAAAGTTATAGCCACCAAAAGGAGTGGGTTATGCAAAAGGTCCACATGGCATGGATATTTACAAGCGAGGAAGTATCCAGTTGTACAGCAGTCCACACACTTGTTGACAAAATTGAATGACCAAGAGAGATGGTCACAAGTGAACACTATGTGGCTACATATTGCAAAGAAAATGTCAAAAGGGGAGACCTACAACTTGGTGGGATACATTTCTGAAACAATCATTGAGGAGGTGCGTAAAGGTGAGAAGATAAGCTTTGGTGCTATTTTTTATCACTTGTATTTGTAGAGATTGGAGTGCCGATGGGCCAAAGAATAAAGTCTGGGAGTACCCTGCAGAGAAGAAATATCTCAGAGAGATTTGAAAAGTATCTATGTGAAGGATCCATGAGTGGCCCATTCAAACAAAGGGAAGAGATGTGGTATGAGTGACTTCATGTGACATTTGAAGAAGAGTGGAGGATACCTAAGGAGTTTCCCACGTGGTAGGAAAGTTGGCATAGTTTGTAGTGTACCAACATTTTTGCATCACACATTTTTGATGAAGGACAAAACATGGAGTCCATGGTGAAAAACTACCCTATGCCTTCACAACATGGTTCTTTTAGGCATCGATTCACAGATTTATGATGATGTGTCACCGATATATATACAATGCAGATAAGGTAGACTATGACTACCACACTCTGCGGAAGACTTACGCTTATCTAGGTAAGTCTACATACATTGAAAGATTAATCTCTGATGACATAACTATGAATCCTGTAAGTTTGGTGATAGGTGAAAAGTGGGGCAGCCTTGATATACCTTTAGCTTAAGCCTAGGCTGGAGAATGACAAGTATGTGGAAAATGAATTCAAACTGCCAAGCCCACCTAAGGGGAAGCACACAATTGGCACTCTGGTAGATGAACAACCTATTTTCTCCCATTCAAGAAGAGGAAGAAGAAGAAGAGTTACATGAAGATAGTGGGGGTTAGAGCATAGGGGTCATAGTCAACCAACTGATAAAAAGGAAAGTGAGTGCATGACTACCCTCCACTACAAGCAAGATGAAGAGGAAGTATTGGAGACTGATGCATTGGGAGTTGATACAGAGCAAGTTTTCGAGGAGAAACAATTCAAGAGGGTGTTCAAGAGAACCAAGACTCAGGGCGCAGGCTCATCACAACCTTTGAGAAGGTCACCTAGGATTTCACCACCAAAGAAAGAAGCACCTGAGAAGAAGAAGAGGTGAAAAATGAAGCTTCAGGATGGTGACAAGGAGGATGAGTCTAGAGAAAGCACACTAGTACTCCAGTACATAGCCAAAGGATGTAGAGGATCCTCATGATGAGGAGATGAAGAATAATGAAGAGGAGTTGAAGGGCACTAGGGGAAAAAGCTAAAAAGTGAAGGCTTGATTCTAGATTCAGTGCCCAGGTTCCTAAGGGCAAGAGAATGAGAAAGGAGAAGGAGAGTGAGGATTACGTGACTCTGTGTTGGGCTACGTAAGTGATACAAGTAAAATCATACACACCCAATTTTAGAGCACAATAGAGTAGAAGGATCTATATGGTTGGGAGTTAATGGATGTAGATATGGCCAATGCGCATACCAGAAACAACTATCTTGGTCCATGCAAAATCACATGGACGAGCCAAATTTTGATGTGTGTGAAGAGTCTGTGTGTACACCGAATGAAAAAGTATCCACATCTCGACACATGAATATTAAGCCCATGACCATGTCGGATGAGTAGGTAAGCAATGCCTTAGTAAATATATACAGAGGTTGTGCGTAAGAATGTAGATAAAGTGGAAACCAATAGAGCATTGATTTGAAGACATCAAGGAGAAGAATGAGAAATAGAGCATCTAAAAGTAGAAAAGGAACAAGAAGAGGAAAAGAATGAAACATTTCTCAGTATGGCTGAAGAAATTGGAGATGACATTCTGAAGGTAAGACCTCATCTAGAGTCTCAGCTTCCTCAGAGATACCCCTCTACAATGCACTATCTACACACACTGGTAAAATTGGTCATCGATGAAGGGCCCGTGCATATGTATGCCCATGCCAAAGGATCCTGAAGAATAAGCAACTAGAGCCAAGGCCACTATTGCCAGAAAAATTGCAAGTTATGAATCTTTTCAGACCTTGAAGGATGAGCTTAAGAAGGGGAATCAAGCTCTGAACATATGTGCAACTCTAGACGTAATAATTAGGATGAGGACCCTTGAAGAAGATAATGCATTCTGAAGGCTATGAAGGATGAGACACTTGGGTGCGCAGATAGACTTTCTCTGGTGAAAGAAAAGTGTGAAGCCCTCACAATAGCCCAAGATTTCCACATAGGACAAAATAGATGAAATTGGGAAGCTTATAGCATAGAAAATGGACTCCATGGAGGGAATAATGTCAAGCATGGCTAACATTGTTAGGGTTCTATAGAATGAGAAAGAAAATATGACTCAAGATGAACTAGATGCCATTGTGACAGAAATCTAGAAAAAATAGGTGAGGCATTGAGTGATTGAAAACATTGGAGGCAAAAATTAAGAATGAATATCCAGAGTTGATACTACTAGTAGAGGAGGAAAGCGCCGAGTGATGAATCATTCTTTTGTTGAACAAGTCTTTATTCTTTCATTCATTCTTATTTTCTTTGAAGATATAAGTGGGATTGCCCATTTGGGGATGAAAATGCAGTTAGTGTGGGGTAATGTTGAGTGCAGGGAATATAGCTCAAGTAGAAGAGCACATAAGGATTGGGCACGTAAAACCAGATGTGCGGGAAGGCGCAGATTCAGGGAGGAACATGAGCACGCCAGAACAGTTTGAATTCAGGACTTAGCCACTTTTGCGGGTCAAGGATATTTTTGGAGATGGAGTGATAGTGATGATGCATAGTCATTTTGAACTTATATGTATATTCTAGGTGCATCAATACTTGAGTTGCAAAGCTGCCTTCTCCGCATACAACCTCGAACACAACCTTGGTTTATAATGACATCAACATTTGAATAGGTTGATTAAATGATTGGAAGTTATAATGACCCATCATAATATATGTACATATACATATATACATATATACACCCACATATGTATACATACATACATACATACATATATACATATATATATATATATATATATATATATATATATATATATATATGTGTATATATATATATATATATATATTATGTATATATATGTATATATATATATACATAGGTTCAAAAATGACTATACATCATCACTATCACTATCCTCACTCAAAACCTCAATGGGAGATCAAGAACTCGAGGTGCCCTTGCATTATTATATGTAAACACAAAATCTATGCACTTAGGTAAATTTCTAGGTCCTAAAGCATACTAATCTATTCATGATTCATAGTAAGAAAACTAATGGTTAACATCTCCTTTTGGCTTTTATGTTGCTTTATCTCTTGACTTTACTTTTGGATTTACACATCTTGCAACTCACAAGACTTGGTGATTTACCTTTTGATGGCTTCGACACTAGTGCCCATTTAGGACATAAACACTCAAGTGCTCTTATCCCTCCTTAGTGCGCTTGTCCCTCTCTTTCTTCTTTTCACCTTTTTGGGTCCTTTTCACTTCTTGGTCACCTTTTAACACTCGGGTCAACCTTTCGGTTGTCAAATACAAAATTCAAACAAGGGAATCATATATATACTTAGTTACTTCTTCTAAATACAAGGCCAAACACTATAAGAATGATTTATCAACACTTAAGCTTGCACAAAGGAACAAGAGCTCTACAAAGCATACATCTATCCCATTCATACAAGGGACAACAATTACATTGGTCTTTATACACTTCATAGGAGGAGAATTTATTATATTCCATCACACACATTTACATACTTGAGACAAATCTAGATCTAGCCCGCTATCATCATGTAAATTGCACAAGGGTAACCTAGGGCACAAGACACGGATACACACACACACACACACAAAGAACTACATGGATTCTAATATGTAGTGTAGCACTCTTGGCCATAAGTTCACTATTCGGGTGACCATCGGGGTCAGTCAAACTCCACATTTTGCATCTTCTTTATTTGATTTGATGTGGTTTATGGGCATGGGCATGTGCATGTATTAATTTTTTTTACAAAGTTACATGTGTGATCGAGAACCCTAACAACCAAATCGAGTGAAAAAGAGTGAGCAACGGTGAAGACCTTCCGACCCAAAAAAAGACTAGGCTCCTAGGATCTAAGCATACATGCACCCAAATCAATCATTAAGCACTGGGCATTCTTGTCCTCTTATGGGCACTTCTTTCATATACATTCCTAGGGTTGTGAACCCTCATTAAGCCTTTTTAACATTGTTTCAGCCTATTCCAATAGATACACAATCTCGATCATTCCTAGGTCACACAAAATCAACTAAGTCATCATTCCTCTCTCATTTGCTTAGGGTTTTACATTGTTGAATGCTTAGTGCTTGCACATTATTTGTATATAATTACCTTAATATCATTTACTATAATAATTTACTCTAAAATAAGATTTAATTCAAATTAGATTAAATCATTTTTTGAACTCCAACTCGTGATCAACCACTCGATCCTTATTCGAACACTAGATCTTAGTCTTGCATATTACCTCCATATTTCTTGTCACCCTAGATACCCTTGGATCCTTCCATTTTTACCAACATGAGTGTCTCTCTCCTACTTTCTCGTAGGCAAATCCCAAATATAATGATCCACCCCTTTATATTCAAGTTTGCATCCATAATATAGGGGTTAAACGAGCTTTAGTTGATAATGGATCCAGTCTTAACATTTGTAATCTATCATTCCTTCAACAAATTGGCCTTTTCAAGCCTCCTTAACTCCCTCATCTATTTTTATTTGTGGCTTTGATAATATTCCTAAAAAGGTCTTAGGTACAATCACACTTCCCATTACTATTGGGCCATGCACTTTTCCGTCCCATGCCATGTAATGCCTAATAATATTAATTATAATATTCTTCTTAGATGGCCTTGGATCCATGCCATGTATATGATCCCTTCAACCCTTAACGCATGTCTTAAATTTTTATACTGGGTATAGTCTATGAGGCCTTAGACTATCCCTCCCCATTTTCCTTTTACAATGCTATTGATCATTCACTGAAGCCCTTACTTCTGCCACACCTCCTCCTAATTTCGCAAAGTATGGTTCCGGGTATCGTATATGCTTTGTTACGATTTCACTAGCACTGAATTAGGAAAATATGGAAAGGGAGTCACAAATCCTCTTTCCATTCCCACACAATCCACCAAACTCGGCATCAGATATCTCCCTTCGCCTGCTCCTTTTATTCCCGCCACATCTTCTCCTGAGGTTTACACTACTTCACATACTCATAATCTTCCTCTACTATACCTTGAGCTTATTAGTGATCTTGCTTCTCCCACTTGGCTTGAATTGGATACATTCCTTACTGATGATGCTCTATTAGAATACACAAAAACTTACAACCATCTCCCCCTTACCATCACAAAAATTATTTTCCATCTGTTCTCAATGCTACAACTTACTTTGGTGAATCTAATCCTCCTAACACCAATACCGATACTCTTGATACATTTCCACATCTACCACCATGGCATGGTCTCTCTCCCATCATCGGATAGATCTCCATCACTTGCACACTTGGGGGCATCAAACTTTCCCCATAGTCACACGTTCTAATCAACAGTTTCCTATCCATACTACTCACATACACACATATACCTTACTTTTGCTTTACACTTCAAGTCAATATTTCTAGCAACACTTTCTCTTATCTACACTATGAGCACACCTTACTACATATATATATGCTTATGGCTTCCATTTCTGCTCCTATTCCACTCCATACATGCTTTTCTCCTCATGCTTACTTATGGATCCTTCTATTCATAATACACATACTAGTTTATATACATGGTATAATCCTTTCATTCACTATACATACTCTGGTTATTCTTGCTCACAATGATCACATCTATTTGTTAGCAACTCTTGATATACACACTTGGGGGCATCATAATTCCCCCCTCCTCACTTGCTTCTTATACCATTACTTCTTCCTATCTATACAACACAATGTTGTTACTACATACTCTACCTCGCTACCCAATGACACACTCTTGTTCTATGATTCATACTTGATTGTTGAGGGCACAATTCCTAAATGAACCTCATGTCACACACATCCATTGGGGGAAATGTGGCTCCCCTTATCTTCACATGATACACCTTGGTTTTCTTTAATCTTGTTAGTTTATACTAGTTACATGTTGTACTTTGTTTCCTATACTAGTTGGATACTTGGTATGTCATTATATTTTTTATATACACACATACATGTTCACATAATATCTTGAAGTGAATATAGGACCTTTACAGATTCTTACACGATGCATGATGCTCAACACCGTTCTTTACCGATCCCATCAAGGCTCTTGGGGCATCTACCTTTTTAATCTCCTACTACACTCACATGTCCCATCACAATATTTACTACTTCTTGTCACTTACTTCTCGCTGATCTATGCATGCTTTGAAATATTATTTATCTTTCTAACAGGATAACAGGTACTTCATGTGTAGCATTTGCTTTACAAGATACTATACAACCATGGTTATCTACTACTTAATTTTTGTTATTATTTGTCGTTGTTTTTGAGTTATGCCATATGTCATGCTTGATCATTGTTTACTTATGGATGCTTCGGCCTTGATTGTCTTGTGACATTGTGAGTGATGTCCAATATATGTAACCCTCTTTTTTGGTCCTCTTGTATTCAAAATTTCTTCGATACATTGTATTCCATTGCATGCTCGCTCTTTTACACTAACACTTGTTTCTAGCCTATCTTGTTTGCATGTGCCTTGGTTTCTACCATGCACATCCCCTACCCTGCAGGTATCCAATCCATGATATGCATATCAGTTTTAGGTCCTCTCATTTGGGATGCCTCCTCCTACATTTGTCACATGCACCCCAAACGAGAGGGAAACTATTGGGTGAAAAATCACCCTTCCAAAGAACACTGAGCTCCAAGAACAAACAACACAATACAAAATTGGCAAAGGCACACAGTTATAGAGTGGTCCAAAATTAGACTTGGATCATAAACACAGAGAAAACACTAGCACCTTATATCATAAAGTAATGATGGGCACTTATGTCCCACCTAGGCACTTGTGTCTTAGGGGTAAAATCAGACACTTTCTCAGTTCAACATAGTTTATAGTATGGATCTACAATATTAGACACTTGGCTTCGGTTGAAGAATTGGACATTCAATTACAATTTAATTACAATTCAATTACAATTCGGTTACAAATCAGTTGCAAATCGAGATGTGCCAATTTGCAATGGCACTTATCATTTGAGAAGTGTCATGGAAGGAGAGAAAAATACCTCTCTCCCCAATGCTCTTCTTTTGGCATGAGATTGTAAAAAAAAATCATCCTTGGTGTGAGATCATCTAAAAACCTCACTCTCGACGTGAGATCACCCAAAAAACCCATCCTTTGTGGTAGGACACTCAAATTCGTGGCTCAACCCCATCCAACAACATCTCCAAGACAAATAGGACAATTTTCTATCCTATACTCTCTCATATATCAGGTGCACTCTTTCCTTAACTACTACTTTTACACACTTTCTATTTACTTATACATACATTACTCGATTTTTCATATACGGGAATTTGACTACTCTTTTCTCTTCTTTTATAGGTCCATCCTTACAAGTAACAAGAAGCAACTCACATCAACAAACACAAGCTCCAACAACACGCTACTACACATATGATTCACCCCTAGGGTCTACCTCCCTTTCCTAGTTGTCATGCTTCACATTACGATCACTTCACGTTTCACATGGCTACTTGTCTACTCAACACGCTATCAACTATACTCCTCTTTGGTTTACAAGGTATGCATCTTCTATCTACTTTATGCTATCAAGTATTAAATCAACAACATAAAGTGGGGAAAATGTAGACACAAAATATATGCACTTGGGTACATTTCTAGGTCTTAAAGCATACTAATGTATACATGATTCCTAAGCAAGAAAAATAATGGTTGACAAATCCTTTTGGACTTTTTTTTGCTTTGTCTCTTGCACTTTATTGGCTTTGCACATCTTACAGCTCTATTGAGACTTGACTAATTTACCTTTTGATAGCCTCGGATACTAGCACCAATGTAGGACAAAAGTGCCTAGGCACGCCTATCCCTCCTAGGTGCTCTTGTCCCTCTCTTTCTTCTTTTTACTCTTTTGGGTAATTTTTGATTCTTTGTTACCTTAAAACACTTTAGGCCGACCTTTCAATTTTCAATTATGAATGTAGACACCAAAAATTTGCACTCCCCATCTTCATTTAATTATCCTGTTCACATTCGTAATAAATCACTAATTACATTAATACCCCATACCTCCCCATTTTTATTCAATCAATTAAATGTTTCATTATATATGTTATTTAAGCAAAAATTTATTATTCTAATCTACTTAAGTTTCTTTCATAAAATCTATTTAAAATCACTTCTAACTCCCGACATACCTATCATAGGCATTTATAAACTCACCATTATCTTGTTAAAATCTTGTTTATTTATCATCATTATCACAATAATTATATATTTGTACTATCCTAAATAAACTTAGCCAAATTAGACCAAATCTAACCTATCTTATCATTTCTCCAAAAAAATTGACACATCACTAGCCAACCGAAACTTTCAAGTAAACCTAACAAACTTATCCCTCGAAAATACGAACAAATTGCTAAACAAAACCCAAAAGCAGACCAAAATCACCAACAATTATTTAAACCCATTTTCCAGTCCCTTTTCGGGATCATCTTCTCACATTTTCAAGCTATAGTTTTTTTATCGAGTCCACCATTTTTGTATTGCATCAACGTTAAAGCATTACTATCCAACATTGACATTATTAGTCATCAAGAAATTTTGACAATCATTTTAGAGCCTCGTCAGGATTGATAAATCACCATCCAACCGCAAGTCTCACCAGCCCATTCATTATCTTCAATCAAATCCAACCATCATTTTACACTTTCATTTATACATTCAGGTACACCAATTTGTTAATTTCTTTATCTCGTATTATAATCTAAGTCTTTGGAATATCATATTTTTGACAATAATTGGCTAAATATCATGTTTTTATCAATCTATTTATTATCCTCTAGAATCACCTATGATTCCCTCAATCACCTATGATTCATGTCTTCTCTGTTTCCCTGCAACATCATTCAGATTTAATTTATTAATCATATTGTATCTCCTTTTTGCTAACATGTTGTCCAATATGGCTTGTTTAGATGACACTAGGTGGTCAAGGCCATGAAATAACTAGCATCAACTCTTTACTTGTCATCTGCTATCCCTTACATTGGGAACAATATGATATTCTACATGACCTTGAGTTATGCTCCATTCATTCCGCACCCCATTGGATCAATTGTAGATGATTTTGAATCCACTCGAGGATTCATGACACCATAGACGAGTTTTGGGAGGCATATTTTGAGGTCTTATGTATCCGAGTAGATTTGGCTCGGTTTGTGTATTAATATGAATCGAATTAGAAGAATTAGGCTCTGAGATTGAATCTAAAGATCAAACCGATTCAAAACACTCATATTCTGATTCCGATTCTGACATCAAGAGGAAGAACCAGAATACATTTCAGATTTCTTTGAGGAAGATTACATTGACTATGAGATTTCAGATTACCTGACTACGAGATTTCGATTACCTCAAGACCTTGAATTTATCAAGAGGAGGATTCACCTTCATCTGAGAATTTCGACATTGATTTAGATTCCGACTTTGAGCCATAGCTCATATATCTCATATTTCATTATCACATACATGTTTGTAATAAAATATGGATTTTTCAAAACATTTATTATTTATCCATCATATATTGTGGTTTGTTTCTAAATCACTTGATTGTATAAAGAATGGATTGACATCCTTGCAAGGAAGTCCTTTGACTTTTAGGACCTGGACTTTTCCAGCAATCCGTTTGATATTTTTACTAATAATTATCTTGTGTAGTGTATGTGATCACAACTTTATTCGCAAGATACAAGTTAATATCATTTCTTATACGGAGCGCAACAATCAAATGTTTTCCATCCACATCCGCTGGTACCTCTAAACCCCGCCATATTGAGGTTAGGTAAGTTTTATTCTCTTGCTTATTAGGTTAAGTCAAGATGTGAAATTTATTCTTAACATCTTGGCATGCCCGATGGGACCTTGTCCATTATCTTTTTGTTTCAATTTATCAATAAAATATCATTTGTTTTATTTTTTTATTCTTTATGCAATAATCACATGTGATTTAGCTAATCACATGCGATTGGGAAAATCACCAACGATTTGTCTCGCTTCTTTTTATTACCTTATAGTTTGCTTTTTACTTCTTGTTTCATCGCTTTCGCTTTCTGTTTCTCCTAACTGTTTATGTGTTCCTATTTTGGAGAGCTCATTTGCTGGAATGTTGGATTGTTTGCTTAAAAAAAGTGCTAAATTGCTAAAATAGGAGTGTTTAGTGGCGAGTCCTAAAAATTTCTTATTTGTTTCTAGTATTGCATTTTGTTTGATTGTCTTCATCAAACACAACATTTTGATTTGGGTTTTAAAACGAACCGTTCATCCTTCTTGTTTTTGTAGACACCTGTAGTTTAATCAAAGCACTATTATTTCTAATATTACACTTACTATTCTCTTCCTCGCAGATTTAAGACACCTTGTCAGTTAGATCTATCTAACTCCCCTCTTATGACACTCTTTTGGTCGTATTTCCTCTTGTACACTAATTAAATAGGTTATAATAACCTCTTCTTGGCTAATATTCTCTTCTTTACCACCTCTATTAGCTCCCTGTAATATCAATCCACTTCATTGGATTGATTAGACCTTTCAGAACCCTCCTAGAAACCTAATTTCTCTCTAAATAGGATTAATTACCCTCTAAACATGGTTAACTAGTCTTAACCATGATCAACCTCTCTCTAAACCTAGTCAAATCTTACTTTGACTTGCTAATTAACTTGTTGACTCCCTTTTAGTCCCACATGCACCAAAAAGCCTCCCATTTCCCAAATGGAAAACTATAAATAGCCTACTACCCCCTCTCATTTTTAAGAACACTTCTTCCCTCTAACCTAAACTATAGTATTATTGCTAGGATTAGGAGTTTTTATTGAGATATTTGCTTTGCTTTTGCATTTCTATCAGACAACATGGAGTAAATGGGAAGAACCATTGGCCTTTAATGGTGAGATCCCATTCTCTTGAAGCATAAAATGATTGCTTAAGATCCTTTTAGGTTCATTTACTTTAAGCTTTCAAGAATAGAGGTTAACTTCATTCATTTAAATTACTTGTTTACTTCAAGTTAATGCATGCAAATAGGATTCCTTGCTCATTTATTATCATATGGTCCATTGAGGGGATTTTGTACAAAGCTTTGGGGTTCTTGAGTGTTTCTTACCCCATTTCAATAGCTCTTGCAAAACCTTTCATTAAACACGGTTTCACATAGCTTTAATTAGGAAGGCAATATGTTGCATTCACTTTTCTTTCCCCATGCACAACCAAACCACTAAAACATCAAAATTCATGCAATCAATTCCTACCTGGGTGGATAGCTTCTTGGATTTGATCACCAAGAGGAGAAGCCAACTCGGTGTTTCGATCGAGTATAATCATCTATCTGTCGATATATATCGGCTAAGAACCCGACACCCTTATCGTTGCAGGATTGTGAAGTGATGGGGTAGACCCCAATACCACACTCGTATCGGTAGCAAATGATAGAGTTGGGCCTCACCTACCTTTGGGTATATCAAGGAATATGTCCTTAAACAAACTGAAACAAGCCATAACTCACCATTTCTAGACCTTCGTTAACCGTTTTACACATTTCACTTTTTGTAATTAAATCAAGAAAATCTAAAAATCCATTTTGATTACTTTTGTTTGTTGTTTGTAATTCACCTATTTAGTAATTTTCATTTTAAGGTGATTGTGTTTCTTTTGTGTGTTTGTTTATAATGGTACAAACAAGACAACAAGCTCACAACCAAACTTCTAAAAACATGTCTCAACCATTATCCACACCCTTACAACAACAAATCCCTTTATCTACTCCATTGTCCACATTGTTACCTACACCCTTATCTACTATTGTATCTACACCATCATTTACCACACCATTACAACAACAAAACCCATTCCATCAACCAATCACATCAAATCCTCTAACTGATGCTCAACGAGCTTGGAATGAGATAGAGGAAAAATATAATGAAGAAATGAGACAACATCTCTTAAATTATGCACGTCAGTTTCATAGTCAAGAATTTAATACATCTGAACAGGAAGAAACTGAATAACCATAGTCCCCCAACTCACAATCATAATCTTTTGAACCCTTTTTCTTTGAAGAGGAACAACTATTTTCAAAGAAATGTTGGATCCAAACCCCATTGTTCTCAATGCATATCTAGTAGCTAAGGGTGTTCAACTCTAGCCATTCACACATGAGCCATCCTCGAACATTCTAGATCCTTTATCCGGCTCTTCACAACAACTTGAACCAAAACCATCCTCAAACATTCCTGATCCTTTATTTGGATCTTCACAACAACTTGAATCCGAACCATTTTCAAGTGCTCCTGATTCTACACATCCCATTGATTCAAATCAACAATATATACCTGAACCACCACCTCCATACAATCCTTCCTCTACTATTGCAAGACTTATTTCAAATCAGGAACTTGTTGTTCAACAAATACATCCATATCCACCTTTGAGTCAACTTGAAACATCATAAGTTTCATCTTCCATTCCTATTCTTAGTCTTCATATGGTTTCCTCTCAAGACACAACCGCCCAACAACATACATCCTCACCGAGCCTTCTACTGGTTCAACACCTCCACAAAGTAATACTAGTGCTTCATTATCTACCCCTCTAGTATCCTCGGTTACCCAAACACCTCCAATGAGTTCTGTTGCGCTTCTACTGTTATATCTCAACCAGTTAGTAGTATTCAAAATATCACTATGACCATTCTGACATCTAGTCCTTTAATCAATAGTAGTCTTTGTCATCACCACTCACCCTATTTCACAAAGACATACTACAATAATCGCTACCATTAATCTCACACAATACTAAAAACTACTCCTCCTCAAAAATTCCACAACAGCACCATCTTCTTCCGCCTCTCCGCTATGCCCTTTCAACAACCACCACCTTATTCACAACCTTTTACTACCACATCCATTCCAAATCCTTATCAATATATTCAACCATCGCAACCATTAGTGTCTCAACCAACTTATGGTATGCCATCACAACAATACATCCCATAACAAAACATCCCTACTTATAGTATTCTATCACAACAAAACATCCCTCAACAAAACATCCCAAAATAGAATATTCCATAACAGAATATTCCTTTCCAACAATATATCCCACAACTAACCATCCCTTCACAACAAATAATTCCTCTCAACAATATATCCCTCATCAAAACATCCCAAAACAAAATATACCACAACAGAATATACCGTAAAAAAATTCCCTCTCAACAATATATCCTCAACAAAACATCCCACAACATAATATCCCACAACATAATATACCCCAACAAAATATTCCTTATCAGCAATATGTCCCTCAATAGAACATACCTTACCAAAGAGAACATCCTCAACAAAGATCTGCGGATGTAATCACAACCTAGCCAATTTGCATTTCAACCTAGCTCATCCTCGTAGCAACCAACACAAATTGATCCCCTTCAAGTTCTCATGAATCGTATATCTAGTCTAGAAGTTGCCTCATCTACACCTAAAAATGTGCTCTCTTACGATCAAATCTGCAATGAACCTATCCACCCCTCATTCCCGTATAAAGCATATCCACCTCATTGGGAAATTCCAAAATTTATTAAATTCTTTAGCAAGGAAGATCCTCAACAACATATTCATGTTTTTGCCATGCCTGTTATCTAATATCCCATGATCAAGACCTCATGTTGAGGACTTTTCCCATGTCCCTCATCGATCCTACTTTGGACTGGAACAATAATATTCCACAATACTCCCTTTTCTCCTTCACACAACTCACACAAATTTTCTTATAAAACTTCTCTATAAACATAGCCCGCAAAGTCGCCATCAACGATTTTATGTTATCAAACAGTTTGAGGATGAATCCATTGCTAATTTCTTTACCCACTGGAGGGGTACAATCAATCAATTATCCTTTTATTACCAAAAGCAGAGTTGATTGAAATTTTTTCGATCATGCACTAAACATATTTCATCAACATTACAAATTCAATTATTCTATACTTTCGATGAAACTTTCACCATGGCTCGTAAATTAGAACTGCGAGCTCTAGAAGACTGGTCGTGTTAAGCTTCATCCCATGACTTGATTTTCCTTCTAAGTCATCCTCTAGTCCCAACAAATCCAAATCAGCTACTAATGCCATAGTAGTCAAATCCACTCCCAAAGAAAATCCCACTACTGAACGTTCTCATCCACAATGTAGTTACACACCAATAAGAGAGACTTATAGAGTAGTTTTACACAAATAGCTCATTTGTAAATATGATAACTCTCCCACATATCGACCCATCGATACATTTGTATCTAAGCCCTCTTGGTATTGAGATAATGACTATTGTAAATACCATAGGGTCAAAGGACATGACATTGAAAGGTTTCGTATGTTTTACAATGTTCTTCAAGACTTGATTGATAAGGGTGAACTTCACTTGGATAATCCAAATGCACCCCCAAATCAAAACCTTGACATATTCAAGCAACCCTTTCCAAATCATCCCCCATCTACTAACCAACCACAAAAAAATGTTGTTCATGTTCACCACATGATTAACACCATTACTAAAGTGTTACTTATTCCTAAATCAACATCTACAATTCCCGAACCAACACCCACACTTCCTAAAACAACATCTACACTTCCTTAACAACATCCACACTTCCTAAACTAACACCCAAATCAACATCCATGCCTACTTGAATACACATCCACATCCACACAGCCAATTAAAATACCCATTGAGTCTAAACATGTGTCTCATCGAATCCCTATCTGTCGTCAAAAATGCTATCAAACAATTTCCCCATCCTTGTCACCTGTCACTCTACTGAATCTATATCTATGTCTACATCATGGTTCTCAAATATAACTATGGTACCTATTGAAACATTCATGACACAACCACCTCCTCCTAAACCAACCATGAGCCATATTCATCCCCCAAGACCAAATAATCAAACCTGCAAAACCCACAAATCATGTAGATCTCATTAACCGCATCATTCAAACCCCCTTCCATCACCAACAACTGTCTCTACATCTATACCCAACTCCTCCAAAACCATGAAAGGACCACACAAACAAGGCATTGTCCAAGTTTTCAAAAGTCCTTCTTATACTTATCCTGAATCATATTGATTCTATGGTCCTCGGCCTTTTCTCCCACCTCCTCCTAGAAGGGTCATATCAACTCCTAGTAATCATGATGTTGTTCCACATCCAATACCTCCTTATCAATCTTCCCCACTAGGTCCTTGTCCTCCATTTACTATATTATCTAGGACACATCAATAACAAACAACTCAACAACCTATAATCAATACCTTATTACCATTAGAATATAAGATACCTAAAACTTCATCCTCATCCACATCAACACCTAAGGGGCATTATGCAACCATTTTGGAGGACCTCCTCCGAAATCACTCATAACATTGCCACCACAAAAATTATCAGATCCACAAGGATGGAAACCCACTTGGTATGATTACATCATCTCGTGTGATTATCATAGAACACAAGGACATTCCATTGAGAATTGTAAAGCCTTTCACTTGATTGCACAAAAGATGGTAGATCTGGTTTCCTCTCCTTCCAAATTCAACATCAACATCATCATTGTCTTTGTCTAAATCTAAAGAACCCATGTCTAAAACTCCTTCCCATCAGGTCGATGTAATACATATCACTACCCATTCACATAATTATGACATAGACTCACCTAAACCTAAGAAGGGTAAAAATTTCGTAGCTATACCTCCACCACCAGAAATAACTACTCCATTAGACAAATCCAAACCATCCATTTCTGTAGCTCCCAAACAACGGGTCAAACAATGTCAACTAAAACTAAGATCTCCATCCTAGCCACACCACCTTCACCATCCACCATGATGCAAAAGGTTGTCATTAAACAATTACATCAAGCTCCCATTAAAATGTCATTATATGAATTGATACAAACATCACCTCTTCATAAACAAGCCATGATTGAAGCCCTCCAATCAATACATGTACCTTCATCATTTACAAACTTTGTAGGATCCCTCAAATCATATTCCACCATATCCTTTAAACCATCCAAAATACATTCTCTTAAACCAAAAGATCATGACTTACCACTTTTCATCACTGCTCAAATTAATGATGTCGTATCAAAAGGGTAATGATTGATAGTGGTGCTGCTATTAACATTATATCCTCCCTCACTTTTGATAAAATTAAGCTACCCAACATTGTTATCACCCAAACTCCAGTCTTACTATGATCCTTTAACAACACTATTGCACCTACATTAGGCACTGTCATTTTACCACTTAAAGTTGGTGTTAAAACCTTACCAGAACTCTTCTACATTATAGAAGGAGAATTTCAATATAATATGTTACTAGGACACCCATGGATACGTACTATGCATTGTATTCCATCAAATCTCCATCATCTGTCTTAAATATGAACATGAAGGTCAGACATTTACCATCCCTACAGATCCAAATCCTTTCGCTGATTGTTACATGATGTATCATCCAAATGACGTACTTGTTCCTAAATCCACATCTGAATCATCTGATGAAGCATCTACTAGCACATCCATACCTTCCTCTAAACTACCAGATGATTCCTCCTCAGTGATGTTGTATAATGCTTGATGTTAGGGAATATTGTCTTCTCATGCTTAATCACATTCCTTCACCTAAGACTTATGGTCGCCTTGACAAACAACCCACATATGACCCTAATGTAGGAGATGTTATCTCTTACGGCCCCACTTATCTCAAAACAAATCTTGTCTATGGGGACTTGATTATCCTTCATCCCATACAATTGATCAACACCATGCCATGCCTTTTACATCAAATTTTAAATCTTTAGATAATCTAAATTTTTCTCACATGTATCTTCACCATTGTGTGTAGAGATTTTTTCACTTTGGCCATTATGAATAGGGAATGCATGATGTGGCTATCCAACACTCACTTAAAAATGATGAGAAATATGGTCTAGGTTATAAGAAACCTGGCTCTAAAACATCTGAGGCCACTACATCTAAACTGTTACATCTATTCTCATTACTGAATTAGAACCATCATCACCCACATCCCCTGAAGATCCTATGGACGTAGATGACATTGTATCCATCATGTATAACATTTTTTTAGTCAATACCATATCCTTAGGACCTCTCACTTATCAATCCAACCATGATACTAAACAACTCCCTCTTATTTGGCTAGAAATGGTTAAAGAAGATTCACCTGTCATAAACATCCTCCAATGTCATGATGATCAGGATATCCTTTCCCATATGGGAGCTAAGGATCATATTCTCTAGAAATCCTTATCATCTAATACACCAACTCTCCTCAACGAATCTACTATTGATGTCAACTTGGGAACCCCTCAGGATCCTCACATAGTTAAGGTCGATAGTCATTGAGTCCATAGGAATTGGATGACTTCACCACATTTTTATCAAAATATTATCAATCCTTCGTCTAGTCATATAGCAATATGTTTGGAATCGATCCTAACCTTGTCATACATAATATTGTCACATATCTAAATGCTAAGCTTGTTAAACAAAAATCCAAAAGATGCATCCACACATAGCTCTTCTTGTTAAAGAAGAGTTAAAACATCTTTTATCTACTAATTTTATCATACCTATTGATTATCCACAATATATCTCTAACATCGTCCCCATAACCAAAGCTTCAAGAAAGTTATGAATCTCGCACATAATTTAAGGATCTCAATCTTGCTTGTCCTAAAGATGATTTCCCTTTTCCAAATATAGATCAACTTGCTGACCTAACATCTAGCCATAAAATGCTCTCCCTTATGGATGGTTTTTATGGTTACAATCAAATCCTTATCACCATTGATGACCAACACAAAACCTCTTTTATTATGCCTTGGGAACCTTTTGCTACCGTGTCATGCCATTATGCCTTAAAAACATAGGAGCTACCTATCAGCATGCTATGACCTATATTTTTCATGACCTCATTCACAAAATCTGGCTCTGAAGATTATGTTGATGACCTTTTAGGAAAGTTCAAACAACGCAAATACCATCTTACCGTCTGATTTAATATTTTCTCATCTTATCCAATATTGTCTTCGTCTCAATAAGAAAAATGTGTTTTCGGTGTACTTGGTGGAATATTTTTGGATTCATCATATCAATTCGAGGTATTGAGGTTGACACAACAAAGGTTAAATCCATCATTGAAATGCCTTTACCATTTAATCTTACACAATTTCATAGTTTACAAGGTAATTTATAGTCCATTTGGCATTTTATATTGCAACTTTCTGATCGTTGTCAACCATTTCATCATATTCTTCGTAGGGATGTTGATTTTCTTTGGGATTCGATTTTCATAAAGGCTTCATGAAATTAAACAATATCTTCTATCACCACATGTGCTTACTTTGCCTCATGAAGGGGAGCCATTTTACCTATATATATATATATATATATATATATATATATATATATATATATATCTACTTGAACATGCTCTTGGAGCCATGTTTTCTCATCGTGATAATTAGGGTAAAAACAAGCTATATATTATATCATCCACACACTCTATGAATATGAAACCCATTACGCCAAAGTTGAAAAGATATGTTGTGCTTTATACTTCGCCACGTCCAAGTTGTGTTATTATCTTCTTAATCAAAAAACGTATGTTGTCACTAGCTTCAATCCCCTCAAAACCATACACTCTAAACCATATCATAATGATCGTATCACCCGATGGCTTATGCTTATGACTAAGTTTGACCTCAAATTCATATCAAAAAAATTTATTAAGGGATATGCCATTGCATAGATTAGCTCGTTGATGCTCCCTTGCCCAACAATCAACTTCCCCATGAATACTTTCCGATTTAATCCTTCAATAATGTCAATGAATACTTAATTCATCCCCTCACAAAATGACTCTCTTCTTTTATAGTTCTAAATACTAGGAAGGGGAGGAGATTGTGTTGTTATCATACCTCCTTGGGGAATTCCTATTCCATTATCATTTAAATTTAATTTCAAATACACTAATAATATGACATAATACAAATCTTTAATCATGGGTCGCATGACCACAATTATTTTAGGTGTTCACATCTTAGATTTTTATGGAGATTCACAACTTGTTATCAGTCAAGTTAAAGGAGAATATTAGTGTAAAAATGAAGTTTTACCAAAATATAAATCCAACATTGACTTTCTCATCGACATTTTGATCACTACACCATCCAAACCATCCCACGATCTTCTAATAGGTTTGTAGATACAATGGCCTCTTTAGGAGCCCTCATCCCATTAGAAATTGAAGAGTCAAAAGACAACACTAAAGTATCCATCATTGTTCAATGATTGGATCACCCTTCACATCAAAATGAACTTCCTTCTATCAACATCGTTGATGATAACCCAACTGATTTGTGGTATACTCAGATTTATGACTATCTTGCCGAATCAAATATTTTGTCTCGACTTATCACGTAACACTAAATGATCATTTCTTCAACGCATCACTCACTTTGTCATTATCGGTGGTATCCTTTACAAACATAGTTTGATGGTATCTTGTTAAGGTTCCTTAAATCACATGAGTCATCTAAAGCAATTGAAGAAGTCCATGATGGAGTTTGTGGAGGACATTTCAATGGAAACTCTATCGCCAAACGTGTCATATGGTTAGGGTATTACTAGCCTACTATTACCAAATATTGTTGTGAGTACGTCAAAAAGTGTGTTAAATTTCAACTTCATTCAGATCTCATCCATGTCCCTATTCAAGCATTACAACCTGCTTAGGACTTATGGCCTTTCTCTCAATGGGGGTTAGACCTCATTGGTGCTATTAATCCTAAATCATCTCAACAACATCATTCTATTATCACAAACCTCTGAGTAATTCACTAAATGGGTTCAAGCTATACCTATAACATCCAATAAGTCGGGGACCTATTATCAATTTCATATATAAAAACATTTTATGCCGTTTCAAACATCCCATATAAACTTATCACAGATAATGGAAAATCCTTTAAAAACAAAGAAATTAAAAATCTCTATGATACCTTCAACATAAAACTCAGCTTTTCATCACCATATTATCCCCAAGAAAATGGATAGGCTAAAGCCTCAAATAAGACACTCAATAAAATCTTATGAAAACAGTAAATGATGCAGGAAGAAATTAGCATCTCCAAATCCCATTTGCTCTCTGGGCTTATCGAACTAGGATATGTACTCCTACAGGAGCTACACCTTATTCACTCATCTACAGATCGAAACTATTTTACCTCTTGAAATTCAAATTCCTTCACTCCATGTATCCCTTAAAGACTTTATCCCTGATGAAGAATATCGACAAGACCATTTAGCACAACTTGAACTGTTAGATGAAAATGCCTAATGGCCCTAAACATCATTAGGTTTATCAAGAACATATTAAATGAGCATATAACAAACATATCAAAGAACATGAATTTAAAATTGGTGATCTTGTGCTTAAAGAAAATAAAAATGTCACTCAATTAGAACAAAGTAAACGTGGAAAGTTTGCCCCTAATTGGATCGGTCTGTTAGCGAGAAAATTTGTCTTGTGGACAAATTGGTGGGTTTCAGGCCAATACTATGGGAATATAAGTCCCTCTACTTGAATGGTGCAGCTTCGTATGTGCATACTTGAAAAGTTGATTTCAATGGTGGTCTTTTGACCGAGATCCTCTGAGGGCACTCCACTGTCCCTGTGGCAAAGCTAGCAATTTCTCACTAGAGAAGAACTTTGTCTGAGAAGGGAAAAGGGAGTGAGAATGGAGGTAGGAAAAACTAATGTTGCAGGTAGAATATCAGATGCCCACACACATCAATTAGAAACTTCATTTACATGCATTTATAATCAGAAGAAAAATAAATCATGGGAGAAGCTACAAGACCGAATGAAACTCATTGGTCGCAAAGTACCAATTAATTCCTCAATCAAGGAGGAAAAAATTCCTTCTTTTCTTATTGAAGCTCAAGCAGAGTTTGTACATAGCTTGAGAATGGAAGAAATTCAAGGAAGAAGAGAAAATAGAAGAAGAATGGCGTTTTCTGTCTTTTCTAGGTACAGAGCACTCTGGTTTTTTTGAAAATCAATTGCCTTTTGGAATGACGTTGAGAAGCCATTATATTCTTTACAAGAAACCTTTACAACTTCACAAATCAACACCTTTTCGAATCCCTCTGTTGTGAAGAAAAACTCATGGCGGGTTAAAACCAAATCTTGCAAAGCAACTGTTACATTCGATTTTCTAGTTTAAATATAGACCATTAGATTTGCTCCTCTAACTCTTAAATCAGGTCGTCCACGTGGCAGGAAGGGATTGGAGCGGTTACGGGGGAAGCCCTTTACATTTTGTGATTTTTTAGAGATTTAGAAATTTGGAACAAATTGGCCCGCACCCCTGCTTTGACTTTTCAACTTAGACACGTGGCTGCTTCTGATTGGAAATGGGGTCGCGGCCCTTTTCTCAACATTTTAACCTTTTTGGAAAAGGCTCAAAAACTCAATTTCCTCGCATTGGCATTTGCTCGATTTGACTAGGACACGTGGCACGTTCTGGTTGGAGATGGGGTCATGGCTCCTTTCTAAACATTTTAACCTTTTTGGGAAAAAGGCTCAAAACCTCAATTTCCTCCATGACCCACTCTCCCGCTTTGACTTTTCAACGGTGGGCTTCACCTTGACTTTTTCCTTTATAGCCTAATCGGGGTTGCGGATCATTTTTTAACTTTTCACCTTTTTTACAAAAAGGCTCAAAACACAAATTCCTCTGCCGGCCCGCTCTTTCGCTTTGACTTTTCAAACTTCGGGCTCGAGACCTTGGCGGAGCCGCGGAGCATTTTAGAACTTTTACTTCACTTTTGGGAATTTGGTTAAATTTCCAAAAGTGCCCCAATGGCCCACTCATCCGCTTTGACTTTCAACAATGGGCTTCAACTTTGACTTTTTCCCGTGGGCTTCAACTTTGACTTTTTCCTTTATAGCCTGATCGGGGTTGCGGGGCAAATTTACCATTTTTTCCAAAAGTGACCAAAAGTGTTAAGTTCACCAAAAATCCCGTTCCTCCCCATCCAATAGGATCTAACCATGTACCTACATTCATTGGAGTCAAAATTTGATGGGAAAAGACACCCGTCATCCCGACTATGGAAAATATGTAAAAGAAGAAAACTTCATCATTTTGAGTCCAATTTTGAATTTCCTTCACGAACCAGAGGCATGGAGGCAAAACAATGATTTGGTGACCCAGGCCATAGAACAAGTGAACAATTTCAATCAAAATGGAGGTTGCAAAGAGGATATTACGTGCATAGATCGAGAAATGGAGAATTTCTCAAAATGAGAAAAACAGAGGTTTAAACAACTCTAGGGCACACCTTCGCTAATTTCTTGAATCTCTAATTTGGCTTAAACACCAATGAAGGGCATGAGCTCAAAAAATTTGAATTTGGCTATGAAAATGCAGAGTAGTTTTCGGGAGACAATAGGTCCATATGTCATCACTCACAAATATGGGTCAGGAACTTATTGTCTCGCTTCCCTTGATGGTGAACCTGAAAAGGAACCTTGGAATGCCTTGCACTTGTGGCCATTTTATTGTTAAATGATTGATCATCATGATGGTAGTTATATTTAAAACTCTTTCATTCCATCATATCATCCATCTTGTCATAGTAATGATTTGAAAGTATGTGGTTATCCATCATTACACTCACCTATCAATCAAAAGACATGACATGGGGTACGAATGTGTAGATCATATATGCATCTTTTCCCCTCCTTGGAATGGATTATTAAGGTCTTTCCCTCATCTCAAAATATATGTATTAAAATCATTTGGATGCATTTCTCAAAATTCAAAAATAAATGATAGACTGATCCCTTGAAGGATAACTATCCATCAAAAATCATAGATCAATCCCTTGAAGGATGACTATTTGTAAAAATCAAAAGAAAAAAGTAGGTTGTTCCCTCAAAGGATAGCTACTACCAGTCAAAAGTGTAGACCATACCCTTAAAGGATGGATACCCATAAAAAAGGCTTCCTGCATTGATCAACCTTCAAAATCAATACATCAATATCAAAAGCATCCAGAAAGCTTCTCGCATTGATCAACTTTCCCTTATGAAACCTTCCCACATTGATTAGTTTGCTTTAAATTAAAAATGTGTAAATTTGGGCATTTCTCTATGAGCCCTTGGAAAAGGAGAACCTTATTCCTATCTTGACCTACACATGTTCAAACTCCCTTTCATGTCCTAAAAATAAACATTCATTTAATCCCACATTTTATTAAGTATTGTGTAACTACCCATTGATGATCTCATTTAACTTTCATTAAGGCTGCTAGTGCAAGTGTATTCAAGCTTTCAAAACCCATCATGTATGTGTCAAATCCATCATGGGGAAATCATTTCATTTTACTTGGTTCATTTCAGATCACATTTTAAAATCATTAAACAATTCAACATATTCATAAACCATAATATCACAACTAATGCATTTATCAAAATCCATCCAACATTAATTCGTTCAAATAAAAACACATTTAACACATGAAAGACAAAACAATATAAATCATAAACGTCATCATCATATAAATCAAGTCCATATACATCATAATCATCATACAAAAATGGGATTCTAAGATCCGTATATCAAAATACATCATATCAATGTCATACAAAAAGGGCTTCAATGAGCCGTATATCAAATACATCAAAAGTATCATCAACTAGTAAACTAAAACCTCCAAGTGGACTCGACTAGAGGTCCTGCACTCCCTCTCCTCCATGGCCACCAACACTGGCATCTCCACTCGCTCCTCACTCACTATCACCTACTCTCTCTGGTCTCGAGGTGGGTGACCCACATTCCTTGCACTAGTACTAGGGCATGCCACCTTAGTAGCCAAGTGATCAGCATTAAAAGTGGCATCGGGATAATCACGTGTAATCAAATTAACATAGTATTCACTCTCTTCCCGTAATGCCTCATAATGTGCTTGGAAACCATCCCAGACCCTGTAATGCCTTATAATGTGATCTAGAAACCATCCTAGACCCTACAGGTGGTCTTGATCCAATAGCCCCGGTCTCTCGACCGCTAGCATGTGGTCCCCTGTCCGCTAGCTTGAGCTCTCTCTGCTTGCTAGCTCGGGCCATCTCTCGATAACTCGCATTTGAGCATGAAGGCCCAATAATCCCTAAGGCCTTCCTTATCCCATCTTTCCATCCCTTATACCGATCCTCGTCTGCAATTTCGAGCCAAATATGCTTTGATATCCTCTCGCTCCACTATCACACCATCCCTCCCAATAATTAAATTGTCTCTCTCTGCGATCAAAGTATCCCGAACACCCAGGAGGTCATATCACTCTCTCTAAGCCACATCCCTCTCTCCCTCTACTATGGCCTTCTCGGCCATCACTACTGCAATAATTGTAGCCAAATCATCATCACCCTCCTCATCACTATCATCTTTAGCACTCTCCACTACCTCCCGTACTCAGTGCTTCTCTTGTTGCCCAAACACGTACTTGTTTAACCTCTCGTGTTGCTCTTTGTGTAACCCGAGCCCTGTCAAAACTCCTCAAATCTTGGGTCCACTAAGATGTATACTCGGGAGTAACCCCAATCATTAATCAAAACAATCGACCCTCATCATTGGGAATTTTGGCCCCCTATTGATCAATGATAATCTCGGGCTTTGTCACAACTACCCTCGGAGTCTCAGTGTCTCCATCCTCCCGTCTATACTATACGGGATCCTCTCGCACTTCGTACAAATCTAAACTATCTCCTGACATGATCAAGCAAAGTAACTCATGCTCACCTAGTCGGTTAGCTTGAACCCATATAGACTGTAAAATGACCAACTCATCGTGAAACTCGGACAAACAAGAAAATCTAAGTATGGCCTCTATACCACATCTCCCACCTGCAATCTAAAAAATAGCTCTGGATAATATCCTATCCTCCTCCTCTTCATCCCATGACATGCATCCTCCTCCATCTCAAAATCTAGGATGCCTATCACCAATCTCCCAAGGTAGTCCCTACTAGTTGGGAAATGACAATGTGCTCAAGGCCTAAGCATGTAATAATAACCCTACATCAATACCATATCGCGCTTGTGGACCTTCCAGCCCACATCTCTCTCGAATGTCTACATGTAAGTAGGGTAGGACCCCACTCGAAAACAATACGACACTCCATCATCTCTGCCACAACCCCTGTCATCATCCATGGAAATTGACCACCTCCAGAATCTAGAAAATCATAATAAATAATGACCATCATCATCATGGTCATCCGAGTACGAACCTCTATATCAACTGAATATAGTTTGCTATAAACAAATGCCCCTGAATCCTATTTGATATCCTTGCATCCTCTCTATACAACCTAGTCATCACATCATCTCTCTCTACCTTAGTAATAATGTATACACCCTCTCCCCTGGATAGGTAGTCTTAGGATGCGGTGAACATCCTCTAAAGTGATCGTGATCTCTCCAGTAGGCAACCAGAAAGTATTGGTGGAAGGATTCCACCGCTCTAATAAGGCCAACATCAAACTCTGACATCTGTGTAACTGTCTAAAATGTCTCATGGCACCAAAACCAACAACCTCTACATGCTCCCAATCATTGTCCAACATATCAATCCTCACCTCATCTAAAATTAGTGGTATGCAATCACGGATAGTCAACTTAGCATCCACCTGTAAACATAAAAACACACAAACAAATATTAGTATCATTGTCACAAAATATCAAAAACATTATCCATAACATATCAAAAATTTCTTAACATCAACATCAACATCATCACCTAAAAATACCAATAACATCTAAAACATCAAATAATTGCAACGATACATCACTATCTAAAAACAAAATTCCATATTCGAAAGCAAAAAGTAACTATATAAAATTACTTGGACATCAATGCAAAACATAATCAACATCGACGTTAACTATAAATACATACACTAATGTCTATATTGAAACCAAAAACACTACCTAAATTCCAAAACATATCTTAAAAGTCATGTCAATAATCACAAAAGCAAACCGTCCACATTTTAGGTGAATCACCGACGATTCACTTCAATCATCAAGCGATTATATGAATCGTTGATGATTCTGCATTTTTACCCTATGGAATCAATGCCCCCAACACAACAAGAAAAACCTAAAACTATAAAATCCAACATAAAATCAACAAAATAGGTCAAAAATGCCTACCTCAACCATTACGGGCTTTTCTTACATACCGCTTGAAGTTGCCATTCCACAAAGATTCACCTTTTTCTCCTCGAAAACACGTTTTCTCGCCCTATTCTCTCTGACAGTTCATAGTTTACCACAATAACAATGTGGTAATATAACCGCAAGTTGGCTATTTATAACCCATATTCTTACCTTGAGGAGAATCGCCAACGATTTATACCATTTTGGCATATGTGCCCATTTTTTTCCCAAAACATGATTATCATCACTTTTTCAAAAGTGTATCCAACTTTCAATGGAACCTAGTCCTTGAAACATTAAATCGAACAAAACAAAATCAATATCAGGATTCGCCATTCGTCTATGGGACATATGCCCTTTGGCCCCATCACTTGGTTTTCCGCTCTTTTAGCCTACTTTTATGAATCAAACGTCTATAGGTGTTGAACCCTTTGGTTCCCCTATCATTTGATTCCTCGGTAGAACACATCTTGTTTCGGTATCCCCTAGAATGGGGAATTTTTTTATGAAACACATAATACACAAACACTAGTGTTCCTTATATTTCGTTGCAGTTGGATCACCCATACAAATTTTTATTGTTTTTGTCTAATGCTTCGCCATGAAAACCGTTAGACAAAAAGGGGCAAATGTAGACACCAAAAATTTACACTCCCCATCTTCATTTAATTATCCCATTCACATTCGTAATAAATCACTAATTACATTAATACCCCATACCTCCCCCATTTTTATTCAATCAATTAAATGTTTCATTATATATGTTATTTAAGCACAATTTTTATTATTCTAATCCACCTAAGTTTCTTTCATAAAATCTATTTAAAATCACTTCTAAATCCCGACACACCTATCATAGGCATTTATAAACTCACCATTATCTTGTCAAAATCTTGTTTATTTATCATCATTATCACAATAATCTTATATTTGTACTATCCTAAACAAACTTAGCCAAATTAGACCAAATCTAACCTATCTTATCATTTCCCTAAACAAATTCGACACATCACTAGCCAACCCGACACTTTCAAGTAAACCCAACAAACCTATCCCTCGAAAATAAGAACAAGAACCCTGATTTAGAAAGCTATTTGAACAAATTGCTAAATAAAACCCAAACTAACCAAAATTGCCGATGATTTGGCAAATCACCAATGATTATTTAAACCCATTTTCTAGTTCCTTTTTGGGATCATCTGTTAGCATAATTTAGCATAGGCATATTTATTGCATTTTATTGCATTGTCTTTTATTTAATAATGTGCAACATGTGCACTCTAGTCTAGTGACTTTCATTCAATATTGTTATGTTGGATAACATTCAATATTGGTATTAATAGTAATTACATGTGCATGTGAGATGGGTTTTATCATCTCGTAGTTGGTGTCTGCTAGGTGTCATGTCTATCCATATGAGGTCATTTAATATCTATAAATATTACAGGCTCTTGCATTGTTATGTAATCGATTTCATGATCAATAATATTTGTGAGGTTTCCGTCCCTCTTTGGTCATCGCAATCTTATTCTATTCTATCATTTGGTATCTAAGCTATACCATTATTATCATTTGGTATCAGAGAAGGTTCTATCCAAGCAAGGTTGAAGAGGAGCACTATTGGAGAGGATCCATTTGAGAAGAAGATCTCGCATCAAAGGAGAGCCATCAAGCATCCATGCACCTCCATTCCTCCCAAGCATCCATCAACTAAAATTTGACCTATCCACTTATTTGGAAGGTAAATTTTTTTATTAGTCATTGGCATAGCCAATTGATCTAACATATTGGCGGAATATTTCAGATTTGGAGATCTTTAAAAAAAAAAGGAGAAAGATCTTGGAAAAATTACAAATCTAAAAAAAAAAAAAAAAAAAAGATTTGTGAAAAAAAAAGAGATCTTAAAAAAAAAAAAGAAAAAAAAAGGAGAGAGATCTTGAAAAAAATTGCAGATCAAAAAAAAAAAGATCAGATCTAAAAAAACAAAATTAGATCTGAAAGTGGAGGTGTGAAGAATTTGGGAGCAAAGGTTGAAGCAGTCCCGTCAACAAAATTCCAACAGATAGCTCTTAGAAAAAATGACGTAACTTTTTCATACAATGTCAGATTGATGTGCTGGTTTTTTTGCTAGAAAGATAAGAAGGAGGCGCATAACTTTACAATTTATATCATCTTCAGATTCAGCCTCTACATGTGACGAAAAGTTTGTACAAGTTGGATCATTCTTTTCTAAAAAAATTAGATCTAGCTGGTAAATTGGTAAGATCTCAAAAACCAAGATTCTGATTCTTCTGAAATTTTGTGGGTTTCAAGAAAAATATTGTATGATGCTGCTATCAAAATTTTAGAAAAACCTAGATCACGGTTTGTGAGAAAAGGTGAAAACAATATTCAAATTGTTTGTTTGGATCTTGGGAACAAACAGGTCAGCGGTTCGATTCCCACTCTCTCCATATTTTTTATTAAATTATTTTTTTTAGAAAATTTGGAGAAATTACTAAATTTTGGGAGATTTCCAAATTTAGAAGCTCACCAAACACATTTAGAGCCACCGCTAAATTTAGCGGAAAAACACCTATTGGGGGGTAAAAATATTTTTGGCCTAAATTGTGTATTTTGTGATTCTAGAACCTTTTTTTGTAAAGGGGGACACAAAAACTTCATTTTGATGTACTTTTGGAGCATTTTGTACTAATCTTGGTGCATAAAGTGAAAAAAAAGTACAAATTTTTTATTTTATGTTTGGTTCTATCACACAAGATCTTTGATCTCATAGTAGCGTTCGGTATATACGGTGCCTCTGGGAAGCGCTTATGGGTGATGCCGTCGCGACTACTACTGCACTTAACACCTAACACTGCTGCCTAAATGTCGTCTGGGCATCGACCCTATAAAATTGACGGGGAGTAATAAGGACACAATACACACACATTTGGGCCCACCACGCCCGCTTCTCACATTTTAGAGCCAAAGTTTGTATTATCAGAGTCCACCATTGTTGTATTGCATCAATGTCAAAGCATTACTATTCAATATTGGCATTCTTGGTCATCAAGCAATTTTGGAAATCATTTTGGAGCCTGTCAGATTGATAAATCACCATCCAGCTGCAAGTCTCACTAGTTGCATTCATTGTCTTCAATCGAGGTAAATCATCATTTTACACTTCCGTTTATACATTCAGGTACATCAATCTATTAATTTCTTTATCTCGTATTATAATCTAAGTATTTGGAATATCATATTTTTGATAATAATTGGCTAAATATCACATTTTTATCAGTTTGTTTATTATCCTCTAGAATCACCTACGATTCCTATCTTCTCTGTTTCCCTACAACATCATTCATATTTCATGTATTAATCATATCAGATCTCCTTTCTTGCTAACATGTTATCCAATAAGGCTTGTTTAGATGGCACTAGGTGGTCAAGGCCATGAAATAACTAGCATCAACTCTTTACCTGTCATCCGCCATCCCTTACATTGGGAACAATATGATGTTTTACATGACTTTGAGTTGTGCGCCATTCATTCACCCCATTGGATCAATTCGGATGATTTTGAATCCACTCAAAAGATTTGTGATGCCACGAGACAAGTTTTAGGAGGTATATTTCGAGGTCTTACATATTTGATCAAATTTGGCCTAGTTTGAGTACCAATATGAAGCTGAATTAGAAGAATTGGGCTCTGAGACTAACTCTGAAGATCAAACCGATTCAAAACACTCATATTCTGATTTTGACACAAAAGAGGAGGAACCAAAATACATTTCAGATTTCTTTGAGGAATATTACATTGACTACGAGAACTCAAATTACCTTGAAGACCTTGAATTTACTGAAGAGGAGGATTCACCTTCATTCGAGAATTATGACATTGATTTAGATTCCAACTTTGAGCCATAGCTCATATATCTCATATTTCATTATCACATAAATGTTTATGATAAAATCTGAATTTGTAAGAACATTTATTATTTATCCGTCATATATCATGGTTTGTTTCCAAAATCACTTGATTGTATGAAAAATGGATTGACATCCTTGCAAGGAAGTCCTTTGACTTCCGTGGACTCGCCTTCACAGTGCAACTGCTTAATATTTTTACTAATAATTATCTTGTGTAGTGTCTATGATCACAACTTTATTCGTAGAATATGAGTTAATATCATTTCTTATATGGAGTGCAATAATAAAAAATTATCCATCCACATCCGCGAGTACCTCTAAACCCCTCCATACCGAGGTTAGGTAAGTTTTATTCTCTTTCTTATTAGGTTAAGTTGAAGAGGTGAAATTTATTCTTAACAACGAAATTCAAACAAGGGAATCATATATATATATATATATATATATACACTTAGAAACTTCTTCTAAATAAAGTGCCAAGAACTATAAGCATTATCTATCACCACCAAAGCTTTCACAAAGGAACAAGAGCACTACGAAGCATACATATAACAAATTCATATAATGGAAAAGGGTTGCATTGGTCTGCATACACTGTATAGGAGGAGAATTCATTCTATTTCATCACAAACATTTTGTATAATTGGGAAAAAAATATAGATCTAGCTCGCTATCATCGTACAACTTGCACAAGGGTAACCTAGGGCATGGGACAAATAAAAACACACACACACACACAAAGAACTACATGGAGTCTCGATCGCAGTGCAATGCTCGGTCATAAGTTAACTCTTCAGTGATGCGGGGTTAATATAACTCCACATTCTACATCTTCTTTATTAGATTTGATGTGGTTTGTGGGCATGTGTAGGTAGTCATTTATTTTACAGGGTACAAATGTGATCAAAACCCTAATAGTTAAACCATAGTGACAAAGAGTGAGCAATAGTAAATTCATTTCAATTTAGAAAGACCAGTTCCTATCATTTGAGCAAACACGGTACCCATATCGGTCATCAATTCCCGGGGCACTCCTATCCTCCCGTGGGTGCTTCGCCCTATACATTCCTAGGGTTATGAACCTTCATCGAGCCTTTTCGACACTATTTCTAGCCTGTTCTAGTAGATACATAGTCTCGATCATTCCCAGATCGCACATAATCAACTAAGTCATCATTCCTCTCTCAATTGCTTAGGGTTTTACATTATTGAATGCTTAACGCTTGCACATTAATGTATATAACTACCTAAGTATCATTTATTCTAGTAAGTTACTCTGAAATAAGATTTAATTCAAATTAGATTAAATCATCATTACCACATGAACATGATCGTGATCTATACTAATGTAGCCTCTCCTACAAGGTCACGCCATGGCCTCTACATAATTTTTTTGCATGATAATCAATCTCGATAATAGATATTTTTCAAGCTTTGTCCGTGTTAAGGTTTTGGCCTCTGGGATATCTTGGCTTCAATCTCATCTCTCTCACTCTATAATATAATCCAGGTAGTTGTTGTTATGGCCAATTGATCAAACAAATATGTATGATCTCTTGCTACATCATCAATATAATCTAACATATCTCGACTACCACATCATTGGGAATATTCCCCGTCAATGTATTCACAAAAGCATCCACAACCATCACCAAATATGCATCATTTGGATACAATTAACAACATATTTATGCATTAGATGCTACCCATTCAAAATTCACTAAATTTATCACATCAATTTGTTACAAATTATTGCATATACAATCATAAGACACTCGCATTGAGAAATGGTTGTGGCTACAACATCATTTGTGGGGGCACCTCCCTCACCTACATTGTCTCTTCTTGTTACTAGGGGCATCCTTAGTCCAGGTCGCCCTACCATAGGTGAAGGTATACCTACTCCATCTCCTCCTCCATATGGTTTTCCACCTCTTAGGTGACCTATGGTCATAAGAAACATTAGCACCCATACTCTTCCCACCAAACTGTATACATTGTGGTATATCTTGCATCATCCATGACACCTACAATTACCATGGGGTCCACCTCATTTTTTTGTGGAGGAATAACCATGTTAGTGTCAGTTTCTGCTAACTTTCATATCTCAATGTTGCATATGTAGATCTTCTTCATGCATATGGTGTTGAGACGCATCATGTACATCAAAACAAATTGGCACATCTCGTGATCCCATTGATATATTTCATATATACTATTTTATTGATCCTCTAATCACATAGTATGTTACACTCTATAAATCTATATGACACACTCTACCCATCCTCCGAAATCCATATACGGGCTCTACACAATACCATTGGTGCCCAATCTATTTAATATGGCTTGAAAATACATGGTGTTCATGCCTACCTCCTAGTTATCACCCGCTATGATGCAAATATATTTGGAAGGGCCAAATCAAATGTAGGACCTCCAACTAGTCACACAACAATTATAACTCATAGGCTTATATATCTAATAAAGTTGCAACCGGCGTACCACCTTCATGGATCTCCAAAGTGAACTTGTACAAATCCTTATATAAGTGGGCCAACATACTACAATTCCAAGCATATCTCACAATGTCATCCTCTATAGACTGAATATCTACCACATCCGGTATACAATGGACACCATGTAGATATGAAATTACACACTTAGAACTATTACATCACAACTCTAGTATGGCATTATATGCATGATTCCTAAGTAAGAAAGATAGACATTGACAACACTTGTTTTGCTTTAGTTTGACATTGTTTTATCCCCCCACACTTTCATCTTAAGGTTTTATAGAATTATCCCTTTACTTTTGGACATTGCACAATGTGTTACCAAACTTAGTACTTCATGTTTTATCTTTGAATAGCTCAAGACACTAGTGCCTAGTAGGGATGGGAGTAGTCACTAAATCACACACTTATTATGTACATCTAGCCTCTAAATATGTCATTTATATACATGATTCCTAAGTAAGAGAATTACTCATTAATTCCTCTTTACTTTGCTTTAACATTGATTTTATCCTTTTCATCTTTATTGCTTATTATTTCTAATTGAAAACTTATAGTTTTGCATACCATTTGACATCCTACTCATCTTGATTTCACTATTTGACCTTTTGAGTTCCTTGTATAGGACCTCCCTTTAGGGACAAGAGCACCTAGGCGTTACTATCCCCTCTAGGCACCTCTTTCCTCTTTGTTTCTTTTTTGATCTTTCGAATGTTACTTCTTTCTTGTCTTCTTTTATCACCCTTGGTCAGGCTTTCAATTTTTAATGATGAAACATAAGCAAATGAATCATGTGCGTGTGTGTCTCTTATTTAACCTCATTAAGGGGGAAAACATTTTCAAGAGGCACATATTATTACAAGGAGATAATATTTTTTATCTACTACACCAAGGACTGCCTTTTGGGACTACATACTTCACCATTGCATAAGAGGGTTTATTATGAATTCCATACCACACATTTACATTGGGACAAATTAGTCAGAGTCTGCTATTATTTTGTGTGTCGACACTAGGACATCTTAGATAAAGGGAAAATATTTCAATCACACACACACACACGGTAGAACTACATTGAGTCTAAAATTAGTGCATCGTTCAGTGACAATCACATTGGGGTGACCATTGAGGCCATTCTTACTCAAGCATATGAATATTTTTATTCATCTAATGTGTGCTTGAGTATCAGGAGCATCTAGGGTTTTTTTGTAGGTATAGGTATGACACAATGAATATGATGTGACCTATAATGAATAAGGAGCAATATTAAGCTACACAAAAAGAATCATACCCTAAGCTATTCTCAGACATCGAGTGCCTTAACATACACTCGGCACCTAGTTGGCCCTACCCCATTCTAGGCGGTTATGTCCTGTTAGTTTCAAGATAATAGTTTTTGACACATAGATTACATACCCAGGATTAGTTGTACCGGATCATTCACAAATCATAATTAGTCTAAACCTATAGTTACAAGCTGAGTCATTCTTTAAACCCTATCTATCACTCTTACTTGTATTTTCTTTTCTTGATCTTACTTATTTACTATTTTATCTATCTGATCAATAGTGTCCTTATCTTAGATTTAATTTTATTAAATCATTTTGTGAACTTGACATGAATCAAACATGCAACCTCACTTTGCAAACACACACACACACACACACACACACACACACACACACACACACACACACACACACACACACACACACACACATTGGGGTGCATCCTTATTCCTCACTTCTAGTTGTTCACTTCACATATATGCAATTAAAAATCCAAAAACATGTTTCTTTAGATCTTGATTAGATGTACTCTTGCTTCTTTATCCTACTATATGTTACACCTTTGTTTATCATGTTACTATGGTTATTAGTATGCTTTATCACTTTTCATACACACATGCACATTCACATGGTATCTTGAGGTGAAAGCAGGTGACTTACAGGTTGTTAGACAATGTATGATGCTTGACCTTGTCCATTATGAGTCCCATGAAGATCCTAGGGGCATCTACCTTTTCCCACTTACTATCAGGCTCTATCATTATAATATTTCACATTTTCATTCCTATATTCATATCTTACATTGTGGCATACTATTTATCTTTCTTAAACATGATAATGGGTGCTTCATGTTTATCATTTGCCTTACAAGACTCCTTCCAATCATGGTTGTTTGATTTGTTTATATGCTGATTACTATTATTTGCGGGATATGCCCTATGTTTGTTTGTTTCCTTGTTTGTACAAGCCTTGACAACTTTGATTGTCTTGTGACATCCTGAGTGGTGTCCCATGTATGCAACTAGCTCCTCATTGTGTCCTTGTTTATTGTTTTCCTATATGCTTTTATTAGTTGTTTTTTTGTGTGCATTGTTTGTTTATCACTAACACTTGTATGCTAGCATGTTCTAATTTGTTTTCTTGCACCATGGTCACTACCATGTGTAATCACTCTTTTCCGTAAGAATTCCTATATCATATGTGCACACCAATTTAAACCTTCCTTGTTTTTTTTTTTTTTCATCGCAGCACCCGAACGAGTGGGGGAAAAAATTAGGTGAAGATTTTCACCTTCCCAACATTTACAAAAATCAGTTATAGAAACATAGACAACATGATCATAACAAAAATCGGTTATAGAACAGGTCCAAAAATAGACTTGGCCAAAATTCACAACATGGATAGAAGTGCCTAGAACATATGGGAATGTTTAGGCACTAGTGTTCCACATGGGTGCTCTAGTCCTAGGGGAAAACAATTACATAGTAGTTTGAATAATTACACAATTATAATATTATCTAGTTTCAAGAAGATTACACAACTAGCTTCATATTGTAATCAATTACTAATAAGAACTAATCGCTTACTCAGAACTAACTACTTACTCAAGAACCAAAGTAGGAACTAAATAAGGGAATGAAACCTAGTGCATATGCAATACAATGATATGCCTAGAACAATGTGTCACCCAAGGTAAGTTACAAATTGGGTTTGTGATCATCTGTAGTTGCACTTATCTATGGGGAAGTGTTAACGGTTGGAGGGTAAAACATATCACTCTCCAAATATACTTTCCCTTAGCAGTGAAGGAGGATGCCAAAATATAAAGTTTAGCATTGGGATGGTCAAATCCCTAGTTTGACGAAATGACATCCAAATCATTTGTGTTATTCCAACAAGCTCTTAATCATGAAGTCTACAAGAAAACAAATTTCTATCCCTTTTACTTGTAAAATTTTAGGTGTACTCTAACCCCTTGGTTTAGATTTTTCTAAATACACATTTCCATTTTACATATTTTTCAATTTAAAGTTCAATTACATTTACCTAGAGCATTAACTACACTTGTTTTCTTTTGTAGGTCCTATCCTATCCCAATGAAGGCAAAGCACACAAGCAACCATGAAGAAAATATCAAGCATGCTCCAACAAAGATGATATTCCAAGGAACTACATGCACACATCATTATCACTCCACACATGCAAAGGTCACCCCTAGGATCATTATCCTTCCCTTTCCTTAGAATTTCATGGTACACATTTTGCACTATTCCATTCAGCACGCTACAACACTCATTCGACATGCTACTTAGGCACAATATTCTTTCGACTCCCTAAGGTACACTTTTATTTTCTACTTTATGCTACCAAATCCTTATTCACCAACATAAAGTGGGGAAAATTAGTCACTAAATCACACACTTACTATGTACATCTAGCCTCTAAATATTTCATTTATATGTATGATTCCTAAGCAAGAGAATTACTCATTAACACTTCTTTACTTTGCTTTGACATTTCTTTTATCCTTTTCATATTTATTTCTTGTTGTTTCTAATTGACAACTTACAATTTTTCATACCAACCGACATCCTACTCTACTCTAATTTCATTATCTGAACTTTTGAGTACCATGTACAGGACCGCCCATTAGGGACAGGAGTGCTTAGGCATTACTATCCCCTTTGGGTGCCTTTGTCCTCTTTTTATCTTTTTCAATCTTTTGAATGCCACTTATTTCTTGTCTTTCACCTGTTAATGATGAAACTTAAACAAAGCGTAACCTCATTAAGGGGGAAGCATTTTCAAGAGGCACATACTATTACAAGGAGATAATATTTTCTATCTAATACATCCAGGATTGCATTTTTGGACATAATTCACTGCATGTATAGAAGGGTTTATTCTAAATTCCATACCACACATTTGCATTAGGACAAAGTAGTTGTAGCCTTCTATTCTTTGTGTGACTAGAACTAGGGAATCCTAGCTCAAGGGACACTATTTCAATCACACACACACACACACACACTAGAACTACATTGAGTCTAAAATATAGTGCAACGCTCGATGACAATCACATTGGGGTGACCGTCGATGTCAGTCGACTCAAGCATATGCATATTTTTATTCATTTAATGTGTGCTTGAGTATTGTGTAGGTAGCTAGGGTTTCTTTTATAGGGACAGTGTAACATAATGAATTTGATGCCACCTACAAAAATAAGGAGTGGCATTAAGTGACACAAAAAGAACTAGACCATGAGCTATTTCGTAGACGCCAAAGGTGCCCGTAACAAATGCTAGCGCCTAGATGACCATGTCCCATTTTAGATGGTTTTGTCATGTTAGTTTCCAGATCACAATTTCAAAGACAAAGCTTACACAATCTAGGATTAGTTATTTCGGATCATTCACCAGTACCCTGAATTAGTCGGACCTATAGTTCAATGCTTCGAGTCATTCTTTAAACCATATATATCATTATTCCTTGTATTTTATTTATTTTATTTTATTATTTACTATTTTATTGATATGATTAGTAATGTCCTTATCTTATATTTAATTTCATTAAATAAAGGAGTGCCCATGTGCTACTACTATCCCCTTTTAGCACTTTTGTCCTTTTCTAGTTGATGCGGGAGCATCACATTCTCCATTCTTTATATTGAGCTCCATTTGTAAATATGTGGTCTAGGAGGATGAAGAGCTACTTTTCCCTCCAGTTGTAATGTTTGAATTCAAATCTCATGCAAATTAGGCTAGTAAGTGTAAATAAGACTAGTAAGAGTAAATGCATGGTTTAACTAGGTAAACTAGGTGGAATAAGTGAGAGGATATGCTAATTAAGAATCTTTGAGCATGTAAATAGTGTAAATCCATCTTTTACGAGTTGTGAGGAGTGGTTAGGATGAGATTAGTTTATATTTCTAAGTTTTGAAGTATGGTTGAGCTCATCTAGTGAAGAATGAGTCAAGTTAGGAGTTTGAATAGGAAGTTGTTGAGTAAAAGATCCAATTTTGGATCTATAATTAAGGATGAAAATATTTTTAATAGATACTCTCATGTATCCAAGCCTAATTGAACGAGGACGGAGGTTCTTGAGACAAATATTGATCTTTGTCTTTGTTTTACATGTTTTATTAAGATTCTACAAGAGGATTTCTAACAGACAAAGAAAGTTAGAAACACTTCCTTTATTAAATATTATCTAAATCACTTTATTGTCATTACTAAAAGGACAAGTAGGTAATTTCGAGCCTCTAAAAAATTATTTGAGATCTTCATTGTTCGTTATAAGGTTTTTATAAGAATTTAATTGATCATGGATGGAAACTAGGGAAGTCCATATATTTTTAATACCTAATGAAATTTGATTAAATTTGAACCATATTTCTGCCCCAACATGATAAAGAGGTCCTCCAAATTTCAGAATAAATGGACACATGCATCAAAAGTTATTGATTGCATAAATTTTTCTTAACAAGGAGCTATAATAATGATTAGAATTGAGGTATTTGTTGCAATTTCTAATGATTTCTTATGTTTCAAGGTTTGAGATAAATGAATATGGTGTTTTAGAGTATAGTTAAGATTTTTATAAGGCTTTAAGATTATGGAGAAGCCGATTAGTGATCCGGAGGTCAATATGGAGGATACAATGTTCACTAAATCTTCTAGGATCATTATAGCGTGAGAGTTGACTCGAGAGCTTTTCGCCGACTATTTGAATGTCGAAAACAAAGTCCAGACGTGCGCAAATGGTGGCTGGTCAAAGTTGGTCAATGCTTGGATGGGACGGGGACAATCGACAAGTCACGTCATGGAAAAAATAAGATCGTGTGCTCGGGTCGATGTTTCAATCCTCCGGTCTTCATTTCCTAGGTAATATCATCTTTGAGTGTGATCGAGAAGAAAAAAATAAGCCACATGGTGCGTCCTCAGGCCACCATGTGGCCTACCACCATTTTGGCCCATTAGTAAACTCGGGTGAGTTATATTTATCTCAATGAGCTATATACATTAGCAAGTTCGAGTTGTTAACCGAGTTATGCATCGAGCTATGGATCGAGCTATGACCAAGTTCATTGGCGAGTTTGAGTGGTTAAATTTAGGCGAATTAACTGTTAGCTTGATCGAGTCAACGCCATAGCTATTGATGAGCTGGGGGATAATCACATTGGTGGAAAAAATGGAGTACATGGTCATTGCCATGATATAGCCTATCTCCCTTGGGCTTTATTAAGCCCTCATCTATTTACCTCCCACTCAATGTGGGATAAATCCTCATCCCATTGCCTTTGACAAAGGAGGGCCAAACGACTTGGCGAATCGGTGGATGGAACAATGATCGACACGTGGGTTTGACATAATGAAGGGGTCGTGAGGTGGATGTGTCATGGCGAGTGGTAGAGGTGTTTGGCATAGGGGTTGGTGATGTGGCGGTCGAGGGTCTACATACGACGATAAAGGATCTCGGTCCAGCCACTCAACAACCAAGCCAAAATATAGACAAGGGTGGGGGAGTCGAACTCGCGACCTCCCCCATATACTCGTAACAACTCAACTAACTTAGCCAATGAGTTGGTTGAGATATGGGTCGGTTGATAAGTTATAAAAGCCCAATATACGGGCCGAGTAGGGCTATATAAAGCCCTTCAAACACACTCCTCAACACAATGAAAAGAGCTTCCAAGTCATTTCAAAAGGAGCCCGAGGAGGATTTTAAAAGGAGAATAGAGAGTCTTTGCAAAGCCTTATAATTTTAAAGGCAATTTTTGTAATAAAATCCTATTATTTTAATAGGTATAAGGGAGACAAGACCTATTTATAATAGGCAAATTGTAAATTGGGAGTTAGTCAAAACTACTCAATAAGCCATTTGAGCCACACTTCAAATTACGAGTTTGGAGAATCGACGTGGGGTTCCATCCGGAAGATCAATCGATATATCAGTAGAACTTTGTGCCTAAAAGAGAATACTAGATCAAATCTACTTATAAGCCCTGGGTAGCTACTTGGTATTTAAGTTCTCGTTCCATTTTTATTCAATATTATCTACTTGGATTGTTTTTTTATTGAGATTACGAGTTATTAAAGTAGGTAATATATCGTTCATCATGAACCCGGAGATGTAGGCAATTGCGAACTTTGTTATCAACCTTGTGTGCATTGTGCTTGTCTTTTTATCATGCATCTATTTAGAGTTGATTCATTTGAAAACAAGGTATTTTGTCAGAAAATATTAAAAGCCTATCTAGGTCTAAGGTCAGTTTAAATTTTGACCTTAATTTATGGATCAAGTTGGTATCAAAGCGGGTTGTTGGCCCGCAAACTTGGTAATCTCTCGAACAAGTTTGATATCGAGTTGGATGAATTAACCGTGTGATTGGTTTAGTTTGTGTAGTCGGTTCAATGTGATTAAACAGTACATGTGCACCATGGAAAAGATGTACAAAAATTGAAGCTTAAAGAGGTTGAAGCTTATAATCACGATCTAGGAATAGAATTCTATCTTGAGATCAATGTATTACTCCTTGGAAAAGGAGAATGCTCGCTTGAAATCAAAACTGCAAACCAAGGATGAGCTCTTGGCAAGGTTGCGTAAAGGTGTGGTGATCAAATAAAGGAAATACCTTCAACTTCGTGAAGAAGAGACCATGACTGATGAATGGACTATAAGTTGTTCACCATGTGAATCTTCTTCTTCCTCCCATTTGATTACAGATTCGTAATGATGCCTTTGGTTCATTTGAAAATCATACTAGAGGCATTGGATCCAAATTGTTATTTAAAATGGGATTTGATGGAAGAGGCATTGGTAAAAATGGCTAAGGCATTGCTAACCCAATACAGGTCGAGGATCATCCTCATTTTATAGGTTTGGGTTTTCCTAGTGCAGGAATGGATATTGGAGATTTCTCTAAGCATGCTGATGGGAGACAGATTCTAAAGCAAAGAGAATACCCCACTAGTTCTCAGTAAGAAGATTATGAGAAGGAAAATTTTGCTTCATCGTCACATGATGGATGTGGTAAGAAAATCGGTGAAGAGGTAATGAGATTCACCTCCAGTTTCTTACCATAATCATAAGCACAATAAAAATTTTGATCCACTTTTTCAGCTTAAGAAGTATGGCTATGATTTTTAGAAAATGTGGAATGCTTTTCCCTATAATTTTGTGGATTGCATAACCATTCTATCACCAGATCTTTGTAAGAGGAGGAAAGCGATGAAGAATTTGATCTCATTCATTAAGAACAAGGAAAATCAAAAAGACCAATCTCATCGTGCAAAAAGTGTTGAAAAATGGCGTAAGATTTCCTCATCCTAGAAGAAGGAGATTAAGAAGAATTTTTGTGCTCATTGTCAGAGGAATGGGCATCGGGTGGACACGTGTTGGAAACTTCATCCATCTCATCATCAGAGTAATGGCAAGCCAAAGATGGAATACAAACCTATTGCAAAGGTAAAAGAAGTTCCTAATCCACCACTAGTTGACAATTCAACCTAGGATCAGGTAATACCTAAAAATGAAAGTCCTTTAAAATGGGTACGTCAAAATTTTTCAATTATATATGGCATAACTATAATTTTTGAATAGTATGCAATATTTATTTGGAGTTCATATTTTGTGAGAAATGTTGAGAGACATGTTTACCATACTCAGTGTATTTTCTTATAGGGAAAATTTGATTAATACTCCATTTATATCTCCTAATTAGCTTTTGAGTGCATATTATAACTTGGATACATGATTTAACTCATATTTATAAGCTTGAAGATTTATCATCCATTTGTGGCACAATTGAGCTCACTAGTGTCACTTGGATAGTAATTCTGTGTAGAGGCATTATGACCATACAAAAAAATGGTAGTTGATCATCATTGGTATATGAAATCAACTCAGATCGTCATTCTATGTAGAGGTATTATGACCATGCAGCAAAATGGTAGGTGATCGTCATCGATATGACATCGATCAGATCTTCATTCTGTGTAGAGGCTCATTATGGCCGTGCAACATGATGGTACCTGATTGTCATCATCATTGGGGATTGTATCGTGTAGAGGAAGAGACTGTGAAGTGGGGTAAATTCACCATCGGACACTTCTCGCATCGTGTAGAGGTTGAGGCCATGCAAACAGGTTGAGTAA
This sequence comes from Taxus wallichiana var. yunnanensis, assembly GCA_018340775.1. Lineage (NCBI taxonomy): Eukaryota > Viridiplantae > Streptophyta > Pinopsida > Cupressales > Taxaceae > Taxus > Taxus wallichiana. Next base: position 809,515,541 of record CM031240.1, on the reverse strand, counting down.
ATTATATTCTTCAGTGACACCAAATTTTGTTCTATGTAGAGGCATAGTCATTGCAGTAGGGTGAATAGTACCGAAGGTGTCATCGCGTGTCCCAGGATTGATCCATCAGTTGTTGACTTGTGGAGTGTATATATCTTCTCAAAGAACGTGATTTTGGATTTAAAATATTTTTGGGAAAAAATCCTTTCCCATTGGGGAGGTGTGATCCGAAGGTCAATATGGAGGATACAATGTTCCCTAAATCTTCCAATATCGTTATAGAGTGGCAGAGGTAGTTGGCGTAGGGTTTGGATATGTGGCGTCGGGGTCTACACACGGTGACATTGGGGAGCTCGGTCGGGCCGCTCAATGGCCAAGCCAAAATGCAAATGGGGCGGGGAAGTTGAACTGCGACGTCCCCCACATACTGCAAAAACTCAACCAACTCGGCCAACGAGTTGGTTGAGATATGGGCTGGCCGATAAGATATAAGAGCCTAATATACGGGATGAGTGGGGCTATATAAATCCCTTCATACACACTCCCTCAACACAATGAAAAGAGCTTCCAAGCCATTTCAAAAGGAGCCCGAGGAGGATTTTAATATGCTTTAAAAAGCAGAATAGAGAGCATTTACAAAGCCTTATAATTTTTAAAGGCAATTTTTTTAATAAAATCCTATTATTTTAATAGGTATTGAGGAGCTAAGACCTATTTATAATAGGAAAATTGTAAATTGGGAGTTATTCAAAACTACCCAATAGGCCATTTGAGCCACACTTCAAATTGCAGAGTCTGGAGAATCGACATGGGGTGCCATCTGGAAGACCAATCAATATACCGTAGAACTTTGTGCTTGAAGGAGAATACTGGATCAAATCTGATTATAAGCACGGGGTAGCTACTTAGTGTTCAGGTTCTCATTCCATTTTGTATTCAGTATTATCTACTTGGATTGTAATTTTGTATTGAGATTGTAGTTATTAAAGTAGGTAATATATCGGTTCGATTACGAACCCGGAGATGTAGGCTATTCGTTGAACTCCGTTATCAACCTTGTGTGCACTTGTGCTTGTCTTTTTATTGTGCATCTATTTAGAGTTGATTTATTTGAAAACGGGGTATTTTTTCGGAAAATATTAAAATCCTATAGGGGTCCGAGGTCAGTTAAAATTTTGACCTTAATTTAGGGATCAATTAGGTGATTGTCCTTAAGAAGCTCCGAGCTAAACTAACAAAGTGGAATGCATACTTCATATTTACTTGCTAAATTCCATCAAGAATCTTAGGAATAAATCATTCGTGATCTACGGATCCATAAGGGACACTATTAAATCATCTTACAACCCTAAGAAATTCAGTAATTAAAGAATAGTACCTAAAGGGGATTAAAAGCGGTCTTGTAGACAAGTGAGGGCAGAGTACATGCTTGTCGGGTGAATTCTTGATGTCATGGAATGTAAGTAGGATTAATATTGATGACACATGTTGAAATAATAATGACTAGTATGATATAATGGACCTCTTAAGAATATTTTCCTTTTCATCCTTTAGACTTAGGTGAAGATTTGAAGTTCTCGCTTTATGAAGATATAATTCATGTTATCACCTAAAGTTGTGTACAATCACCTATGATTTATGAGAGGATGAATACCTTTAAATTATCATTCATTCAGATTATAGTCAGTAGCAACTAAAGAATCTTTCCTAGAAGGAGAGAGACTTGATTAGTGTAGGTTCTTATAGAAGTCAATGGTGATATAGAGATACTTAGTAGGGATAATTAGAAACTAGAGATGCCAGAAGGAATGAAAGGTATAGATAGAAATAAAGGGATTTGTATAATTAAGGTTTCATGATGAAAAGAATGGAAGGTATAGATAATAGGAAAGACTATAATACAAACCATGGAATTTACAAAATCTTAGCATGAATGATTTGATCGAAACTAGAAAAAATATAGAAGTGAATGACTATCGAGATGTACCTTAGGACCTTATAAGAATTGTCTATATTGTATAACAAGTGGGAAAGCAATCAAAATCAAGACTAACCTCTTCATGAAATTCAAACACAATCTTAGGAGAGATTGAATCAAACAAGAGCATGATATAGAGAAATTTATGGTGAATTCCTTATGAGAAGTATATTGCAGGTTTGTAGTGAAGGTCTCATTTGAAACCATAGATAAAGATCCTCAAATGCACCTAGTGACTAGTTTGAATGTTTAAGGTAAGGTTGGATGTTTGATGAGTTTGTGCACCTAGATGATTGTATGATTAAAGGAAGGTTTGATGTTTTATAGAAGAGTGATCAATTATATTTTGCCTTGAAGTATAAGAAGATGCATCACCCCTTTTTTTTATGTTTAAAATGCCACATCAATTGTTATGTTTTCTTAATTTCTACTTATGACCTTGGGTCAACTTTTAGAGTAGTTAATGATGAAATTCAAGTAAAGAAATCATCATATTTAGGAGTCTTGTCAAATTTGGAAGTCATTCCATTTTAGAAACGTTTTCTAATTCCATATGCTCCTTTACAAGCACCCGCCCAAATCTTGCAAAAATTGTTTGGGAATCCACATCCATTGAGAAAATCCATGCAACAAGGAGATATCTATTGATTTATTCTCTTTAGCTCAATCTTGAGATACTATGCTAGGGCTTATATTAGGATTTGGCATGTTGTTATTTCCTTTGTTTTTAAGTCTAATCATTGCATGTATCCATGGTATTTTACATTTACATACAATATTCTATATAGGTCCATTGGGTTCTCGACCCAATGACCTATTACAATTTGTTTTTATAACCAAATGTTTGAGTATGGAGGCACTAAATAATAATCACATGCATTTGATTACTAACTGAGAGAAAAATGTAATCTATGTGTTTAATGTGATAACAATTACACACATTTCCCTATCAACTATATGAACCCGAGAAATCCATAAAGTTAGTTACTATAATAGTCACATGATGAGAGTAGAACAAGTAGTAAGTTTTTCACCTCCAAGTGGTCACTTATACATGTACCAAATCAAATAAAAATAATGTTCATATCTAGAGTGCAACTAGAATGGTGCAAACCAATTCATTTGATTCTCTCTCCAATGCCCACATTTTTAGTTAGTTCCTTTCTCTACAACGATACCATCCCTCACTTTATAGGTTGTACTTGTATCACAAATGGAAAAACATAAGGAAAATATAAAAGTTAAGATATCAAATCCATATGATATTAAATGATTCAATCATGATTTCCACCTAACTACATCACATCCATTTGTATGAATGACAATTAATTCCATTTATTATATCGCATAAGCATACAATATGCTAACGATAATTAACCAAATTGCAACATGTAAAGTAAATTAATAAATAATCAATATCGTTTATTTCAAGATAAAAATAAATACTTCCATGCTATTTATTATTTATAATGCTACTAACAAGTAAGTGCCTTCAAAATCGGCACCTCTTTGGAAAAAATGGGAAGTGATAAGGAACAAGTGTATTTATGCATGGGATAGTTGTGAAGTTTTGCATGACATTGTAGGAGTTGTGAATGGAGTGTGAAGGGAGTTGTGAAAGTTTGTAAAAACACAAAGGTTATGATGTGCTAGCATAAAATTACAAGAAATGTATAGGTCGAAGCACACATATGTGTTATGAGGGATTGTTTGGGATGTGTGGGTCAAAAACATTCACACATGGCACAAAGAATTGCGTGGCAAAAACACACAAGTAAAGTCATTTCAAGTGAAAATTTATCTTTTACTTGTTAATTTTAGTCATTAACCAAATTTCTTCCATGATAGTAATTACTCTAATAACAAGGCAAGAGGAAAACTTTCACATACAAATATTTATTTGTAGGGGAGGAATGGTGAATAATTTCACCAATTGGACTCTTCATCCTCTAGCCTCTTTCTACATTGGAAAATATTTTAGAGAGTGTAATGTCTAATAAATTTCCCTTATCTTACCAATATTACCAATATGGGATCAACTCAATCATTTATTTATGTTAAATTTGCATTTAACATATTAGTAGAGTGCCCTTAAGAGCAATAATTGTGGCTCAAATGTTTAATTGTCACCAACTATTCAAAAACTCTAGGGCTAGTAAAACAATCTTAATTTTATTTAGTCTTTAAACACGTGCAAAGGATATTCAAACCGATAATAACTCATTAATGAGAGAGGTACAAAAGAACACTCTTTTTAACAATAGAGGATTTTCAAAATAAAGTTGAAGTGATTATTTAAATTTAGTTTTTGAAGAGAAACAAGACTCGAATTTGCTAGGGTTTCCTCCATGTGCATGTCATACTGCGACCTCTTTGGGCACAACGGGATAATACCTCTATCGGTTTTTTCTAGGGTGTCTCGCCCTCTGGGCACATCTAAATAATGACCTCTTCCACTTCGAGCTCGGTTGTTGAAACCGTGGCTGGAGCTAGTGGAGTCTTAAACAATGGTACCACCATCGAAACACCCCCAAAAGTTCGTCCCAAGGTCTTCCACGAGGTAATGAATCTCCCCCTAATGTTGTTTTACCTATTCTTAAGTTTAATGTTAAATTCCAAAGTGGTTATAGTGGTTCTGTCTCATTGGATATTTTGTGGGTCACATACCCTCTAAAAGCATGCTAAAATAATGGGTTAACTTAGCTTGGGCTACTCACGCATCCGACTTGAGAGTGTTTAGAACATGACCAAAGGATTTTTCCTTTTCCACTTCTTTGACCCATCGCACACCCCAACCATTCTAACCCATTCGGCCACTTGGTATGTTTGCAACTCTCTTTTGGTCCTTTCTCCATGGACTAAAGATTTTTGGTCTCTGATTATTCGGCCTCAAAGTTCCGGTTTGGGTAGAATTTCTTGGCCTCCCCTTGCAATGTGCTCAATTTCTACATCAAATCGACTCTTCTGTGGGGGGTGGTTTGTATGGAACCTCAATGATTTTATAACACCTATCCCTAGAAGCGTGTTTGTGTTGAAGTGGACCTCTCTTAAGAACTAAAAGAGTTTATGAAGAGACAAATGGGAGACATCCTTTACTCTCAACATATCTTATACATCAATCTTTCTAAAAATTTCTTCCTATGTTAGGCCTCTGATCACAAGATCAAGGATTGTTCTATTTATGTCCCATGCAACTGGCCAGTGGCTAAGGTGGCTTCAAAAGTGGCCATAGGGATGGAAAACATTTAGAGGACAAAAATAAGAACAAGCCAACGCAACCTAAGGCCCCTAGTTCAAATGGCTTGAGTGAGCTAGCTGTTAAGGAACTAGCCCGTGGCTAATGCCCCAAGGAGCCGGTAGTTTCTAATGACTTGCTTATCTCGTTACCTAAATTTCTCCAAAGCATGCCCAAGGATTCCTCAATTCTCATGGACCAGATGAATTCCATATGAAGTTTCTCGACCCTTATGTAGTCGTAGTTTTTTTTTTAACGATTGGTTCACATGGGGCCCATCAAAAGGGCCCCAAAGTCCTCCTCGCCTACTCCAGGATCATAGCTTGAATCATAGTGTGGATTATGCTGAGGAGGAATATAGTATTGAATATGTTAGGGAAGGAAAATTGAGTTGCAGGATTTTTTGAAAAATAACAATGCTCAATTCTTACAGAATCAATTTGATGCCTTGGATGGCTTGGATGAGGATGGTATGGCCCTCGACCACCATTTACCATGAATTTCATATCATGGAATGTGTGGGTCTTACAGACTCCAACCACAAGTATATTGTTTGAGATGCTTGTAAAAAAATTTCCAATTTAGATGTGTTGTTTTTGTAGGAAGTGAAAATTATAGGTTTTCAGTTAGAGATGGTTTGTAAATCCATCTGGCCTGACAACTGACATTCTGTAGTAATCATGATGGGGGCGTGGGGGTTTAATTTTCCTTTTTCTCCTAAATGGTGGCCCTTTTTAATGGATCATGGTGTTAACCCCACCAATCATGCCATATGGGTCTTATTTAATATTGATGATTGTCATTTTGGCCTCATTAACATTTATGCCTCTAATGATAAGACTGAAAGGGCCAATTTATGGTGGTGGATAACCGGTGTAATTCCCGAAGCATATTGGGTTATATGCGGTGATTTTAATATGTTCGAGCTATCCACTGATAAGTGTGGGCACTTGCCTATGTAATGGACAAATGAAAAAAGGGAGGCATGGGTTTTTATAAGAAATAATTTTGGTTTTTATGATCTTAATGCCTCTCGCAATCCCACCTCTAAAGCTTGGTTCACTTGGTCTAATCTCCGAGGAGGATCAGATCGGGTCCTCAAACGACTCGACAGATATATGCTGTCAACTCAAGATTTTTTTGAGTTTGACAACATTTATTACTTACCTATGGAGGTTATGCCATGTTTCATCCTTTCAAACCACTCCCCATTTGATTCTATATCACTTGGCAAGATAGGCAACCTTTTTGTCATAAAGGTCAGTTTTTTCTCAATATTGCCTTGATGGAACATGGGACCACTCTCAACCACATTAAGCGGGTGTGGAATTTATCCCTCGAACCATGTCATTGCCAACACTATCATCCACCTATGTGTGCCAGCTGGACCTAATGGTGGGAGGATGATATGACGAGAATGACCAAATTCCTTAGAATCTATGGTCAACATGTTGGCTAAAATTTGACGTTCGCTCATACTCTACTATCACCTCTGCTCTTAGTTGAGTGGTGGTGGCGATCAAAGGAAATAATTTCTATGAAATTATGTAGCCCAGTGGGAGAGCTTGTTAGAAAATCCAAATTACGGATAATTACAAGGCTCGGGGAGCTCAAATTGTGCTAGTCTACATTGGATTAAAGTGGGGATGGGTGTCAAAATATTTTTTTCTCTCTCAAAGCCAAACAACCTTCTCAGCAAATTCATTGCATTTGTTATAGAAAAACTCGGATTAGAGATCCCCAGTAATGGTTCAAGCCTTTGTCAAGCATTATAAGCTAGTTTTTCAAGCTCAAGCTCCCTTAGACAAGAGACAAACATCTCTTAACCAATGTCTGGTTGTCATTCCTTCGCAAGCTCTCATCGGCTCAAAAGGTAACCTACATTGTATGCTCACCATTGATGACCTACATGAAGTGGCCATGTAAATGGCTAATGATAAGGCTCCCAGGTGTGATGGCTTCCCATGTGAATTCTATAAAATGTTGTGGGATACTTTTGTTGGCTCGGACCTTCATCAGGTCTATCTTGAAGGATTTCAGAACCAGTCGCTTGGCGCACACATCAATAAGGGGAATATCAAGTTCATTCCCAAGCTAGAGACCTTGAGAAAATTACTAGTTGGCATCCTATCACCTTGCTCAATGTCTCTTACAAGATTATTGCAAGGCCCTTGCGATTTGATTACATCATATTCTTCTTGTTATCATTCGGCCGAGCAAACCGGATTTATTCAAGGGCACTACATTTTGGAAAATATCATTGTCATATGGGAAGGCATGAAATGGGCTCATGAGATCTAACTAGTATGTTATGTTCATTAAAATTGACTTTGAAAAAGCTTATGACATGATAAAATGGCCGTTCATTATTGTTATGCTGCAAGCCTTGGGTTTTGGCCCTATCTTCATCCAATCTGTCCAAAATATTTGTCAGTGCCTCAGCCCAAATCACCATTAATGGCCACAACTCAATGCCCTTTGGTTTTTTTCTCCATTCGCCAAGGTTTCCCTTTAGTGCCTGCTCTTTATGTTCTTGTGGTGAGGGTTTTGGGTATTTGCTTGCCTAAGCCAAATCCCAAGGGCTTGTCGGGGATTGTGCTGCCTACTGTGGATAGGTCCCAATTACTCAATGGTCACTTTGCTAATGACTCCTTCCTTACCTTAATTGAGGAAGAAAACAATATTCACAATGTCATGCATTGCCTTGATATTTTTTGTCGGGCTTCAGGCTCCTCCATTCAATGGCACAAAATGAAGTGTTATAGATAATCTTTCCTCCCTGTGCCCACTTGGTTGGATTCTTATGATTGGAAAATGTTATGCCATAGTGAGATGTTTAAATTTATTGGAATCCCTTTGCCTTTCAATCATTTCCTGTAAAGTTTTGGTAGTACATGGTTTAATGGGTGGCCAAAAGCTGGAATATTGGATCACCAAACCACTATCATTAGTGGGGAAATTCTAGATTTGTTCCAAAGTCCTTGAGGCCACTCATGTCTATTATTCATCTTGTTGAATTCCATCCAAAACCTCCGTGTACAAAACCATAAAAACTCCCCAAATATTTTCTTCGAGCCAATTCCTCTTCTAGAAAAGGATTTCACAGAGTTTGGGAGACCTATTGCCTTCCCCATGAATATGGAGGAATGGGTCTTATTTATATTTTTTACAAGACAAGGGCACACTCTATGCCAAATGGATTATTTGTTACATTAAAGGTAAATAATCTTGGAAAATCCTTTTTGCACCATGACATTGAGGATGGTTCCCTTATGGCTTTCTACCCGAAAGGTTTAGGGTTTTCCAATCTTCTCATTACTTTGGTGCCTATCAAAGTTGTTGGCACTTTTCGTGCTTAAAAGCATTTGGAAAGCATGGGAACGAATCAAACCATGGCTTCAATGAAATGAAATAACTTTCGTAATGGCCTTTCCATTAACCAACAATATTTGTGGTGATCACCTAACATTCAAGTCTAGGATTGGTGTCTTGCATAAGTTCTGGAATTCTTGTGCTCAAGCTTTTCAAGTGTGAAATTCATTCCATTCAAGATTTATATTGCAAGCACACATAATATTAGTGTCCTTAGAATGAGCTTAAAGATCTATACAAACTTACCACCCATGATCATACTAGTATCACTAAAATCATTGATTCATTCCGATCATATGCTACATAAGATCTTTGTGCATCCCTCCCATCCTTGGTGGATGGACTGGAAGTGGTTCATGGATACCCCATTCTAGAATTACTTGGCTAGTAAGGGATATCATTGGATTTCACCACATTTTCCCATGGTTGAAAAACTCAACACTCGGTGGGGCTTCATTCTTCTCCTTCTTATTGGAGAAGGAGGTTCGACACAGTCTGGTCTTCTGTGTGGAGCCTAAAATTACACATTTTTGTGGTGTATTTTACATCAAGGTCTCCGATTAACACCCGGTTGGTTCAAATTGGTGTTCTAGCTCCCAAATTTCCTTTCTGTGGTCACTTGGAAACATTATCACACCTATTTTGGTATTGATCCAAAGCCCGATGGGCTTGGAATAAGATTCATTCATTCTTTTCCCCCTTCCGACATAGTTTTTCACCTGACATCATATTATTTTAGGAGATAGCCCCAAATTACCTCACATGTTTTCCCAGATTTGGCATGCTTTCAGAGGGGAAAAGGGGAAATTTTTTTTGGTTATGGAAAGAAAGGAATTCTCTATTTATAATAAATCGGTGGTTATCTCCAATGTGCTATTACAGATCCAAGTGCAAGCTAACAAGATGGCCCTTGGAGGTGGAGCACCTTTAGAATATTATGCGACATTGGGGTGATGCCCTTGTAATGTTTCTCGGGAGCCACCTTCTCCCTCTTAACACTTTGTGCCCTGCGGTGGTCATCCCTGAGGAGGTCATCGGAGTCGCTCCCAATGATGCTCTTTCATTCGTGTTCATTGGTCTCCGTGTAGTGTACTGCAAAGAATTATATCTCCACCATCTTGCCATCAGGGTTGGGGCTCCCCCCACCTTATCATTAGCTTGGTTGGGGCTCGCTTGTGGCTCCCGAGCCATGCACCTAGGATGGGTGAAGCCTACCACCTCCGCCTCCGCCGCCACCGGATAAGTTCCCCCATATGGCTCTTGTCATCTCTCCCATGCGGGGCTGACAATGAAGAAGAAGACCCCCCGGGCTCGAGATGGGATGTGCCTGACACCGACAAAGACTTTCTTGGTCTTGGTAGGCCGATCATCACAACCCCCTCTATTGGTCTTTTTTTGCCGCGCTTGACTTCGGTGTTTCTTAAGTTGTTTTTGTTGTATTCCTAAGCGTGGCCTAGTGTCCTCATGGCTTTACGGCATGTTCTCATACCGCTCACTTTTTATTTGGAAATTTAGTGTATCGTGTTTCTATTAATATAATATAAGATGTTTTTCATCACAAAAATAAATTTGAAATAAGATTGGTAAAAATGGGCTTTTAAAGTAATGCCTTGGTGATAATTTGACTAATATAATAACATACATCAACTAAAAAAATTAAATACAATTTTTTTACAATTATAGAAGCCTTAAACATTTACTTAAATATTGTTCTAAAACAAAAATATTATAATACAAATATTATAAGTGTAGAGTAATAAACATGGTTTTAATTGTAGAAATATATAAATTATATCAATTAACTTATATTTTACAGAAAATGGTGAATTTGAAAATTAAAATTAGAAATTTATTCAACATAACATATATATGTGGAATGATAATTTTCACAATACAAGGGTAATTAGAATGGGAAGAGCCTAATCACGCAAGTTAGCATTATAGCCAACAAAATTTAAACCTGTGACATCCCACATATAACCCACATGGCCAATCATTGTTCTACAATATTTTGTTAGAAATTGACTATATTGACATCTCGCTAACTCATGTGATATTTAGGTACCACGTACATGGCTCAAACATTCAAACCTACATTAATATTTCTCTAAACTCGGTTAGCTTCCACACACATGTCAAGCTCAGACAACTCATTCATCCAAAACCTATGGAAGAAACTATTTTCTCCTTACCTAGAGAAAACATAGTTTCCAAAGCAGATCTCTCATGCAACAAACAAGATGTAACTCACTCGAGATCCTTCTCTTTATCCCTATTCGTAAAGTTTTCTTTCTCTCCTAAGATATTGTCATCACATTTCCAAAGGGAAGCATTGGATCTTACATACCTCACAGAGCACATTATCGACCTTGATGACATGCCAAGTATTTTTCTTGATAGAGTCATCATTCCACCACCTTTGGTGACCTACAAATTATCTTGACTCCATTGAAAATATACCTAACCCGAGAGGATTCATATTCCTAGTGATCCCTAAATCCCTCTTCGCACAAAAATTTGGAGTTTTAATACACATTTATAAATTGCATTTATTCTTTAAATCTATGTCATTTAACTCTTCTTTTTCTTGTGGATTTCAGACCCCACTTGCATGATTCGAATTAAGATACAATCCGATGGATAAAAAAATAATGATGGTGCTTAATGTATTACAATAATCGATCCAAAATGAAAGAGATGTAAAAACAAACTAATTTTATTGCAATTCTAAATGTATACAAACAAGCAAACTCCATAAGAGATATTTGTGCCTAGAGTTTTATTTCTTTATTAAAAAAAGCTACTTTAATATCTATACAATGAAGAATATGAAAAATGCCTACAAATAGAATATGAAGGGTTATAGATGGGAACCAAAAGTTCATCCTATATGGAGACTATTTGTATCCACCTTAGTGGATGGGTTAAAAAAGACAAGTGGATTTTTTTTAAATCTATCCTATTATTACTATTATTTTTATAGTGCTCCTTATTGGGGTCATATTTCCTATCATGTTGACATGATTTACAAACTATAGGACCCGTTGGAAATATGACAGAGAGAGTTTTAAAAATCTTTTACAAAAATAACACTTTAGCTATTTTCATAGCAGAAGCCCGTAAATGCTCAAGACCCCCAAAATGCAAAATACAAGAAGTTTCTAAAACCGCTAAAAATATATTTTCAAGACTTTCCAAAATATCTTTTTGAAATCTTATTTTAGATAATTTTTTCCTCCTTAATAAGCAATGGGACTCATTTTTCCTAAATTTGACCAAGTGCGAGAAATGAATTTTCAATCTAGCTTTTGGTGAACCAATTCCCTTAGTGTGTCATCGACCTACCTCCACTACTCGGTAGAGTGTGATCTATTGATGCTTCATTTCCTTGATCACCATGTAAATTATTTGATATATATTCAAAGGTTTTTCATAGCCTAGGTTTGGCTCTACAATTAGTAGCTGTTCACCAATGTTTGATATATCCAAGAGTGGTGGGAAGTATGGGAAAAGCAAGTAAACATTGAAAATTGGATGCAAACCAAGGTAGGGTGGAAGATTAGTATCAAATTCATTCTCACCAACTTTTTTGGTGATGGTGTATGGCCGCATATCATAGAGGTATGGGTTTCGTATATGGAACCTTGAGTCACTCTTTTTACAGATATAGCCGGACCTTACCCCAACTTGGAATTGATTAGAAACTTGATGAGTATCATGACAATGCTTGTACTTATGGTTTGTTTATTCCAAAATCTCATGAACTTGTTGTTGAATGTGTCAAATTTATTCATGAATTTGGTTGTCTTATTCACTTTTTTATCTCGTATGTGAAAATTCTTCTTCAAACATAATGAATAATGTTGCATCATGGAAGCCAATGGATGGAATATGTGACATACAACTAATGGATGGAATATGTGACATACCGAAATGTGTTATACCCCATGAAACTATAAAGAGATCAATTATAGTAATGTTGGAAATACAAGTAGAATTTCATCCCATTTGGGTGGATGTTTGGAGTGATACGTTTGAAGAAGATGAAAAATCATGTGGTTGAGTACCTCTGTTTACCCATTGGTTTGGAAGTGGAATGTAGTGGACTTGTTTAATTTCTTGTCTATCATGGACCATACTTAAGATAAGAATATCCTCAAAAATATGGAATCCCTATCTAAAATGATGCTTTTGGGAAGGCCAAAATGGACCAAACATTCTCAAAGAATAGTTCTATAGTTCCTCTTATAGACACAAAATTATGCACATTAGACATTATTTAGCCCATCTCGATACATTACTATTTAGAAGGTTCTCAAATGAATAAAGTATTAATTAATCCCACCTTTTGACCATCTTTATTTTATATTTTATTTCGTCATTTCCTCATATTTTCTTGCACTTATCCAACCATTTAACAACCGCCCCATCATTCTAGCACAAAATTAGGGCGCTTAGCATGTATCGGGCCACACCGGTCCCACTGGGTGCTCGATTTGTGCACATCCTTTCCTACTTTTTTTTGGGGTCTTTCGGCCATTTTTCATCCTTATCCTTTTTCCACTCGGCCTTTTTGTGATTAATTACAAAATTAATCTTGAGATCCCTATAAATATAAAGTTATAAGACCATAATGAGGGTCCTAAAGCATCACATACTACTATCACTCCATCTAGATTTACATCCATTGCATCACTTGCATCCACATAGTGTCATGCATCAAGGCTAGGAGATTTGCATCACACACATTGTATAGGGGGAGGGATTCTATTCTATTCCATGCACACATACTATTTACATTTTCTATAGTTACTATTGCTCACTACTTCACAAAGTGTGACTGACACGAGAGCACCTAGGGCACGACATGCACACACTCACTAGAACTACATCTGGGTCTGAAATGTAGTGCAACGCTCAAAGTGATAAGACCACTAGTTTGGCGGTTGAGGTTAGTCTAACCCATTCATTTGCATATTTTATTTTTCTAGGGTTTGGATACTTCCTCTTGTATTGTAGGTCATCATACGGCTCATCGGTGGATCCAGCATTACAGGACATACGCAGGTTTTAAACCAACTTACGACCTTATCAAATTTAATTTTTGAGCATTTACAGAGAGATCGAGCACCTATGCTATAGACTAGGGTGCCTCGGGGTGCCCTAATACCTTCCTGACTCCCAGTTAGTTCAAACCTTCTAGATTTGGTCTTTGCGGGTTTCTTGAGTGATTGTCTACACTTCCATATTTCATTTCTAGATCTGCATGACATTGTCGGACAGTCACCCTCAATCAACTAAGTCATTTTTCCTCTTTTACTTGCACATCTAGGGTTTTGTTTCACTTAGAGTAGTTAGTTACATTTACTCTATACTTTTTTAGTCCATTTATTACAACATTTTGGTCCTCCAAATCAGATTAACTAGGGCTACTATTTCCTAGCATATAGTTCCATCTTAGTTAATCATTTTGGTGAACCCGACGTCTCCTTCTAGCACCTTCTAGGGTTTATTACCTCCCTTTCCTATGGCTCCTTCTCATGAGGAATTTACTAAAGCTCACCTTAAAGCCATTAATGACCACCTTGCCGAACACCCACATGATTTAGATTTACTTTTGCATGTGGCTCATGAAGAGGCTACTAACTTAGCTAAACTCAATCCTTCTATAGATTTGCCCACTTCCATCACCACTTAACCCCTTACTTCTACACTCCCACCTATCTCCACTGTTTCGATTATAGTTCCTACTCCTAATAATCATTTCACACCTCCTTTGGTCTCACATCAATGAAAAACCTCCTCTATAGGTAATAAGGATTTAACCTCTTTATATCATGATCTCCAGGCTCAAATTTACAAATTACAATAGGCCACTACATCTCCTTCTTTATATTCTACCGTCTTGTTGCATACTCCATTCGCACCTACCCCTCCCTCCTAACTTTTTCACCCCTAAATTTCCCTCTTTCAATGGACATGGTGACCCACAAGAACACCTTTGTGCCTTCCATGTTGTTTGTCTCAATTTTTTTGATGATCACCTCCTCTTAGCTAAAATCTTTCCTCGTAGTCTCCATGACTACGCCATGCGTTGGTTCTATGATTTACCTGTTCATTCCATATCTTCCTTCACACATTTAGCCGACACCTTTCTCACACACTTATCCATCAACATTGGTTCTAAGATGACCTACACCCAGCTAGCACAACTCAAGAAAAGACCTAATGAGAAAGTTGCTAATTATGTCTTACGATATAAGAATAATCTTGCTAAAATGACTAATGTCTGGCCAATTTTGAACTACAAGATTTGTTTATAAAAAGTCTCTTACCACCTCTCTAAGAAAGTGTTCTCTTTGAGACCTTTTCTTCCTTTGATCAACTTTTCCATACTCTTAAAATATGAGAATCTAAGCTCTTATCCGTTGGCAAAATTAAGTATCAGGAACAACCTTCCTCCTCTACTCATTTTCCAAACAAGAAACCATTTAAACCCTCTACATCTAAGCCAACCGACAATAAGCTCACTGTTAACACTATTACCCCTTCCAAGGAAATTCAATCCCAACCACCTAGGCGTACATTTACCAACCTTCCTATGTCGCCACATATTATTTTTAAACAACTCCTCAACAACAATCTCATTACCCTCCCTCCACCACTCGAATTAGACCCATCACGACCTAAAGGATGTAATTACAATGAAAATTTCTTTGTGATTATCATCACTATGTGGGACACTCTACCAATCGGTGTCTAAAGCTTCACACAATTATCCAAGACCTCCTCGACAATGACAATCTCGAATTTCTAGAACCTACTAGCCCTCCTCACTCTAAGGATAAGGGTAAAATCAAACTTTTAAATGCTATTTCCCACAAATGTGACACAAAGACCGCATATTCTTCTCGCTAATAATACATATCATGCCACACCACCTCCAGATGTGGGTGCGCTCGACTTCTTAGTTGCTAACACTAACACGACCCCACCCATTATCTCTTTTTCTCATCGACTACCACGCTACGTTCGTATCTGACCATTTACATATACAAGCATTATTGGCTCAATCTCTACCAAAAACACCAAGGTTGATCCCTCTTCTCCCATTAGCGCATGTTCCCTGTCCTTCTTACGCTCTATCGGTTACCCTCCATCACAAATCGACTACCCATTCAACAGACCCTATGGTGTTGTTAAGTTACATATCACAATTGGTCCTCTCACTCTTCTCATCCCTTGCCTTGTAAGTTAAACCATCAAAGGATATGTGTGTGCAATGAAAAGTTTGCAAAAGATTATGAAATGGGGGTAAGAACTCAAAATAAAACCCCAAAAGCTTTGGAAAAAACAACCCAAATGACCATCAAATTAGAGTTAAGCAAGAGCTACCTATTTGCATGCATATTATAAAGTTTGAAACAAACAATCAACCTCTAAACATGACTATATTAGTTCTCTACTCCATAAAAGTTATATATAAGTGAACCTATGTTTATTGATGTTTCAAAAGATTAAGAATGGAAGCTCACCATTTATGGCTTCTCCCATTTACCTAAATCTTTGAAAGGATTAGCAAATAACAACTAAATAGCTCAAATAAACTATGAAATGACTCTAAAAGACCTAAGCATGACCTAAATCAGAAATGAGTGAGAGAGAGAGAGAGAGAGAGAGAGAGAGAGAGAGAGAGAGAGAGAGAGAGAGAGAGAGAGAGAGAGAGAGAGAGAGGAGGGGTATCCCTCTATTTATAGTTTTTGGATTTTAGAAAAGGATGTTTTGGATGCATGTGGGACTAAAAAGGAGTCAAAAAGTTGATTTTTAGAAAAACATATTTGGAGGTGTGAACAAGATTTTAGGAAGCTAAGTGGCTATTTAGAAAGGTAAGATATTTGTTTAGAAAGTCAAATCCTTCCTAGAAAGTCAATAAGAGGGTTAATTAACCTAAACAAGGTTAATTAAAGGGAAACAAGCTTATAGAAGCTAGTTAGAGAGGGATTAATAGGTTTAGGGGGTTTAGAAGAGGTTAAAAGGGTATTTTACTAGTGTAGTGTAGTAAATTAACACGAGACTAGGATAGTTAGTATGATCTTAATAATAAGATCATGTAGACAAAATTATAGGTGTCTACATTTTCCCTCTTTGAGGTGACGTATGCGACGCCACTTCAAAGAAAGTAGACAAATAAAAATAGCCAATTTTTTTGAAGGGGTAGAAGAAAAATTAGTAGGAAGAAGGATGCCCCCTCGAGTGTCAATGGGGTGATGGAAGAACTCGATCGATGATCAAAAAGAGAACAAAAGAAAGAATAGTGTGAAGAAAGGGGAGAGAAAATAACAAGAAAATGGATTTTGAGCTATCCGTAAGGCATTGCTATATAAACAATTATATTCATCATATTGCTAGCAATCTTCATCATCGGTCCTGATTATTAAGATATGAGCATACGAAAACAACGTAAAATGACATGAAAATCCAAGATACAAAGAACTGTCCATTGCTTAAAAACATCTAACTCCATACAACATACACGAATGCAATGCAATACGAAAAGCAAAGAAACTCACCTAATAGGAATTACGTACAATCACACACACTCAAACCAACAAAGTTTAAGATAGTTACACAAATATTTTTTAATTGATTTGCAATCCAAAATGTTATTTAAATGAAAAGGGTTGAAAATGATGCCCCAAACAATTTGTATTTGTAAGGGAAAGGATGGAGGATACTTAGGTCCGATGACAAAGTAGTGCACACGGTGAAACAATACTGTAACTCGTGCCCCAGAGTATCGATGAAGTAAACAACATAGCTTTTGTAAATGATTTGGAGATTTAGAGGATCTGTGAGTCATTGTCTCAATGTGCATGGAAATGCCAACAAGATATGAGATGAATGCTATGCGAGAGACACATATTTCAGCTGTGAACGAGTTTGTTACCAATTTTAGTCCATTTTAAATTTTTTTTCATTTTTTTGGTTTTTTGAATGATTTAATAATTTTTAAATTTTTGATCAGTTAGAATAATTTAAGAAATGGAAGATATCCTTAAAAGCACATGAAAAATGCACCAGAGTGAAGAAAAATGGGCGTTGAGTAGCAGTAAAATGCCCCGGTGAGAAGAAGAACGAGCCAAAAATAATTATTTAAAAATAACCATGGCGATAGATAAAATAGAAGAAAAATAGGATTCAAAATAACACTTGGAAATATTGTAAAAATACCCCAGGGTGAAGAAGGAAGCGCTAGGTGGCAATAGTGCCCCAGCGTAATGGAAAATTAATTAGAAAATAATTATTTAATAAAAATAATCAGTTTGGTGAAGAGAAGAAGTGTTAGGGTGATCATGGTAGAGAAAACATGCCCCCATGGGCATCACATCGCCTAATATACCCACCCGGGGGGGTAAATCATGACCAGTTCATTTATAGCAAAGATCTTGCAAATTTTTACCACAAGCGAGTGTGAGAGCATTGGAGTGAGATGGGGATACTTCCGAGGAGGAGACGAGAAAAATGCATCCGAGAGTATCTTCGGGATGCAACGAACGGACCCTACGTGAGTTCTCTATCCTTGCTTTGTCCTTTTGTAATTTAGTTATGTTTTTAGCTTACTTTAGGCTAGTTTAGGGCAAATTTTACGTATGCGCATGTGTGCATCCATCAAAAATATGGGTACGCATAGGCATACTTGTCGAAATATGGGTATGTGTATGTGTATTCGTCGAAGGGGACACATATGCATCAGAGGGGGAAAACAGAGACATGCACGTGCGCGTGTCACCGGGCAGCGTAGGTGTCAAACTGGGTGCATATGTGTCTGCGTCAAATGAGGTGGTTAGGTGTAGAAACAGGGGAGCGTATGTGCTGCATGGGTATGGGCACATAGGTGTTCAGAACAGTGCACATGCGTTGAATTAGGTGCGCATGTGCTGTGGGAAAATACATAACTAATTTTTGCAAAAAAAAAAGAAAAAGCTAAGTATAGATGAAAATAGACTAGATTGTCACGAGAAGAAAGTGAAAATTAGTACCCTTTGTGTGCATTGGAAAGTTGCACAAGCTATGGAATGAGGCTAAAGAACCTCAAAGCTTTGCTAACTCATCCATGCACCATAGGATTAGAGATAAACAAGAGAAACTAACATGAAAACATTACAAATTTGACAAAAACATCAAAAACTAACATGTATACTACTCTCTACTCTATGAAAGCTTAATGAAAGTGAACCTAGTTAGATTCTAAGCAATCAAATTGTGTGTTGTTTACTCCATGAGGGTGAATGAATCTCACTAAATGGCTACATGGCCAAGTTTAGCTATTTCATTACTAACCTAACATGGGTGCAAGATGAAGCTATTTTAATGGTGGATGACCCAAGATCAAATGCCTTATTAGCTTGGCTAATGCAAATGAGCTCTTAAGCTTTCTTAGGCTTGTTTTGGCTTTAGCTTATGTAAAGTTGTCTGTAAAGTGGTAAGTTGAATAGGTAGGCTTGGCCTTGCATTTATAGTTTTCCAATTGGGAGAGTTTGGAATTTGGGTGCATGTGGGACTAAAGCTCAAAAAGGATAAACTTGCTTTGGGCTTAGTTAAGCTAGGATTATGCTAGTTAAACTTGATTAGCAAGTGATTAGAGACTCATTCGAGTTGGGAGGGGTATGGATAACCAATGTGGTGATAGATAGCCTACAAAGCCAATAGAAGTGGTCTAGAGAGAACTAGGAGGTTCGAATGGTCAAAAGGAGGAATGTTTAGATAATAAGAGAGATATTAGCCAAACAAGCTGATTATAGGAGGAATATGACCTGAAAGAGTGTCGTGAATGGGCATCCGAGAGTGAAGCGAAGTATGGGGATTTAACGAAGTGTCATTAATTGATTGGATTGGATGAAATGCTAAGTGTAAGCATATTTTAGGTGTCACCCCTTAGAAGAATGAAAGAAGAATTTATTAGAAAATTAGATAGAAGTAGATAGAAATCTAACCCTAACATGTGTATTGTTTACTGTGCGCAATGAATACTACTTGTCCTTCACACTAGAGAGAGATATGGTCGCTTGGCTGCGATAGAGGCACAATTTGATGAGGATGATCGGAGGATATTGGATATCCTCCTATACATTACTGAGGCTAGCCTATGTGACCGATATGCCATAGATCACACTAGATCATGGCCTCCTGACAACCATAACCAAGTGGTGGCATAGCAAGAGTCAGTGCTTTTGACTCCCCACTGGCGAGATTACCATTACCTTGGAGGACATATGGCATATTATGTGAGTCCCCATCCAAGGTGAGTTGATTCAATACACGAGTCACCAACTTGATATTGATCAATGTATTCTAGAGTTATTTGGTATTCCATATATACTACACCACGGGATGATAGTGAGATTATTGTGGTGTATAGAGGATTGGAGCTTGATCGAGTCATAGTATACCTAATGGCTTTTGTCAGTGGAGTTTTACTCCCTGACAAAACCGGAGCCTCATTTCCACTCAACCTCATTAGAGTGATACACGGTTTGATTGATGGTGAGACATACTATTGGGGCCAGTGCATACTAACACATTTATACTGGGACCTTCACTTGATCACATACTACCATCAAAAGATGGTAGGACTCTGCTAGGTTGCTATAGATTTGGGCATGGGACCATATTGCTATTGGTTGTCCCACAAATGTATTGAGGATACGAGCTCCAGAGGAGCCTTCTGCTATGGGTTGGGTTCCGATTGGTGATGATGTGTGGCCGAACATGGGAGATACCTACCATTACCACCGAGATTTGGATGACTTACAACAGGCCGCGGTAGTATGGAGGCCATATAGACATTTCCAGTGGCCTGAGGATGGCTTAGAGCTGAGTATAGCGACCGTGGAGCATTTTATGTTGGGAAGCCACACTATATGTGAGAGTTTTACAAATTTGATCGGTGCAGAGATAGTTTGACATTACACAGGATGTACGGGGCTAGATATGTGGTATGCTCATAGGGTTCGAGAGTATGTTGACATGGGGCCACATATCACCAGAGATAGAGCCTTGGCCAACTATTTATAGATGGTTTCAGT
This sequence comes from Taxus wallichiana var. yunnanensis, assembly GCA_018340775.1. Classification (NCBI taxonomy): domain Eukaryota; kingdom Viridiplantae; phylum Streptophyta; class Pinopsida; order Cupressales; family Taxaceae; genus Taxus; species Taxus wallichiana. The sequence goes on along the minus strand of CM031240.1, from coordinate 809,494,891 downwards.
TCAGTGGGTACCTTTGAGACAAGTTAGGGATTCGAGTTGTACAACAGAGTATGCTCTGTTGTACCACACAATTTTACCTCGTCGATTGATGATTCCTATAAGCAACGTGGGATGCAGGAGTGAGAGAACCTCCAATGGGGCCTCCTACTAGTGGCGATGAGGGTGGTGGGGATGATGAGGACAATGATCCTTTCGATGGCTAATTTCATGATGGGGATGGGGACGGGGTCCTCCACTACAATAACCACATGAACATGAGCCTAGGCCTATGTAGAGACAAGTGCCCTAGGCTCCCGATATACGATTTCCTCGAGTAGGCATTCCGGTGGGGATATATGTCCCATTATAGTAGGTGTTTCCGCAATAGGGTCCGCCACCTTGTGCTCCAGGTGGTGGTGGAGATGATGGACAGTTAGTTGTGTTTTAATAAAAACTATAAGTGGTGATAACTATTTAGCTACTGAAGCAGACGAGAGATATCGGGTAGAGCACAACTACATGTAGCGATAGCATAGAGAGAGACCAAGCAAGAGCCCAAGACGCTTAGGGTGGAGATGGGACAACATAAAAATAATAGATACACTAGCTAGTGGCACAAGGTGCTTAGATATTGAGCCTCCTACATCAAGTGTAGACCTATGCATAAGGTATCACTACACAATGGGACCAGTCTTAGGCGCAGTGCAGGGGCATTACTATTTAGAGAGATCAAACATGGGCCTAGGTCAGATCATTACAAAAAAAGAGATCGGCAGGATACCGCTTGGAGATAACCCCATGCTGATATTTCTAGACTAACAGGGGAGCGAGATTCTATTGTATAGGTAGCCACGGATTTTGGGGACACAAAGATGATACATGATATCATGAAAGCTAGTGGCGAGGCCTCATATTACAAGGTTGCCTACCATTTCGTAGTTGCAGCAGGGGAACAGGTTACACCGTTTGATCAGCTAGATGTGAACATAACATGTTCTTGATCACGGAGGTTAGGATGGTTGGTTAGATCAATACAACAACCAACTGGACAACATGGTGGTACACCTGAGGGCCCATCACACCGCCTACCGTTTTGTCCTCCAAGCCAGAGACTAGGTAACCCTGGAGAGATTGAGAGTCGTGGTAGACTCTCTATTTTTTACTGACATATGTATGCATACATGTCTCTTATGAAGGCTGATTTTGATTGATGTATGTAATGATGTATCATTTTTTTACTATGCCTCGTGATGAAGGCTCGGTTTTGATTCATGCTCTTTTGATGGCATATGTTGTATCGATGATGTATCTTATTTTGAGACAAATATTTACATATGTATATATGGACATTCGATGGTTTATATTGTCATGTTTTTATATGCTCTATGATGATGATTCACATTTATAGATGTATGATGAGTGTATCATGGTGATGTATGATTCTCATTTCCTATGTATATTTCATGCTAGAAATTGATGATGTACCACATGTTTTTATGTTGATGATATATCTTCAGATAATATCATATGTTTTGGACACGAGATATTTTGGTAGATGTTAGCATTTGGGATGATATTAGATGATATTGGTGTGAGGGGGATAGATTTGTTATTATATACAACCCCTCTTGCCCCCATTGATGATACAATATGCGATGATTATCTTAGTATACATGCATGATGTAAAACTTAGCATTTTCTTGTATATATGATGTATTTTGATGGTGCTTTAGATGTGATGATAGATGATAGATGTGATATATGTGATGACAACAATTTTGTACAATTGATTTACAAACACAACCTGATACAAATAACAGACTACAAATAATCACAAACATGCAAAGTGAATCTAATGCAACGAATTAAATAGTCACTCAATTAAAGTAAGCATTTGAACTCAATCTTGTAAACATCTCATACAATGCAATGGAAACAAAACAAAATAAAAGTAATACAAGATAAACTGAACTAAAAGCAACAACTAAGTAGAACTTAACCCAAGCAAATGAATCCAATGTACAAAATGTAACCAACACTCAACAAATGAAACTAAAGCAAGAAAACCAAAACAAATAAAACCAACAAACTAAAACTCTATTTTTGCGGATAGTTTTGACATGTTTTCCATTGTTTTTGGTGTCATCATGAAAGACAAATTTTCAAGGCTACTGTTCACATTGTTTTTAGGGTTTCCTAAAGACAATGTTATGCCAATAGATGTAGTGTTGTCCCTAGAAGATAGTATTAATGTTTAGATTTTTGTATATCTTTTTTGAATGTTTTTGTGTTTTCTAAGGTTTGTTTTGAAAGTAATGCACTAACGACAAAGAAGCGTGGATGCCCCAACGTGATGTGGGAATATACAAAAGGTAGAATGCCACGCATGTATGTTCAAGAAGGTGAAATGTGAAGGCGCCCTAGCATTAGATGGGAATATACAAAGGAAAATCCTTCATGCGAGATATAAGAACAAACAAGTCAGATCATGGCTTAGCGAAGTAGATTCAGGGGAAAGGTTCTTAGACCTAACAGGGGAACCATCCCTATATAGAAGTAATATCTATTTGTCTAAATGCAAGAGTAACTTGTGAACAATGAACCCTCCTTGAGCATTAGAAACTAGTTTTCACCCAAGGACCAATCCAATGTGCCACAATTGCGTGGTTTTCACACTTGGACGACCTATTTTTTCTTTACTGTTTTCTTGATTTTTTGATTTTTTTTTGCTTTTTTTTTTTTCTACTTTTCGGGATTTTCAGATATCTTCACCATGCTTAAGCGTATAACCACTTGAGATACAAGGAGTTCATAGGTTCTTGAAGCTCTACACCATTTGAGTATGCCAGTTTATAAGCTCCGATCCATATTTAGCAACCACCACATAAGGCCCTAACCAGTTAGCCTCAAATTTACCTTTCTTTTCTCTGTCCTTGACAATGTTCTTCTGATTTTCTTTTAGAACAAGATCACCTACATAGAATTCATGATGAATGATCCACTTGTTATATCCTCTTGATACTCTATTCTAGTAAACCTTTAGGTGATTAAGCACTCTCATATGTTTTTCATCTAACAGCTCTAGCTCTACTAACCGAGCAAATCTATAGTCTTCGTCCTTATCAAGATAGTCCTGGAGTGATATTCTCAGGGAGGGAAGCTCCACTTCTAAGGGTATGATGGCTTTAGTGTCATAGACTAGTGAATATGGGGTCGCACCAAGAGGAGTGCGGATGGAGGTTTGATAGGCCCAGAGGGCAGGATGTATCTGTAAATGGAAATTATGTCCAGTCTTACTTACTATTTTCTCCATGATCCATACAAGAGTTTTATTGGTAGCTTTGGCTTGCCCATTACCTTGAGGGTAATAGGGGGTGGACCACTTGAGTTGAATATGAAAGCGTTGGCATAACGCTTTGACCATTTTATTCTTGAAGGATTTACCATTATAAATGACAATGGCAGAAGGAATGTCGTAATGCAGCAAATAAGGTGATTCATAATGAACTTGGAAATTTGTGCACCAGTGACATAAGTAAGAGGCACAACCTCTACCCATTTAGTAAAATACTCATTGGTGGTAATAATGTGGGTATGACCATCTGATGAGGTGGGATGGAGCTTCCCTATGAGATCTAGGCCCCACCTAGAAAATGGCCAAGGTGTTGTGATAGGCTGCAAATCTTGTGCTGGCACATGTATTAAGTTTCCATACTTTTGGCATAACTCATATTTATTTACAAACTTACAACAATCTGCGCTCCACAGATACCTTCATGTACTTCTTTAATAACGTGGACTGATTTAGATAAAGGGTGCCACGATGATAAAGGGTGCCTCCCAAGAGGGTGTAATGGGCTATATGGTGGATAAGAGCTTTCTACTCAGATTGGGTAATGTTTGGGGGAAACGTGCCATCTTGTAGGTATCTAAATATAGGTTCATACTAAGGGGAGAAGGAACCAAATAATTCACATGACAAACATGACTCAGGCATATCATATGCGGGTACTCCTAAATGCTCAACAAAGAATGATATTTTACTTGTCTCGATACGGAATGCGCAATAGTGATCCGATAGTAGCCATGGCATTTTCTGATCTATTGTGTGACTTTGGTTTTTGTTCAAAGATAATCTATATAAAATATTCCCTTAAGGTTTCAACCAATTTATTGTATGGAATAAGTTTTTCATCTTTAACCTTATACTCATCATTAACTTGTTTAATAATAAGTTAGGAGTCACCAATGACTCGTAGTTGTCTGATATTCCAAGTGATAGCTAACTTGAGGCCAACAATGAGTGCTTCATATTCTACAATGTTATTAGTGCAAGGAAATCCCAAACGAAATGCCCTTGGAATGACCTCCCTGTGGGAGTGATGAGTATGAACCCTGCTCCTGATCCGTGGAAGGTGAATGATCCATCGAAATGGACTTGCCACTCCATAGACTCTTCAACATACATCATGGATGCATTTGGCAGATCCAAACACAAAGGTTCCATCCCTGGTAGAGGATATTTTGCTAACTGATCAGCCAATACATGTCCTTTTAATGACTTTTGGTTAACAAATTCAATATCAAATTCACTTAGGAGAATGATCTAATTAGCCATTTATCCCATAAGGGTGGGTTTGGATAAGAGGTACTTGAGAGGGTCAACTTTGGATATTAGCTTGGTCTTATTGTTAAGGAGGTAATGACACAGTTTCTAAAAGGAAAAGACAACTTCTAGGAAAGCCTTTTCAATCTGTGGGTAATTCAATTCATAGGCAATCAAGGTGTGACTAAGGTAATAAACCGCCCTTTATCTATGGTCTAGGTCATATTGGGAAAACAATGCACCAATAGCAAATTGGGTAGCTAAAATGTATAATAGGAGAGGTTCACCCAGGGTAGGCAGCATGAGTACGGGTGGGTTGACAAGGTACTATTTAAGCAGTGCAAATGCTTGTTGATATTTTGGTCCCCAGTTAAATGTAACATCCTTCTTGAGGATATGTGTAAATGGATGACACTTATCCACAAGCTGTGAAATGAAACGACGGATTTCTTGAATCTTTCCTTGTAAACTTCTTAGTTGTTTGAGATTTCTAGGTGGAGGAATTTCTGTCATATCTGTAACCTTTGTAGGATCCTCCTCTATTCCTCTCTATGAAATGATGAAACCTAGGAGTTTCCCTGACAAAATGCCAAAGACACACTTCTTAGGATTCAAACGTACTTTGTAATCTTGAAGATGTTGGAAAATACGTCTCAACACTTCAGAGTGATCTCCTCTGGTTTTGGATTTTTCTAAGATATCATCAACATAATCCTCCATGATGTCATTCATCATGTCATGGAAGATGACCATCATTGCATGTTGATAGGTGGCCTTGACATTCTTGAGTCCAAAAGGCATGACCTTGTAATAAAATGTCCCCAAGGGGTGATGAAAGTTGTCTTATGTTGATCTTCCTCTGCAATTCAAATATGGTTATAACTGAAAAACCATCCATTAAGGATAACATTTCATAACCAGCAGTAGAATCGACAATCATATCAATATTAGGCAAGGGGAAGTCATCTTTGGGACGTGATTTATTGATGTCATGGAAGTTGGTGCAAATCCTTATACCAATTAGCTTCTTCTAAACGAGGACTATGTTGGACATCTAATCTGAATAGTCAATGGGTTTAATGAAATAACAAACTAATAACTTTTCAAGTTCTTCTTTGATAAGTAGTGCAACTTTGGTGTGCATCTTTCTCAATTTTTCTTGATAGGTTTGGCATCTGGGTGCATAATGAGGTTGTGTCACGACCAATTACGGGTCTAAACTAGGCATATCTACGTATGACCATTCAATTATATCTGCATATACTCTCAATAGTTCCACAAAAACTTTTGTTCTTGAGATGAGAGTGAAGCTCCCAATTTTATCATTCTAGGCTTCTCTTTTGAGCCAATGTTGACACTGATTGTTTCTTCAATAAGCATTTTGGAAGCATCCTCCATCCATGTAGGATTAGGGGGAAGAGTAAGATCAACCTCGATAGGAGGTGTGAGATCATATTTATAAGGATATTCTACCTTTTCTATGATTTCTTCATTTTACCTATCTACTAGGGTCTCAAAAAGTTTGTCACTATGAGACTTGCACTTGTTCTTCCCACAAGGCTTCCCTGATGTATCCTTATTCTTGCTTACAACCTTCTTACTCAAGCATCCACACATATCTTCTTCTTCTCCGAAGTATGTATAGGTGTCTAGTTTGATTGCAAATCCTTTCTTGTGATCTCTAGTTAGAATAGAATCCCTAAGTCCCATGAATTCTGTGAATGCCTCGTCATTTTCAAAGAAATCGAGTGGCACATGAAATTGTTGATCCCAATCTATAAGTTCTAGATATATAAGGGCTACTTGATAATTGGTTTGGGAATTTGATCTGGATAAGGTAAAAATAGTTGAATCAGGGAATAGGTTCATGGAGGCAAGATCCTCGTAGAGGCTACATTGGGAATCCACATCACTATCTGAATGAGATGAGTCATCCTCACATTCAAAAGAGGTGGCATCGATCTCAAAGGGTGGATTGTCATGAGGTCTAATTCTAAGGCCATATTTTTAGATTTTAAATGAGGGATATGAACGGGTTCTAACCGTCCTTGTGTATTGATACCGCATCCAAACCCATTGTAACCCATGACATACATCATGCGGTGGCCTTTGATATACTGCAGGGCTTGATGGCATGAGGCCATGGTACCCTCAGGTATTCTTCTGGTGGGATCTTCTAACATATTTTCCTTAGACAAGAGACCACTAGGGATGAATCTCTCAAAGGGTTCAGGGCATCTATCTCTAGTGCTTTTGAATTGAAAGTAAGGTTTTCCCCATGTCCTGGGTGATACTGAAAGATTTGATATCAGTAAGGCTTGAAGAGTAAACTGCTCACTCGGGCCATACTTTGCCAATGTTTCCTCCCATGATGAGAAAGGGTTGACCAACGAAGGAAATTTATGATTACAAGGAGTGAGTGTATCTAGATCCACATATTCCCTTATGGCCTCTATTTGTAAGGGAATAATAATATCTCAGTAAGGACATTCATAGGCCACATGAGAAAAACTGTGTAATGCCCTACAATGTGTGAACGGTTATGGATCACCATGAATGGTGATTATCTATCCTCCATAGCACATCTTGATACACTGATGGAAGGTGGAGGGAATAGCTTGCATGGCGTGAATCCATGGGCGTCCCAAGAGCATGTTATAGGGAAGATCTAGGTCAAGGACATGGAAATTTGTATTGTGACATGTCAACCCCACTTCCATAGGAACTACTATAGTACCTACTGACTCACGTTCCTCATTATCATAAGCTATGATTGTAATAGTTTTAGCCCCTAGATCTATTTCTGAATGGCCCAACTGCTTAACCAACTTCAAAGTGTAAATATTTAAACTAGATCCACCATCCACAAGTACTCTCTTGATCTTATGATGAGTAACAACTACTTCTAGGTATAGGGGTAAGTTGTGCTTTGGGTCATTACGTGGGATTTCAGTATGATAAAAAGTGATATGATCATTGGAATCAAGGTGTGCAATCATTTCTTATAGGTGCGTGGGATCTATATCAGTGGAGACTCATGAACTCTGCAATTTTTATACAATATGTTTTTGTGGCAGTAGAGATTTTGAGGAGATCTAAAATCGATATCCTAGCGGGTGTCTTCTCTAACTATTATATTAAATTATACTGACCTTCCTGAGGGATAGGTAGGGGATCCAGTATGATCAAATGAGCACATCGCGTCCCTATAACACAACTTTTTCTAAGATCCTAATAGTATTAACTGTTCATCAAATGAATGGATACAACCTATAAGGGAATGCAAGGGAATATCATTAGTTGGATAGACATAAGGAACATTCTTAAAGTCATTATGAGTTTGTCCATGATTTGGATTCTTTTTATTCTTATCTACATGGTTAGGAAAGGGCTCTTTGAAGATACCCATTTTCTCATTGGGACCCTGTCCTGAGTCGGGGGTGAATCTACGGAATTTTTTCCTCTTCGATGAGGTCTTGTATATAATGTTGTAGTCTCAAACACCTATCTATTTTTTGTCCTTTAACATGATGGAAATAACAGTACTCATGCTCTTTTAACCAACCAGGTTTTGGAGCATCCTTGGATATGGTACTATTGCAGTTGGGTATTGCACCATGTTTACCGCATCTAATTGTTTAAGTATGGCATATAGTGATTCGTTAGTGGCGTAAACGTATGTTTTGTAGGTTCCTTTGGGTGAGTTCCTTGCGAAAGCTTTATAAGTAGACCCTTATGTATGGTTTGGACTCTTTAAGAGTCTGTAATGTCATTCGCCAATGACATGTTTGTTCTTGTTAAAGAATTTTGGTTTATTTGAGGGTTTTGTTTCATGTTTTTCCTTTATGACCGGTTTAAGTGTACCCTTTGCAATGAGAGCCTTTTCGATTTGAATACCTTTCTCTATAACTTCTTTAAAGTTAGAGCCACAGTGCATTTGTAAATGAAATGATATCTCCTGGGTTTAGGTTAGGAATGAATATTCTTTCTTGTTGTTTTTCCAGCAGAGCACTAGGGAAACGTCTTGCCAATCCACGCCATCGCTGTAAGAAGACCGCAAAGGTCTCGTTGGGTTTCAATTTGGAGTTTGCAAAGGTCGTTCATGGTGATATAATTCTCCATATTGAAGGAATAATGTCGCACAAATTTTTCCACTAGTGTGGGCCATGTTGTAATGAATCCCTTAAGTATACTAAAAACCATTCTAACGCCAAGATACTCTATGATGCAAGGGAATAGTCGTATTAATAAATTATCATTGTATGTGACCTCTTGAAAGCCATGTAGAATTCTTTGATGTGATCACGAGGATCACCTTTTCTCTTATATTTATTGAACTTAGGAATGGCAAAATGTTTTAGAAATGGTTGTCGCAACATGTCCTTATCAAAGGGTAAGGACATAGTTCTTCATATAAGTACTTCCTATTGTGTCCTATGTTACTTTCTTGTAGCGTAGTAAGTGTGTTCTTCATTGATTGTAACTCTTGTTGAATGAGTTTTTCCTTTTTAGGTGATGTTGGTCTATTTACCTTAGCAACTTTGAAAGTTGTGTCATCATACGGATCAAAGTGAAACTCACTAGATTTCATTTTGAGTTTATCTTTATGCACGTTCCTACTTGAAGAGCCTAAGTTTACTAAATTTTGACTTAGCTTCAATTTTTTTTTGAAGAATCTCTTATTCAAGTAAGGGATCTTCTTCCTTATCAAACTTAGGAGGTAGTGAGCCTTTACATTCATACTATACTTTTACTTTACGTGAAGCCTTATAATAAGGTTTTCGTGAATTGCCAATTGGTTTTGATGGGTCTTCTTCAATGTTTTTATGATGTTGTCTAGAAGTAGAAGCATACCCTACGTCAAAGGGATTATCCATGTCTAAGAGGGATGGTTGCTCTTCCATTTTATGATTAATGATTTTATGCCTCTGTTTCACATTCCTGCGAAAGTTTAGCTCTTAACTCTAGGAATCTTGCGAGTACTTGATCTTTGTTATAATAAAGGAGCTCGTCAAATTGAACTAGGTCTAACTTATGTTGTTCCTCAGAAGAATCAGATTCTTCTCCGCTATGATCGACCAAAGGTTCTATGTCTTTGACTGTGAAAAGAGAGGTGCTAAGTTATTACCACTGAATGGGAATGATGCAAAAGGATTTTCTTCTAAGTCACACTCGTTTGGTTTAGATGCCATTTTCATGATTCTTGGCATTACTAGTCAAATTTATACTAGGTTTTTTCTAAATGCTTTCAAAGTTGTATGAAACCTAGGTGTATGTTGTGTAAGTCATCTGACGACCAAAATATCCTAGTGTGTTCTAGATGTAATGCTATATGTAACCATTATCGTTCAAAGAACAATCATATGAACACTCTAACAAATCAAACAATCACTCAAACTATTTTTTAACAAGACTATACCCTAAGCTATGATTCCAATGAAGGGCTTAAGGAAGATAGTGACAATACCCTATCAATACATATAGGTCGAGTTAGTACCAAAGTGATATCGACATGATCTCTCCACGAGATATACTAAGACCAGTTTAAATGCCAACAAAACCTAAGTTTTGAAAAATGGAAGTTGTGAATGTGGATAGCGTAACAATACTATCTCAACATTTTAACCTAGCAAGCAAGGTGTTAATATCAAGATGATGTTATGTGGTATACACAAGGCAATATTGACACTCTCAAAAGACTTAGATGACGTTGGAACTGAAACTAGGTATAAGTATAGCAAGAAGTTCTTTAGTTGAGCGAACAACATAACAATACAATAAAGGGAATTATACCAAGTTCTCACAAAAAATGAAAACACGATGTAAGTACCATAATTGTATAGCTAGAATGCAAGCAAAAATAACAACTTAAGGAGAAATAATGATGAACCAAAATCGTAGAAATGAAGACGATCTTGAAATCAAGATTGAAGGGCTATCAAAGACACGAAAACGTATTTACACACTTTAGATGTTTAACAACCCAGCCACAAACATGGATGGGCGTAAATAGAAAAAAAGTGGTGAATAATGTCCTTGATAAGACTCATGGGGTATGCCTCCTTCTCATCCCAAATGAGCAACGAGAATGCAAGGGTATAGATCAAAAGATGAAAATAAACTAAGTGCCACTTGGGAAAAGTTTCACCCATCTGAAGATGAGAAAGAAACCAAGCTAAGTGATACATCGTTTGATTTCATGATGAAAGACACTTAGATCTAACTCAAGTGGACTCTTTGCCTTGTTCAAAAAACAAAGTTCCAACTCCAAGTAAGTCGTCACTTCGTGATGGCTCGACAAGACGTGATAATTGAATAGCAAAGTGGGCTCCAAGAAAAATGGCTTTCCTAATAAGATCACTCAACTAGGTGTCAACATTTGTCTAAATGTGATCTCAATTTACCCAAAGAGTCACACTAACTAGTTTGGGAGTATCTCAACTTTACTTTACCCCCTTTTGATACAATGAGCAACTAGTGCATTCAATTGTATCATCATTGGGGTCGCGATACAAACAACTTTGACTCTAACTCACAATGTAAAAACTAGTCAAGTGGGTAAGCGGAGCGCTTCCTATTTCATCCACAAGGTTACTTAGTGGTGGATTACTTTAGGGTTCCTAGAACCACCCCCATTGTTGTAGCTTAAGGCATTTATGTCAAAGGGGTTATGTTCTAGTTGAGCGGATAGGGATGTACCCTTTTCTGAAACTTGAAATACAATGTGATGAAGTGGTGTGTTTTTTTATCTTGCTTTAGCTTAATGTGGTTTTAAGTAGCACTGTTTTGGAAACTTGTATGAAAACACATATTAGTGGGTTTTGTTTTTGTAACTCCTTTCTTCGACAAGTGTTTTTGGTTCTATACATAAATGGTTAGTAATTTTCCACAAAATATCATGATACCAAAAGAGAGTTTGTGTGTTTCTTTTGATTCCTAAGATCACCAAAAGGTGTGAAGGAAGAGCATACACAACACAAAAACTCAACTAAAACAAGTTTTATGGAAAATACTTTAAGTGTTTTTACAAAAGTTTGAGTTCATTTTAACCAATTTTGAAAGATCAATCCATTTAGGAATCGTAAAGTAAGTGTTTGAAAGTAATAAGAAGGTTTTTAGAAGTGTTTTTGATTCCCAAGATCACCTAGAAGGTGCGAGGGAAGAGCATACACACTTTGAAAATCTCTCTTTAACTAAGAAAATGAAACACTTAAACTACATTAGTAAAAAAATAAAAATGAAACCTGCAATCACTTGTTAGAACTGCGAATAACCGAGAAAAACATATTTTTTTATCTTACGATGCATGCGTGTCCCAACTAATGGATATGCACCCGGATCGACATGTATGTGTGGAAGTAATTTATGATAGTAAGGTCCAACACCTATGCGGGTCGAGAGACATGTACATGTGGGTTTCAATGGAGACGCCTCTTTCCGACGGATACGACCGCAAGATAAAAGATGAATCAACACAATATGCCAAAAATACACATGCGCGTCCAAAGACATAGATACACGTGACAATCAATGGAAACAATAATAGTTTGACATGTATGTGGCCCTTTGTAAATAATCCGACAGTAAAAAATATGACCGAGATGGGTGTGCGACTAGTTCGACAGGTGTGGTAGGGTTTCGATGAGACACACCGATCTAGGACACTGCGCATACCCCCGTAAACCACGAAAACTCACGAAAATGATTTTTTTAAAGAAGCAACCAAGTTAGTTTTTTATCAAGGAAATCTATTTCTAACTTGAACCCATTAAATGTTTAACCAAAAGGGAGATTTAGCTTGTTTAAAACATGAAAACTATCAAAATACAAGCCTTTTAACCCTAGAAAGCTCTACAATGATTAAAAATGGACATACAAAGCTTAAAAATGATTTCAAAAGGACTATGGGGTAGTCCCACCGGGTGTGCCAAATGTGTGCAATGAAAATTTTGTAAAAGCTTATGAAATGAGGGTAAAAACTCAAAACAAAACCCCATAAGCTTTGGAACAAACAACCCAAATGACCATTAGATTAGAAACAAACAAGAGCTACCTATTTGCATGCATATTATAAAGTTTGAAACAAACAATCAACGTGTAAACATGACTATATTAGTTCTCTACTCCATGAAATCTATCTATAAGTGAGCCTATTAAAGCTCTAACAATCAGTTTTGTGTTTATTGATGTTTTAAAAACTTAAGAATTTCCTAAAGCTCACCATTAATGACTTCTTCCATTTACCTAAAGCTTTGAAAGGATTAGCAAATACCAAGTAATCAGCTCAAATAAACTATGAAATGACTCTAAAAGACCTAAGCACGACCTAAATCAGAAAGAGAGAGAGAGAGAGAGATAGTTCTTGAGAAAAGGTGGGAGGGGTATCCCTCTATTTATAGTTTTTTGGATTCGAGAAAAGGATGTTTTGGATGCATGTGGGACTAAAAGGGAGTAAAAAAGTTGATTTTTGGAAAAACATATTTAGAGGTGTGAACAAGATTTTAGGAAGCTAAGTGGCTACTTAGAAAGGTAAGATATTTGTTTAGAAACTCAAATCCTTCCTAGAAAGTCAATAAGAGGGTTAATTAACCTAAACAAGGTTAATTAAAGGGAAACAAGCTTATAGAAGCTGGTTAGAGAGGGATTAACATGTTTAGTGGTTTTAGAAGAGGTTAAAAATGGCAATTTACTAGCATAGTGTAGTAAATTAACACGAGACTAGGATAGTTAGTATGATTTTAATAATAAGATCATGTAGACCAAATTATAGGTGTCTACAATGTGACTTACTTCTCGGCCTCAATTGGATTCATAAATCCCAAGCTATTATTTCTATGAACCATTTGCGCCTTAAATTTGTTTACAAAAATCAAGTTATTTCCATTAACAACGTCCCTCCTTCACCTCCACCATCGTCACCTTCTCGCTCCGCTCCCCATGTGTCTCCCCCTCTTACTTACATAGCTCCTATGACATTGCCCACAATGCATCCTATCCCTAGTTCATCGCCTCGATTGGCTTCTACAGAACCATGCCACTTTATTAGTCCCACCCGTCAGTATAGGCCTCTTCCTAAGACCACTACCGCATCTCGCCGCCAATCACCGCCTCACTTCATTCCACATGGCTCGTCTTCTCCCTTACACATGACAACTCCTCAATCTCCATCTTCCACACACTTTACTACACCATGACATTCATCTTATGTAAAACCATCACATGCATATCGACTTTATTCCCCCGCACAACATTTTTCTACCATACCACCATTACTCGAGCATCGCCCTCCCCTTTCATCATCATAGGCACCGGTTGATGGACCTTTGTCCCTCAACCTTATAGGGTGATTTCTCCTTCATTACCACTTGGGGGGCATAGCCACTACACAATTCTCCCCTTCCTCATATTTAGTGTCTTTGTACCCCTACTCTTTATATTCTTTCTCATTCACCTCTTCACGTATACGTACACTTCTTTCACATTTTAACACCCTCGTTACCCAATGAAGTACTCTTGTGCTTCTATTCACACTGGACTATTGAGGGATTACCATTACACTGAACCCCACACACTGTACTATAGGACCTACACATTTACATTCTACCATCCTACACCTATACATCACATATCTTCATATCGTTCATCATCCATATACTACACTAGTCGTCATTACATATGAGCCTAGTTTCACATCCCATCTTTACATTCTACATTTACACTAGAGTACATTATCTATGAGTCTAGCTTTATATATCACCACTACCCATTCCATTTTCTATCTACACCTACTACTACATCTTACACACCCACACCGCATCCATGCATCCTATATATTCTACATGCTACACTAGATTTCATTATACATGAGTCTAGTTTTACCTATCATCCTTAAACATTCTATTTCTATCTACACACTTATTACATTTCACACATTACACATTCCATACCCACTACACATTCTACATTGCATTACCCACAACGCGCATTTACATACCCTACTCCTTTACTTGGTCATTTATACTACATTGTCTTATATGCACTGCTTTGCACTCACCACCATACGATGCACTCTAGTTCCTCGGTCCATACTTGACTGCCGAGGGTTTACCAATCAAATGGACCTTACTTTCATCATGCAACATATTTCTCATTCAACATTCCCGCATTAGTGACATACACCTTAGGTTATATTTTCACCCATTCTATCATCTTGTAGTGGTATACGATTTAGGCTAAATCACCACCTTCCTTATTATCATCTTGTAGTGGTATACGCTTTAGGCTAAATTACCACCCTTATTCTCATCTTGTAGTGGTATACGCTTTAGGCTAAATCACTACCCCCATTTTATCATTTTGTAGTGGCATAAACCTTAGGGTACATCACCACTCCCTTACCATCCATCTCATAGCAACATATGCTTTAGGCTACATCATCACCCATCTTCATCCTTTTCATTCTATAGTGATGTACGCTTAGGGCTAAATCATCACTCATACATTCAAAAATTCATAGTATACACTTAGGCTATAGGGTCCACACACATATTTCCATATATCTCATCCCCATAAACTCATCCTATAGTGATATACGCTTAGGGATAAATCATCACTCATCCATTAAACAAGTCATGATATACGCTTTGGCTATAGGGTTCACACACATCTCTCCACATATCACATCTCATCACCATTACATATACATACTCATCACAACGTGCTAGATATAACTAACAATACTTGACCATTTCCCGATGATGCACTCTTGTTTACGGTTCATTCTTGATTGCTGAGGGGGAAAAAAATGATCCTCACTGCATACACTTCCATCTACTCAGGGGGCATGTTGCTCCTATCATTCCATTCCATCCATCCACAACATACTGCATTGTTTTGGGGGAATTTAATTTTTCTTGCTCATGTTTTGAATGATCACTTTACTACACATGTTAGATTGGTTTCTTATATGTCATTATCATACACACATGCATGTTCACGCCTTTGTTTAGTGTGATTGTAGATACATGATTCTACATGCGAAATGGATGCTCACCTTCTACCCTTCTTATATCGGTCGTTGGGGCTTCCACCTTCATCTTATACGCAGTGATATCATTTCATTTTGTACTTAGCATCTTATACTACTTGTTCATACATGTTTTGACATATTGGTTATCACTCTAACATGCTAATGGGTGTTCCATGTGCAACACTTGTTTTACAGGATTACATGTTTCCATGACTACTTGTTTGTTTCTACTTGTTTTGCGTTGTTTGCCATTGTATGTGGGATTTTCCCTTTGCTTGTGTGCACACTTGTCTATTGTTTGTGGCCATGATGGCCTTGTGTGTCTTGCGACATCGTGAGTGATGTCCCATGTTTGAAACCCAATTTGTGCGGTCTACTTATTTTCTTGTGTGTTTACACTACTTTTTTAGTAGTTTCTACATTGTCTGCATATTTTACACTTGTTTTCTTGCATGCATGTGTTTTCGGACTAACACTTGTTTTGGCTAGCCATCCCCTTTGTGTGCGCCTTGGTATCTACCAAACACTTCCCTTTTCCCCTATAGGGTAGAGTTCTACAGTCGAGTGTGGTTGGTCCTCTTTGGGGTCGCATTTTCCTTCCAGGGTCATCGCATGCCCCCCAAAGAGGTGGGGCACCATTGAGGGTTTTCTACTAACACAACGTATTTACACTAGTTCACACACAGTGAGTGAGTTTATACGGTCTACGAACTCCACACATATCGGCCTCAATAGGACATGGTGTCCTTCGACAATTTCTGGAGTAGTTATAGGCTTGGGGGTTACGGTGGTGGTGCCTCTTTACACTTCTCTCATCAAGTGGCGGTGGATCACCCAAAAAAACCATGACAAGATAAAGAGATCTCTTCAAAATTTTAGTAGAAGTAGTTAAAGTTGGAGGATGTAATGCATCTCCTCCCCATACTTCTTCACCTGTGGTGGCGTGAAATCACCCAAAAAAATCGTGACAGTACATGATATTTTTTTACACCCTTCTCTCGACATGGATCAGGTGCACATGTTCCATTTACTCTTTTATTCTAGTGTATTTTACATTTCCATAATTTACACTTTTCTATATACATGTGTATTTTACATAGTGTTTTTAAATACATACATATTTGACTACTTGATCACTTTATTCTTGCAAGACCGACTGTATGAGAAATAAGTAGTCAAATTGGGGAAAAAAAACAATGACAACGACAACACACCACTACAAGAATTTTCCTTTACTAACCATGCAGGTACACTATACATAACAACAACTACACATGTGTTCTGCCCTAGGTTCACTCATCAATTTTTATGCACATTTTTCATCATTAGAATCCATGCTCCTCCACACTTTTTCCTTTTGTCATTCCACGCTTGAGTCTAGTCCATTGACACATATTCTTCTACACTCTACATGGATATCAGGTGTGCATCTCTATCTACTTTATGTTACTGAGCTTTCCACTCACCAACATAAAGTGGAGACAAATGTAGACACAAAATTATGCACATTATACATTATTTAGCTTGGTCTTATAGTACTATTTAGAAGGTTCTAAAATGAATAAAGTAATCCCACCTTTTGACCATCTTTATTTTATATTTTATTTCATAATTCCTACATATTTTCTTGCACTTATCCAGCCATTTTCAGAATCGCCTCGTCATTTTAGCCCAAAATCGGGTGCCCAACCTATACTTGGGCACCCAGTGGTGCTATGGTCCCACTGGGTGCCCCGATCTATGTACATCCTTTCCGCTTCTTTTGGGGCCTTTCTAGCCATTTTTCATCCTTATTCTTTTCCTAGTTGGCCTTGTCAAGATTAATTATGAAATTAAGCTTGAGATCCCTATAAATATAAATTTATAAGACCATAATGAGGGTCCTAGTGTCACATACTACTATCACTCCATCTAGAGTTGCATCCATTGCATCACTTGCATCCACATAGTGTCATGCATCAAGGCTAGGAGATCTACATCACACACACTACATAGGGGGAGGGATTCTATTCTATTCCATGCACACATGTTATTTACATTTTCTATTATTATTTCTTGCTACTACACAAAGTGCGGTCGACACGAGAGCACGTAGGGCACGACATCCACACACTCACTAGAACTACATCTGGGTCCGAAATGTAGTGAAACTCTCAGTGATAAGACCACTAGTTTGACGAATGAGGTCAATCCGACCCATTCATTTTCATATTTTATTTTTCTAGGGTTTTGATACTTCCTCTTGTATTGTAGGTCGTCATACAACTCATTTGACGGATCCAGTGTGATGAGACGGGCGGGGTTCGAACCAACTTTGTGACAACATCATATTGAATTTTTGAGCATTTACAGAGATCGAGCACTCAAAGCTACACTGACCGGAGGTACCCTAGGGCTCCTTAGTACCTTCCAGATTTGGTCTTCACAAGTTTCTTGAGTGATCATCTGCACTTCTAGATTTAATTTCCAGATCTCGTGACACCGTGCAACAATCACCCTAAATCAACTAAGTCATTTTTCCTCTTTTACTTGCACATATAAGGTTTTGTTTCACTTAGAGTAGTTAATTACATTTACTCTATACTATTTTAGTCCATTTATTACAACGTTTTACTATATCCTACCATATAGTTCCATTTTAGTTAATCACCTCTATTGAGATTGTCTTCTTGCAAGGTGCCAAGATTTTCATTTTTGAGGACCTTTCAACACCCCAAAAATACAATCGTGGCCATGCCTAGCGGAAGGGAGACTTAACATAAAATTAATTGAGACAAACTCCCATGGTGTTCTTAGAATTGATAGAGGGGTGTAAGGGCCCTGCTTTCGATTGGTTGGTTTGGAAATTGCGCATGATGTGCAATACTTTATGTATCTGTTAATATCATGATAGAGCTTTTGCTAGTAAAAATTCTTCTACAAGACTTACACTATTATATTTACTCCAAAATGACCTATAACTTGACTTTATTGAGCCTCCAAAATAAATTTTCAACACTCACCTATAGGAACACAAAGGTGTCCCATGTGGAATAAAACCACTTCTTGTAAATGATAGTTTTGAACATTTTTTCCAGCCCTCTCGTACTTGATATATGTAAAAAAATTAGGGTCATATTCATACATTTGAGGCCACTCGATGTCTCATGCCCACATGAGTCAATGGTTGTTGTCAAAGAGTTAATTAGGGGATGAATCAAACAATTAACAACTTGGTTGGAAATTACCTTTTTGTGCAAGATATCGAGATGTAATCATGTTGCAAATAGGTGGACTATATTTGGTGATAATCATTTTATGACTTGCCTCGGGGTTTCTTGAATTGTAAAGACTTATGATCTATATATATGCTAGTATTTTTTCCTAGAATGTAATGTTTTCATTATTTATAGGCTAGTGCAATGGCATGGAAATCCTCATATGTTAGGTACTTGAACATTGTGTCAGAGAAGGTCTCACTATGGAATTCTACCAAATGCCCATGTTGGGTGAGGACTACATCGAGTGTATATTTTGAAGCATATTTTTCTATCTTGAATGATTTTTATAGATCCAATAATACCAGAACTTATACTCAACATAATATCTCTTTCATATGTGCAAATACCTTCTATAGTGCCTTTGTCTAAACAAACTTAGTCCTTGTGTCACCTAGTTCAAAGGCCATGTAATATGAGAAAAACAAATTAAAACCTAGGGTAGAAGTTGGCTAGTCCAAAGAAACTTTGAAGTTCAAGTGAGGCTATTTAGGTTTGGTCAATCTCAAATGACATGGATATTCTCTAGGTCCACATGCTCGCCATGCTTATTGATGATGTATCCCAATTATTGGACTCTCTACATTCTAAAGGAATAATTTTCTATTTTGACATAGAGCTTATGCTGATGCAAGGTTTGAAGAACCTATTGTACATGTTGAACATGGTCCTCCCATGTATTACTGAAGATAAGAATGTTGTCCAAGTATACAACCACAAAAGAATCTATGAATGGTCGCAAGATATTGTTCATCATCCTTATAAATGTTGTTAGTGCATTTGTCATCCAAAAAGGCATGACTAACCATTAAAATAATCCATCATTATATCTGAATGGATCTTTCTAGAAATTGACTAGATTGATGGGAACTTGGTGGTACCTTGACTTCAAATTGATCTTTATGAAAATATTAACTCCTTGAGCTAGTCAGAGGTAATCAATCCATGGAAGTGGGTATCTATTTTATAATTTGATTTTGTCCAAGGATCGATAGTCAATGCATAGCCACCATGTCTCATACTTCTTTTAGGAAAGAACAATTAGTCTCCCACAAGGTGATACACTTATTCAAATGTGCCCCTTTTTAATCAACTTCGAATATGATTGTTGGTTTCTTCATTATTACGTATTGGGTGTTGGTATAAGGGCCCATTCAAAAGTGAGGTTCTAGGACTAAGTCAATTAAATGTTTTCATTGAAAATACAAAGGTAAACTTGTTGGTGGTATGAATACATCGTGTATTCAGATATCACATTATCCATTTGTTCCCATTGTATTGTTTGGTTTTATGTAACATCTCTTGTGGTCATTGTAATATTTTGTTTATCCTAAGGATTGATCATGATTAGGAAAAAGTATTAGTTTGATAAATCAACCTCTCGACATTGTTTTACAATGATCGGGGTCATTGAATAAACATGGACTACCTTTGGGATGTATTAACACTTATGAACTAGACTGTTGATTACACTAATGGCCTGACCTCATAGACATCATGGCTATCCCACATGTATGGCTATCTAAGAAACACAACATACATCAAAGGGTACAACATCATGTACCACCACATCCTTGAATGGGTTGATTGATTAGGGAAGATTGCATTGTCAATTTACATAGTTGTCTCTTCTTTGAATGATCTAACTAATCGAATATGGTTATAGGTGAGGAGTTGTTACCAAATTTAGAATCTTTACTACTTCTACAAATATTAGATTCTTTTGACTCCCACTATCTAAGATAAAGTGAATAAACACACTATTTACCCATATTTACAAGTAAAATAGTTGTTATGCATCCATTTTTGTGAAGGCATTGTTTCGTGGATATGTAATGAAATTAATTGTATAAATATAAATATCAACAACAATAGAACACCAAAGAACACAATATTGTAGATAAATGATCACAATATGCAAGTAGAATAGCTTAGCCACTTCGAGGGGGAAACCTCCAAACCATACAATAAGACTCAAATGCTCAATATGATGATTAACTACTCCTCACTACCACCTATATATACCAATCCTATGCTATGGCCAACACCAAGGCCGACCTACTAAACATATGAAAGCATAAATGAATAACATATGACAAGAAGAGAGATTATGTAAGCCACTGATTCGGTACTACATATCCAATATAAGTTATAGGACTAAGGGTGTAGCATGCCCCTCCCCTTCAAAGAAACATTGTCCCCAATGTTGGGAATCCCTAGATGTTGTTGCACAAATGCTTCATCCTCCCATGATGCATCCTCAATATTCATATTCTTCCACTTGATCAGGTACTTGTAATGACTCTGGTCCTCAATATTTTGGTGTGTGTCTGAAGAATACCTTCAGGTTCTAATATGATCCTTCCTTCCTCATCTAGTTTAGGAAGCACTAACTAGGTGGAAATGTGCTACCCAATAAATTTCTTCAAGTAAGAAACATGGAAGACTGGATGTATTTTACTTCCTGGAGGGAGCTCCACTTATATGCCACACTACCAATTTTCTGCAACACTCGGTAAGGACCATAGTATTTAGGAGCAAGCTTATTATCCTTCTTCTATTTTTTTAATGATAACTGCTTATATGGCTACAACCATACAAAAACAAAGTCACCCTCTTCAAAGTTTCACTCACTATGATGTTGATCAGCTTGTTGCTTCATGTGATTTTGTGCCCTTTCCAAATTCTCTCTAAGACTAGAGAGTACCTCGTGTTGGTGTTGAATGTGATCTTTGATTTCTCTCACCTTTGGTTTGACCTTCAAGCTAGATATGAGTGATGGAGGATGGTACCCGTAAAGTGATAGAAATGGAGACATTTTGGATTATGTATGAAATGAAGTATTATACCACCATTCTGCAAGTGGCAACCATTGCACCCAACATTCTTGTTTATCTAAATTAAAACATCAAAGATATCCCTCCAAACATTTATTTACCACCTCAGTTTTCCCATCTAATTGAGGATGATAAGATGAAATTTGGGCCAAGTAGGGTACCCAAACAAGAGAACAAATAAGTCCAAAATTGCTTGTAAATATCATATCACGATCACTTACTATAATTTTGGGCGTGTCATGGAGATTTTAAATTGTGTCCATAAATGAGATGACAATTGTACTAGCTGTGAAAGGATGAGCCAGGGCACAAAAAATAGCATACTTGGTAATTCTATCCACCACAACCATGATGACACTTTTCCCTTCTAATTTAGGCAATCCTGTGATGAAATCCATTGATACCTCTTCCCATCTCTCACTAGGAATAGACAAGGGTTGGAGGAGACTGGTGTCTTAATGGTATCACCCTTATTACATTGACACACCAAACATTCTGCATAAAATTTTTGAACATATCCTTTCAACCCCTCCCAAAATAAATATTTCTTAACTCTATGATAATTTTTCAAGAACCCATAATGGCCACCTAGTGGGAAGAATGGATCTATGAAATAACATGGTATTTAAGTGTAGAGTTATTACACAAATATAACCTATCTTTGTACCACAATGTATCCCCATTCCATATAAATTATTCTAATATGGCTGGATCTATTTGGAGATTTTGAATGAGAGTATGGGTTGTTGCATCTTTCTGCCATTCTTCCCTTGCTTGATCTACCCAATCTACCTTTAGTATAGAGATGACACATAACAATGCTTCTATGGACTCATCCCTCATAGAGAGCATCAACGAACACATTTTACTTCTCTTTCTTATAAATAATCTCAAAGTCATAACCCAACATCTTAGTGACCCATTTTTGTTGCTCTTCTGAAGATAGTCGTTGCTCCAAGAAGTATTTCAAACTATCATGATCAGTTTTTACCTTGAAGTGTCTACCCATCAAGTATGGTCTCCATTGTTTGACTACATGTAATATTGTCATCATTTCCTTATCATAGGTGGCTTCAAAAATTCTTTCCTTTTAGTTGTCGGCTCTCAAATGTTATGGGATGTCCTTCTTGCATGAGTATTGCTCCGATCCCATTTCCTAAAGCATCACATTCAACTATGAAGGTCTTGGAGAAATCTAGGGTTTCCAATACTGGAGTGGTGCACATTACCACCTTCAATTTTTCAAATGCCCTAGAAGCTTCCTCATTCTAATGAAAGGATTCTTTCTTCAATAATTTTGTGAGTGGTGTTTCTATACTACCATAGTTTTTTACAAATCTGTGATAGTACCCTATGAGACCTAAGAAACCTTGTAAATGCTTGAGGGTTCTTAGGACTTCCCATTCCACCATGGCCTAGATCTTGTGAGGGTCCACCTTAACACCTTCATTAGAGACAATATGGCCCAAGTATTCCACTTCCTGTACCCCAAAAGAACACTTCAAAGGCTTGGCATATAGTTGATGTTTCTCTAGGGCTTCTAATACTATATTGACATGTTGTAAATGTTTCTCCTAGGATTTGTTGTAGATGAGGATATCATCAAAAATACCAAGACAAACTTCCATAGGAATGGTCTAAATACTAAATTCATCAAAATCTGAAATGTGGATGGTGCATTAGTAAGACAAAAATGCATCACTAGGAATTCATAATTCCCTTGATGAGTTCTGAAGGTTGTCTTATGAATATATTCTTTCTTTACTCTAATTTGGTGATACCATAACGCATATCTAGTTTTGTAAAATAAATTGCACCATGAAATTCATCAATGATAGGAATAGGAAACTTATCTTTGATAGTGTACTTGTTAAGTTCTCTGTAGTTTGGACACATGCACCATCTTCCATCTTTGCGGTACACCATCACCACTAGAGCATAATAAGCATTCGATTGTGACGAATAATACCCATTTCCAACATTTCCTTGACCATATTCTTGATCTCACTCTTTTGCACATATGGGTATCTATAAGACCTAATGTTGGGAAGTTGGCTTCCTAGAATCAACTTAATGGAATGATCATGATCTCTTTCAGGAGGAAATCCTCTAGGATCCTCAAAGACAACTGCATGTTGATCAATAACCTTCTTGAAGATTAGGATGCACTACCATCATTGGTGGTTGAACTTCCATGGAGAACAATCGTGCTACAAATCCTTCAAACCCCTTTTTAAGAATCTTCTACATTTGGTGAGAACTAACCACTTGAGGAGTTTTTTCCTATAGTCCTTGAAGTTCAAACTGTTTACCCAATGAAAGCGCATGAACAATTCTTGGAAATTTAGCTCTATGGTGCCCAAAGTTGTGAGCCACTGAACACCTAAGACAATATCAGATCCGCCCATAGGAATAACAAAAATCGTAGATTCTAATGTGTAGTCACCCATCATAAGTCGATTTTATGGAATTTACCTAAACATTGGACTGTGCCACCATCTGCAATCATTAATTGAAATTCAAGTCTTTGGGTAGATGGACTAATTTAGCTTTGTTGATGACTTATGATTGATGAAATTATGTGTGCTCCTTGAATCAATCAATATTGTCACCTTCTGCTTCTTAAGATAACCCACGACCTGAAGGGTTTGTGGAGTGTTAATACTTGATAGAGCATGGCATGAAATAGTGGGTTGGGGATCTTCAGATTCTTCCTCTAATTTTTCCACTTCCTTGCTTGATGTTTCCTCATATTCTTCCTCATCATCGGTCCCTTCAATGTAAAACAATTTTTTTCTTAGCACATTTATGATTTGGTCCATATTTTTTGTCACAGTTAAAACATAACCCTTTTGCTATTTTTTTCTTCAATTTGTTGAGGTGTCGACAAAATGGTCGAGGGTACGATGGAGGAAAGGTGCTACGATATTTTATGTTAGTGAAGGTCATTGTTTCTTTGGAAAGAAATTTTTCCTCTTCCCTATGCACCATGATAATAGAATCAGAAACCTTGAGTGGATTAAACATGCACACCTCATGCTCAATGTGGTCCTTAAGACCCCAAGAAATAGGTCATTTAGATACTCTTCTGTAATATCCTCCACATGCAAGGAAAGATTTTGGAATTGATGGACATACTCCTTTATTGAACCTGTTTGTCGTAACTTTTCTAATTGGCTGAAGTAATTCTCTGACACACTAGAACTATAGTGTAATTGAAGCTCTTCAGTGAAAACTATCCATGTGACACTTAGACCATTCTTTTGCCTTTGAGCACATAACCAATGATACCAAATGAATTGGTTAGGTTCTAGATATAAGGATGCCATGGTCACCTTTTGTCTCGATGGGATCTAATGGAGATCAAAGAAATTATCCATTTGGGTAATCCAATTGAGTGGATCCTTTCCATCGAATTTACGCATTTCCACTTTTGGAATAATGTCCCACACCATTGGTGAGGAGATCCACTTGAATGTGTAAAGGATCCTCCTTGATTGGAGTGATTTGGACTGTGTGAGTATTGCTAGAGGAACCCATATGACTGGAATTGGGATTTTTTTTGAAAGAGCGAGCAACAACTCCTACTTCATTGATTGAAATCCGTCTAAAGTTCACCCCTAAGGCTACCTTTCAGATGAAGAAGCTCATTATTGAGGTCATCCTTACTCACCATATTATTTACCCTTTCAGAAGTTGGATGACTACCTCAGATACTCCCAAACTAGAAGATTATAAATCCATATCTTCCTTATTTGGGGTCATTCTTGGAGTTGTTTGACCTTTCCCTTAGCCTCGAGTTGATCTATCGGTCATGATGTAGGGTTTGGGACTCGGGTAGATGGAATAGGGAAAAATTTAGGGTTTGGGGTTTCATAAATTTATTGATTAATTTCGCCACACCAAAAAAATTGCTACCAATTTTGAGATATAGTTGAACCTTCACAATTAGGGTTTGACATGTAGGTGGCCGAGATAAGGCTCGATACCACTTGTAATGAAATTACTTGTATAAATCTGAATATCAACAATAATTGAACACCAAAGAACACAATATTGTAAATAAATGATCGCAATATGTAAGTAGAATAACTTAGCCACTTCGAGGGGGAAACCTCTAAACCATACAATAAGACTCAAATGCTCAATATGATGATTAACTACTCCTCACTACCACCTATATACCAATCCTATGCTATGGCCAACACCAAGGCCGACCTACTAAACATATGAAATCATAAATGAATAACATATAACAAGAAGAGAGATTATGTAAGCCACAAGTCGGCACTACATATCCAATATAAGCTATATGACTAAGGGAGTAGTATGGTATACATATATACATCCACAATCGACTTCTCTTCTTCATGTGCACTTGGGTTCTTTATGTAAAGCCTTCTCTTGCATCTAGCTCCCTTGAATTTGTTAGTATATTTTTGTTGATGGCTCAACAATCCTTTGTATCATGGTACTTGCTCTTGTGCTTCTCACACAACATTCTTGTGTCTTTTAATGGCTTTTCTTTCTATTACTTCTTATCATGTTATGTGGAAGTGTATTGTTTCTCGCTACTTGGTGTCAACTTTATCTTTCTTCAAATATGAAGTACCTTTGTTTCTCATGTGTTTGGACCTTTCTTCAATCATGATTACATATCGGTAGGTTTCCTCACGAGTACCGATGTTTGCAAAATCTATCTCTTATTGGATGTAATATCGCAACTCACTACAATATATTGAGAAGTTGATGCTTTGAAGTTACATGCACCCACTTTTTCCTATAGGGTATGAAACTTAGTAGTATAGTCTTGTATTGTCTAATTATGACCCCGACACAATTGGTGGAGTTTCTTGAACTGGTTCTCATAGTTCTTCACTAGATAATATTCTCTTCGATAGCCTCTACAAAACTACCCCATGTTTGTGAAGGTTTGGTGTTGACTATTACAAAATCATTATCATCATCTTGGAAAAAGTATGATTACCACCATTTTTGACATGAAAAAAGCTTCGAGGAGTGCAAACATCATCTTCTTATTATCAAATAAATTATTGACTTAGATATATGATTCTAGTTGATCGAGCCATTTATCTAATAAATTATTGACTTAGATATATGATTCTAGTTGATCGAGCCATTTATCTAATTCATCAACATCATTTTTTCCTTCAAACTGTAGAATGTCAAAATTTACTTGTACCTTGAAAGGTGTTGACCCCCAAATGGTCCACTTGATGTGGATGTAGTTGTGGAGGTGGGTCCAATTATAGGGATGACTAATGAGAGAACATCAATAAATTTTACCATGACCCATGAGAGGACATTTTTAAATCGTGCCATCATCTCCCTCCTTTGCCTCTCAAGGGATTCATCAAGTACTTTGTTGATTTGATCTCCCATTTCCTCTTATGTTGCTTTGCATGTTGTTTTAAGCAACAAGGAAGGTAATCTGAAGGATCATGAATCTCAAAACCATACTTATGGTATTTTGACCTCATGCATTATGACATGCAAGAGAGGAATGAACTTGTTCGATACGATTGATTCAAATTGAGTTGCAACTTGATAGACAACAAATAAACGATGGTGGTGAATGTGTTATAACAATAAATTCATAATGAAAGAGTTGTAGAAACAAACAATTTTATTACAATTGAAATGTATACAAGCTAGAAAACTTCATAAGAGAGATGTAAGCTTGGATAGTTATTTCTTTATTCAAAACAAGCTACTTTATAGCTATACAATGGAGAATATGAAGGGTTTTAAATGGGAACCAAAAGTTCATCCTACATGGAGACTATTCAGTAGTCACCTTAGGGATGGATTCAAAAATATAGAAGTGGAAAAAAATTGAATTATATCCTATTATTACTATTATGTTTTTAGTGCTCTTTGTTGGGGTCATATGTCATATCCCGTTGACCCGATTTACGAACCATAGGACCCATTGGAAAGATGATAGAGAAAACTTCATAAAACCACTACGATGATAACACTTCAACTATAGTACTTTGGCTATCATCGTATAGTTTGAAGCCCACAAAGGCTTTGAAGACCCCATAAATGAAAATATTAAAAGCTTGAAAACTCGCTAAAAATATATTTTCAAGCCTTTCCAAACATATATTTTTAGAAATCATGTTCTAGGTCATCATAAATTTCTATTTTTTTCCAACATTCCAATTCTCTCCCCATACATCTTTCACGGACTTTTCGACCTCCCATACAAAGTTTATTTTTTTAAATTATTTTTTTGTGGGCGTTTTAGGCTTGTGGTTGATGTATGTTCCGCTTTAGGTTGGCACATCCGAAGGGTGGTTTCAATTATGTTTTTAATCTAGTGTCAGGGTTTAAAGAATAAGGTTTCAAAGTAAGGCATAATGATTCTTAGAATTGGTAGGGGAAAAATGGAGGAAGCTTTCTTGTTGGGGAAGCAACGTCTCGCAATGAACATTAAAGAACAAGATATCCCACCTTCCAAAAGCATAATCGAGCCAATAATAATTTTAACACCAAAAGGCATAAAAAATTCCAGTTTTTCTCCACATATGTATGCCCAAACCTTATCACCAAAAGGGAAAAATGACAAATATGGGGTCAATAAAACACATACATTCTTATGTCCTAAAAGGATAGGGCTCCCCAAAAAATGCCAAAGCGTCATTACAACCAAGTGTAATAACACCGTAAATTATTTCAAGACCAATTTACATCAATGCCAAGTAGTATTAAGGGATTCTAAGGCGTCGACAAGCTAATGAAAGAGTAGTGGATATAAAGAAACATAGAAAATGATTAACAACAACATGGTTAAAATCGTAAAAACAAAAGCAATTGATAAGAAAGTACAACAAGAGAATTTATGTATTATGGGCTAGAAATCTTGGTGAAAATCATAAGAGGGTCAAGGGAAAGAAGTAAAAGGGAATCAAAACAAACCAATAATAACAAATAAAATAAGTACAACAATGCACAAGGAAAATCGAGTCATGAAAGGAGGTAAAAATACATATAACATGGAAGTTAGAGGCCACCAAGTAGAGATTCAAGATGGTGAAGAAACATACAACCCCACAACAAATCCTCTCATTTGGTCATCGAAATCTATGTGCAATAACTAATGAGATTGAAAGAAAGAATAGAAATTATGGAAGCAAGGGAAAACATAAAGATGTTAAAATGGAATAGACGAAAAATGACACATGAAGGCTACAAGAAGAAAATATTAAGCTTAAAGCATGAGTGATTAATCTACAAATTATCGTGAACGTTGGGAAACATGAATGAAATGCCCTCAAGAAATCCATCCACTCTTTAATGAATGTTAAGGTAGTAGAAGAAAAGGAAAACACAATACAAATAAAAGAGGTGCAAGAAGCACTCTATAACATAGAAAACAAAGAAAATCCAGCTGTGAAGTAAATTAGAAGACACTAAGTCATAGCACAAGTGGTAAAAGAACCACGAGCAAACCATGAGTTGATAGAGAGGTAAGTGAAGAGACATAATACAATAGACACAATGACATGATAAATTATCAAATGTCTGAAAGATTATGGAGAAGGGGAGGATATAAGAAACCTCGCAAGGGACTTTCTTGCAAACCCTGTTACAATGGAAAGGAAAATCAAGCAAGCAAGTATAATCATTAAGATGAGAGACGAGGGAAGGGATAGGCATATTCAGGTCACAATGGTAAACTACGAAGATAAAGCAAGAGTGATAAGAAATAAAGGTATGTTGAGAGGCTCACAACTTTATCTAGATGAAGACTTAACCTTGTAGAAGCTAAAAAAGAGAAACAAGGAATAGGAAAAGGTGAAGACGGAAAAGAGTGAAGAGTTATGAGAACACCTAAATAATGGGAAAGCATATATCACAACTAGAAAAACTTGAAGAAAATAGCGAATATGGGCCGCCCGAGAGCTTCTTAGGATGATAAAATGGAATTGTAGAGACTACCCTTGGAGAAGAGGACTCGGGTTAGGGCCCATACCCAAAGACAATGATATAGTTATTCTTACTAAAACACATGAGCATGATGGGTGTAAAACACCGAGTTTGAAGGATGCAAGAAGACAACAATTTGAAATAAGTCAACAATGGAAAATTACATGGGGGTATATTGGTGTTAATAAAGGAAACTTGGGGTAGAAATATCATAATAGAAAAACAAGATGAAAATAAACAAGTACATCTAGATAAGAATAATAGAAAATGACACTATTATTAGCATAGTTGCATGTTATTTTGCACCCAAGAACTCCAAATTTTATAAGCAATATATTGACTGTGAAGACCCATATTCCTCTCTAAAGAGGGATACCTCAGTCTACGGTAGGATCGGGATATTTTGTTAATAAGAGACTTCAATGCAAGGACAACAAACAAATAAGCAAACATTCTAGGAAATAATGAGGATCTAGATATAAATATGCTCTTGATGATAGAGGAGGAAAATCAACAATGGTCCAGGGTTTCAGACGATGAACATGGGGGTATCACACACTTTGGAGAAGAACTATCAGGCTTGTGCAACATTCACAACTTGATTATATGTAATGGTATGAGAAAATGGGAAAGATCAAGAAAGTTTATGTGCAAGACTTAAAATGGGCAAAGTGTAAACGAATATGTTATCTACCCTCAAATTTGTGTGACCAGAATAGAAGAGCTAGAAGTAGAAGACTCTCCAGTGGAACTTAAATCAAACCACAACCTAATTTTTATGAAACTCTAATATTAAGAAGACGAACAATATGATTATCACATTGGAGTCAAACAAAGTAAGCCTCATTCCAAAGGAAACATCCTCTTGACAAAGGAAAATCAACATGCTTTCAAAGCAATGTTAAAGAGCAAAGTCCAAAAAGGGAAAGCAAAGGAACACCTATCACTGGTATATATTACACTAAGAGCAAGAGGCTAATGCACACCATTCAAGAAGCCCTAAACACATGCAAGAGAGCTAAACCCAAAAATAAGGAAAGAAAAACTTTCCAACAAACTCCGTGGTACAATGAAGAGTTCAAGGCAATACACAGCCGCTAAAGGAGCTTGCAAGTATAACAAAGGAAAATAGAAAAATGTTTGAGAAACTGTTGAAGAAAAAAAAAAAGTATACTAGAACCATAAGGAAGAAGTTGATTTATTTAGGGAAACATGAACCAAAGAGGTTTTGGAGGGAACTTTGGTGGGAGAAAGAACAAATAGATAACAACATGACAAAAAGCCAGTGGATGAAATATTCAAAGCAGTTATGCACGAGTGTAAAAATGAACAAGGTACTCCTCCTACTACCTCTCGTATGAGGACATCATACAAGGGAATTAAAAACTAGCACAAGATAAAGCTTGTGACATGGACAACCTTCAAGCGAGGCATCTAAAATGGGGAGAAAATATCCTTGCACCTCAAATCAAAGCAATTTTCAATGAGGTCATTCAAAATGGCTTTCTAAAAGAATGGACAACTAGCTTAACTTGGACTCTGTTTAAAAATGGAGGTGTAAATAATTCTTCTAATTATCAAATTATCACGGTAAGTCCTTTTTTCATGATGTTGTTTCATGAGTATGATAGAGAGAAGGATTAACAATTGGGCGAAGGAAAGAGGAAAGAGAGCAAAGGGACAAACAAGTTTTAGACCCAAACACTCAACCATCAATCATTGTGTCATGCTTAGACACCTAGTTGAAAAGGTTTGGGATAAAAAAGAGGATGCATATTGTTGTTTTGTAGACTTCAAAAAGGCATTTGACACAAAGTGCCAAGGAGAAAACTATGGAGCAAAATGAAAGAACTAGGGGTTCCAACATAATAGAGGCAACAATTCATAGATTATATGAGCAAGTCAAGGCTAAAATCAAAACATAGGCAAAATTATCTGCGTGTTTCGAGAGTGATATAGGCATCAAACAATGTTGCCCCCACTCAACTTTATTTGTATTATACATTGACAAGCTAGAGGAGTGGATGAACAAATTTGGAGGGAAAGGGGTCCACTTGGCCAAATATGTGGTGAAACTCCTACTATATGCAAATGACTTAGTTATAATGGCAAAGACAATCCAAGATTTAAGAGATCACCTTTGTTATTTAGAGATCTTTTGTATAAAAGTGGGGATGGAGGTAAACATTGGCAAAACCAAAATTATGATTTTCTCAGTGAAAAGGAAGAAGCAACATCTCGAGTTTCAATTTGTTGGGGTCTCTTGAAGTGGTGTCAAAATACAAATATCTCGGCCTCGATTTTCACAAGCTCAATTGGGATATTTGTAGGATGAAGAGAATACGAGGATGGAGAGCTCTTTATGTGCTCCAAAATAGGTGCAATAATGTTGAGCTATGGGATTGGAAGACCACCAGGGTCCTTTTTAGGTCACTCGCCACACTAGTGGTGTGTAAGATTGCGAGGTATGGACTAGTGGAATGACACATTTGGAATGGAGACAAATAAAAAGGGTCCAAAAGCAACTAATAATAAACAATGTCAATATTAAGACTAGTCTCCTATGAAAGCATCAAGGCTAAAATAGATACCTTCACTCTAGAGGCTACCGCTATGATCAAGTTTATATGTTACAAACAAAAATAGAAAACATTAAGGCCGACAAAAGGCCTAAGGGTGTAAAAGGTGAAGTGTTGTATAAATGAAAGAACACGTGGATGAAGCAAAACCAAAAATGGATGAACAAATGAGATATCAACCTAGATGAATGCCCAAATCTTAACAAAAACATAAAAACTATGTGAATGAAAAGTTTAGAACAGGGATGTGGAGGAAGAAAACAAGTAGGAAGTGTCAACACTATATTACAGAGTTCAACCCAACATATGAACATTGTGAAAAAAATTATATAGGGGCTGAAATTAAATAGAGGGAAAAGATTGACATTGCTTAACAAAAGACTAACTCTCGTAATTATGGATGTGAGATAAGAAGATGGACAATGCTTAAGGAACCGTGGGAAGAGAGGACTTGTGTTCTATGCAATACAATGAGTTGAAACAAAGGAACATTTCATCCTTGAATGCCCAAGGTACACTGGACATCAAAACCAAGTATGAGGAAATTTTAAGAGTTGATTCCATGATAGAGATATTCAAGGAAATCAAAACAACGATTTGGGGAAATGCTTACTCAATTCAACAAAATGTGCAACTTTCTAAAAGATACCACTAAGTCTACAAATCTTTAGGCAATTGAAACTTTTAGTGGTCCCATAGAGCTTTGGTCTCGTGAACATAATTAAAACCATTTCATTTTAATAATTTTTAGCTGCCCAAAAACTAATTATAATATTTAAAAAAATACATTAAAACACCATGTTTAAACATGAATTTTACCAACCATGTCGCATGAACATAATTACATCTCAATACAATACATAACAAATATTTAATAAGTAATAATCCACATTTTAACTTTCACCTACCTAACAAAATACCAAAACTAGACATGATATATGTATCCATGAACATCAATACATTTTGTCTAGAAACTAGCCAAGAAGCTTATAAATACCCTAAAATTTCATTCTATCCCAACCACTTTAAACTAACTAGAGGTGGATATTAAAAACACATTGAAAATTATATTATGCTAGAGACTAGCAAAGAGCCTTATAAATACCCTAAAATTTCAATCCATATCACTTCAAACTAACTAAAGGGGGATATGGAAAACACATTGGAAAATTATATCATGCTTTGCACTTAAGAGGGGAGTTCCCCTTAATATGAAGATATTTCAAACTTGATGTATGGCTAAGTATAGGATAAAATTGAATACATCTTTTGTGTCTGACAATGGGTGAAATATCTATGAGAAAGCTCTACATTTTGACTTGTATGAGACACCATGCATTCCACATTTTTTATTCTCTTCGTACTCAGCTGTGGCAGATACCCAACATTTAGCTGCGACAGTTCCACTGTAAGTCATTTATTTAGAGGTATAAATACTCAACATTTAGTTGTGGCAGTTCCTCTTAATATGAAAATATGAAAATATAGGTATAGGATAAAATTATACTGTGTCTGACAATGGGTGAAATATCTATGAGAAAGCTCTACATTTTGACTTGTATGAGAGACCATGCATTCCACATTTTTTTATTCTCTCTTTGTACTCAGATGTGGCAGCTCAGCTGTAAGACATTCATTTAGACGTATCCATACTCAACATATTATAATAATGAGACACTTTAACAAAAAAATCTCATTCTGCTGCAACTAATGCTATAGTTTATTATGATATAAACAATATGAACAATGCTAGTTGTGGCTGGACAACATATTTACTCAGCCGACTGTCCTAAGAACTTGTGTTTGTAGACCTAGAATTAGACTAATTCCCTAAATTTGTTTTGGTAATAAATTGCTCAAAACACCGATGGCATGTTTGGGCCCCTTGCAGTCTAGAGGCCATGGATGGAATGCATTTAAGCTCTGTAGCATGGATACCATCACACCCAATATATTCCTTTGTGCCAAGATCACTTTTGTTGTGTTTGTTTCCCAAAACAGAAAGTTCTTTTTGTGTCTGATAGAGAAATAAATCAGTGGGCAACTGGAGAACATGTTTTAGGCAGAAACCCAACTCTTTGTTTCTCTAAATCATAAACAACATGCAAATTCTGTTGTTGATAGTTACCCAAGATAGCAGCAGGTCCAGATACTTCATCTCCACTGCTTGAAATGATTAGGCACCCCACTGAAGCAGAAGCTGTACTAATACTGGTAGTAGCATCATCATCTGAATCGGGTATTATAAACATGTAATTATCTGCAGTAAGTGTGATTGTGGCATTATGTTTGAAGTGAAATATGAAGCTTGGCAACATAGGAGGTCCCTTTGTAGTGGGGAATTTTATAACAGAGATCAAGCCCAGAAGCCTCCTCAAACTCAAGAGACCTGATGTACTGGATTGAAGACTTGAGCTTGTTTAAGACCTTTCTATGAAGGGTCTCAGGAAGCATGGTGAAAGTGGTGCCAGAGTCAATGATCAATCCCCATTTCCTTCACTGTCAAATGTAGTTAGACTTGAAGGGACCTTGAGCCAGTGGCCTCCTATGCTAATTCCTTCTAAACCCAAGTAGTAGAAATAAGGATGCTTAAAATTATTGATCATGGGTGTGTAGTGAACTTTACCTTGTTTGGGGATAGCAGAGTCTCCAAACAGAAGAGGACTGGAGACAGAGAGCTTGTCATCAAATCTATGGCTGACAAGGCAGTAGGAAAACCCTCTGCTCCCCACTTCACCTAATTGAGCAGGGAATGGAAGGATCCCTCTGCCAAATCCTGCAACCCCTACTGCCTCCCCCAATGAAATCCTTGCACACCCAAAGGTGAAATTTGTGATTTTTCGAGTACCACCTTGGCCAAGTGGACTGTAAGCTTGTCTCTGATCAAATCCCCCTTTAAACTGCCATCCCCGTAGGCATAATAGAAAGGTGGGCAGGGGTTCTGGCAAGGCTCCATGTCCACAGTATCAAATAGGCATCCGGCCATTATGCAGAGATCATTGAGATTGTCCGAGTTGTGAATGGCAGAGCATGAATCAGTGCCACAAGATTCATTTCTGGTTGAATGGGAATCATATTGAGAGAATGTGGGGATGTCTAGGCCTTCACACATGATGCATTCAAAAGAAGAACGTTTTGAAGAATTAGCTGAGCATGGTACCCATACAAGATCACTTCCTGTGTCCATGAAAACTTCCAGTCTCTGTGGTGGGGTGCCCAACATGAGAGGCATTATGTAGTCACTTGCTGCTCTCAGAGGCTCTGAGACATCCAGAGAATGATGTCTTCTTCCATGGTGATGATGATGTGATCTTCTCCTCCTCAGAGCATGAAGCCTAACTGAGCTTCTATTGCTTGAAATCTTGAGCAATTCAAAGGGATTCCTAGACATTTTGATGCCCTCAAAGCCTCTGTGCTGCAAACCCACCACCAAATCACCCCCATCCTTCTTCCCAACACACACACAGCCTCTCAAAAATTGCAGCAAGCACATCCAAAAGAGCAAACTCCGAATGAGAGAAACAGAACCCATTTCCGCAAATTGGGCAGACAGTGAAGAGGTCTCCTCCGAAAATGAACACTCCCAAGACTAGTTTTATAGGACCACAAACCGATCACGAAAACTTCAAAACTCAAGCCCATAACGCCTTAATGGGCATCAAAGATGGTTAATATAAATTAAAGAAGTTGGTAGAAAATTAAAAGCTACTAATATGATCAAGATTCCTCCTCTAACAAGAAAATTCAAAAAGTTATGCACAGCACAGAGGGACCCAATTTAACTAATCTGGAGTGGCGAATTTATCAAGGATTTGTCGCCAGACTAGTGGATAGAAATTAAAGATTTTAGGCAGGTTTGTTTCTGTCCTGGTGATTAGAAATTGAAGATTTTGGGCAGGTCGGTTTCTGTCCTCTGTTGATATTTATGGAGTTAAAAGCATATTAAGAATAGACTGCAACAAGGTTTATTGCTGTACTGAATGCGTGAGTTTTCATTCCCAGATAAATGATAATGAGCTCAAGCTGTGACTAGGATTGATTGTGGAGGAAGGAAAAAGATTGAGAGGAAAAAGTAGATTTTACTGCCTGGAATTGAGGTGAAATTTCACTGTTATTCATCATATTGTACTACAGCTATAGCTGGGAACACTATTTCTTTGTCGTTACATGTAGGGATGAGCTTTGACGCCCGTCTCCCTGGTTTTCGCTGTTTTGCCCATCTGCGTTGAATTTGAAGCCCATTTACACGTATTTTTAATTTGGTATTGGCTCAATCAGCGTTCCCCCTCCTCGCTCCTTTGGGTAGTCCAGGACTTGGGTTTGATTCCTGGGTTGGATACATAGTAGAAGAGCTGACATCGAGAAAAGAGTTAACTTTTTGCAATATCAGTAGGCAGCCTCTGTGACATGATGTTTTGTTTTCATCTCGACATTCTTTTTGTGGCTCTTGGTCCCATAGAGTGTTTGGTCTTGTGGACGTTATTAAAATCTTTCATTCGTGTGGGAGGCACGTGCTTGAAGCCCGAAGCTCTAGGTAGTCTAGGTCTTGGGTTCGATTCTGCCAAGGCACGTGCATGAATCTCTAAGCTCTATAGGTTATAAATTAAATGTGTTTAATTGTATTAGTGGATGTTTCGTCCAAAAAAATTGTCGTAAAAGCGTAAAGTACATCCAATACGCTTAAAATAAATAAATGTAGGTTAAGTGTGTGTAAGTGTATTAATGGATGTTATACTAGCAATTGTCGTTAAAGTTCGCTTATGACCACGTGTCACCTCAAAGACATCTTCGTAGTTGTTTCTCACTTGGTTTTGGTGTGGTGGGCTCCTTTTTACTTGAGCGTATCTTGTCAATGCGTCGCATTGATCGGCCACAAAGCTAACACCACACCACATACAAAAAGTGGTAAATAGGTGTCCCATTAAGCACTAAGCGTGGAATAAACCATTGATGCACCAACAAGATAGGGGTTCTCATCCTTTTTGTGCCCAAATGGATTTGGTCTACGATCAACTTAGCATTATTCTATCATCTTCGAGACGATTCACCTTCCCCTATAGCTTAATTTCAAGCATATCCACCTCCATCTCGCAAGTCTCAACTTTGTAGGTGTTAATGTTATGGTCTTCATCCCACCACCTTCACCATTTAAAACACAACACAATCTCGTTATCACTTTCATAATCATGTTATGTACCTAGGGATATGATATTATATTGTATATGAGTCGATGGAGATGCCAACATGTGACATACATCCCCTTAGCGAGTTATATGTTGATAATATGTGGGGTCACATAAGTAACTTATGAAATTAGTATATTAGATAACGAGTTGGCCTACTTTGGGATTAGGTGTTACCCACTCAAAAAGAGTCATATATGCCTATATAAAGGAGATGGATATCATTACGAAGTATGTTATTTATGTATTAAGTATTCTCATTGGGTAGAAGCATATTAGAGGTGTCCTCCTCAAAGTGAAATTCTCATATGGGGAGATCGTGAAGATATTCCTTTCTTAAGGGGTATATTACGGTGTTGCCCTACCTTAAGGGTGTTCTTCTATTTTTGAATATATTGAATATTAGGGCATCTGGGTGTTGTTGATCTTCATTATATTCTACATATTATTTGAATTATTCATTTCTTATATGTGAAGCTCTTATCAAGCGGTCTCAAAGCATTGATTTGGGTTAAAATCCTAATTTTGAAAATTCCTCTATATCTTACAAATAGCTGGGAATTTTTATACAATTTTATTCCTAGAGTTGCAAAAATATTTCATAAAGCTACAATCCAAATTTCAAAATTATTTGACTTGTTTTATAAAAGTTATTTCTATTTTAGGGTTCTTAAAAAATCACTCTATAGCCGCAATTTTTCGCTTTTTTTTCTCGTTTTCTTTACATTTTGAAAAAATATAAAAGGGGGTTTGTTCTTGTTGTTTTCTTATTTGAGGCCAACATCTTTCCAAAATTAGTAGATCAAAGCTTGGTTAAAAGAGTTTGTTCTTGAAACCCTAATTTTTGTGCATCATGGGGATGTAATCTTTCTATGGAGATGGTGAGATTGATGCTAAAGAATGGTAAATCCAATTTAAGGGAACTTTTTTAAAGATGAAATGATATGGTTTCACTTTCTTCTTTTTTTTTTGTCTAAGTGGTCCAACATGGAGTTGGTTCTCGAGTTTAAAAAAGAGAGTTCAAATTGGTCTTGGGAGGTAGTGGAACAAGTTTTTTTGGCTAGACGAGACACAAAAGAAGAAGAAGAAGAAGAAGAAGAAGAAGAAGAAGAAAGTAGTGATAGTGTTAAGGACGAGGACGTAAATGATGGTGAAGAAAAAGAAAAAGAAGACAATGATGATGGTGAAGAGGTAGATGCATATGATCAAGTTGAAGAAGTATAGGATAAGAGTTCAAATAATGTAGCTCCAAAAAAGGAATCCTTGATATTTTAGTTTTAAGGGTCCATTCAAAGGAAAAAGGTCATTGTTTCCATAGAACCTAGAAGCAAGTATAACCTCATCAACAAGGATGTGGTTCAACATCTACATGTTAAATCAAAAATGTCAAGGAAACTCAAGTGAATGGTAAGCAAATTCAAGTTTTTGAAGATTTGAAACTCTTATGGATAAATATGTTTTGCATTCAGATTTTTATGCATTAGATATGGATGGTTTTGATAGTGTTCTTGGATATCCTTGGTTAGAGACCTTGGGAGCAATTATAACACTCACTATTTACACACACAAATACAACACCAAAAATACAATATTTTTTTACTTACATTGTAGTACACATGACACTACATGAGATCACGTGGGACAACACACAACACATGATATGTTTACAAAACATTAACCCACATAGATAACACAAAAACACGTGATGCACAACAAGCCACTTATGTAGGCACAACATAACGATTTAACTACAATACAAACTTATAGATAGGGTCTTCCCATATCACGATATTTTTAGGATTTCACATTTATTAAAATCATGTTTCAAAACTTAACTTAAGATCTAGAAGGGTTCATAATATGTGCATCATACAATCCTTTTCCTTTTTCCGATTCCCTCTATATTGATTAACATTTGATTTATGGTGTATCTCGTTGAATAAGGATTACCTTCTTTATTTCAATTACTTGTTTAATTCACTCGTTTGTTAATGGGATATTTATTTACACACAAGGCTATTAGGTATTATCTCTAGGATCCACTCCTAAGGGCATGCATCTTTACCTTATATCCTACCTCCATTACACAATGGGACAAGCATAAGTCCAAAGGATGTGAAGTTCACTTTTTTTTTATTTAAGGATTTAGGGTCAAGTTTCTTTCATTCATTTATAAATTGATAATTGAGTTAGTACACAATAAACATTATAGGGATTAGGTTCTTCATCCATAGCAAGAGGGTTTAATCACATTACAAGGAAGGTCATGTTTCACTTTCCTGTGGAATAACATCCCACGATTACACTTCCCAAGGCCAAGCATCAATTATAAGTTTACTATAGTTATGCTCCAACAATTAGTTAGGGATTTGAAGGCTCTAAACATGGCAACAAACTTCCTTATTTTTGTTCCTAGATTAGGTTTCTTGAGTATCGTCGTATGTCTGACTTAAGAGGCTTTTCCCAAATTAGGTTCATATGCCTTTGAAATGAGTTGTGTAACCTATTTGCTAATAGGGTATTTGTATCCTTATGAGACTAGTAGTCCCTATCCTAGGAGATTTATCTATAAGGACAAGATCACATAGTTCCACATCATACATCTATTACCAAATAAGACTAGTGGGAGAGCAAGATGGAGTAGTTCATCATTTAAAGGGGTAAGGATCACATTAGGGTTTACACCATGTGGATACCTTTTCTCACCACAAGAAGATTTAACACGATATAAGAACGACCTAAAATTCACCTTTCTCCAAGTACATTATCTTCCAGTTACTTTTCCACCAACTCATCATAAATTAACATGTTATTAAGTTTCACAATTAACTCTTAATATTGCACCATAGGACATAAACGATAATTGAGATTGGATATCAAGTTTTCTTATGATCCCAACTCTTAAGGATGACTTCCAAGGCTAGTTGGCGATCCTTGCCACTCAACATGTATGTCGGACCTGAAGAGAACACAATCTCCTTACTACACAC
This sequence comes from Taxus wallichiana var. yunnanensis, assembly GCA_018340775.1. Classification (NCBI taxonomy): domain Eukaryota; kingdom Viridiplantae; phylum Streptophyta; class Pinopsida; order Cupressales; family Taxaceae; genus Taxus; species Taxus wallichiana. The sequence continues at coordinate 809,454,475 of CM031240.1, read as the reverse complement.
ACAATAACCAATCTGGAAGGGAACCACATACTCTAGATAATGTTTGACCATGTCATTCTTAACTGATGGGTTCATGATGATGTCGCTAAACATACAGGCTATGGCGATAAATTCAACTAGGGATCTAATTTACTTAAGCTAGATGGTTCCATTGAGTATGAAGGTATACACTCATTCTAAGGTTTTAGTTTTCTATGCTAAAATAAATCACACAGAAGAGTAGTTATACACAAATTTTATACTAGGGTTGGTTATTTCATTAGATCTCTTTATTACATTTTCAAGGTAAGAATTACAACGCACCAATTATTTGATCATCCATTGCACACTAGAATTGCACTATAAGCTATTAAATTCAATATCATTTAACATACACATCAAAATTTTACAATACAAAATTTGAGGATCAAGATAACACCCATGTGTAGATGAACATTTCCCTTAAACCCTAGCATCTAAAATATTACAAAACTTCAATTATAAACCTTTTCATACTTCACAAAATGTTGAAATATCCTCTGATTTCATTTAACATGTATATCGACCCCCTTTTTACCATATGCAAATCTGAATCAAAAGAACACCTATAATTAAATGCACATTTCCCAAAGCACCCCTAAAACTAGCATCTCATTCATATTGCCAAATTTCAATAAATAACTTTACTATAACATAACAATACATAAAAATTTCCTTCCATTAACATACATAAATTCTAACAATATACAATGAATCACACCCACGTCATTTCGCCATCTTACTTGCATCCTACAAAACCATGTGAGCATGAAATCAATGATAAATCGCTGGCATGGCATCCACCTAGATCTAGCATAATTAACATTTTTAGTTTCCATTTACATAATAATAATAATTTGCATTCGAAAGGAGAGGGTTAGAGACACATATTTATTTCATTTCACTTCACTTCATTTCTTAACCAAGGAGAGAAGAGATAGGGAGAGAGAGAACCACTATTTGGTCAAAAGTTCAATTTCACACAACAAGTCACATGATAGAGTTTCAAACATTTAGTTGCAAGTTTCAACAAGTTTCCACGGGGATTTGGTAACCCGATGGGGTTCCTACAACTTTCTTTTACGTTTTCTTACTAGGTTCGGAAGGCTAAGAAATCACATTCAAATGTTGTCTTCTGATGAGCAAACACACCACCAGTAAGTTTCTACGTGTCCTCCTATACACCAAGAATTTACAAGAACTGACGAAATTTAGAACTGACAGACAGTTTTCAAATGACGAGTTTTTTGGAGCCACCGGTCATAATTGGTCCAATTTGACCTAGTCAAACTGTGACTGGAGGCCTACAAAATGCTTTTGCCAAACTATCAAGAAGAGTGTTTTTCCCCAAAATGAATGTTCATGGCAATTTTCTAGTAAAAATACTACAGGTTTGCTAAGGTGGATAAGCATTTTGTTGTCCAGGGTTCAAACAACAAGCCGATACGAAACCCAACTTTTAAATTTTAACAACTTCCTAAAAGTGCAACACGAGGTAACAAGGATCCTAGAGGAGCGTTGAAAAGATCATAGATGATCAATCGAGGTTGATCCAAGGATTGAAGTGACTCCTCACATAACAAGGTACACGAAGGAAACTTAACATCTCCTTTCCAGAGTTACGAAGGTTGATTTGTGAGTCTTGAAAATCACAATTTATTGGTTTTAACAAGGGAACGATCAACATATATACAGGGAACTCAACCTCAACTTTTCAATAAAAAGGGGTCTGTAGCAATCTAGTTTGGTTAGGAAGTTTGCTAGATCATTTCAAAATGAGGGGTTGAGTTCATGGTTGTCTACCAAGGAATATTTGGATTGCGTAAGTTATGATATGACATCTTATTGTTTTGAAACAAGTTTATCTAAAACAACCAAATGTATGATAATCCTAAGGTTTTAAAATTTTATTTCGTTGCAAAAGGAAAACTACAATACGAGAATTATGAAAGATAAGGAGAGATGAACCATGCCTGTTCAAGTTGGCGAGTTGCCAAAGAATTAAAAAAAAAGTTTGGTTTGCGGTTGCCCAAGCATTTCATCAAACAATTGCATGCATCCACCATTCCACCATTGCATTTTATTCAAAGATTATGCCGAGGTGTATCAAGAATCCTTTCTAACAGCGGATTTTTTCCCATCACCATCTTATACTTTCTTGGCCACTTATTTCATAATCACGATCACCGTCTCAAGTTTCTTTCACCGACATGGAATAGGGTATACACCCACTGTTGCAAATCTATAAAATAGATTTATTTATTTTTATTATCCTTTCATTGAAGACAATATTCTATTTGAGAGCTCTTATTTTCACACATGCTGAGTGTATAGTTGTGGTGGAAAAGGTGAACTGATTGGTTTCATCTATAGTCCTTTTGTGGTCAGGTTATTAACAATTACAACATCGCACAAACATGACCTTTCCATTATGCTTTGATGGGTGTGCATACCCTGAACCGAGGCTCCCATTTGGCATTCTAACCTTGCTGCAAACATGACAACTTCCTTCAAGGCATTTGGTCAAACAACTTAAGTACCACATCTAATCCTTTTACATTTGGCATATATGACTACCAAGGTATCTACAACCACGTCTACCTGGGCATTTACGACTACAACATCTGACGAAATTCCCATCCCTCCTTCATTATGTTGTGATGGATATCAATTCCCTGTTCTCAACCCTCCATTTTGGCATAGGGTGGAGGATGCTTTGAAAAAATTTGTGAAGCTGGATTTTGCATTGCTTGAAAGGTTCCACGACCTTTTAACAAACCCATTTTGTGCATATCTTGTCATCATTACAATCCATGAGGCCACATTTTAGGTATTGATTGACAGTTCACATGCCAAGCACATGCTTCCACATCTTGCATGCATACCTATAAGAGCACATGCAATTACAACATCTGAAAAAATCTTGTCCCTTCTTCATTACACTTTGGTTTCCTAGAGTAGTTGCAGTTCATGCTACATTTCTTTTAAGCATTTAGACAAATAATTCATGTGTCTTCTACTAGGTGCAATGATTTCACTCTACCAGTACACTAACAACTAAACATATGGAAAATAAATTCCTTTATCAAAATGCTTGTTGGATTGAAAACTATTTACCAAATCCCATTTTGGAACAGTGGGAGGCTACCACAGATAGGAGGCATTGGCAGGGTTATGGAGCTTTTCTTTTCACCTGTCAAATGCCTTTGTGAGAAAGGCTTCAACGCCTTTTAACAAAATCATTTTGGGTATTTTTTGCAACCATGGTATTCCATGAATTTTTGCTTTGCAACCAAACATACCAGTGCACAAGCAACTCCTTTATATGTGCCAATGTTTTGGTAGGTGTACACGCAAGTTCCAAAGCTCATGTTTGACATAGCTTGGGAGTACTGTAAATGTGAATTGATCCGTTTGGAGACCTTTTTGTTGCATTGGTGGAACAATCTTATTGTCTTGTGAAGGATCCCATGTCACCTGTACACTCTTGTAACATATTCCTTGAGAAGTTGTCTCATTCTTTCACTCAGTCAAACACCGTAATAACGCCCAATTTCGAGAGAGGTCATTGTTGCAACGAATGGATTACTACTAAATTTACAAAGTTAACCTGGTTCCCAACGTGGTCAAAGGCCCTAGATTCACAATTAATGTGCCTTAATTATTATGCAAGGAACATGACAAGTCTGAGGCCGTATGGGAAGCCCACCTTGAATGCCACCCTAAACACTCACCAACAACCTACCCTCCAAGAACACCTGCCCACGTGCCTTCACATGGGTCCATAATTTCCTCCAACCACCCAATTAACTCCTTCCAACATCCTTTAAAAAAAAACAATTATTCCATTTTAATGGTGGCACTACAACAATCAATATTAATAAGAAAAAAAAACTCACAAAGATTTGATACAAGAGAAAGAAGGTCACTTTTACAGGATATCACACTTAGCGAAGAACAAAGAAAGGTCAAGGTTGAGCATGAGGATGAATATGAAGATGATGAAGAAGAACATAAAGAAGACTTAGAAGAATAAAAAAAGATAATTGAAGGAAAAAATGAAAAGAACAATCCATCTACTCAAGAGACAAAAGAAAATGAAATCAAAAAGGTGGAAGAGGAAAAGAAAGTAAAAGAAAAGGTTGAGGATACTAAGGGTACGAGATATAGACACCCACATCATCATGAGAGGAAAAAATCACATAGGCATATCACTTTACATTAGTTTGTACAAATATAAAGGTCATTGGAGGAACAATCACTATGGTTATACATGGAATCAATGGAGCAATAATTATGGAACATGGAATCATAGGAATAATGATTAGGGTTATGCATGGAAACCAAGGAAGAACAACTATGGACATGGATGGAATTAGAGTAGTGTAGTGGATTATGGAACCAAGTTTAGATATTTATCATCCACTAATATCACATATAAGTGGTTGGATGATCAAGCATTATAACAAGTGTGCAATGATTTGAAACACATAAGTTACATGGTTTTTTCTCATATTTCAGGACGAAACATGTCGAGGATGCCATGTTATGTACCTAGGGATATGGTATAATATTGTATACAAGTTGATGGAGATGTCAACATATGGCACCCATCCTCCTTAATGAGTTATATGTTTATAATATATTGGGTCACATAAATAACTTATGAAATTAGAATACGGGGTAATGAGTTGGACTATATTGGGATTAGGTGTTATCCACCCATAAGAGTAATATATACCTATATAAAGGAGAAGAATATCATTATGAAGTATGTCATGAATTTGTTAAGTATTCTACTTGGCAAAAGGATATTGGAGGTGTCTTCCTCAAAGTGGAATCCCCATATTGTGAGATTCAGAGAGTTATTCCTTCTTTAAGGATTATTATATGGTGGTGCCCTACCTTAAGGGTATTCTTCTATTTCCAAATATATTGCATATTAAGGCATATTAACCCACAAATATATCGTTTTGTGTTTATTTTCATTATAGTCTACATATTATTCAAATTATCATTTATTTTATATGAAGATATTATCAAACCCTCCTTAAATGAAAACTCTTTTTTATGCTAAGAGGCATTTCCAAATGGGAGTGTGGGCACTTGCGTCTAACACACATCAATAAAATGGATGGTGAGTATGTAATTTTAGTGTTTCTTGAAGTGCATCTATTTCTTAACCATTGATGAGGATTGAAACCCTAATCGCACACGAAACCTTAATTGCTTATGTGTATTCTCTCATGTGTATGGAAACCCTAATTTCTTTGTGCTTAATTAATCGAATGTTATTACGAGAGGCCATGCCAATTTCGATGTGACCACTAACCATGAATGTGATGAGATGTTGTTGTTCTCTTCTCCTCTTCCCTTATCTTCGTATATGAGGTTTGAGGCACCTTTGAAACTATTGTACGATGGAGATGGAAGGAACAATAGAGGAAAAACATAAGTAAAAATGGGTCCTCTATTGTTTCCAAAATGATGGCGTAGGATATTATGGAAGCCGAAGTTGTAGTTGTGTCGAAGAGCCATACTAAAGCGGAGTGGTGGAACCAACAACCTTGACGCCAAAGGAAGGTGTAAGACAAAATGGAGGGTGTGGTAGGAAAGGTTATAAGTGTGGGGGATTCAAGCATATGTAACTATTTGCAGTAAGTGGTGAAGGTGACTATAATGTATCCACCTAGTCCTCACTCCTTTTGTCGCCCTTATCTCCATGCGGGACTCAAATTGGATTAGTCGAATGCTAATTCTGTTATCCTATATTTTTATTTACAATTTTTCCTATGACTTCCTTGCCTTCATTTCACGTTCATGTGTGTTGGTTACTTTTTGAGGTTATAATACATAATTCTATTTTCTTCCTCACGAGATATGAGATTCACCTAACCAATTTTAAGTAGATCGGTAGTTCATTTTTCCTCCGAGAGTAGGGCGAATGTGGAAGTTAGGGAGCAACAACATGTGAGGCTTTCCTATTTGGCACAATTTGTTGGGATTTCCACTAAAAGGATCTCCACCTCTCCATTGTTCATCTTTAGATGGCCAAAATGTTGTTTCGTTTCCACTTGTTTTTACATTTGCAACATCTCGTGCATCTATCTCAAATTGGTGATATGAGAGTTGATGTCTTGCGTGATCCAATGATTTGTAGAGCTTTGTTTTAAAATTTTCCAAATGTAGTTGAGCCCACCAAATTTGATAGTTCTCTTTTGGTGTATTCTTGTTGTTATGTTGTTGTCATTGTATTCTCGGGAGCTTATGATGGGTTTTGTGAGATAAAATGTGTATTTTAAGTTTAGTACAAGTATATATTGTTGTATAAAAAATGTGTTGAAATCCCATGAATCTAAGGTTCATCAACTATCTTGTGATGTGGTATCTTTTCTTCACAAGACAACATTTTAATTGTTAAGTGTACATATGTCTAGGCAACCTTTTATTTTTAAGTTTACATATATTTAGACAACCTCATAACTATTGTTTATATGTTCAAACATTAATGTATTCTCTTGAAGATTGCACGTTTAAAATAAAATCAATGTTAAATAGAAGAAGAATATAAATCTTTCTTCTAAATCCTCATTTTCTTATGTCTCTTGGTTGTTTACATTCACTAATAAAAATATTGTCTAGGAGGATGGTGAACAAATACACAAGTGATGCTTTAATAGAAGTATAATCTAAGGTGCAAATTCTCAAGCCTTTGACCATAAATTTTTTTCATTATTCAATGACATATCCCTTGATAAGATAACTCTTCTTTCATCGATGTATTTGGAAAATTCATGCTAGACGGAGGATGGATTTGAAAACCTAATGTGTTCCCACATAACCAAAGAAGTCAACACCATTCATGTAATCTAAATTATAGGAAGATAACATTAGTCAAAAAACCATGTCGTACAATTTGAGGTCTCGCATCAAAATGACGAATCCATACAATTTCAATTCCCACTTCAAAAATAGCTTCATAGGATTCTAGGTCTCATATCAAAATGACAATTGGTATCACGAATAACCACATTAATAATGACTCCAAATTTATCATTTATTGTTAGAAGGAAGAATGATGGTGTACATGATATATGGACCATTGATATCAAGGGAAACAACTTTTTCCATATGCCCTTCATTGTAGATGTAGTTTGCACATTTGTTGTTTTCCTTTTCCCATTAAACAAACCCTCGCTACGATTGTGCCATAAACGAGATAACTAAAAACAACGTGAAATCAAATAATAATATAATTTTTCTTCTAAATCTTCTTATTCTTTTGTCTCTCGATGGCATTTTAAGTTCATAGATAAAAATCTCATCCAAGAGGAAGGTGAACAAATGTGTGAGTTTGACCGAGGAATGAGAAAATAATAAGAGTGATGGAAGGTAATGTGTTTACACAATTTTTATTTTTCCATAAAGTTTGAAATAATTTAGATTGAACATAATTAAAAAGATTTTTTTGCAGAATTTGCAGATTTCATTTTAATTGTTAAGTGTAAATATGTCTAGATAGCCTCACAACTCTTGTTTATATGTTTGCATGTAAATGTATTCTCTTGAGAATTATGTGTTTACATGGTCTTCGAGTGATGGTGGAGGGATTTGAGGTGTTGTGGGATTTTAATTGGGTTGACCATATCCCATGGATTTGCATGTTGGATCCCCTATGAATCCACTCACGTTGTTCAAATGGATGTAAGGAAACTATGGCTACAAATCCTTTGTCACTTGTTGTGTTCTCGTGTAACCAAACAAACCAAAAAAATATTTTTGTTGTCTAAATTCTAAGCAAACAACCTTACTAAAAACATTTGTATTTTTCATGTAGAGTTTGAAAGATTTTGCATTGAATAAAATTAAAATGATTTTGCTTGCGAGACTTTGAAGATTGTTTTTTTATTGTTAAGTGTAAATATGTCTAGGCATCCTCCCAACTTTTGCTTGTATATTTGTAAGTAAATATATTCTCTTGAGGATTACATGTTTACATGGTATCGCTCCACATGTTAGATTTCCTACAAATCCACTCATGTTGTTCAAATGGATTAAAGACAACTCGTGTTCATCTCGCCTCTCCAGCCTACAAGTCCTTCATCACCTAATATACAACTCACTTTGGATATTGTTCTTCAACACTTCATATGCCATGAACAACTCTCACCTTTGAAACTGGTCATTGGAGGAATTCTTGGAACAATTAACTCACATCTCATCATTCTTATGAAAGGTATAGTTACTTCGCTACAAATGTAAATAACTCTCCTTCACTCTTGCTAGTGCCAAATAATGTTGTTGTTTTCAACATTTACCAAGCCACCGTACATGCATGTTCTTTAAATCCTATCAATTTCAAATGAAACTAGTTGAAGGCCAGTCATTGAAGAGTTCTTGGGATTATCTCAATCATATGCTACATCTTCTCTTTGATGCTTTAGGCTTCAGTGTCCCCTTTTAGCTTTCCCTTTTTGTCTTCACCTATGAAAGGGATTCCTCGTCATAATCCAACCCCTTTTGGTAACAAGTTAATCATTCTCAATTTAATGATTAGGTACAATTTCCTACTATCAAGAATATATTAAGTCAACATGGGATGTTGAGTCCCCTTGAAATGTCCCTATCTCTAATGTATCCTCCAACATGAGCAAGTGAATTCCCTAAAATTACTGTGTTTTCTAACTATCCACAAAACAGAAGGGATGACGTTGCAAAAGACAACTATTGACATTAGGAGTATTGATCCATAAGAGCTTGATTTTTAAGATATCTTCAAAGTACATTGCCTCAATGATCATGCACAAGACCCCTTTCTCTTTCAAATGATTGAAAAAAATGGAATGTGGCTCATACATGTATTGTTAGAAGAGAGAAGACTTTGGCATACATCCCCATCAAAAATTTTCCCACCCTTGAACTTCTCCTCCATCAATCCCCTTCTTCACTACCCCTCTTCCTCATGTAATGTTTCACTCCTTCAAGTATAAGTTATTCAATGCATCCCTTTTTTTGTGTCCATTGCACCACTCGTGTGTGATTGTTATTACAACTTATATCAAACTTGTATTGATATGTTTAAATATATATTATAAATTGTTAAAAGAAATCCTCGGGGTTGGCTCAATCAACCTTGCATGCTTCCTTTGGTAGTCCAAGTCTTGGGTTCATTTTGTGTGAGAGACACGTACATAAAGTCCTACTCCAAATAGGTTATAAATAAAACATGTTTAGTCATATTAATGGGTGTTACATTAAGTGTAAACTACATCCAAAAGCTGTTAACATAAATATATGTAAGTTAAACATGTTTATTTCTATTAATAGATGTTATACTAGTAGTAATTATGATAGAAGTGTAAAGTACATAATGAAAGTCTTTTTGAATATAAAGTATTATTTTAAATTAGAGAATAAACGATTTTTTTGAATGTAAAGTATTGTTATATTTAATTGTGTTTAATATATGTTATATTAAACCATTATAAAAGGGTTCTCGAAATTAGAAGGGAGGACAAATGAAAAGTGGTCTCCTCCATCTATATTTGTAATCAAACTAAAATTTGATGGTGCGGCATAGGCAACCCAAAGTTGGGTTTGGGTGGAGGGATCTTTCGAGACTCCAAGAGTTCAATTTTTCTCGAATTTAATAAACCGCTGAAGAAATGCTCTAAGAATTTCACGGAATTAAAAGTCGTACAAATGAGATTAAAACTTACAAATTATTGTAATTGGTTATTTCTTACAATCAAAGCGAATCCAAAATAATACTAGAAGATATTTAAAATAATAAAGTTAAGAAGTGATAGCTGCCCCTGAGTCTTGATGGATTGTAAAATCCTCACCAGTTATTTTGTGGGATGCCAGATCCACAAACAATGTAAGTGGCCACCTAACTTAGGGGTGGGTCTAAATTTAAATTAAAAACATTTGAAAATATTTTCCCAACTCTCCTCAAGTAGAAATCTTAATGCCCTCATCTCACATGATGACACCATCAACTAATCATGCAAGTGTAATCATGTGGAATTTCAATTCATTGATCTTAAAGCAAGGTCGATGCCACACAAGTTTTTGAACACATGTGGGGATTTACATTTTCAATCCCATCCTTACTTTAGTAAAAGCCCCCACAAGTATGCCTTTATTATCTTTTCTTCTTTGGTTTATCAAATTTTACGTAAGAATGATTGCCAAAAATTGGTGAAACAATATTTTTGGTCTGCACTTTAATTTTATTTCTTCTTGGACACTCACATTAGGGGATTTCAAATAATTTTTTTCTTTTCCTTCACATAAAAATAGAAACGTATTTTTCCTACCTATTATGGTTCTATATTTTAAGCAGGGTGATTTATGGTGCTCAAGGATAACCGAAGTTATGCCACTTTTGTTCTAGAGGATACCATGTTCCATCTCTGTGAGCTTTTGGGTTTGCAATCTCGCCTAAAAGGATTGTAGAAGGCATATTTTTGATGATAATTTGTTTTATTAATGACTCCAATGTAGGAGCCATGGTTGATGAGGGTCTCTCCATTAGGAATAAGAGAGGAAAAGGAAAAGAGAATGAAATTAAAAACATGAAGGATATGCACATGACATTGAGGCATGACTTTTCCATGGATGATGTGCATAAATATTTCATTGGATTGGTCAATGATCTCAAATTTAGATAGTTGTTGAATGTTTGAATTCTTTTGGACAAGACAATAAGAATAACAATGGAGGAAACCATGGAATTTTGGAAAATAAATGTTGGAAATGGTGAAGGTTTTTTTTTTTTTGAGTTAGATGGCCAAAAATTCATAAGGGTATAACTAGTTGTTTATATGGGGAAAGGGCGCTCGGTTGATTTGTATGCTATAAGTTATGAAAGACTAATCATTTTCCCCTTAGACTTTGACACTCTAAATATGCTACAAGTTATGAAAGACTGATCATTTTCCCCTTAGACTTTGACACTCTAAAAGTGGCTCAACTAGCAATCACAAGTGAAATATATGATGGAAACACCGAAGGGGATTTGTCGAAGGAGTTAAATTGGAGGGAGAGGAACGGGGTGAAGTAGGATGTGTTTGAGGGTGGGGAAACATGAGGCTCGAGGAAGTGGTACGAGGAAACAATGTGAAATTCAACCTTCTAACGATTTGGAAAATGTGTTCAACTTCATACATGCGATTTCATTCAATTGTATACGTGAGCGTAAAGGGTCCAAAATAAAAATTGGGGGAATTGAAAAAGGTTTTTGGTTAAAAACCTGCGCGACGATGCTACTTTTTTAGCACTTTGTAATCCCCTTTCTAGTTGCGAGCTCTAGAAAATGCAGGATACAACTAATGTATAAAATATCAACAATAATTTATCTCGCACATAGATCGGCCATATGAGGGACACATAAAAGATATATATCGATTGAGGTCAAGAAGTCATAGTTTCTTATTTTACGACATTAATTTTTTTGAGATACTTAATGAGGACATGAATGGAAAGTTGGAAATGAACATGTGGGAAGTAATTAATTGTGGATGCAACATGATAAAGAAAAGAAACAACATAAAATAAATTTAAATGGAAAGTTGAAACCCATATGTTCATTCCCGAACGTAACAAAGGAATGATTAATGTTTGCAAAAGTTATGAAAAAGAAGATTCGATAAAGAGTTGATGGCATGTGCCAAGGCATGTCTGGTGGCAACAACATAGTGACTACCATAAAATTGGGGTTATTGTATTTTGTAACGCCGCAAAAAAATGACAGCACGACGACGCTCTAGGAACTTGCTTCCACAAAACACATAACCCGAAACTACGACTAATTTTTTTTTTTGGTTACAATACAAGAATAATGCAGGGGTTTTCCAACCTTTACAATTCATTAACTTACTTGCATTACTTAACTTAGGTTCAAGATTGATAAACTAGATTCCAGGTAAGGAGTATGTATTAACACAGTACTTTCAGGGTTCATTAAACAACCGTTCTAAGAAAGATAACAAGGTTAAAATAATTTAACAAATGTTTTCTATTCTTTCCATTAAGCTTAGTTTTTACATGGTTAACCTTGAACTATGTTAAAATAATACTTTTTATACTTTGGTGTATAATAATTTATCTAAAACTAATTTTAGGATATAATTTATGTTAATTTTTATAATTAAAATTTTAAAATAGAAATAAATAGGGTAATCATTCAAATTTTCTTTCTTTAATTACAGATAAAGATGACATGCAAAGGCATATACTAAAAGTTGCTTATTTTTCACAGTTCAACAGAACGGATAATTTTAAAGGAACCATTGCTATGAAACTTTACAAAGGCGTCTTCATTTTCAAAATTTATTAGTGAAAGAAGAAAAATCATTTAAAAACAAATTATCTGCTGCAAGATTTAAAACAGCGGGTGCAAAACTATAAAGAGAGGAGTTGATGCTTGTTAAATTATTGCGTCTAATTGAACAGATAAAGATGACAAGAGTTTTATTAGTGGAAATACATTCAAATTTATGCTTGAATTTATGGTTGGGGGGGTGGGTGGCTCCTGCCATAGCATTAAAAACTCCATCTGCTTGCGTGCTGAAGTCTTCTTGCTGAGCCGCGCATCTCCCATTTATTTCACCTTAGATTTGCAAATCTTTCACCTTTTGTGGTCGGCCTGCTAGTCTACTCCGCCCTGGCCGCGTAGATTTAATGTGGTGGTTATTAGATGAAGCTACAGCTAGCGGGGTGTGTTCTTGGCGTGAATCTAGCCGCGGCTGCCTGAGTAAAAAACGACGAGCAAAGCAGAGAAATAAAACAAAGCCTTTTTTGAGCGCTTAAAACAAGCAGGTTGTCTAACTATGTTGTTATCTGTTCAGTATCGAATGCATCCTCAAATTCGGAATTCTCCTTCGAGATATATTATCAAAATCGATTAAGGGACAGTGAGAGTGTCACGAGGAGACTGAAGAAATTTATTACAAGGATTCTCTATTGAGACCTCGCCTATTTTACAATGTAGTTCGTGGAGGAGAATCTCAAAGAGGCGGATCTGTTTCATATCAGAATATTCATGGAGCACAGTTTGCTTTGTAATTAAATGAACCTATCAGCATAAATTTTAGTACAGTCTTATTACATGATGATTTTACAGAGATATATCATCATCTTAATTGTTTTATATTATATGAATGTATGATTTTATATGTATTTTAGCACAGTTCGCTTTGCATTTAGTGCAAATAATCAGAAACGCCTATATAGATTTCTCTTTGCATATGACTAATTGTTTTTATTTCCACACTTTCAAATGTTTTTCTTTGCTAACGAATAAAATAGTCATTTGGATGTATAAGTAACCAAGATCTAATGCATGTATATCCATTAAATACTATTCCAATGTTTTATTTTCCAAATATTTAGGTTTGTATATTTGTATTTATTTTAGTCGTGATGATTACTTTATTGTTTTTAATTTATTCTTTTAGTTTTACACTTTTCTATATTTTCTTTCACGTGTATTATGTAGGAATGGATTTATACTAAGTATGCAAAGGAAAGGATTTTATACTATGTATGCAACCAAATGCTTATAAACTATTTTTATTTATTTTACAAGAAGAGAGAATGCACTAATATTCCCACTTTTCAATACATCTCTTTTAAGTAACAAAATGAAAAAATATATATATATATAAGATAAATTTCTCAACATTCCTCAAGAGGGTTTCAACAATATTTCCATTAAGTTTTAAAGCAAGAACTACTAACATTTCAACAAGATCAACATACTCATATGAGGTTCCAAGCCAAGTTAAAGGAGAATAAATAAATTGTCTTTCCTTCAACTTTCAATTCCATCCACATTACAACCTTACTAATGAAGATCAATACAACTTTCCTTCAAAATCTTGTTACAACATTTTCCACTTAATGTGGGAACAAATTTACAATAATGGAAGCTAAAATACAAAGCAATATTACATTTTTCCTCCACTCAAGGTGGGTAAAAATACAAGGTGGTTTCACATTGTCATCAACAAGGCTCCAATGCTACAACATCAACAAGGTAGCTCCTCCAATAGTTTGCTTGATTCACAACAAAATAAGGGGAGAGGCAACGCTCTCCTCCCAACCAAGATACCCAATGGAGAAGAGAAGCCATCCTCTCCATTGGCCCCCGAGCCCCAACCACATTACAATGGGAGAAAATCCAACTCATGGCAACTACTAGCTTCCACATAACTTAACATAAAATTTCACAATCATTCCATAATCTTTCAAAACAAAACAACAACTCAACAAGGGGGAAACCATCAAAACAACAAAGTCACAAGGCTTATCAAGAAAGCCATAAGAGTAAGACCTATGGGGAGGCCACTTATGCCTCCCAATGGGAATGGGTGCCACCTAAAAGCCTCCAATGCAAAACACAATACCCCTAACAACTCTTATGCCTCCCTCAAGTACCCCTTATCCCTCCATTCACTCTTATGCCTCCCTCAACTCTTATGGCTCCCCCAAATTAAGAACAATAAGAAAATGCAAGCATTTCTCATACTAGGTGGGCACCCAACCCAAACTCCCTCCTCAAGAAAATGATCTCTTATGCCTCCCTCAAATAAACTCCCCATAGTCTCCTCCCACTCCCAACTTAGGCATTCTACCCATTCCCAACAAGCATTTCAAACAACAATATTCAACACAACATATATACTCATTCATATAACAAAAAGAAGAAAACATAATACAAACAAAGGTGAAGCTCCTACCTTTCCATGGTAGAGCTTGTTCCAAGTATGAAGTCTCAAATCCCTCCAAAGATCAAGCAAGCATCCACAAGCTCCAACAAAATTCCCACAAGTATCAACAAGCTCCAAAAATCCACAAACTCCTTCAAAATCCTCTCCTCTCCAAAATACAAAAGACTAAAAATGAAACTTCCAACCCCCAAAACAAACAAGAGGATCCAATAAATAGATAAAAGAGAGGGAGGGATGATGTGGCTCCAAGTAGGATGCCACGTCCTTTTCCCTCCACTCCACATCACTTGGTCAACCTCATATTCCAATGCACCATTAATAAGTGGTTGAAAGAAAGGCAAGCACCTTACACACTCCACCTAAGCCCACTTCCCCAAAGGACAAAATTAAATTTTTGAAAGGAAGTGCAATTAATATTTTACCCTTTTATCCCCCCAAAACACCTAAAAGACCCTAAATTTGGCCTTCCAACCCATAGGTAGGGTTGGCATGGGGTTTTAAGAGGTGTGGGACAAGTTTGACTTGTCCCACAAGTTTCCAAATTTGGCCTCTAAGGCCAAATTCGAGTTTCCCATGTGGGGTAGAGTGTGCTACACTCAAAACTCAAACACACATCATTCCACACAAAATCCAAAGTAAATCAAGCCTAATAAATGAACTCTCTTTTGGTCACATCTTTTAATTAGTTTAGGACAAATTCAAATTAACTTAATTAAGACACTACAACCCATGACTAATAAAGGGGGTAAACACAAATCCAAAGAATATGAATAATAACACAAGTAAAATTTCACTTACTAAGAGCAACACATACTAACATAATAAAAAAGGAAAATTAAAACAAAACAACACATGACCCCTAGGTCACAATTTTTCCCCAACCAAATACTTCCAACACACACACAATTACTTGTTGCCATGGTGACCTTAGTTGGATTCTTCTCGAATTCCGATGTGGTTGGTCTCCACTCCCCAATATTGTTGTGAATATAATATACTGCAGCAAGAGAATACTTCCTTCGGCTGTTGGCGCATTAAAACATTCATGCCAAATATACAATATAATCTAAAATAAACGACACATGATTTACTATCATCTATGCAAGTATGATATCACTTACACTTTCTAGCACATTTCTATTCCACATTTCATTTATGTCAAAACGATCATCACATTAATCAAATTATCAAGTTCTACTCAATATGATTAAACATATCACATGTCATAATTAAAGATAAATAACCATGTCAAAAGTATACAAATATCATCATCAAATGTCCACCAGTAGACCATATGCATCATATAAAGATCAAATCAATAACATGATCCGATGTCATGATATCTACTAGCATGCTAAATCAAGAAGCCATAATAAATCCATAAGTGAAGTAATCAGTCTCGAAAACAACAAAGCAAAAATGGTGTCGAAGGGAAGTGGGCACTACAATTTTATTTTTTCAGTTCCACGAGTTTCAAGTGGGTCGTGTTTAATTTGTTAGATAAGACAAAGATGTGAATGAAATTCCAGGAATAAAATGGTGGGAACTAAATACATGCATGTCCCACAATACAACCGAGAATGTTCTTATTCAAATATTACCTATTTTATGTGCTTTGCTTTATCGTCTCAAACTCGCTTGCATTATTCAAAAGAGTGCAATTGGTGCTTTAAGGGACCAAAAAGAGGAGAGGCCTTCAAGTGATTGGATATAATAGTGAAAGGTGGATTTTATTCGTCAATCAAGCTTGTTATTTTTTTGTTTCATAGCACTAAGGCTTATGATTAGAAAGCATTTAATTTGATAGGTTAGATATGGAATGTTGGAAATTTAAAGGTGGGAATCAAATACTTGCATCTCCCGCACACATTCAAAATAGAAGATTGATCCTACACAAATAATATATGTGCTTCACCTAGTCATCTCAACCTCATGTGCATTATTCATGTCAGTGCAATGCGAGATTAAAGGGGCCAAAATAAAAATGGTGAGAATTCAATCGGGGCCAAGTTTGAAACCCAACCATAGTGTTTGCTTCTTGTAGTACTTTATAAGCACGCTTTTCAGTTTTAAGCTTAAGTAATTGCAAAATAGCAAGCAATGCAAGAAACAATCATTGATAATTGAGCGCCTTCGGGAATGGACATATGAACAAAAGGAATCTTCTATCTATCAATTGAGGTTTGTTATTTTTTTATTTTACTTTTTTATGGTGTCAATTTTTTTGGTTGCATCACATTTAATTTGCTAGATAAGGCAAAGACATGGACGGAAAGTTGGAAATAAAAATGTGGGAATTAAAACCCGCATGTCATGCACCTATTCCACAGATCAAATTCTTCCTAGCCAAAGGACATCTACTACATTTTCTCCAATGTATTGTCTTTGATCTCGCTCCATGTCCCGAGCAAGGCCTCATCATTCCTATGATGTAGCTCACCACAAAGCATGCCTCTAATGGAACCTTCATTACGTTCATGCTCACAAACACGTGTCACAAATCTATTAACAGAGGCATAAGATGATGCTTTTATTTTTGTTCAAGGTTCTGGCCTCCCAATTTGACCAGGGATCATACCAGACTAAGTCGCTGATGAATGAATAATAAAAACATTGAAGCTACAAACCACTATCAATCCATCCTTAGCACGCAATAAAAGTATAATTATGTAAGGAAAAACGTTAAATGCCAAAATGATTGAGGATAAAGGGGGAAAAGTTAATTTTACAACCATTACCTAAGTTACCTAGGTACCCAGTTTATATTTGATTTATTTTTGAAATTTGATGTAAAACACTACGTAGTAACATACCTAATGTATTAAGTTACAAAAATTCCAATAACTTTTATTTGTGAATTTGGTGTCCATAAAAATAAATATAAAATTAAGAGTACATGTAACAGATTAAACATGTTCCTCACTGAGAGTTTTTTTACCTTGAAAATCATTCTTACCTAGATTGGGTTGCACTTGCAACTGCTACAGGAAAAGGATTCATTGCGAGAGACATCAGATTTGAGATCATAGTAGGAACAAACGCCAGGCAAGCTGTTACACAGTGAGTTTCATCTGACCATATTCCAATAATGTTGATGCAACTCTATAATAGTAATGTTTCTGTAATAGTAATGCAACTCTATAAAATCACCATATTCCAATCAGTTTCCAGATCGTAAAGCAAGTTCCGTGACTCCGGTTAGAAATGGTAAGCATACAGATACTGGTCAGCAGTGTTGCAGGGGAAAAGAACAATGGAGTTGTTAGCCGGAAGAGAGAGATCCATCACACAGATCATGAGAAATTGAGGATTGATGCAGGTTTTAGGATTGAACATATTTAGACCTTGATAAAAGCCATGGCTATTGAAGAGGTCAAGTAAGGAAAAAATTGGATACCATACATGGCAAGCTAGGAATTAACACTTCTAGGAGCTCAGCGTTGGCTGAGACTCTTGCTATGAACATGAACACAACCTTATTATCATGGTTTCAGACTCTAATGAGGAGGAAAAACAAGGTTGATGTATGGTATACAATGGTGCTTGGTTGGCGCCTTCAGGAATGGTATTGTAATTCTTTAAAAGTTTCATAAGTAATGGAATATGCCTTCAGGATTTTTCTAATATGACTATTATTATAATAAATGGGCGACAACACTTTTTTGGTCAATAAAAAAATAGATGATATGTTAACAAATGTCCAAAAGAGTGTAAACAAACAATAGGGAATGCAATTATTGTTATAGTAGGTATTTTCCTTAGCTCATGTTCACCTAGGTACTTTGTTTACCTTTATTGTATTTATCTTCACCCACTTATGTGTGTGGGTATTTCTTTTATTTTATTTAGATATTAAGAAGATATTATCTAGTTGTTAGGTATAGTTCTTTCTTTGATCTATGGTATTGACTAGATCTTTGATGGCGAGTTTTTTCCTTGATCTATGTTATGACTAGATATTTGATAACTAGTTCTTTCCTAAATCTATGGTCTTGACTAGTTCTTTGATGACTAGTTCTTTCCTTGATTTATGACTTGATCTATGGCCTTGACTAGTTCTTCGATTTATCTTCCTTGCCTATATAAGAAAGACTCATTCTCATTGTACTCATACACGAGAGTTCCATAATAATATATATGATATTATTGTTATTTGTTTACAAATTCTTTTGTAAAGTTATTCTGGTGAATTTCTTTTAGCTTATCAAATGTGACGTTCTATGATCCTCTAAGATCTTCACGTCTTGGGAACGATCGGCTTATCGTTCCTTTCAATTATTTTTCAAAAGAATAAAGTATTTTAATTAAAAAAAATTGTTTTTGAATATAAATTATTATTATATTATGGAGAAAGCAACCATAAACACTATGATTTTTATTGATTGTTCATTGCTAATATTTATTTGCACAACTTTATTTTACTTCATAAATTTTTTATTGGAAGGGGATGCTATAATTAGCGGATGCAACTATAAGGAAATCGACATTTGTCAATCCAATCACACTATACTTTATGTGAGTACTTATATATTTGTCATGTAAAAATAAAAATGGTTGACTACGTGTTAGCGATATAGTGGCCATAAGATAAGGTATGTTCCACCTAGTGATTGACATTATTTTCACTAACCAATCTTCCCAAGAAAAAAAAACACATCTCAATGGTTGTTTGGAAACATCTTTAGAAAATAAACATGGTCAAATATTTCTTTTAATCCATAGACATTAATATTGGTATATACCTAGTCAATTATTATGGTATTGATGTATATGTGTGTTTATTAATTATTGGTGTGTTTAATATTCACACTTGTTGTGAAGTCCGCCTTAGGTAGTGTTGTTACCAATGTGAGATTTATTATGTGTACAACATTGGTAAATGCACATTTAAGTGGAAGTTATCTTCACATAAGTGAGAAGGGCGAGTGTAACTTTGGTAATAATCTTATCCAACATTTCACTCAACTAATAACAATCTCTCACTCACCTCTTAATTTTCTTATATAAGGAACCTTTGTGTCCTTGTGGAAAGTTAGATTGGATCTTAGAGTCATCTCCAAAGTTAGTGGAGATGTAGTCTCTTAGGGAGTTTGTTTTAGTACAACCATTGTTGGTTGCACACACATATGCATTGTACATATTCATTTTTAATTTAATACAATATGCTTTTGTTAGTGAATCTCTTCCTTTCATCTAAGTACTTTGTGTGGATGTTTGCATTGCAGAGTTTTCTGGGCCCTTCTCAATTTCTATATGGTATTAAAGCTAGATCTGCAATCTCCATATCATAATTTACTCGAGATCCATTTTTAGTTCATATTTATTTGTATTATTGGTTGCAGAGATATGAATGAAGAAGAGTTTTGGAAGAGATGTACAATTTTGTTTACATTTTTGAGTGTTTTTGGTGGATCTCAAATTCCCTTTGGAGGCTTTTTGAGTTGTGGATTTATGCACCTTCATTAATTATAAAATTACCATGCTTCTTCCCAAGACCCTAATAAGTTTTGAGCCAATGAAGCGTTGTGGGTTTTCAAAATTACCCAATGGGTATTTTTGTTTGAGCCAAAATTGTTATTATAAGGTTGTTTTTGGGGTTTTTTCAGTTTGTAGAAAAATATAAAAATTATGGGTATGATCCATTATTTTTCCTGAATTCTAACAATTAAAATACAAATTCTAAAAACAATCGATTTTTTTGGAGATTATAGTGATTTTATATGATTTTTGAAAGTTCATATCTATAGGGCAAGCAAGGAGCAACATAGGAGACAATGGATTTTTGTTTTTTTCTATAAAACATGAGTTGTAAGTATAGTTTCTAGATTCTTCTATTTGAGAGCTTTATTGAGAATATTGGATCGAAAAAAGGAAGCACCAAAGTAGTCATTGCATGTGCTTGAAGTTTCAACATAATTCTAATGCATTCTGCATGTTTGATATCATTGGTGCATTCGACATATTGTGCAATCATAGTCAACCCTTGGTCACCCATATGACCACACTCTAGCCCTACTGCAACTTGCACTCGCCTTCTAGCCCACCGTATGACATCACATTGGTCATTTTTTAGTCCCCTCGAGGGCTAGAATTTCACTATTGAGCCCTTTTTTGGAGTACGTTTCTTTCTAGGCTCATAACTTCTGATAAGTGAAGGGTGGCGTTGGCAAATTTTTATTCCATTGTGATTGTATTTGATTTTCCCAATGGAAGCAACATAAAATTTGTAACAATTAGGGAAGATCACTTATTGATAGGGTGATGTTACTTTGTTTTTTAGAGGGGCGTTTCCCTCATATGATGTTTTTTTGTCTTTTTAGTGCTTTTAACCCGAAAGTACAAAGGAAACAAAAATGGGAAAAAGAAAGAAGAAGGGATAACTATTGGGATAACTCAAACGTAAACACAAAATAAAACCCTCTCTCTCATACATGAAGGGCATAATAAAATAGTGGATGCGAGAAAATGAGAACCAAAAGTGCAAAGTCTTCCTAACTACAAATTGCACGAGATGTGACATAAATTTTGCACATATAGACATTCAACACAAAGTTTGAGTATCAGGGCATCACATACAACAAAGGAGAATAGGGGCATTAATGGCATCACAATTATAAATAACAAGGCTGCTTTTTATAATTGAAGGGCTTAATAACCTTGTGGAGTAAAAATGGCACATTGGCATTGCAATCATATATTCATGGAATTTTGGGGAAATTTGCATATGAGTTACAAAAGTTTGTCTCCATAATTCAAAGAGAAAAGAGAGGGCGAGAGCCCTATTACAATTGTATTTCCAACCTTATATAGGCATTAACTCTACAAAGTAGTTATATAACTACATTATGATTTACCTAACACCTAAATTCAAATTGACTCAACTTGATTACATAATGGTTTGTATAATCATAATATTTAATTAATTTGATAAACAAACAAATCAATTACATTTTGATCGTATTTATTTATGATACCAAAGTTTTATCATGCCATCTTGTTGCTTCAACTTGTCACCCCTTTTTATTCACAATGGAATAGAAACATGTTGAGGTAAAAAAATAGTTACACACCTACATGTCATCCTAATTTATGGCATTGTCATCAAACAAAAATTTATAATGCAGACATGATTTCAAATTACTCTATTCATTAATAACTCCATGGATAATATCCACCTTTCAAATAAGGTTTCGAATAGATTTATTGAACTCTTTTTAATATTTGGCATTTTTTTGAATCTCTTCCTTACCAATTATTTGTTGGTACTCTTCCTGTGTGAAATCGTGATTGGATGCTTCATTACTAAAAATTCCTTCCTACAATAGTTTCCCAAGCTTTGAGCATTTTCATCATAATATAATCATAACATTTTCTACAATTTTTTGCAGTCCATATAGTTATATTTTGGATCGGGCATTATGTCAAACACTTAGAACACAACCTTCAACATTGTTGAGCCGGATAAACCTAGCTCGGTACTCATGTTTGACAAGTTATTCAGAATTGATCAAACAACTTGGTGAGTATTTTATTTTCGAGATGATGTCTCATCCATAGTTGGCACTAGAGCACTAAGATTATCGAATATTGACACAATTTATGTTGTTTGAATAAGGTTTAATGGTAGTGTTTCAAATGATATATTTATTCTTCCTCTCCTCTTTTTATTATTTTCAATTTATGTAGACCCACGAATTTGATAATTTTCAATGTGGAAACAAATTGTTTAACAAAAATATCACAACATATAAGGAAAAAAATTACTGAAAATAAAATTAACAAATCAAACATTTACATCCCTTCAAGCTTACTTTACAAATTATGTGCAATTGCTTTAGTAATTATATTATTTAATTTTGTATTTTTGAAACCTTGTTTTAATTTTAAAAGAATACAATGTGGAGGATGATGAGATCATAACTAATTGATTTAGGTCAATGTGAAACTAACATGTGGGAGTTACTCCATTTTCAACAAGAGCATAAGATCAATAAAAAATTCAATTTGCCATTAATTGATAACATTGGTTATTGTTGTTAAATATACATTCATGTTTATTTGGACAACTTGTAAAATCGAGGGATTTTCTCATCTTCCTCTTATTTCCCCTTTTCTTCATCTACCTCTTTTTCTCATCTTCCACTTTTTCTACGGATCCTTAAAATCCATGGGTTCCTTAAAATCAATTACATCCATTTTTTCTGTGCATCCTTAAAATCCGGGGGTTCCTCTTTTCCGCAGATTCATGTTTTTTGCGGGTTCCTTCTTTTCCGCGGATCCATATTTCCCGTGGCTTCCTCTTTTTCTGCGGGTCCTCGAAATATATGGCCCCCTCAAATTGTTAAGATAAACAACGAAGGCTCCAAGATCCAATGGGGAGCCGACACATCAGTAGGAGTGGCCCCAAGGTTAAATTTGACGGTCTCGTGGCTGTCAACTATGCACATGGTATGGTGATCTTTAAATGCTCATAACTTTTGATCCAATACACCAAATAGGACAAACTTTATATCATTGGAAAGGTATCGAGGAGTACTACATGATGGGATCATATTTGGGTCACGAAAATGTACTTTATTGAGCCATAATTGTAAAAAAATCCCGTGGTCATTTTTGGGTACGGACTTTGGAAACATTGATGATGACCATGTTGAGTTTACACACTGAATGCTAAGTGGTCCTTGGTGGTTGTGGGAGTGGGTGATCTACTTAATTTCGGGTTTCCTCTTCTCCTCCTCTTTCTTCTATATATGTAACTCTTCTTTTCATTGTAATGATCCTCTCCTGAATGCAAGGTTATGCTTCCCTTTTGTGTAACCAAGTATTACGAGTCTGCAGACTTCTGTGTTGGTGTTATGTAATGCACCAAATGCCTCCTCCATTATTGTAATAGATTGTGCACATTATAATTACTAAAAAAATTTATTGTGGCTCTTTTATGCCCTTTAATATGTATTATTGTGTTCTTGCTTCTCTATTATTTTTATGGCATGTTGTGTGTGAGTTATACTTGCATTATTTCCATCCTTTGTGTCATTTATGTAGATAATCAAAGTTTGACCTAAAATTACAGGGTTGAATGTGTCTTCTTTTTGACCTCTGCGGGATTTGCATTTTCCCTCCCATTCTTAATCTCATAGAGAGAATCCACTTCTAGTTTGGTGATCACCAAAGAAAATAGGTTTTGATGTGAAAATCCTAACTTGCCTCTTCAAACATTACCACCTCCACAACACGCACCTGCTCCTAGCTTAAGCAAACCTATTGTCCCTGTCCAAAATAATATGATTCAAGAATTTGAATGGTGTTTCCCATGTAATCAGCCCCATGATCAGAATTCTTGTAATAATGGTGTGAAAAGTCAAGACTCTTATGTGCAAGGTTCCTTCAATCAACATGAACCAATGATGGAAGTCCCAAGTACTAATGTTGAAGAAACTCAAGGAGATTTCTTGGAAACCAATCTTATGTTCTTTGAGGTTGATGACTTTTGTGTGGTTAATCAAGCCGCATAACACTCAGATAGGCCACAACTCTACGTGGTGGATAATACAATGTCAAAGAAAAGGTAAATGGATGTAAGGTCTCATCCTCTTATTTCTCCATTTCAACGTGACATTCTTAATCAGTCCACAGACTTGAGTAAATTTTCAGCCTCCCCAACTTCTGCGAAGAACTCAAAAGGCGTATAATGAACAAATTTTGGGACACTCAAACTCATGTAACACTACAGACCCACGGAACACACAAGTTCCACGAACCAAAGAATTTCCACGAATCAAATAAAAAGGAAAGGGGAACATTGAACCTCCGATGCACAAATCCATGAGCTTTCCTTTCAATATTATTGAGTAGATGAATGTGACAATGTGGAATGCCTTGTCCATTCCATATCAATTGGATATTTTGCAAGAATATTTGAAGCGGCTCATTCCACCAGATGGGATAGTAAATCAAAGGCCAAGCCCTTCAATCATCTTATGTCAACCAAAGGGGCAAGTAAGTGAAACAAAGAAACCTCCTCCCTTTTATATCTCATTGATTATTGACAAGAATTTAGTGCATAATTGTATGATAGATTCAGGAGCCAACGACCTCTATGATGCCTAAGGAGATAACATACACTTTGGGGATTGAGTATGCTCCAATCACTAAGGGTGTTTTACAATTGGATGGTACTACAGTTAGAATGGTTGGAATAATCAAATGCCTTGAGCTAACCTTCCATGCATGCCCCAACCTAACCATTTCTCAAGACATATCAGTTATAGATCTCCTCCTCTCTTTACTATTTGTTTGTCAAGAGATTTCACACCAAGGTAGGAGGTTACTTGTCCTCAGTTTGTCTCATATGCTCTTGAGGACAAGGTATGGGACTAAGTTTACAATTAAATTTGAGCCTATATCAACTTATCATGTGGAAGTCCATGATCCTAGTCCTATTAACTCAAGTTTCATGGTGCAAGGAGAAATGAGTAGTGATTCAGAACCAGTTGAAGTAGTACATTCATCACAATCAATCCTTGATCTTATGTTAGATGAGTGGGCTAAGGAAAGGTATGAATTTGATCCATATGATATTGTTGTTGAGACAGGTTTAGGTACTTATTGCATCCAAGAAGAGGGGTCTTTTATCCCAAGTGCATTAAGAGAAAGTGAAGAGGATTCCCAGGGCCTATGGAAAATGTTTTTGATGGTTCTAGGAGTAAAAATGGAGCTGGGGCAGGTGTTGTTTTGATTTCCCCAAAGGGTGAGAAGTTTCTCTTTTCTCATAGGCTTCAATTTACATGTTCCAACAACATAGCTAAGTATGAGGCTTTGGTTCATGGATTGTTGTTAGCTGAGAAGAGGCATATTAAGAGGTTACATGTGTTTAGGGATATTGAATTGGTTCCATCAAGTAAGAGGAAAGTGTGCTACCAAGAACAATCTCTTAAGGGCTTATAAACATAGAGTTTGGGACCTACTTGAAAGTTTTAAGGCTATTAATCTCCAAGTAATTCCAAGAAAGTTAAATGTGGAAAAGATGGTGTTGTAGGGTCACAATTTGTTCCACCTAGAGATCTCATTCAAAGGCATGATCAACATGTTAAGATGGTGGTGAGACCATCCATCCCGAACAATAATGTGAGTTGGAAATTCTTTGAGAGTGATGAGAAAATTACCCATTTTATTAAGAATGAAGTTGAGTTCTCATCTAAGTTGTAGTCAAGGCTGCAAGAAGGCTATGGAGATCATATTATCAATTAAGAACTAACAAATTACCAAGAGGTATGGTTACTCTTGAAAGCATATTCAGCCCTGATGATGAGTTCAAAGGAGAAAAGAAAACATGATGCAACTAGTGAAGAAGACTATCAAAAGGTTGTGATTCCCAAGATAAGGAGTTCTTTACTTGGAAAGGTATGTGTGAAACTGAAAAATAAGTTTTTGTGTCCTTATGTCAGCAATATCATGATATTTTCTCATGGAGCTATGAAGATCTTAAAGGTTTTAATCCTAAAATTATGCAACATGTTATAGATCTTGACCCCAATGTTAAACCTGTTAGGAAAAAACAAAGACTTGTAAACCCCAAAATTGAACCCCTAATGAGGAAAGAGCTTTCCAAACTCATAGAGGCTAGAATTATATTTCCTATCAAGTACTCCACTTGGGTGGAAAATTTAGTTCCTGTAAGGAAGAAGAATGGGGAGATCAGGTTATGTGTTGATTTTAGAGATCTAAATAGAGCCTCCTTAAAGGATCACTATCCTTTACCCTCCATGGACCAGATTTTGCAAATAGTAGTGGGGCTGAGAGGTTCTCCCTTTTGGATGGATATTTGGATACAATCAGATATGGGTTAAAGAAGAGACAAGTTTAAGACAACTTTCACTACTAAATGGGGAACATATGCCTATGAAAAAATGCCTTTTGGGTTGTCTAATGTTGTGCTACCTTTCAAAGGGCCATGGATTTTGCTTTCAAGGGATTCATAAACAAGTTTATTATGATTTATTTGGATGATATCATAGTTTTCTCAAAGGAAGGTGAAAATCACATGGAACATCTTGAGAAAGTGTTTGAAATGTGTAGAGAATTTGGGGTGTCACTCAACCCAAAGAAATGCATTTTTTTGTCCCACAAGGAAAACTATTGGGTCACGTGGTTTCAAAAGAGGGAATAGCTATTGACCCGAGATAAAATTTCAGCCATCCTTTCTCTCTCCTTTCCAGCACATAAGAAAGCATTATAGTCTTTCCTTGGAAAAATCAATTTTGTTAGGAAATTTGTTCCTAAATTTGTGGGATTGGTCAAACACATCACTCAAATGTTGAAGAAGAACACTCCTTTCAAGTGGAATAATGAAGGTCAAGGATAGTTTCAATAAGATCAAGGAGGATAATAACTCAAGCTCCCACCCTCATTAACCCAAATTATGAAAAATATTTTATCTTGTATGCTTATGGGGTTGAGAGTAGTGTGGCAACCATTCTAACTCAGAAAAATAATGAAGGTTTGGAGAAACCAATGGCTTTCTTTAGTCAAACACTAAAGGACTATGAGCTAAGGTATAGCCACATGGAGAAAATTCTTTGCAATCATGAGGGACTCTCAAAAAATTCAAGCATATGCTTGCCAACAATCCTATCAAGGTGTTGGTTTCTCATCCTAGCGAGAAATTTCATAATGGGGGAAGAGGTTAGTGAGAAGAGGGCTAGATGGGTAGAAAGAATCATGGAATATGATGTCACAATCAAAGGCTACCAAGCTAATTAGAGGTAGAGGACTGTGTGAACAACTTGCATAGATGTTAGTAATGATGACCAAGAAGCCTCTTATGCCTTTGAGGAAGAAGAAGAACAATCAGCACACATGCACCTAATGGAAATAACTTTTTGGATGATATGGAAAGGTTCTAATAACTGGTGAATATCCCCTGGGATGGATAAAAAAAAAAGGAGACACTTCAAGATTCAATCTATTCCTTATGTTTTAATTGATGGCATTCTCTTCAAGAAAATCCTAGAGGGATTTTTGTTGAGATGCATTGGTAGAGATCAGATTGAGAGGATTCTTGGTGAATTCCATGAAGGCTTGGCTGGTGGTCATTTTTCTCAAGAGCTACACAACCATGAAGATCATGAGGGATGGTTATTTTTGCCCACACTATTCAATGATGCTCATTCATGGGTTAGGAAATGCAAAGAATGTGCCTTATTTACTGGTAAGAAGAGGTTGGCTTCCCTTCCACTTCATCCAATTCAATCAGACCATCCCTTCTCCCAATGGGGTCTCGAACTTCATTGGCATGATCAATCCAGTGTCTAGTGTTGGTCATAAATGGGTTTTGACTACCACTGACTACTTTACCAGGTGGACTAAGGTTGTTGCACTCAAAGAAGCTACTGAGACAACCATTCTAGACTTCTTAGAAGAGATTGTGACAAGGTTTGGGGTCCCTCATACTATAATATCGATAATGTTAAATATTTTGTGGGATTTAAGATCTCTGATTGGGATCTCAAACATGGTATCTATTTAAAAACTTCTTCCAACTATTACCCTCAAGGTAATGGCCTAGTTGAGTCCACCAACAAGAATTTGATCAGGATCATGAGGAGAACAATGGAAATAAATCGATGGCAGTGGCACACAAAAATTCAAACACATGCTCTTTGGGCTGATAGGATCACACCCAAAAAGATCAATAGGTAATTCTCCTTTCATCCTTGTGTATGGTAGAGAGGCTAGGCTTCAATATCTCTTGAATTTCCTTCATTAGAGCTAGCCCATCAACTGGAATTAGAAGGTGAAGATGAGAAGTAGTTAGAATGGTAGAGTTGGTTGAGTTAGAAGAGCTGAGGGAATCAACCATGCATAAATTAGAAGAGCATCAAAAGCTAACCAAATGGTGGTTTGATAAAAATATAGTGAGAAAACCTTCAAAGAGGGAGACCTTGTTTTGAAGTGGGATGCAGATAGAGCCAAACCAGGAAGACACTCCAAATTTGATGCGTTATGGAGTGGACCATACATCATCATCTCATCTGCAAGCAAGCTAATGCATTCGAGTTGTCAAAGATCAATGGGGAAGTACTTCAAATCCCAATTAATGGGATTTATCTTAAACCCTCTTATTGAGAGGGGTGTGTTTCATCTTGTACATAGTTGGTTTGGTTGCTCTCTTGTTTTGTGTTATTTTGGGGATTCCTTCTTTTGTCATTTCTTTTGTGATCACCGATTGAGATGCCCTCCCTCAATATTTTTTGGTGATCTTCCTTGAATAGTGTTGTATTGCACAAGTGTTGTCACTTTTTGTAGTTCCTTGGGTTGTTGGGTCATGATGAACTAAGTGAAGGAAAGAGGCATGTAGAATCAAGTGATGAAATGGAAGTGTTTGATGTTGATATGAGGCAAAGTTATAGTTGGGTTTCATTCCAATGTGTTTTAGTGAGTTCTTCAAGTTAGGGGGAAAAGTTAACAAAAATTATTCAAATTTAGGGTGAGTTCAGATCTTTCAAGATTATTTGTCAAGTTATATGTTGACTCCATGCCCAATGGATATAGAAGGCCATTGGTTCATACATTTAGCAAGAAAATGTCCCCAAGAGGTCACCAAAATGTTGTCAAATAAACATTCATATTTATTTGGATAACTTGTTGTAAAAATGAGGGATTTTCATCTTCATCTTCCTCTTATTTTCCTCTTTTCTTCTTCCCTTTTTCTTCATCTCCATGGTTCCTTTTTCTCATGGGGTTCCTTCCTCCACTTTTCCGTGGATCCTTAAAATCTGCACGGTTCCTATTTTTCTGTAGATCCTTAAAATTGCTTATCCCTATTTTGGATCCTTAAAATCTTTTTTCCACGGGTTTCTTTTTGGCCTCCACTTTTTCCATGGATCCTTAAAATCTATGGGTTCTTTTTTCCATGGATCCTTAAAATCATAGATTCCTTTTTTCTCCATCCTTTTTCCACGGTTCTTTCTTTTCATGGGTTCCTCTTTTTCTTTTGGATCCTTTAAAATCCAATTTTGGTTCCCTTTTCAAATTTCTCGGATAAAAAAGGGTCCAGGATCAAAATGGAGGAGTTGATCCATGGGGTGACACATCAGTGAGTGACCCCAAGGTTAAATTTGATGACCCCGTGGCGTCATTGTCAATTATGTATGCGACATGGTGATCTTTAAATGCTCATAACTTTTGATCCAGACACCAAATAAGACAAAAATTATATCGTTGGAAAGTATCTTGAGGAGTACTACATTATGGAAGCATATTTGGGTCACAAAAAATGTTATTTTTCCGTAATTATAGAAAAAATGATCGTGGTCATTTTTAGGTATGGGCTTGGAAAAATTGATGATGACCATGTTGGGTCTACAAACTTGAATGTTAAGTGGTCCTTGGTGGTTGTGGGAGTGGGTGATCTACTTAATTTTAGGTTTCCTCTTCTCCTTCTCTTTCTCCTATATATGCAACTCTTATTTTCATTGTAATGGATCCTCTTCTGAATGCAAGGTTATGTTCCCTTTTGTGTAGCTAAGTATTTTGAGTTGCAGAGATTTTGTGTTGGTGTTATGCAATGCACTTAGTGCCTCCTCCATTATTGTAATAGACTATGCACATTATAATCAATAATATTTTTTATTGTGGCTCTTTTTTCCCTTTAATCTGTATTATTTTGTTCTTTCTTCTCTATTATTTTTATGGCATGTTGTGTGTGAGTTATACTTGCATTATTTCCATCCTTTGTGTCATTTATGTAGAGAATCGAGTTTGGTAAAATTGCAGGGTTGAATGTGTCTTCTTTCTGACCTCTTGGCTTTGTATTTTCCCTCTCATTCTTCATCTCAGGAGAGAATCCACTTCCAGTTTGGTGCATCACCTTATTTATTTTAGTATTTCATCTTTCTGAACCCTAGTTCCTTGGAAATATTAGAGTAGAACTAGTTAGTATTAGAGTGTAGAGCTAGTTAGATTAGTTGCAGTGAACTGGAGTGAAAGGAACCAACCTTTTCACCTGGAGATTGACCTTAAAGGAGCCATTGTCCCACACTTTGAAGGTATTTCCATGTTTCAATTCGACAACTTAATGTTAACTTACATAACCTAATATAACACATTCTAATAACGCTAACATAAACTCACAAATGTAGCCATGTTAGGATTGATTCCTAACATAACCACCTACCTTAATACTATATACATGAATCATAAAATGCATTGTTCACGGTGTCATTTTTGTATAGATCTATATAGAAGTTATATATATATATATATATATATATATATATATATATATATATATATATCAAAATTGTTGAGATAAATAAAAGTTACCTTTTTATATTTATACATTATTATTGTTATGTACAATTCAAGGGCGAAGTGAAAAATTTATAAAAAATGTTTGATGGATATAGAACACTATTAAATTTAAACCATGGGTAAGGATTAAATTTTACAACAACCTATAGCCATCAAATAATTTTATAGGGATGAGAATATTTTAGTTTTGTCTTCAAATTATATAAAAGAAGTTATTATTAATATAATATTGATAAAAATATGATTTTTTTACAAATTTTTAACACAATAAAATTTATATATAAACATATGATTTTAAATGTATAAATTGGAAAAAAAATCCCTTAATAGTGAGGTGGTTACTTTGTTTCACTATGCCACAAAGAAAGCCCCATCTATAAAGAAAAATAACAATCGAGTTGGCTTTTCCCATAAATCTTGATAGAATTCAATGAATGGGATCAAATTATATAATTTGAATTTGAATTTAAAAGGTATAATGGTAGTGCAAGTGTGTGGAAAGTGGGTTTATACTAGCAATCGCACCTAAGCAATGCAATGGAGATGTTAAAAGAGAGGTGTAAAAGAAGTTAAAGTTTAAGGAGTGAAGGGGAAACATTACATGGAGAAGAGGGGAGATGAGTAAGGGGATTGAGGAGGATACTTGAAGCCATAAGCATTCTATCTACAACATGTGTTATGATGTGATGGAACACGACTGCCAAAAGGGGTGTGATCGATAGAAGGTGTACTCGGCCTCGGGCTTACATGAGACGTGGCGACATTGTGCATAACCAATTGTTTGCTCCTCCATGAAATCTCTTGACATGGTATTTGCTTGCAAGACATTAGTGGGGCATTTGGGTTCCGAATGAGTTGTTCACACTGCTTGGCGTCTCCTCAACATTCCGAAAAGTTCGCCATATGTTTGCCCATCATTTTCCATGACATTGCATTTAATATAAGAGGAAATCATCCAATAGCTAAGTAGGTAGTAAAGAATTTGAAAAGTTAAATATTGTGTCACTACACACTTAAATATTAATAAGTGATACAAATGATTTTCCTATTCCATGCAATGTTTGTTGAGTATTGAATTTGTGTTAATAATCACAACCTAAACAACCTTACGGTTTGTCACTTTTTGAAAATTTTACCTCGGTAATTAAATTCCATTTTGGTTGAACCTACCCAACATAGGCACTTACTAGGGTTAACATATCGAATAAATATTTTGTTTCATTTTTCTTTTCAACTACCAAGCGCAACACGTGTACTCCTATTGTCATGTGGGATATCAAATTGTTTATTATGCTCATTCCACAAATTCAAAGAGATGGTTATCTAAAAAATTTGGAAATATTTTACATTTGATAACACCTAAATCATGTAAGCCGATGCCAAATTTAAACCGAGTCTATACATAAGTTTAGTCACAAGTCACTAACATCTCATTCATATTGATAAATATTTGGAGAAAAGACAACAAATCCAATGAATTTGAAAACTCTAAATCATATGGATTATATAGGGATGATTGTTTAAAAAATATTTGACATCCATAAATTCTTAAGAAAACTATTATTAATTTTCCTTGGATGTTATCTTTACCATTTCTTTATGTTCCATTAAAATTATTTATGTTTTGTTATCTTGATGTTTCATTAAATGTGGATCAAGTTAACTTGATAACCTAGTCATTCGCTTTCCACTTGCCAAATGACAATGGTTGAAAATAAATGTCGAATGTGAAAATGGAAGTATGTATTTAAAGATAGACATCCCAAAGCTCCTAAATGTCGAATGTGAAAATGGAAGTGTCTAGTGAATTACATAGATATCTGATAAAATTGTACATTTTCACTATTATTTTTGTAATTAAATTTACAATGATATAGGAAACAAATTAATACCGACTCGAGTAAAATTTTAAAATCATTTAGCCATTAATTTGATTTTCACTACAAAACACGTGTTCTAGTTTTAAGTTGATACTTACATTATAGGCACTAGCCAAATCTTATTGTGTGTCTCAAGCTTTTTATTTAAAGAGCCATACCTAGGGTTCACGAGTGTAAGGTGAGATGAGGATTTGAATTTAAGAGGCATTTATGAATTAGGATGGCCAAGCAAGCATGCTAAACCTACAATCAATCAACCATTATGTTAATAGAGGGCACTATGATTGTGGCATTACCCATATTGGCATAAAGATCATATAATTTGGGGTTTATATATTAATTTATACCAAGAAATTAACCAACTAATGTGGGATTTATTTTTTATTCATTGAGGATATTTCGAGTCAAAAACAATTCAAGATGCACTAAAGAGGCATACCCCACTTTGAATAATATGATATGTGTATTTAGAGACAATTCAATGGGAGCTTTTTGTATTATGAAGCCACAAAGGAAGAGAGAAGGTCAAGCAAGTAAATATATTATTTTTGTATAATAATATAATGTATATATTGATAATTCACATAAGTATAATTGTTGTTGTCCTTTGTTTATACTTTATTCCATTATTTTGGGTAATAAATTGATTAAAATAATTGTTTTGTTATAAACATGTTTAGTTAGTTTTTGTATGTAATCCGAAATAATAAGTTCTATTAAAAGGGAATTGAACTCTGCCTAATATATAAAGTGTGATCATTATAGAATAAATTTTTAGTTTTGAAGAAAGATAGGAAGTGCGTTGTAAGACAAACCATTGATAAATAAAGAGCATGATTTTGAAATTAACTATGTTTTTTTAGTAAGACATCATGCAACCCAATCGGAGGAAGGAACAAGGGCCACTCCTCCCCAATGTGAAGGGAAGTTTTGTTCATTTCTTGTTCAACTATTTTAGTTTTTACTTCCAACACTCTTGTGTTTGAATTATAAAAGCTGTAATTTCATTTCGTATGTTTCAATTTTTCATAGTCATAGAATTAAAAGAATTTTCCTTTGTTTTCTTTTGTTAGTTCCAATAATTTCATGTTACATCCTTTAGTTATAACAGTTTTTTATTTCTCGTTTGATTAAGTTACATGCTCAATACATTCCAAATCATTTCCTTATAGCAGATAGTCTTCAAGACACCACCCCTAGTATTGCAAAAGTATTAAATTATTACGGTGTGAGTATCAACGAAGCTCATCAAGAAACACAACTTCAACACTCATTCATTTATATTATTATATTTACAAGCTTTACATTATAAAATCCAATCATAATGAACTTCCATGAAGCCCATACAAGCTCTTGGAGCCTTCAAGGCTCTATTTTCTTTATCTTAACCCTACTAACTAACCTATTTCCTTCCTCAGTGACTCTTTCTATATCTATTTGAATGCCTCCTCATATCCTCTCAAGAATGATGATTTACAACCACATAACTGCCTAGCTAGAGTTCATGGCTAACTATCCACATGAGTTACATCAAGTGGTGAGTTAGAGACTTCATTATATTACGTTTGGCTTCTAAACACTTTTTCAAAAAGAGACTAATGCATTGCTCACCCCTAAACTACTAAATTAACAATTCAAATATTTGAAAATGGTCCTTTTGGAGGGAAACTCCAAATTGACCTTATTACACACACTCAAGGATTCAATTAAGTTGGAATCCATCCGAAAACTCCAAAAATGACTCCTAAGTTACAATGAAATTTAAACTGTCTTTATGTGCTCTGCATTATCTCGTATCAAAAGGTGTTCAACATAACCATTTCTTACAAATCATTCATGTTGTTTATCCGATTGATGCTAATGTTTTTACAGAATTCCATGCCTCTGTTGAATAAAATTCGTGGAATTTTTTTCTGTCTCATGAGTGGAAATGATTATAGGATATGTAAAAATGGGTTGTTCAAAAGATCATGGAAACTTTCCCACAAAAATGCAATCAGCAAGTGTAAATCCAAACTCCATAACCTTTGCCATTATCTTCTCTACATATATCAAAATATGCTATGAAATGTATGCATCACCTAAATATGGAGGATGTCTTGAGGTTTTAGTGGCGACCCACGTGGCATTTGTTTATAAATATAATTAAATAAATGAAAATAATCTTTAATTATTTTGGTTTGTAATAAATAGATAACATCATTTTACATTTTTGAAGGGTAATATTGAAAAATTATCGTCATGTATAAATTTTTAACGGTATAAGTGGATGTCAAATTTAACCCATATGCCCGAGGACACAACCAATTATATTTAATATGGCATATCACCAATCTCATTGTTAAAAATCATGGACCGAGTTGATTAATTATGAAACTTTATAGTATCATGGTGGGAAAGAAACAGCATTTACATGATTTCTAAGCAATAAAACTAATGATTGACAACTATCTTTGGCCCCTTTTCTTTGTCTCTTGTTTTCTATTTGGTCTTACACACTCTACAACCTAGTTGGGACATTACTTGTTTATCTTTCATGGCTTCAGACACCAACGCCCAACTAGGACAACAACGCCCAGGCGCTCATGTCCCCTCTGGGTACCCCTGACCCTTTTCTACCTTACTTACCCTCTTTGGGTCTCTTTTATCTTTTGGGAATATTTTTCACTTATGGTTTGGCCTTCCAATTGTTAATTATGAAATTCAAACAAGGGAATCATATAAATACATAGTTATGTGTTCAAAATAAAGGACCAAGCACTAAGCATTACTATCATCACCTAATCTTGCATCAAAAAGGAACACCTAAAACACTCCAAAGGCATCCATCTAACATCATTCAAGGGACAAGGGATGCATACTCTGCATACACAACATAGGAAGGGAAGTTCATTCTATTCCATCCACACATTCTACTACATTGCTACATTATAGCTACAACCCGCTATCAAGTGCAACTTGCACAAGGGCATCCTAGGGCACAATTTCTACACACACTCACAATAACTACATGGAGTCTGAGATGTAGTGCAATGCTTGGTCGTAAGTTCACTCTCGGGGTGACTGTTGGGGTCAGTCCGACTCCCCATTTTGCATTTTCTTTTTAGGTTTGATGTGGTTTGTGGGCTTGTGCAAGTGAACATCTCTTTTGTAGGTTATAGGTACCTTCGGAGATCATAGTGAAAACATTAGGTGATCAACAGGGAAAAAAACAAATACCTTGTGACATAATAAAAAAATTAGTTCAGAGCTTTTTGTGAAGTCATGGGCACCCCAGATCTAGTCATCGGCACCAGACACCCCTATCCTACTATGGGCGCCCTGTCCATCATTGTTTGTGATTTCAAAATTTACGAGTGATTAATTACGACATTTTTTGCATATTGTTCATCACTTCTCCCTGCCCATATTAGTTCCAGATTATATGCATGAAATCAGCTAAGTCCTTTTATCTCATCTTCTTTGCTTAGGGTTTCATACTTTAAATCTTAGTTTTTTTTGTGTCATTTATTGTATTTTTATCATTTATATATTTATTTCAATAGTTACTCTAAGTAATTATTAGATTTAATTAATTCAAATTAAATTAAATCATTTGGTGAACCCCACTCATGATCATACACTTGGATCCTCATTCTTTTTCTTCTTTCATGGCTCCTAAAATCCTCTAATCTCCTTGCATGACTTACTTCAAATGCACCCACCTTGCAAATATGTTCTCCAAAAATCCCTAGACACTATGTATCTCCCTCACAATATGCCACCCACTCAAGTAAGTTCCATTTTCAATCATCTATCGATGACTCTATCGGTCCTAATCCTCCATCCAATCAACCCATCTTAGAGTCAATTCAAGCTTTACATTGTTTATTTCAAGACAAAATTCAAGCTATGGAAACAATGATTACATCTCTTAAAGTTGAAATCCAACATCTCAAGGATGCTTCTCAAGCCCATGTTAGTTCTCTTCTACATCTCATTCTACTTCTATGTCTTCTACATGTGCTCATATAAGTGAACCCCAAGTCTATACCACTACCCATGCCTCTCAAGTTTGATTCAAATGTTAAGCAACATGATATTCTTCCGAGCTCCTTAATCACCAATTGATCAACTTTCCAACTACTCATTGTTATCCTCCTTATCGGCTTGTAAAATACAAGGTCTCCCATTTTGTAATTATCATAGACTTAATGGACATCATGACGATGATTTCTATGCTTTAAAATGAAGAATCAAACACCTTGAGCATCAGGGTTTTATTTCATTTGCTTCACAACATCCTGCTACATATTCAATTGCTAAATCCCAATGGGCTCCTAAATCCAGTCCTTCCATGTCTAATGAGCATCATTCCATAGTTACTAATGTTCCTCCTTTGGTAAGTCAAAGAGCCCCTATCCAACCCATTCCAACTAAGCAACCTCCTCTAAAAATAGTCCATCCCTCCTCCTCTCAAGCCTTCTACAACGTTACCAACTCCAACTAAGCAACCTCCTCTAAAAATCATTCCATCCCCTCCTCCTCTCAAGTCTTCTACAATGTTATCAATCCCAAATAAGCCACCACCATTCAAGATCCCTCTCCACCTCCTCCAATTAAGTGTCCAATTCTTTTTGTCAAACAAGCTAATC
The DNA here is from genome assembly GCA_018340775.1 of Taxus wallichiana var. yunnanensis. Classification (NCBI taxonomy): domain Eukaryota; kingdom Viridiplantae; phylum Streptophyta; class Pinopsida; order Cupressales; family Taxaceae; genus Taxus; species Taxus wallichiana. The sequence continues at coordinate 809,416,891 of CM031240.1, read as the reverse complement.
CTTACATTGATGGTTGAGACACATTTCAAACTCCGCCACCATGGCATGGTCCTTCTCACATCACCACATAGATCTCCATCACACACACTTGGGGGCATCATGCTTTCTCCCCTTTATTCTTACCAATTTATCTTTAGCATCTAATATACATTTTTTTGCTTTGTGCTCATATCTAATATTTTTTACACTTTCAAACCCTTTATGATACACACATTGTATCATCATTACCCTATGATGCACTCTAGTTCCATGGTTCATACTTGACTGTTGAGGGTCTAAATTTTGAAATGAACCTCACATCATTCATTTCACACTTCATTTGTGCTTCATGATACATCTTTCTAGCACCTATTCTCAAACACATTACCCGATGACACACTCTTGTTCTATGGTTCATTCTTGATTGTTGAGGGGTTATTTTATAAATGAACCTCATCTCATACACATTTGATGGGGGCGCATGCTACTCCTACCATCATTCACACATTTTACATACCATCCATCACACTCATACATTACATTTGCATATCTTGGTTGCATCTATTCTTGTTAGCTTATTCTACTTACATGTTACACTTTTTTTACTATGCTAGATGGATTCTTAGTATGTCATTATTTTTATATATACACATGCACATTCACTTGGTATTTTGAGGTGAATGTAGATCTCTTACAGATTTTTACATGCTGCAATGATGCTTGTAAGTACCTTTTACCAGTCCCACCGAGGCTCTTAGGGGCATCTAATTTCTCTACTATCACATACTACTATAAGTTCTATTTTTTCATTTTCACTAATTCTCATTTTAGCACATTACTTTTATTTTTGTTTATTTATACATGCCTTGACATACTATTTATCTTTCTAACATGCTAATGGGTGCTTCATGTGTAGAATTTACCTTTATAGGACTATATGCCACCATGGTTATTTGATACATTTTGCTTGACATTGTTTCTCATTTATATGTTATTGTTTTGGGCTATGCCCTATGTATTCTTGATCACTCATTTATGCTTTTGGCCGCTTTGGCCTTGATTGTCTTGTGACATTGTGAGTGATGTCCCATGTTTAAAACCCACTTTTGTGGTCCATTTGTTTGCACACTTGCTTGTTACATTGTCTTTTTATTGCATGCTTGCTACTTTTTCTACTAACACATGTTACTAGCCACTTTGTTTACATGTGCCTTGGTTTCTACCATGCACATCCCCTACCCTTGTAGGTATACAATTCAACACAACATCAGGTCTCTCTTTTGGGCCACATTCTCCTATAGTGTCGCATGCACCCCAAATGAGGGGGACATACATTGGGTGAAAAATCACCCCTACAATAGCTCAAAGCTCATATCTACAATATAGGTCTACACACACAAAAACACAAGGAACACACATCACAAATGACCCAGAATCTATGACTTGGGTCCTCAACACAACATAGACACAACACCCAACATCATAGACATAGTAGTTCCTGGGTGGCTGTGTCCTCCCCAGGCTAATGTCTCCGGGGGCACAAATAATCACTTATATCATCACAAGTTACAAAGTCTTCAGAGATTTCATAGTTACATGCACAATCCTCAATCACATAATGCATTCTATCTCCTTCAATCGATACAACTTAGAACTAATCGGAACTAATGAACAAATCGGACAACAATAGGAACAAATCAGGGATTCACCATCTACATAGTGGTGCTTATGGGCAGAGTCATGGAACAAGAGTAACACTAGACTCTCTCCCCAACACTTTCTCTTTGGCATGAGATCACCCAAAAACATGCACTTGGCATGATCACCCAAAGATCACCCATGAGATCACCCAAAACTCGCACTTGGTGTGAGATCGCCCAAAAAACTTGCTATTAGCGTGAGATCGTCCAAAAAACTCACTCTTCACAACATTTCAGGACACTTTTCTATCCTTTACACTCTTTTACATCAAGTGCACACTTTCCTTTACTACTACTTTTACACACTTTTTTTACACTTTTGCTCATACTTTGATTTATCATACATAGGACTTTGACTACTCTTTCACTCTTCTTTTGCAGGTTCATCCTTAATATGTAACAAGAAGTAACCTAATAACAAGTACAAGCACAACAATAGGTACAACACAACGCATACACTTCACCCCTAGGGTCACTTTCCTTTCCTAGTCTCCACGCTTCACTTTGCATCATTCCACGCTTCACTTGTCCACTCACACACGCTTTTCACCACACGCTCTATATGATCATAAGGTACACATCTCTTATCTACTTTATGTTATCGAGTATTCACTCAACAACATAAAGTGGGGGAAAATGTAGACACAAAATCACACACTTGGGTACATTTCTAGGTCTTAAAAGCATACTAGCATTTACATGATTCCTAAGCAAGAAAACTAGTGATTGACAACTATCTTTGGCCTCTTTTCTTTGTCTCTTGTTTTCTATTTGGTCTTACACACCCTACTGACCCAGTTAGAACTTTACTTGTTTATATTTTATGGCTTTAGACACCAATGCCATCCAGAAGCCCTCAGTGCTCTTGTCCCCTATGGGCACCCCGACCCTTTTCTACCTTATTACTCTCTTTTGGGTCTCTTTTATCTTTTGGGCATCTTTTTCACTTATGGGTTGGCCTTCCAGTTGTCAATTACAAAATTTAAACAAGGGAATCATATAAATACATAGTTATGTGTTCAAAATAAAGGACCAAGCACTAAACATTACTATCATCACCTAAGCTTGCATTTAAAAGGCACCTAAAGCACTCAAGGCATCCATCTAACATCCATTTAAGGGACAAGGGACTGTATACTCTACATAAACAACATAGAAGGGGAAGTTCATTCTATTCCATCCACACATTCTACTACATTTCTACATTCTAGCTACAACCCACTATCAAGTAACTTGCACAAGGGCATCCTAGGGCACAATTTCTACACACACTCACAAGAACTACATGGATTCTGAGATGTAGTGTAGTGATCGGTCATAAGTTCACTCTCGGGGTGACCATTGGGGGTCAGTCTGACTCCTTATTCTACATTTTCCTTTTTAGGTTTGATGTGGTTTGTGGGTTCGTGCGCAGGTGAACATATCTTTTGCGGGTTATGTGTACCTTCGGTGATCATAGTGTGAACATCAGACGATCAACAGGGGACAACAACGAAGACCTTGCAACACAAAAAAATCATATCCGGGAGATTTTGCGATCACAGGCGCCAAATTCGATCACCAATGCCCAGCACCTCTCTGTCTGCTGTGGGCAGGCACCTCTGACATCATTGTTTGTGAGTTGCAGAATTTATAGAGATTAATTACGACATTGTTTGCATCTATTTTCATCACTTCTCACTTCCAGATCAGTTCAGATTGTGTATATATCAGTTAAGTCCTCTTATCTTATATTCTTGCTTAGGGTTTCATACTTTAAATCTTAGTTTTCTTGTGTCATTACTGTACTTTATCATTTATCTCAATAGTTACTCCATAATTATTAGTTTTAATTAATTCAAATTAAATTAAATCAAGTGTAAGAAGCTACGCCATTGAATGAAATGACGACGCCTATCAAAATTTTTCCCCTGAAAATAATCTAATAAGCTATGTAATTATAAGAACATTTGTTTGAAAACATGTTATCTTAGTGATCCTTTTGGAAAATTGTAATATTATCGTATGAGTTCAATGCATGTAACCTATGTATTTTATTACTACTATTTACTGATTATTGAATTTAGACCTTACTATATGCGCCAAAAATTATTCTTTATAAACCTGTGTTTTTCTTTCTAAGATATTTATTATTTTCATTGTATTTGACACATTATTTTTTCAAACTTATTAAATTGGAATATGTCGGTTTGTAACAACACATACATATTCGAAATATGGAATTCCTTTCTATATAGATTTATATATAAATAATATCACACACACACACACACACACACACACACACACACACACACACACACACACACACACACACACACACACACACACACACACACACACACACACACACACAATAATGTATAACTTATTACTAATGTATATTTACTAGAACATTTCGTTGTGGATTTGCATATTTTATATCATGAAGACAATGAGATGAGACTGTCAAACTCCCCGAAGGAATCTAATAAGCTATGTAATTATAAGAGCGTTTCTTTGAAAATGTGTTAACTTAGTGATCCTTTTGGAAAATTGTAATATTCCTAGTTTTTATTAAAATGCATGTGGTCTATATTTTAATAATAATATTTGAAGTTATCGAATTTCCTATGACCTTACTATATGTGTCGAAAGTTATTTTCAGTATACCATGTTTTTCCTTTCTAAAATACCTATTATTTTCATTGCATTGGCACATTATTTTGTCAAGTGTTAATTAACAATATGTAAGTTTGTAACAACACTTGTATATTTTTACTGATAATATTGAATGTTTTCAATTATTTAACTCATGCATAGAGTTGACTAGTGGTTATTAACATTAAATTTATATTTGTGTTTATTGTGAGATGGTGTAATGATGGTAATAATTAGGCCAATTTTTCCGTCTAGCTTGGGATTTAATTGATTTTTGACTATTATTTTGTTTCAACACATATGTCAATTTATTATTAGTATACCTATTTTTCTTTAACATGTTAGTGTCTTCATCTTCAATGCTTTTAAAACTGATTTTTAGTGAAGTTTGAATGATTTGAATTTAATTAAAGCTAAATTGTTTTTCCTACATACCTTGAAGATTTTTGTTTAATTATTAGGTGTATATATGCCTAAACAACCTCATAGTTCCTATTTATATGTTTAAACATTAATGTATTCTCTTGAGTATTATGTGTTTACTTGGTCTTTGATATATGGTGGAGGAGGGATTTGAGTTGTTGGGGATTTCAATTGGGCTAACCATCTTCCCTTGGTTATCTGGTGTATCCCCTTGAATCCACTTGAATTGTGCATGCCTCATGTTGTATGTGTGAGAACAAGAAATACTTTGAAATTTGTCATCATATGCTCATAATATTTTCAAAGGGTGCACATTCGATGATCACTCCTCCATTACCTTTAGAAACATTTTAACCATTAGTGCACAAGAATTTTGCCATATGTTTGTAGAACACACAACTTGTTCTTTGTAGTTGTCCATTTGTATCATTAAACATTGGGAGGGTAGTTTTGCATAGGGTACCCCACGTAGCATCAAATCCTCTTGAAACTTCCACCTATGTTGACGATTACATGACACAAACTTCCTCGTTAGAGACTCTCTTGTTCATTGAAGATGCCCACTCTAAGTCTTATGACAAACACTAAAATAGTAATACATTATTTTGTTTTATTAGTTCAAGACTTATGTTATTAAAACACATTATAATGTTTTTACAATATCCATAAAAGATACAAAACCAATCAAGGTTCTCTAGGTTGTCGATAATTAATACATATTTAATATTGAACACGCATTATATCAAATAGGACAATCGTTAATATAAATTATTGATATGTAAGTTTGGAACTCAAGTTTTGAGTTCGATTTTTGTGAAAACATCAAGCTTAAAACTGAAAAGTGGGGCTACAAAGTACTACAAAAAGCGTAAGCATTTCATTAGTTACATGGTGGTTAAGGCATCATCGATTAGATTGAAGAGCAATTCCGAAATCAACGACATCACCCCTAAATTCCTCATCCAACAAAACATTACGGAGTTTCAAATCGCAACACACGGTTTGTAGGTGTAGTTGTGATGCAAGTAAGACAATTCATGTGCATTGTCATACAAAATGCCTAGTTCATTGCCGCAATCTCAGCTACCTTTCCACTTCCACTTCCACTTTGACATGCAAATGTTTATGCAAGCTTTCATTTTCCATGAACAACAACACCGAGGTCCGTCGAGCACATTTATTGTCTTTACCAAATTGTGATTCCTAACGTTCCCCAATGTTTTGCATTCTGCGAGGAAGCTTCTCTATGCATGTTCAAGTTTGATTTTATGAATACCTTCATCAAATTAAAATGCCTATGTAAACATAATCATAGTTAAAGGAACTCATTAAATTATTGAGGTTACTGAGGCTTTGGTGGTTGTTTTTAGTTCTTCCATCGAGATCTTCACATACCTTGTTTTTATAGAAGCCGATTGAGATAAGGGGTGCAATATTTTCAGCAAAATCTAGGTGTATATTATCCAAATGTCCATCTTGGTAAAACAAAATGTTGCAAATAAACCAACGAGTGTGGTAATTAAAATTGCATTTTCTCTTCTTTGCCAACCTAGACACCGATTTCATGAGGCACCAAATCTATTTGTGCGACTGAGACACATCTAAAAATGAATTTAGATTGTAGATGTTAGCAACTTCTAAAGGGCTACTTCCAGAAAGATTGTTACAACATAGATGAAGTTCCTTAAGATGTGTACGTCATCCAATTTCTAGAGGTATCCTTCCGTAGAAATGGTTCATGCTCAAATTTAGCGTTCTTAGATTATTGAGTTTTGTTACGCTCTCTAGGATAAATCCAAATGACATATTGCCATCGAGATAAATATATTAAATGTCACACATGAAAAAATAGTTTTCTACGAGAATGCTTCATCCCAATTTAATGTAACTCAAATCTATGGTTGCAACATTAAAGAGTTCCCTATTTCAGAAGGAATGATGCCCATAAGGGAATTTTTATCCATGTAAAATAATACCATTGAATAAAAACTTCTAAACATTCACGTAAATAATACACACAAGATCAAGACAATAAAGTAGAGCAAGATAACATGTAATGTTTTTGTTATAACACCACTACCTTCTCCTATCAATATGCTCATTACATCCTTTTGTGTGATTGTCGGTTTCCTATTCTACCACATTTTGTTCTTTTAACATTTCACAAACACAAAATTTTAATGATATATGCTTTCTTTTTTATTTCACTTATAATAATATATTATATAACATTTATTAAATCATAAATAATTATGTGTTTGCGATATGACTCAACTTCACACCAATAACCATAAAATAAAAAAACCAATTAAAAATAAAAATAATTTAAAAATTTATGAAACATTTAAGTATTTCAATATTCATTGGATTAATTCGCGGGGCGTTTACTTTGAAGAAGGCATTTTGGAAAGTGTCAAATTCCGGTGGCTTAACTTTACGAGGTGCGGATTTTAGATATTTTTGTAATTCTTAGATATTTACTATTTTAGATATTCATCTTTGACTCCACGTCTTGTTCTATCTCTGCTTTTCAGCGGCACTAATTACTGGACTTGCCATCCAATGATATAGGTTTATTTTTTTCGTTTCCCGAATTCAAAATTTCGTCAACAATTTTTCACAATTCTAAATCATCGACCGCACATTACGAGGAGTTGCCGAATCGAGTTCTTGTTGTAATTCGACGGTCTGAGCCTTTGCGATATTTCGATAATTTATCAATGGTTCTGATCTTATTAGTTCTTTACATGCATCTATAAAAATTCTCAACGTGCACATTTAAATCACGGAAATACATTAGCTTCACTTCCGTAATTCCATCGACTTGTAACTCTTGTTTTTAATTTATTTATTGGTTCACGTGTTATGTAAGTTTTAATTGTCTTGTTTTAACTTTTTAGTGTGTTGTGTCAATAAGTTTTTTTATTTAGTATTTAAATACGTGTGCCTGGAAAATAAATAGTTTGTTCTTATAAAGAGTCAAATTATCTTTTGGAGTCTTTGTTAAAGTTTGTTTTTTAAATGTTAAGTCTTACGTAATTATAATTTTTTTTTAGGAATTTGGTTTAATTTTGAGGTCCTTTAAAAGTGAAATGCGTGGGGATAATTCTTTTGTTTAGTTTTAGTTTTATATTTGTTTAATATGTTTTAGTATTTATTTTTAATTTTGTTTTTATGTGTTTATTTTAAAATAAAGTCATTGTATTAGTCTTATGGTGCATTTTCTCTCGAAGTCAATTAAAGAATCGATGCAGTTCTAAATGAGTTGCAATTTACGCCAGAGAGGATAACAATGTTTAGTTTATTGGAGTTGTAATTTTTCTATTTTAAGTTTGTGTGATGGGGAGAGGACAATATAGTAACTTCCAACAAAAAAAACATTGCCTACTATGCCTTGATGGATGTCCGTATGTTGCTATAAAGCTCGTATTTTGTTATGGGCCACACGTATGTTGGTATAGGTGAGTTGATCGGGGTGAATATACAGTTGTTTTATTTGATGAAACAATCACAATGTCTCTTGACGATGACCATGTCTTCGATAAGATACAACTATGATATTCATTTAAAAGATAACATGTTGTATCATTTGGTTGAACACTTGGCGTTTATTTACAAAAGTTCATATTTTGGCATTTAAATGTTCCCAAAGCGTAGACAACAATCCCATTTTGTCAGTATCCTTCAATCACTTCATTCCATGAGATGACATATCTCTAGGGAATTTTATGTTTGGTGGGTAGATGAGATTAAGAAACCTGCCAATGATACCCAAGATGTTGTAGCGGAAGAGCATCTCCACGCTTCTTATAAACGAGGCTTCCATCTTTGTGTTCTTATCCATCCGATTCTACTCCCGTTGTACATATTCATCAGCTTTTGCAACCGCTTGCACCACTCAGGCACAGAGAGTGGTTTCCTGTTTACATTTGCCAGCATACTCCTCGCCTTGTTTCACCATATGCAACAAACAGGGCTCCAACCCAATTAGTTTAAATTTGCCAAAGTACTCCCAACCTGTGCCAAAATATAGAGGAATTTTGTTAGATATAGTTGCAAATGTTTTGATAGACATGTATGCAGAATGTGGAACCTTACATAAAGACATGTGAACTGTTTAGCAAAATGTAACTTATGTTCTTCGCTCAAACATCTATCATAGATCATAGAATATATTTTACATCCAAACCATATTATACACATAAAATTCAAGCCCTCTCCGGCGTAACTTGCAACTCATTTGCAATTGCTAGTTTATATTTATTCCATATCTACTAACCTCGGTGCAAATCAAAAGTATGAAACATTTGGAATAAATTAATGAACGTGGCAATACTTAAATATCCCATAAATATTAAAATAGTTTTTTTAAAAAAACCTCTCAATAAATCTTAGTATTTTATTTCATGTTTGGTGGTGAGAAACAAAGTGATAAAATAAATATATAGAATAATAAAGGTTATGCAAGTGACATTAGCAAGAGGGCGTGTATCTTAAAGTAGTAAACTGATTTTTTAAAAGATATTCTTTGTTTTAAAATTTGAAGAGAATAAAATACGGCAAAGAAATATGAAGTGTGATAGGATGGAGAAATTGTAATTAATTGATTAGGATTTTGTTTATTTATGGTGTGTATATATATAAATATAATTTTGAGAAATATGTAAAACATGATCATTTATATCTATCAAATAACTTTTGTAAAAAAATTAATATTATCTTTCAAATTATCCACCATTAATATTGGTATAATATTAAAAAAGAAATTTGTATTTAATACAATAATTTAAGATAGGAATAACTTTCAAATTCTTAGTATTATTTACTAGCAATCAGAATAATGCAATGTGAACACCGAACGATATAAGTTGTTTGATTTGGAGGGATAGTTAATTATTTTTGTAGTTGATGTTGATAAGGGGTGTGATTGATAGTGTAAGTGTAGGAATACAGATGAAATATTACATTGAAAGGTTCTATTTGTACATTGCAAATTTGTTACAAATTTGTACATATACATTTGTAAATCTTATATCATGAGTGGTAGCCTCTTGCGGAATATTTTATTTGAACTAAACATGAATACATGAAGACATGTGGGGTGTTTTGTTGGAGTGGATGGTGGATTGCAAGGTGGAAAGCAGTTAGAAGGAGAGGAGGAACTGGTTGTATATGTACGAGGAACCGAAGCAATGTCGGTACGTGAGACAATTTCATGTGGCGTCCCAAATAAATGGGAAGATGTGGCAGTAGTAAGCAAAGATGAGTTCGTACGGAAGGAATTGGTATGGTCGTGCAAAAAAATTCCATGCAGGTGACTTGCAGGAATATTGGTTGGCAATCCTTCACTAGTTGAATTTGATGGTAAGATTGGAATGTCAAGAAATGGTAGGTTGTTGGTCGATGTAAGTTGATGGATATTAGATATTTCCTTTGTTCTACGCTCTAGGTGACGACGTTGCTGCTTAGTAGTTATGTGAACTTTATTTTGTGTGTAGTTCTATCTTCGTCGGGCTCGTTTTGTAGGAGTCGACATGATTGAGAAGTCACAAATTTATGGAGTACCACCTGTTGAAAAAAATCCATGCAAGTGAGCAAGGAACGATGCATTGTTTGATGACATACAAATGCAGAAATATTCAAAATCAATAAATTATATACAATTGAAATGCATGTGGAGTTCCAATGGAAAATATGCGTAAGAGGTAAAAAACTGCATATGTTGCTAAAGGAAAAGAATATTAGTTATATGGAAAAATATAGTACATTCGCATAGTCTACAAGGATGCAAATATGTACATAACAAATGAGCAAGTAATATTCATTTATATTCTTAATAGTACTTTCAATCCACATAGTAGTAGGAGGCAATAATATGTCAATGTAAAAGGAAATACATCAGTTTACTTTAGAAGCATGAAAAAGAGCGAAACATTTTCAGAAGTGCTAATGGACAATTGTGGAAGAGGGTGAAGGAAAGATAGATATGAAATAACTAACATAATGTTGATAGTTCAAAGTATAGAAAGGGACGAGGGAGGATGTAAAGTTTGAAGGGATGGGTGTGTTAGAAAACATTGAACAATAAGAAGGATCAATTCCCTGAAGGTGATTATTATAGATACTCTAAGATAAAGCTTTGGATCCATATTTTTCCGTAGCAATTTAACACAAACTTTGTTGGTTTTGGAAAAACAAGCTTGGAATAGCTAAAATTTTCATGATATCATAAAAAATACATCCAACTATGGGAAATGATAAATGGATCCTTGCAAAGATGTTTTTGGAAGGGTTGTGTGGTTAAAATTTTGGAGGGATTCGACCATGGGATCATAAGTTGTGAGCAAAACCACTTTAGGATGAGCTAGGGCACAATGGCGGTTTTGATAGCATCAAGGGTGTAAAAACATGTTTTTCAAATTTGGCATATGGAAAGCAGAGTGTTGCAAAATTTTGGAACATGGATAGCAAAGTGTTGCAGATTTCAGAATATGGAAAGCAAAGTGTTGCAGAATTTCGAGATTTGCTAGAGAAATTGTTATGAAACATGAAAGAATTTCCATTATTTCAAACATAACCTATATTCAATATGGTGCTTGTTGATGTTTGAAAAAATACCTCGATGAATTGTGTTTCATGGACTGTAATAATTCACAGCCTATTCATAAGCATTTTTATGCAATCAGTTGGTGTAAAGAGAGTAGCATTTCCTAATTTGACCCTCATTTGGTGCCAAATTTGAAGCCTTGCAAAAAGAACAAAAAAGGAGTAAAAAAGGTCTTCTTGTTGTTGTTATTTATCTGTAATTATATCTACAAAGCACAACTATTAAACAGTTCTAATCATGTCAGCACACAATCTAACTCTAGAAATTGATTCATGGGCACAAGCCAAATACTCTTATGTTACACCCAATAAAGGCTTATTTCCCCATTGATGAAGTTTATATAGCCTTTCTGAGCATAATATTTTTCTAAAGGATATCTTTTGCTAACTCACGAAGTTTTTACAAAAAAAAATTATTCTAATATTGTAAATAATTATTTTTTGAAAAAACATCAACCATGTCTGTATATAAGATGTATATAAACTAAATTTACCGAAGTTTATAAAGTATCGATAGTAGATTTAATGTAAAAGATTCGCCAACCCCTCTTCATTTAAATAACTGATTGAAATGCACAAAATTGTTCACAAGAAAGCAAAGTATGTCCTCAGTCACCTTTTTGTGAGGCTTCCTGATGAAAGCAATTGCTCTTTGGTAATCTTGACATTGCCACTTCATATGACATCCCTACCAGTAGGCCATCTAAGGGAATCTTGTAGTCGTTGGGAGGCCGTACCAAGCAAGGATGTCTTGATCTTGAGGCACCATAACAATGTCGATCATACTCCTCCCCAAGAATTTGATTGTGGGTCACACTGTAGCAGGGAATAAAGTCCTCCACATCCCTGTTGTAGAGACCCAGTTCTTTAACAAGTGTAATTCCAAGAGAGAGTACCCCTATGTCGGAGAAATCTGCCATTACTTGCTCCCTGATGAAAAAGATAATTAGGATCACAATTTATCCATATTCACTCCAACATTCAAGAGAAAATTGATATAATTTGTCTCAAAAACAACAAATACAAGATCATGTCTTGTGAAAAGAATCCCACAAATACATATAATCAAAGAGAACTTCAATAAAATAAATAACTTTCTGGATAAAATATGTGACAAGATTGAAACAATATACACTCTATTTTTTATAAGGACTAAACTAGCAATCGCATGTGCACAATGCAATGTGAACGCCGAACGGTATATGTTATTTGATTTATAGGGTTAGTCATTACTTTTATAGTTGATGTTGATAAGGGGTGTCGATTAGAGAGTTGTTTCTTGGTGCAAAGCAAGGCCAACTGGAAGTTTTTCTTATAATCCTAGGATCCCTACATGCCACCTCAAATAATAAAAACTTCGACAAGCACTCGGAAAAACATAGAAGGCATTTAACATATGATCCAAGGAATATCATCCTTAAATCAATCAAATAAGCCTGAACCATCTAGACCAAAGACACTCGAGACAACCGAGCAGGACACAAGCTTTGAAATTTTATTTTCAAAATTCAATTCCCACAAGGCTTTCATGTATGAATGTAAATCTCCATGTTAAATAAACAATACTCACGAAGTCCAGACATCTCATGACGCAAAACAAGAAATACCTAACTAATCCAAGCATGACATCAAGCAAATCAAACACTACCCATCAAAGAAAAGTAATGTGCAATACAAAAGCAATCATTTTTCTTATTCCAACACAAACTACCGAGCCACCTAGAAGATTTTTCTTACAATCCCAAGATCCCTGCAGGTTGCTACAACTTCTGTATCAATAGTTTCTATGACTGTGTTGTTGTCTGCTTTTGATAGAATTTGTGTTCACATGCCAATGTCAAAGATAACTCCATCCACATTTGATTGCTTCATGCTCCAGACAACAAACCTTAAAAGTAATTAATCAGTGTTTAATGTAAGCTCCGAAAGAAAATTAACAAACAAAAATCTTACCATCTAAAGCAAATTTGAGTCATTGTCCCCAACTTTCCTTCCTATCAGCAACTCCAGAAGAACAATTCCATAACTGTATACACCAGATTTCTCATTAAGCCTTGATGTTCTTGCATAGTCAGGGTCAATGTAACGAATAATACCCATAACATAGGTAGAGGTGTGGGTTTTGGCCGAGGAGATGTACTTGGAATAAAATCTACTAAAGAAAGAGTTTGATCAACCCTCTAGAGAAATAGTGCTAGGTTGTTGCACAACTACTTTACAGAACCATTTAAATCTTTGAAGGGAGAAAAGTAGAACCCGCAACACTAGGTCCGGGGTCAAATCAGACATTTGCACAAGTCCTAAAACCAGACATCATTGTAAGAGTAAAGGGACCTTAAAATGTCAAACCCACAGGAATAGAAACTAAAGATTGTGAACATGCAAGCTTAGTACTCGATATTTCACATAAAAAATAGCCATGATTTCCTAAAAGATTTGGTTCTTTATATTTATAAAACAATTATTAATACATTATTCAAGGCAAGCTATAAAAATATGAGTGCCCTATTCCTTGAATACAGACTTTGTGAGCTTCTATAATTACATTTCAAACATATATCATTTTTCACTACCTCCATTTCATAAATCTAGGAAAAAAATCTCTTTAAAAGGATCCTACAATCTATGTTGCATATACAATATGCACACCTAACCATTATATAGAATGATTGAAAGTGACACTATAAATATTCTAAATCATTAAACTACAACACAAGTTTTAGGCTGCTACCAAGAGTTTCATATGTTCATCTCGAACCATTGGAACTATATGAATAATAATTTAGTTCAAATAACTACCAAGTGTGTAGGAGGCGTTCGAAATTAAAATTTGATTAGAGTAAAAATAAGCAAATGTAACCCAAACAAAGGCATAAATGATAAGAGTTAAACCGGTGTCACATGGAAACAATTCCCCAAGAATTTAGTGACATCCTGAGCAATTTGGGGATGGGGGACAACTTGAAATGGGCATCCCCTCTCCCTGAATGTTAATTAAAAACAATTCTTTTTTAGTTTTAAAAATACTGACACTTTACACTTGAAAATTGAACCCATCCAAAAAAACTTATATTTACGAAAAAAATTGAGCCTGGATCTCATAAGTATCTTGAAAATCATTAAATATAGTACAAATCCTTTAATGTCATTGAATATCCATCCACAAAACATGGGAAATTTATTGCCATGCAAGGCATATAATCCAATTAGTTCTCGACTGGACCAGACCCCTTAAGCTCCATTGGAATTTGCAGACAAAACCTTAGAAGAACATAAATGTAAAACATAAGATGCACAATGCCGGGCATGAACTGCATTTTTTAGTCAGATGTTAAAACATGTACATAATCATAAACATGCAATGGATTAGTGAGAAACAATGCTCACAACGATAGTTACAACATTTTGAAATGAGATGATCTGAAACATAATTAACTATTAAACACATGTCAAATCAGATAAAAAAACTCAGTCTTTAACAACCTTAAAACCTATCAATAATAAATCAGATATCATCTTATTGGCTAATTAGTTCGAATATTACAATATTTTCAGTATATATTGACAGAGAGTCAAGAGCTTAAAAAGTTACATCTACTTAATAACGCATGCATAAAGTGATGCCTCCATAAAATTACTAAAACCATGCGCTAAATGTCCCGTGAGAATAATATGTAAAACCACTTTTCCCCTAACGCGCCTCAAGAGAAATGGAAAGGGGGGGTTCCATTGATGCAACCATCGAAGAATCCATCCACCCAATATTGATGGAGTCCAAATTGGAGCTGACATCAATAAAAGGCGGTGGAGTGGGTTGAACCAAAATCTTTGTACTGCTAGTTAACATCGACACAACATTCGATATTGATGGTCTCATCTCTGGAGCGCTTTGCGTGCACAAATGAGCAATGTGGATTACCCTTACTATCTCTTCCTTATCGATTTCAGATTCTCCTTTTGCAATTCTTCTATCTACCAGCTCAAATGCCTCATTTTTCTCATGTAAACTCGCCTGTACATAAACATAGGATTCTTCAAGATGCCCCTCAGAACAAGTAATCTAGGAAAGATCTTAAATGAAGTTTCGAGTCTTACCCATTGTAGAAGGAGCTCCATCTCGGGCGGAAGTTTAGGATCCCTGACCTTTCTACGGCTCACAATCTCCAGAACCAGCATGCCATAGCTGTACACATTTGCCTTATCTATCAATTGACCATGAGTTGCATACTCCGGCACAGTATACCCTCTGCCTCAAACAAAAAAAACACAGATGCATTGGATTTTAATAAATAGATCAGATCCACGAGACACACTAACATAAAAACCCTAAATAATCTTACATTGTACTAATGTGTGGGAAAGAAAATGACTCTAAACTCCACCATATGACCGATGATATTACAATTTTTGATCGACTTCAGGAAGGAAAAAAAAAAACTTCTTATTGACTGTCAAATAGATGTGAAGTTCAAGGTCAAAATTAAAAATGAACACACTCACATATTACAACACACCACCACCACCCTGCCTGCCATTGTTAAACACCTCTAGGTGTAATTAGAATTGCAATGTCTAATTGATAACTGACCATTAGATCTAGTTACATATATTTATCAATATTTTTTTGAGCGGGAAATGCATCAAATATTCTTCACTTTCTAATACTGATATCAGGCATTTTGAACAAACTTTGGATTTTCTGTTCTATTCTTCCTCCCTATAAGAGACTGAAATACCTTATCGTAGAACATGATTATGTTGAAAGTACATCCATCAAGACTCACAAGGCAAGTTCCCGTACCGCACATACCATGTGTAGAATGCAGCATGGGCCTTTCATGTATATGTGTAATAACTGATCATAAAGTCTGGACAAAATTCACAACAAAAGAAATGGAACCTCACTCCCACAGGCTCAAATGCAGCTACTCATCAGTAGAAATAACACTTTCTACGATGTTTGCATGGCTTCAGCATGATAGGTTTCGGTTCTTTATCAAGCTCCTCCACAGAATTCTCTGGTGCTTGGTTTCTGCGACCTCGGCCTCGGCCTCGGCCTCTGCCTCTTCCACGGCCACGTCCACGCCCACTACCACGTCTAAATTCCATCAGGAAAGAGTCGTGGGTTTGGCGGCCATGATTCTCAAAACTTTGGAATGAGGATAAGGTTAGAAAAAGCAGTTGACTGCAACATTCCCTGATATTTAGTGAATAGTGATGACTCGCGACTCGCCCGCCCTGATGTGCTCGCTCAACTCAAAATCTTATTCAAATTCGATGGCGATATAACTCTGCGACGCATAAGTTGCACCGGGATTCTAGAATACCCTGCGGAATCCTATATAACTTTGAACATTAACCAAACTTGATTATCATGTCGCCGCGCTCAGTTTCATTGCTCTTTCTTTTCATTTTCATCTCTGCTTCACTGTCCGAAGCAGCAACAACGACCCGGTCTAGTTCCTTGGTTGCGCAAGTCTCTCGGGACTCTGCAACTCTGCAATACGTTACTCAAAGCGAGCAGAAGACCCCTCTTGAGAATGAACGCCTTGTATTAGAAAAAACGTCCGGGAGGCCGTCAAATTTAAGATAGTCGGAGAAACGTCCGCAAGAGCCTTTCCCATAGGGGGAACGCCTTCAACATAATTATTCGGAGAAGCTATTTGTTTTTCTATCTTTGGAGAAGGATTCTTGAAACTTTAAAGGTTTCATTGGGAGTGTAATTTCAATTATACAAGGAGCACTCTCTTCTCAATACTGTGTGGCCTTAATATAGATGGTTTTGGATACTACAATCACTATTGCGGTATCTGATTGATTTTGTTGAGTTGTATGATTTGTCAAGTAGATTATAGATCATAATTCATATGAACTACACCATCTAAAATTGTATATGTGTTGCGAATTTTAATTGATTGTAATTTTAGTTACAATCTACAATTATATTCTGGATCTAAACTTGCAAAATTGAATCCCCTTTTTCCAAGTATTGAAATATACTACTTCCATCATTGATAACAAATCTATCTATTGATCCTTGCCATTTCATTTATCGGTGTTTCCATTGCAAACTAACGGTGCAATTGCTAGTCATTAAGCTCTTTAAAACGCATTCTCAAGATGTATAAAAGATATCCGAGACACTTGTAAATATGCTTTTGGGGGAAAAATACAGTGATATTCCAGTAGCCAAAAGCTTTGCATATATCGGAACTGAAACCCCACAATTGGGTGAAATAGCAGTCGCATTTTGTGCGGGGTGGGAAGCTCTGCAGAACTCCTCTGATGGTTGTGATATGTCCACAATGGATGAAGATCGAGTGCCCAGTCAAAGGGTTTCGATCTCTGGCAAGACCACTTATAACATGAATTTCACCGGAAACAGAGGCGTGAGCATTTCAGTGAAGAAGCCTGGCGCTGCTGGATGCTGCCAACCCTTTGCGCCCAAATTCTCCAACAAACAAACACTACGCGCTGTTCCTGCTCCTGCTGTTACTTCATGTTCTTCTGTGCAGCTGCAATATGGGGTTTTGCTGTGTCTGGTCCAACTGGCCAGAATAGCGGTGATAACAGAGGAATGGGACTCCTCTTAATAAACAAATCTGCAGGTGGACTGCTCACTTTCAATGGCGGCGGCGCACGCTTCTGTAACCGATTTCTTTCTTGCATGACTTCCATTGACAACGCAGTAAAAAAAACGGTTAAAAATGCGAAACGTCCAGACGGCCGTCAAACCGTCAATTTTAATACAGTCGCAGAAACGTCCGGAGGTCCTTTACCATAGGGGGAACGCCTTCGGCGTAATTACAAACAAAACGTAATACAATCCGAGATAAATTCCATTAAATAAATAAATAAATTGGTAAAAAGAAATAAACCTAGGATAAAAACTGCTTATAGACAAGATTAGAAAGAAATGATATTTCGGATTATAATAAGTAACCTACCATCAAAAATTAAAGTCAATGTCTTGGATCACACTTTGTAACCCATCATCATAAAATAAAATAAAATTTAGGTCTTGGATCGCGCTCAGTGGAGTGTTATCAGTACGAAGAGGTCTTCTATCACACTTGATGACCCATCTTCAGGCATTAAAATAGAGGTTATAGATCAACCTCGATGGGAGTATTATCAATGGGAATTAAAATAGATGGCTCGGATCAAACTTAACGACCCATCATCAGGAACTAAAATTGCGTTTTTGAGAAAGAATCCCAAAACAATAATTCTACAAAACAGAGAACATGTGTACGTGAGACGCCTGTAACCTCTGTAAATGTTGGCTGATGAAAAAGAATAATAAGACGGTCGCACTGTCCAGGAAGTGGAACCGAGGGCAGCAACGAGCAACAAGAGGCTGACAGAACACAAAACAATAACTGTGGCTGCTGCTTTCCACACTGCAGACTCGATAAAGACCATGATGAGCCCGTCCTGTATCCCTACTACCTTAACCTTTCTGGCGCACGAAACAATTTCGAAATCCAATCAACTATGATCCAAAATTCTGCAATCCTACAGTTAGCATGGACTGCCAAGAAGAGAAAAGCTAAAAACTACAAAACTGCTAAAGAAGTGATCAGGGATTTCATGCAGAATTGCTGGAGGTATTTTTAATTTCATAATCTTGCATATTGAGAATAAAATATAAATTTATGATTCTATATTGTGTGTATTAAGTTTGCACGAGTTTCACACCGCCTCCGTTCAGTTGAAGCCTAGGTTTCATACCACCTCCGTATAGCTGGCGCACACTTAGGGATATTGGTCGGACTATGGGCTGCTCCTTTGGCACTTAGGGACATCGATGACCGGTCGGGCTATTCCTCATGCAGCGGACATGCCAATGGGGGTTGATCCTTGGACCTCCTCTTGGTAAATGCCCGGATTTTACCAATCAGCCAAAACCCCATTGGCTCCGTGTTTTATATTATTAAACAGCAAAACTAAAAACAATAAACCCGCATCATGCAAAAATGGGAAAACAAAACTATAAAAAATAGCCCGAAAAAACATGTGTTTTATATTAATTTTAAAAATAGCAGAAAAACGTTGGCCATCAAATTTAACAGTCCCATGAATGTCTGCAAAGCCCTTTCCCATAGGGGGAACCCCTTTAGTGTAAAGATATTCCATATTAGCAATGTTCAAATTTGATGGGTGCGTGAAACAAATTTTTAGTAACATGAATTTTCATTATTACACTTTAAATTGTTAATAAAAATATTAATATTTTTGTGTTAATAAAAATATTAAAAATATTTTTGATTATCTTGAAAATTATGTGTATTTACAATTATATTTTAAATATATAAAGTAGGAAGAGACATGATTTCAAAATTTTACAAGTATATTTTATAATTTAAATAAGAAGGTTAAATTTAGGGACATAAAAGTACATATTTTTGTGTAGATAATAATTATATTTTATAAATGAAGAGGTGATTTCAAAAATTTAAAACTATATTTTACAACGTTAAAATGTGTATACGAGTGTCAAATAATGTCAAATTTAGAGACTTAAATTATACATTGTATATATTTTTGTCGAATGATAATCATAATATAAATATGAAAAGATGTGACTACAAAAATTAAAAAATAATTAAATAGGTTGTAGTCCAACGATGTGTATGATGTATAAAAGGTGTTGCCTAGCCATCCATCAATATTTCACTCCCAAGAGATACCAAATAAGATATGAGATCGGGATCGTGCCGAATTTAACGAAATGGAAACCCTTCCATCTTTGACAACTAAACCTGGAAATTATATACAACTAATCCCTACAATTTCAAATTCAATAAAAAAATTAAAACATATATTGTACAACTTAAAAACTTGTAAACAACGTCAAATTTAGGAAATTAAATACACCTCGTACATATTTTGTATTTTCTCTATATCTACTAAAAAGGTGCTAAAAAGGGCTAAAAGGCATACTGAATAATTAGATAATTTAATTTTGACTTTTAAGAGATATTAAGGGAGGTATAAAGCTGGTGTAATGGGATGTTATATTATATAATTTGATTTTGACTTCTAGAGATATAAAGGTGGTGCGATGTCACGGATTTAGATTATAATTGAGTTTTGACTTAAAAAATATAAAGGTAGTCTAAGTGTGGAAAGTCGTTTCATAGTGAGAGTGGAGTGCAACTAATCACATTGGGGTGATTCATATATGTTGGTAGTATGTAGTTTTAGCGGGCACTAGGCTGGGGTGGTAGCTTTTGAAAAAGTTAATCTATTTAAATATTTCTAAGTGTTTTGTTTATTATAAGACGACAATCAAACAATAACACATATTACAGGGAAATACGCTATTCATTGAGCATTTTATATAAAATTATGGAGTAGGCGGGATTTCAATTTTTTTGTCACGTCAATAATTTTGTCATGATTTTAAAAAAGTTTGGCTACCACCTTGGCACCACGATACTCGCCATATGGCATTCCACAACACAAGACCCTTAAAAAGGTTAAAATTTGTGAAAAACCGGTAAATAAATCTTCTGTGTGAAAAGTCACATGCAACCAAGTGGCGCACGGACAAAATTCCCTCCAATCCAAAAAAACACATTCAATTCACTTGAGATCACCCCCACCACTTCGTTAGCCTCCATTTGTCGTTTTTGCACTACGCGTCAATGTCACATTCAATGTTGTCATTAATCGCTTGTGTTTGCATTTGATAGTGTGCACTAGGGTATGAGAAGATGAACATTCGTGAACCTTTACACCATGCAACAAAGTCAAGACCCGTGAAAACCGGCGGCGGTGAAAGGAATCCGATCTATCTCACATTTTGCTTTGAATCACCAAGTGGGTCATGTGGTAAACTGTTTCCATAGTTGTTTAGATCTTTTCTCTCGCACATTTTTGTTTCACCACAAAGTAGAGATAAAACAGATAAGAGGTAAAGGCAAGGAGGAATACTGTAGATAGTCAAAGAAGGTGTGCACGCGTGTAATGTTGACCAAGCTGATTGTGAAGAGCTTCCCTTTGGCTAGGAGGAACGACCTAAAATAGAACACAAGACCACAAAATAGGATTAAAAATATCGGTTGGTGGATTGCCTAATGAAGCTAGATCCAGGGAAGCGGGGTGCTTCCTATAATGTTATCAATCCATGTTTTAAAACAAGTTAATGCTAATAAAGAACATGAAATAAAGAGACCTACTGTAGTTGTATAGTTTAGGTATCCTACACAAGAATAGTAAATCAAATCTAGTCTAATAAAGACATATAAGACTAAATCTAATGAAGGTGGTTGATGGTTCAAGGTCTACGAGGCATGGCAGAGAGAGTGTTGCGAGAGGTCCGAGTGAGGTTCGGAAAGTTTTGAGAGGTTTTGGATAGGTAAATTAGGTTGCTAGTTTGGAGGAAATTACCATTCACAAAGACCGGTATCGGTTGGGCAACTAATGTTAGTACTAGTAATGAACCGATGTCGGTTGGGTGACCAATGTTGGTAGTGGCAATGGGATGAAAATATTGAAAAAGGGAGATTTGGCTCTCTCTGTGATTATACAAAGAGTAAAGGGGAGTTTGGATAAGGTTGTGGGATTTGTATGAAGACTCGAGAGGTAATAAGATGAGTGTTTGGGCAAGGTATGAAGGGTAAATGGTAGATTGTTGGGTGGAGGTGCAGTGGGAGAGATCCGAGTATGGTAGAGGGTAGAATGAAATAGATAGCTAATAAATAACTAATCTATCAACACCAATGACAAAGGAGGAATGTACTTACTTGTGAAATGGAGATGAATAGTAGGAGGTGATGATGGTTGCAGAAGAAGGTGGTCCTGAATGAATGCAACAACAACAGGAGGGTAAGGTGATTCCATGTGAGTGCACTGGAGCTCTAGATCAATTTGTTGATGAATGGTGTGGTGTCTGAACACTGTAAGGGCCTCCGGTATGTCGCAAGATCACTGGAAAGCTTGAGAGTCCGGATGCAAGGTCGTAAGAGCCAGGAAAACCAAATTCAGAACCTAGTGAATGAGTTGGAATTGGCTAATTAATGGAGCAGGCACGGTTCCGGTGAATGGCGGCGTCGAGTCGAGGAAAACCGGTGTCAGTTAAGGAAAGTTCATTGTTTCTAACTAAAAACGGTTGATTCCTTACTTTTTCTCATGAGATTTGATTATGGTTGCGGGTAAGAATGCTTGATTTGTGCTTGTAGTGGTCGGATTTAGATTGAGGAAGTAGTTAGTATTAATTAGGAGGTAAAGACTAAGTCCCAGTTAGGTTTTAGAAATAGTCATGGCTAATTATGGCAAGTGGTTAAGTGGTTAAGGCCTAGGGTTAGGTGGTTAGGGTTAGGGAATGGGTCAAAGGTGAAGTGGATAGGTGAGGTGGAATTAACTTTAATAAAGGTAATTAAATTAATTGTGAGGTGGGATTAGGATTAATTTAATTATGGGTAATTAAATTAATACTAATGTGTAGAAGGGGCCATGGTTAGGTGTGTGTGTCGATTAATTAATTGAAAGGGGCTAGAAGGATTGTGACCCAATTTTGGTGTCTACGGTTTCATCCAATGAACACATTGGCAAACAATACCATGATTACAAACACATATTCATTCTATATTGAGTTGTTTTAGTGCATGATCTTGTTTAATCTTACTTCGGCACGAACTCGCTAATACTGATGTAGTAAATGTCTAAAAACAATCACGCATGCATCTTACGAGTTTTAAATTACAATTTTGTTATTAAATATATAATGTTATTTCGAATATACACTTACATTTTTGGATATACTTTTCGGATTCGATTAACGTATCAATTGACAAACGAATTTTGTTTTGACCTAATTCTTGTAAAGCATGCACATTGAACTATTGTTTTTCAGCTTTTTTAATCCCCCTCACCACGATTCTACTAATACGGTACAATAAATGTCCAAAAAGGGTTTTTTCACGCATGTGTCTTACAGTTTCAAAATATCATGTTGTTATTGAATATACAATGTTGTTATTGAATATACAATGATGTTATTGAATATACAATGTTATTATTAAATATACACTTACATTTTAGGATATACTTTTCAATTCAATTACTATATCAATTGACTAACGGGTTTTGTTCCGACCTAATGTTTTTTCAAGCATGGACATTGAACTATTACTTTTTTCGTGTATATTCACTTATTTCAATGCATTTTTAATCCTCTCTGTTCACCACGAACTCGCTAAAATGATGTAGTAATTTTCTATTAAAAATAGGGTTTTTCGCATGTGTCTTATAGTTTTAACTTGCAATCATGTTATTAAATATACAATGCTATTATTAAATGTACACTTACATTTGCAGATATACTTTTGAGTGTAGCTACCATAACTATTGACAAACAAGTTCAGTTCTGAACTAATGTTTTTTCAAGTATGCGCGATGAACTATTGTTTCTCAATGTATATTCACTTATTTCAGTGCATTTTTTAAATCATCCCGTCACCACGAACTATGCTAATAGTAAATGTCCAAAAAATATGGTTTTTTCAAGCATGCATCTTACAGTTTCATTACACTTAATTTTTTCAGTGCTTCAATAGATATTGAACTATTTCAGTGCATGTTATGAAAATACAATGTTTTTATTGAATATACAATGCTATTATTTAATATACACTTATATTAGTAGATATATTTTTGAGTTTAGTTACCATAACAACTAACAAATGTGTGTTGCTCTAAATAATGTGTGGATATATATTACATATGTGAAAATACATTGAGTGTTGGTCATCATAATTGAAGAATATATTAATATACAAAAGTGTTGTGTTTTTTCGTGCGGTTAAAACATGATTATGAATAAGCACGTGTTTTTTTATGTAGTTAATATTTGAATATCCATTATTAACTTTATATTAACTGGTTGAATATACACTAGAATTATTGAACATACATTGAATATACAATTGTAACTTTGTCATTTTCTACTACGCATTCAAACTTTTAATGTGCACTAAAATTACTGAATATACATTGAATATATTAGAGTTAGTTCATTACATGTTCTTATTACATTGTTATTATTGAATAAATACTTATATTGTTAGGGAGCCCACATATTCAAGAGGTAAATGACAGTTACCTTTTTAATATTCAAAGTATTCAAAGAATGTATGAATATGTGAAGAATGTCAGAAAATAGACGAATGTTAAATACATGAAGAATGTCTGCATATATGCAATGAATATGTGAATCACTTACCTTAACATATGAGGAATATCTGAATATAAATAAGTGTTTTCTTTGTTTATGCAATAACAGAATACAACCCACCCTGACATAAATTAGTTCATCGACTGCTCTGTGCTCACCAATTGTTGTCTCTCCCCTAAGCAAGTGAATGATTGAATATATATTGAATATATGCTTTTAATTATGTCATATAAATGTATGTGTTCAAAGGAAAAACTAACACACATTTATTCAAAGTGTACATTACATATTTTCGGTGTATGTTGATAGTTTGTAGCTACACCTAAACACATTCAAACTTTGCAATCATTTTTTTCTTAGAACTTTGCATTCCTCCTCCGTCATTTCTAACAGAAAACCATTGTGTATACACGTAATTTTTCACTTTTTATCTCATACATGTTACTAAAAATTTCTTTTGTGCAGATAAGGGTCATTGATGCATCTATTTCTAGAGTGGGTGCCTTAAGGGGCCTATCGGGAATGGGGAATGGTTATTCACGTAACCATTATGGGTTAGAGATAGTACACAGAGAGATTTTTGTTATTTGGTCTTGGCCTTAGTTTTCCTTGCACTAGTTATCCTTGTCCTCCTAGGTCTCATGCACATCACATTCAAAACTTCTTGCTTGCATCTCATCACTCTACACTTTTCTTATCCACATCCATGATCTATGACACACTATTTTTACTTTTTACGACACATTACCTCATTTCACTACCCTTGGCCAACACCATCACCCGTGGGCGATGGTTTTGGTGTCACATCTTCTCATGGTCGATGCCATCGCCTGCAGACGATGGCGTCCTATATATACCCTCACCTCATTTAACACTCATAAGAAAAAAGAAAGCCAAATCATTTGGACTTCCATTTTCTCTACTCTTTTGTGTCATCTTCACATTTTCTTGCCTAGCTCTTGGTTCATCTTGCATCTTGCTTGGATTGGATTGGATACTCTTCTTCTTGGATGGTTGCTTACACTATTAGGTCACCTATAATGAGTCTAGGACAGGAACGGTGTTATTTTTCTCCACCTAATAGGGACTCTCTCTCGGCATACTACTTATCTCGAAGAGATAGATGCATCAGTGACCATGAGCTACAAGTACAAGGTGAGTTCTCTAACCATCTCTTGTCATTTTGCATGGATAAGTTTGTTTCCTTCTTCATTGTACTATGTTAGCTTAGTATTATACATGTTTGGATGTTAGTTAACATAGTACTCTTACCCATATCATCTCCTTAGCTACCATCACTTTCATTTCTAGTTTTATTTATTGTTGATATATACTTCTCCACACCCAACTACCAATATCTCAGTAGGGTTCCTTCCTCTATCTTGACCGCGGGCCTTGGAAACCCTAAGTTGACCTAGTGTAGGGATTATTTCCCTTTAGATATGTGACCCTAGCGCTCGTTGTAGCCCCTTTAAGTCTATCCCCTTTGTATTCCGGTACATGTGAGTTTACCACTCGTTGCCTTGATACCCTTGTAGAATGGGTGATTTAGGAGTGCAAGTTATTGAGACAATATTTGTCCCACATACATTCTCTGGTGAACCCGACATGAATCTTATGGACCTTTTGATCGAGGACAACTCACTAAAAGCACCCATCTCCAAATTTGATCTCATCTAAATACCCAAAACTCATACCTCATAATTTAAGTGTTCATACCTCTTGGGCCAAAGTAAGCTATTATTCGCTACCATTACTAGTGCATAAGCATGTGTTAGTATGGGATCAATAAGTTTATACAATCACTTCTCACCAATCCGACTACAATCATCTTGTTATCATGAATATTTGTGACCATACATTTGTTTCCTTGAAAATTTAATGAAAGAGTAGGTTTCATTGTTATCACGCTAATGAGACAAAAAAATTGTTCATAAAGAATATATCAAACATTCTTAAAAACACAACTCGCAATATTGTTCAATGTGACACAAACATCTCACATCCTTCAATATAGTGAGTCTAACCATCACCTAAAGAAACAAATTCACTTCTACTATTATCTTCAATAAAAGTTACATCACAATCTTTGTGACATATAAAAGTGTGAAAGTGCACCTAAGTTGAAATATGAGTTTGTTGACACAACAAATGTAAATTTCCTTGTCATTGTAATAAGAAATTAGGATTTTATGCCTAATCTAATATACCATGCACACAATGATAATTCAAAACCGAGTAAAAAATCCTAACAATCCTAAATTATGTTACGCTTGATTTTTCCAACGACGTGCAAATTAAATTTTGGTAAAGTATTATGGTTACTACAGTTAGAGAGAAGAAACAAAAAAGCATGCAAGTGTAATAGAGTGCTCAAAATGTGTATGAGTCAATCAAAATGTTGCCAAGCTACCTAGAAAATATCTTAATTTGGAACTTAGTGTAGGAAAGGTTCGTGGGAAGCATGACACCTTCAACACTTTGAAACCATATGAGGGCATACAAACCTATCTTCTAGGGTAGTACACCCAATATAGTTGGTGATCATTTTTGCATGGGTCAAGAAATCCAATTCCTGGGTTTTAAGCTGTGTGATGATTGTGTTGTGATATGATATGGCTTCTTGTGTTCAAATCTTAGCCATTGTAATTGAGACCTAATAAGGGTTTAGAAACATTTGGAATGGACTGCTCACCACATCCTGCTAATGTG
Organism: Taxus wallichiana var. yunnanensis; assembly: GCA_018340775.1. NCBI lineage: Eukaryota > Viridiplantae > Streptophyta > Pinopsida > Cupressales > Taxaceae > Taxus > Taxus wallichiana. The sequence continues at coordinate 809,389,648 of CM031240.1, read as the reverse complement.
ATGAGCATTGCACTACACACCACTATTCCAAAGATTGATCAAGATGCATGTAGTTCTCCCCAACCTATGATGAGATGCTCTAAGGAATTGGATGCTTCAGTCTTTCTTCTTGACCTTCTTAGAAAAAGAGATTAGAGAGATGTGCCTAATGAATTAAGGCGCATATGTATTTATTTGTGATCATGCATGTGATTTCTTGCTCAATAGACGCAAAAGCACCACCTAGGTTGATTAATCTAAGTTACCCTTTTGAAAAAGTGACTGTTCGAAGTGCAAGGGACATATTTGTAGGGGTCGGATAGGTTTGTGGCCAAACTGTCTTGGAACTACAACCTTGTCCAAGATGTGAAATAAATCAATTATGAGACAAGTGGTATTTTATACAAGTGTTCAATAACATGTGCAAAGTGATTCCTCGGGAGATGATTTGAAGAATGGTTGTCATCTAGTGGAACTAGGGTGCGAGATAGAGAAAAAGGTTGCCTTAAGTTGGTCGGAGTTAATGTGTAAACGGGATAAATATTAGGATAAGTGCAAAATGCCATATTACGAAGTGCCCGAACCAAATTTTGGGTATTAAAATCATCTCTTGTTCATCATTCTTAGCAACATTTGTCTTCTTTGATCTTCTCTAACATGCCAAGTCACTTTGTCTTTTACAACATTTATTCTTGAAATGTCTAGGATCATTGTTATAAGAACATTTTTCTTTTGATATCTTAAATGTGTTATCACCTTTGAAGGAATCATTTGATGAATTGCTAGTATTGTGCCTATCTTTTCCTTTAGTACATGCATTGAATGCACTCTTTATAGTGTTTTAGGTTGATGATTTTTTGGATCCTCCCTCCATTCCTTCTACAATAGAAGTTTTGATAACTTCTCAAATTCAAGCACTTGGGTTTCCACAATTACATGCGAGGGCTCACTAAATGGATCATAGGATGATGGAAATATTTGTAAAATCAAAGCTTCAATATCTTGATCATCCACTAGTTTCTTATAAGTAAACAACTCATCACTAAAATCCTTCAATCACAACAAGTACCCAGAGATTAAAATTCCTTCCTACAACTTTGTAAAAGACGATATTGTTAAGATCAATGTTTTCCTAACTTCTAATGTAATGTACTTTTCTTTTAGATTTGTCCAAAATGTTGACACTATAGTGTGGCATTTCATAAATCATGTCCTAATATGTGATTGAAAACTAGCTTCTTGTCTTTTCTCATAATCTTTGGGATCATTGATTAGCCTTTATTCTTTGTTTAACAGAATTTGGTCAAGATGCTTACAAATGGTGAGTATTTTACGACTCTACAAAACATGGTTTCCTTGGTCAACTTTTGAGACTCAAGAAAAATAAAATATTATATCCTATTCATTTCCACTTATCATTCCATTGTGCTTCTTTAGTTCATTAGGAAACATTCCACCTTGTCGTAAAAACATTTTCTCTTGCAAATTGTAGTACCATACAAACCCCACAAAATAACAAAAACATGCATACTTTCATTCTTATCAACTAGAGTGGCAAAAAAAAAGTAATAGTTGTTGACTCTCATTACATGCAATTGAATATTTAGCATCTAAAGCTTCTCTTTTTCAGCAGGTAGTTATATTTTTTGATTCCCATTTCATCTCATTTCTATAACTCATACAAAAACCAACCAAGATAAATATGGACAATAGGCCCAAAACCATGAGTTATACACAATGAAACACATGGTTTTCAAACCTAAACAATCCCAAAGATTAACAACATTCTTGCAATAATTGTGATTCATAGTTACACTATTTCATGTGCAAAATTATGATAACAAGACAAGGATGTTCATTGATCCATAGGACAACAAGGTATACTTTTGGTAAAACATCATCATAACACATCTCCATGGCTCCAATCCTATCCTAAGATTGTTACACCAAAACCTTCAACATAAGATCTTATTGTTCTTTTCTTCATAATATATCAAGTAGTATGTAGTGGTTTTTGTTTCTCCACCGTGGATGACTTTAAAGAGTTGGATATTTCCGAGAAGAGTTGGACACTTCCCTTGCGTTCATGCCCCATTCAGACAAAAAAACATCCAAGACAAAATCTTGTCTTGATAGTGAATCTCTGCAAAAAAAAATCATGTTCAACATCTCACCAGACAATTACTCCCATCAGAAATTTAAGTTCCTTTATATTGTATGACATCCTCAATCACTTCTTTCCATATGACCTTGTCATATCAAGGTCACCTTCTTCAAACAATTGCTTCATCCGAGTTGTGAAACCTAACATTCATCCCTTTACCGATCGGGACGTAGATCTAGAGTTTTGTATCGCTATCATCTTTGACCAAACCATCCATCATGAACAATTTCATAGGAACTTTGTTGCCCTTGACGACCATGTCTTTCTCTCTCAAGGAAACAAGTAGAGGAGTTACCTCATATTTTGTTTACACTCTCCCACATTTTTATCATATGGTCTACACCGTTCTCCCATTGACATTCCATAATCCCATACGTCACCTACATTGGCCTAGACTCATGAGGATTCAAGTGCACACGAAATCCATTGACGCTTTTTGGCACGTACGTGTTTCTTTCCTAAACATGCTTCTTTAGGAGTGGAATCTCGTAGTGCCTTACAAGGACACTAGTTAAGAATGTAAACTATTGTATTAACACCTTCTACCCTATACCAATATGACACATTCCATCTATGTAACATGCATCTTACCATCTCCATAACCATCTTACTCTTCCTTTCTACGACCCCATTTTGTTGTGGTGGAGTGTATTAAGTCTTATATTGTTAGTGTATACCTTCCTTCTTACAAAGTTCTTACAATTGTTTTGAGAAAAACTTTCCTCCATTTTCATACTTGAGAGCCTTGATTTGTTTACTTGTTTGTTTCTCCACCAAGGTTTTCTATGCTACATAATGAATAAATAAATTTAACTTATTCTTTAGAAAATAGACACATTTTCCTAGAAAAGTCATCAATAGTAGTAATAAATACTATGCTTGGACATAATGTGTGTCTTTATTAGACCATGTTGATCAACATGTACTATATCTAAGATTCCTTTAGCATGTCATACTTTATTAATACCAAAATGATGTCAACTCTATTTTCCCATTTGACATCATGGACACAGTTTCAACTTTCATGAATCAATGGTAGTCCATTGACCATATTAGTCTTGCTAATTACACCGAGAGGCGTTCTATAATGACATCTAGGGAATTTGATGGAGTGAGTTTTTCACTTTAATTCTCGACATTAAATTCGACGTCCATTTGACCGTTAAAAATAATCTATCCTAAAATTTAATGTTCATTTGATTGTCAATTTTATTTTTTTTGTTTTTTCTTAGGGAAGTCAATTAAAAAATAGTATTATCTAGACCATATGGTAGAGTTTGAGACCCCTTTTTATATATATATTATTTTAAGACCAATACAATGGTGTAGCTAGATTGATGTCAATTGTCACCACTCAATGGGAAATTGGCAGACAATGTAATGTAGTTATTAGTGAATGTGGTAAGTGGAAAATACAACATAAGATTCTTCAAATTGATATCTCTCGGCGTATTTCAGATAGATGTATTTAAGATATATGTATATTTAAGTATAGACAAATACTCATAATTTAAGTGTCCATATCTCTCGGTCAAAGTAAGCTATTATTCGCTAACATTGCTAGTGCATAAGCATGTGTTAATATGGGATCAATAAGTTTATACAATCACTTCTCACCAATAGTGACTACAATCATCTTGTTATCATGAATATTTGTGACCATACATTTGTTTCCTTGAAATTTTAATAAAATAGTAGGTTTCCTTGTTATCACGCTAACAAACAAAAGTTTTTGTTCATCAAGAACATATCAAACATTCTTGAAAGTACAACTCACAATATTGTTCAATGTGACATAAACATCTCACATCCTTGATATAGTGAGTCTAACCATCACGTAAAGAAACAAATTCATTTCTATGTTATCTTCAGTAAAAAATACATCCCGATCTTTGTAGCATAAAAGTGTAAAAGTGCACCTAAGTTGAAATGCAAGTTTGTTGATGCAAAAATGTAAATTTCCTTGTCATTATAATCATAAATTAGGGTTTGATGTGTAATCTAATATACTATGCAACAATGATAATTCAAAACCATTATAAACAATCCTAACAATCCTAAATTGTATTACTCTTGATTTTTCCAATGGCGTGCCAATTAAAATTTTGTAAAGTATTATGGTTACTATGGTTAGACGGAAGAAACAAAAACATGCAAGTGTGATAGAGTTCTCAAAATGTGTAGGAGTCAATCAAACTGTAATCAAGCTACCCAAAAATATCTTAATTTGTAACTTAGTGCGGGAAAGAATATTACCATCCGAGGGGATGAAAACATACTTCTAGATCAAGACACCCAATCTAGTCGGTGATCATTTTTGCCCGTGTCTGGACATCCAGTTTATGGGTTTGAATTATGTGATGATTGTGTTGTGATATGATATGACTTCTTGTGTTGAAACCATATCCCTTGTACTTGAGACCTAAACAGGGGTTAAAAACATTTGGGATGGACTACTCATCACGCCCTACTAATGTGATGAACATAAAACTACCACTATTCCAAGGAGCTATCATAATGCATATAGTTCTCTCCAACCTATGATGAGATGCGTGTAATGAGATGCCCTAAGGAATTGGATGCTTAAGTGCTTCTTCTTGACCTTCTTAGAAAAAAGGTAAGAGATATGCCCCTAATGGATTAGGGTGCATACGTATTTATTGTGACCATTAATATGATATCTTGCTCAAGGGATGTGAAAGCACCACCTAGGATAATTAATCTAAGTCGCCCTTTTGAAAAATTGATTGTTTGAAGTGCAAGGGATGAATTTGTGGGGGTTGGATAGGTTCGTGGCCAAACCTATCTTGGAACTACAATCTTGTCCAGGATGTGAAATAAAGCAAGTCCGAGACAAGTGGAATTTTATACAAGTGTTCAATAGCATGTGTAGTGATTCATGGGGAGTTGATTTGAAGAATGGTTGTCATCTAGTGTAACTAGGCTCGAGATAAAACAAAAGGTTACCTTAAGTTGGTCCATTAATGTGTAAATGGGATAATATAAGATAAGTGCAAAATGCCATATTACCAAGTGCCTGAACCAAATTTTGGGTATTACGGTCACCTCTTGTTCATCATTCTTAGCAACATTTATCTACTTTGATCCTCTCTATCACGCCAAGTCACTTTGTGTCTTTTCCAACATTTTTTCTTGAAATGTCATGGCTCATTATTATAAGAACATTTTTGTTTTGATCTCTTGGATGTGTTAGTGCCTTTGAAGGAATCATTTGATGAATTTCTAGTGTTGTGCCTACCTTTTCCTTTAGTCCATGCATTGAATGTGCTCTTTATAGTGTTTTATGTTGATGCTTTTGTTGGATCCTCCCTCCATTCCTTCTACAAAAGAAGTGTCGATAACTTCTCAAAGTCAAGCACTTGAGTTTCCACAATTACATGCGGGGACTCAATAAATGGATCAAAAGATGATGACAATATTTGTAAAACCAAAGCTTCAATATCTTGACCATCCACTAGTTTATTAAAAGCAAACAAATCATCACTAAAATTCTTCAATCACAATAAGTACCTAGAGATTGAAACTCCTTATAACTTTGTAAAAGTCGAGATTCTTAATATCAATGTTTTCCTAACTTATGATGTAATGTATTGTTCTTTTAGGTTTATCCACAGTGTTAACACTATAATGTGGCATTTCATAAAACATGTACTAATATGTAATTGATAACTAGCTTCTTGTATTTTCTCATAATATTTGGGGTCATTCATTGGCCTTTGTTCTTTGTTTAACAAAATTTGGTCAAGATGTTTGCAAATGATGAGTATTTTACGACTCCACAAATTATGGTTTCCTTGGTCAACTTTTGAGACTCGATAAAGATAAAATATTATACCCTAGCCATTGTTGACCATAAGAATACAACACCTAGTCTACAAAATCTTAAAAATCCATGCAAGCCAAAAATGCAAAGACAGTACAATCGTGAATCCCTCAAACACACTATTGTAGACAATCTAGAGTACTTTCACTTTGAAAAATATCACCCGATCAAATTTTTTTGGATTAACTCAATTTGCAAACCAATAAGGAGAAGTATTTTGGTGTAGTTTAAAGTTGAAGCTTTATAAATTTTAAAAATTAAAATATATCAACCCTAATTTTTAATTTTCAAAAACTTTATATGATATTGTGCAACCCATAATGTTTGAATGAATAATTTACCATGCTCTCACTCAAATGATGGTATTTTTTTCACCTTGAGAAAAATTCAATATCATCTCCGCACCAAAAGTTATGGCACTAGACATTAAATTTTAATATGTTCAATAGAAGCCAACAACTACATTCATCATTTGTTTGAGGCCTACCTTATTTAGAAAATATGATAGTGTTATCACAAAAAAGTAGCACCCTAGGATTTGCTTGTTACAGATCCCTACTTTTTGCTAACATGGGATGATCTCACAAGTGTGGGACTTGCAAAGTGAGATCAACCTCTAGAGAAGGTTGGTTCCTCTACCTATTCCTAATGCTAAAACTAATCCTACAACAGAAAGTAAATCTAACTAATCCTAATCTAAACATTCCAAGGGACCAGGAGAGAGAAAGGGTTAGAAAGATGCATGGAAGGGAAATCCTAAGCTAACAAGAGGTGATAACACCAGAAAAAGGGGTTGATCGCTCTCCACAAGGGGAAGGAAAGAGAGAAAACATGGGAGAGAGGGTAGACAAATGTGCCACAGACAAGAACCATGCAACTTCAACTTTCCCACACATTGAAAACACACAAAAATGGAACTTGCAAGCAAGAAATACGCACAACATGTCAAAAATGAACAAAGAGGCAAGAATGCAAATAAAACAAGTTAGGGCAGACAAATGTGTCACAAAACAAATTATATTTCTTATAAATATGCACAACTTTATTACACTCCTCGCAGAAGGTGAGAATACATTACAGAGACCAAATTAGAGGTCTGAAACTCATGGGAAGTCGGCCACCATTTTGGCATGGTGTCGTTACATAACAAAGAACGCTCTTTTGAAACAAGCATCAATTTATAATATATAGAAGAATGGAGAGATAAAAGAGGGAAAAGAGAGGGAAAGAGATCGGATTTGATCTTGTCATTAATTAAAAATTTATGTCTTTCCTGCAACACGGCTTTCAAGTTTCAATTGTCGTCAATCATCCATTAATCTCTGAAAAACATCATGGGCACCCTATTAAACATGTTCCCCAATGTCCTTTTGCTTCTAGGAGAAGGTAAGAGCCCCATAATTCATCAATTTAAATACGACACCAAACACCATCAATCTCTTAATCAAATGATGCCAAATTGAAGGGCTTGAGGAGACCTTCCAACGAGACCGATTTTGCATGATTTGGAGCTTTGAAGCAAAAGTTATGGCCATTTGAATATTTGCATGTCATAAAACACAAGAATGTGACACGTGACAACATTTGATTGGCCTTGGAGATTTCTCTCGCCTACATGTGCATTGTTTTTCCTTTTCCACATGTTCGTCTTTCATTCAAGTTACGGGTCGGGCCTAAATTTAAATTTTTCTTACCCCTGAGCTCGTTCTGAAGCACTATATGGACTTAGTACTGATCTGTGAAGCTCTAAATGAAACTTATAAACCGCTCCAACTATTTGATTCCACCATGAAACCTGCTTGGGATGATGCGGGGCTACCTTGGTCCGCTCTTGAAATCGATTGTTTGGGAGTTTTGATTCACTTTATAAATGTCCCAAAACAATGCATTTTTAACCAAGGAAGAGGCACGATGAGTCCTAAATTGAATCGATCTTGAGGTCTGAATGATTGAGCTTTTAAAACTGGCCCATATTTGATTTGGCCATAAAATGAACTGTGCCACAACAAAAAAAAGGCACAAAACCATGTACAAACATGAAAATCATACATGTTCCAAATGGAAACATGCAGAGTGTGCACAAGCACTTCTTTTGTTGAAAACAAACCTACCTACTCTACTCTAACCAAAGGAAGAGAAGCTAAACAAAACCTGCAACATGTTGTGAGAAATAACATCCTTTCCTCACAAAATGTGGCCATGTAAATAATTTGACACTGAACATGGCCTTTAATGAGAGTGGAAGACTATCATGAAGTTGGTTTTCCACCCTTCTCTTTAAAGTATCAACAATAAACAAAATTAATATCGCCGTTAGTTGTTTTGTATTTGGTTGGAGGTGTTGTGCTGACCTTTGACTTTGACACACTCGAAGCTCTTCCTCATGCTTTGAAACAAGCATGACCAGTGGTAACTCTGTTTTTGGCTTTAAACTAGCTAAATACCTGATTAAGCAAGGACTAGTCCTTGAAGTTTTCCCATCTTCTTTGAATTCAACTCCAAGAATGGAGTCGGTAGACACATTTTCTTCATCATTAGAGCTGCTTGAAAGCAATTTTGAAACTTGTTACGCTTCGGCAAACAACTATGTCTCTTCCATGATGACTTATTCAACATTGTTGTCATCATCTTCCTCCTTTTCCTCATCCATCATGAATTTTGAAAGATCAAACTCATCCATTTTCTCTTCATGAGGACCAATATCAGCAGCCAGGTGTTCCTTGACGTTCTCCTTCATGGCGGGCTCATCAACAAAAGTAAGTTCAACAAAGGATGAAGGAAAAGATGGATCTGAATTGTTACCATCAAAAGAAAGAAAGAAACTTTCTATGATCTCCTCTTCATCCAAGACCTCTAAATTTGTTTTGTTTCTTCTCCATTCGGCTTTGCAAGTGAGATAAATCAACAACCTCTAAAAGTATGGTGTCATGATGCACACTACATTTGAGCATAGAGATTGTTCATCATCTCCTTCTATGTTTGCTCTGCAAATTCAGTCTCCTCCATTTTTTCTTTAGTTCCAACCTCTGTTGAAGGCTTAATCAGTGTGGCATCTGATTGGTTTCAAATTTTGAAGCCCAATCATTCAATTTTTTTGCAATTTCTTCTATGTTGGGTTCTTCAACTTGTTTTCCTCCTTGACTAATTTACTAATTTGGTTTTTCCCAAAATGGGTTTGGGAATGCAAGAGGAATGGTGGATTGGGTCTCAAACTGGTTTTACAATGGCTATAATGAAGGGGACGGTGCAAAATATTCTTGTAGAGGAGGGGAAATGGAAGGAGAAGCCTTGAGGAAGCTATGGATTTTAACCTTAGGCTTGGGTGGTTGATAAGGGATGGGCATTAAATACTGATATGGAAAAAGTTTAGGAACATCCCATTGGCAGGGTTCTTTAACCTCGGGTGTATTAGCCTCTAATGCTTACAAAGATGAAATAAAATCAACCATTTGAGTGAAAGACTCACTCATTACCTCAAGCTTTTGTTGTGGGCTAAACCAACTAGGTATAGGACCTCCCCATGGACAGGGCTGCCTAAAACTAGGTTGTTTAGCATGCAAGATCTACCCCATTATTTGAACTCGCCCTTCAAAATCATCTCAAGTGTCGAATGACCTCCAAAGTCTACATATTCATAAGAACATGCATGCTCCATTTGATTTTCATCATAAATATGATTTGGAGGTGTGTAAAAATAGTTTGAAGATGGATTTTGGAAGGTTAGAGGTGGATTTGAATGAATAGTACTGTTGCTGCGAATGAGAGTTCTAGTGAGGAAATGAAGTCATGATCACACAACTTCATGGGAAAGAGAAATGAAATGATGGAAAGAAAGGAAATGGAACACGTACAAAATATGGAGTTCCAAAGGAGTCACCATATGTACTCAAAAATGCCTCCAAAGGTTGAAATCTCACCAAGAGCACATCAAACTTGGTGAAATGAAAAGTACACCAGGATGTTGTAATGGAACACATACAAAATATGACTTCAATCTTGTCCCACCGGCGTGTAAAAACTCGTTATCACAAAAAGTAGCACCCTAGGATTTGCTTGTTACATATCCCTACTTTTTGCTAACATGGGATGATCTCACAAGTGTGGGACTTGCAAAGTGAGATCAACCTCCAGAGAAGGTTGGTTCCTCTACCTAATCCTAATGCTAAAACTACTCCTACAACAAAAAGAAAATCTAATTAATCCTAATCTAAAAATTCCAAGGGACCAAGGAGAGCGAGGGTTAGAAAGATTCATGGAAGAGAAATCCTAAGCTAACAAGAGGCAATAGCACTAGAAAAATGGATTGATCGCTCTCCACAAGGGGGAGGAAAGAGAGAAAACATGGGAGAAGGCAGACATATGTGCCATAGACAAGAATCATGCAATTTCTCCTTTCCCACGCATTCACAACACACAAAAAATGGAACCTACAAGCAAGAAATACGCACAACATGCCAAAAATGAACAAAGAGGCAAGAATGAAAATAAAACAAGCTAGGGAGACAGATGTGCCACAAAACAAATTCTATTGCTTAAAAATATGCACAACTTCATTACATTCATGGCAGAAGGCGAGAATACATTACAGAGACCAAATTAGAGGTCTAAAACTCATGGGAATTCGGCCACCATTTTGGCATGGTGTCATTACAACAAAGAGCGCTCTTTTGAAATAAGCATCAATTTACAATATATATATATATATATATATATATATATATATATATATATATGGAGAGAGGGGAAGAGATCAGATTTGATCTTGTCATTAATGAAAATCTATGTCTTTCCCTACAACACAACTTTCAAACTTCAACCACCATCAATCATCCATTAATCTTTGAAAAACATCATGGGCACCTTGATAAACTCGTTCCCTAATGTCTTTTTGCTTCGAGAGAAATTAAGAGTCCCATGCTTCATCAATTCGGGGGGTTGAGCCGTTTGTAATTGCTCATTAATGCTCAAACTATTTTCCCTCTTTTTCTCCCACCAAATGCCATCAATATATGAATCATATGATTCTAAATTGAAGGGCTCGAGGAGACCTTTCCAACGAGACCGATTTTGCGTGATTTGGAGCTCTAAAGCAAAAGTTATGGCCATTTGAATATTTGCATGTCATGGAGCACATAAACGTGACATATGGCAACATTTGATTGGCCTCGGAGATTGCCTCTGCCTACATGTGCATTTATTTTCCTTTGCCACATGTTTACCTTTCATTGGTTGTGGGGTTAGGCCTTATGAAACCTCCATTATCCATCGCAAAGCATAAACCAATGAGAAAGCTCCACGCATGTCTCAATGTCAGTCTTCAATTATAAGAACCTTGTCAGAGCGCAAAGCACAAACCAATGAGAAATCTCCACACTCCTCATAGTGTCGATGTTTCTTTTACCTTAAATGAAAATTGTGAAACATGAGCCAATGAGAAAGTTCCACGCTCCTTGTAATGTCGAACTTCGGTTATACCATATCGACCCTCGCGAAACGTGAACGAGCAAGAAGACTCCACGTATGTCTCATGTCGATCTCTCGTGCTTCCATGTTTTCTTTTGATTGGTTGCGCCTTCGCATCGCAACTTCTATCTGGGCGGACTTTAAACTATTGGCTTGTCGCATGTCCACTTGCTTACTTTGAACTACGTCGTGCGTCCTTATTGACCTACCAACCTTTCCCAAACCCGATGCCCTTATGAAACTCGGTCTATTATGGGTACTTGAGGTACGCATAATACATCTTCCTTGAAGACTACTAGAATGCCAACACGTGTCCACCTTAGATCGTCGATCTTCTCGCAACGTGGCCCATGTCGAATGCTTGGCGTTGAAATTGATGGCCAAATATAAACGTCACGCAACGTTTTAAATATAACCCACTAATGGATTAGCTGAGCCTCTCACGGGTTTTTAAATGCCAACGGCCAGTGCTTTGGAGAGGTGGAATTTGACGGCCATTTGAACTTATTTTCCCCTTTAAAATGACTAAATCCATTTTAACCTTGTTAAAGCCAAAATAACCCGGGGTATTTTGGGATAACATATAGCTACTAGTTTTCCTAAATAAATGTTGACTTTTAAACATTTTCTTTAAAAAAGGCAATGACATGAATTAAATGAATGAATGAAAGATTTAATAACGTCCATGAGACCAAAGCAGTCTATGGGACTAAGAGTTGCACTAATATTGACTACTGCAAACCCAAGTGCTTTCCATAAGGACCGCCTTAAGAATTATGCAAAACTTACAATCCCTTTTTGAAGTTGGATCTTCTATCGTGTATCTTGATAAAAAAAAACACTTGTTGTTTTGTCATGCTTTTTTATCTCAACTCTTAAATTAAAGGAAAGAAATCATAATTCTTTCCTCAATGAGGATTTACAAAACGCTTAAATTAAAGAAAAGAAGTCTACATTTGAAGTTCAAAGTGAGTCAAATAATGAAGGATATAGTAATATGGTCATAATCTTAGCCTAAAGGGGTAGTGTAGTTGGTTAAGGGCTTTGTGTTCGTCCCGTATAGGTCCCTAGGTCAATTCTCGCTACCTTGATGTACCCTAGGAGGTTCGAGTTCGGGCCTCATCACCTCCCTCTAGGGATTAGTGGGCCCAGTCTAGGACCTCCACATGTTCGGCACAAGCTTTGTTAGACACGGTGGTGGCCCTGGATTGGTTCCCGATACCCTGGGTTACCAAAAAAAATATGTTCATAATCTTACAAACGAGTTGTGTCTAAGGCTAAAATAAACCAAACATATATGAAATACAAATGCAAGAAAATCTACTATAAAGATCATATAAACAACGTTCATAACTCTTCAAATATCGTTTTCAATTATAGTTAAAATATTTCCACCATATAAAGATTAAGAAATGCACCCTTAATATTGAATTGGACCAATAGCCCGAAGGGGTAGTGTAGTTGGTTAAGGGCTTTGGGTTCATCCCATATAGGTCCCGAGGTCGATTCTCGCTACCTCGATGTACCACGGGAGGTTGGCGAATCCAGGTCCTATCGCCTCCCTCCAGGATTAGTGGGCCCACTGGGACCTTCACGTGTCGAGCACAAGATTCATTAAACACGGCGGAGGCCCCTGGGCTAGCTCACGATACACTAGGTTACCAAAAAAATATTGAATTGGACCTATACTTTTCAATTAAATCCCACCGTCCATTAAGCATTACTAATTTCTCTAATGGTGGTTGAGCATGTCTATATATATTTATAATACCAAAGTCCCCACAATTATTCTTTAAGTCATTGAAGAAAAATGTTGTGGATAGTTTTGATATGGAAATGCAAGAGGTAAAGCAGGAACTCATAATTTCATATTTGTGGATATAGGCCCTTAACCAAAAGACCAAATGGGTCTTCTTAGACAAAGAGAAGAATGTGACAAGATAACGAATATGAAATTATTGACACACATCAAATAAATTTGATCTTGAAATCTTGATCTATAAATTCTTAAGTACATATGCTTAATGGAATTTGCGAGAATCACAAAATGTTGTCCTAGATGAAATCTACTCCAAATTGATTGTTTGAATGCTTTCATTGCATATAATTAGTGGAGTGTCATTAGAAACATAAACAAAGCTTGCAGAAGAAAACTATGGATGTAAATAACTATGGACAATGCAAAAAGATCGAGTAATGGACCCCTAGACTTTTAATATGAAAACCATGTTGTTGGGAAAACCTCGCTAGAAGTAAGTGACAATAGCTCAACTTTTTGATCTTTTATGGCCAAAGTTTACAAAGGGATCAACTAGGAAAATACAACAAGAACTATGATGCCTTCTCACTCGGCTCTTTTATACCTTTCTTCTTGTATAACCAATTCAACACCAATTGTCCCTCTCATACACTCACACTTACAATTGGATTTGTGCCTCTTATTTCTCATGCTCCAAGAATCTTCGTTTGTGCATTAAAGGACTCCCAAACGACTCAAAATTTAAAAGACATCATAAGTTTGCCATTACTCGATTGTTCCATTCACTCAAGTGAAATTGCAGCTTTAACCAAATTAATAGTTACGAAAATACCTAGACATATACATAACAACTTTCAAGTTAACCATAGATTACAAAATCACCACTTTAAACAAGTCGACCTTTATGAAAATGCCTCATTAGTCATGTAGTTTTCGTTGAGTTAACTAGAGGTTACAAAGCGCCCATACAAAAATTGTCGATTACATGACCACCCCTTAAGGGAATTGATGGTTATGCAACCGCCCCTTACATATATCGGCAATTTTATCACCATATAAGAAATACTCAAATTGAGCCCTATTTGTTGACTTATTCTTGTTGGATAATAAGGATTTTTTTAATCATTATGGATGATGCCTCTAGGCTTTTGGTCCCATTAAAAGGTAAGTGGATGAGGCAATGCCTCTTCCACTTTCTCCTTGAGATACCATCTTGCACTCCTTTATGTCTTTCCTTTGATAGTCAACCTACCAAGAATCTTATGGCCTCCTTCTAGCCTCTCTAGCTTTTCACTATAACACTACATCATCCTCCAACTCCCCTTGTGCGTCCTAATAAAACAAAATTGCAAAAAAGATGAGCAAAAATAGCCCAAAGCCACAATACTTTATTGACTCAAAAAAATGTTACATCGTCCAAGCTCTTACTTGCACCCTCTCCCGCAAATTAAATACCCAACATTTCTTTTTGCATTACCCAACAACCTCTAACAATGTAACTACATGTCCAACTAACCAAGTGAAATTACTTTACTTTCTAACTTGATTAATAATTTGTGTCTCTAATAGATGCATGCCCCAACTTATTTTTTTACATTTTTATTACTACCTAATCGGTTTTTGGATTTAAAAACTAATAAACTCCCCTTGATCCAAATGGGAATAAAAGAAATATGTTGAAGCAAGCATCGCTACCAGATGAAGTCACTACAACCTACTAACTATACCCTCTATTAGTAAACATGTGTCGACACTTTTGTTGGTTCCCTTGCAACCTCACCTCCTATGACGTGTGTCTACTACAATCTTACAACCTCATAACAATACATGACATGAACATGATGATGAATCTTCTTTGTGCACCATCGTCCTTTGATCCTTGTATGTGTACCCATAGTATGGAACTTCTATGGAATGTTCCAACCATGGTGATCATCGATGCCTCCTCAAAACATGTACATGTAGTGCGGAACATCTATGTCATGTTCCAACTATAAACATTACATTGCTTACAACACCATTGTCTATCATGTACAAAGTGCCCGATTAATCCTAGTGCCTAAAGGATTATCAATCCCGAAGGTTGATCTACAATGCCTTCCCCTCATCGGACAAGAGATGGAAGTTCCATGCAGCTCCATATCACCAATCTACTCCTCATCGTGTCAATCTCAAATCAAAACATCAACTAAGAAAATATTTGCTAGTCAAAAAAGAAACAAAATTGACAAAGCCAAAGCTACCACGAAATCATCATCCCAATCCTCGAGCCAATAGGGAACTCAAGACAAGTCCTTAGAAGTCTTTTAGAAGACACTTTCATGGCCCCGTCCACCGAAACCAAAAGCTACCACGATACAAAATGCTTCTTGATGTGAAAAATATCCACGAGAATCAATAGCATAACGTGTGGCCAACTTCATTCTCTCTTTGGAAGACTTTTTTTCTTACAAGGGCATTCAATAAAAGAATGTCCTAATCGACAACATTTGTAACATTACATTTTTTCCTTGTTTGCAAGGTGATTTACAATTGGTACCGACATTTGTATCATCCACGTAATGACACCGAGAAGAGTGCTTATATTTGGATCTTTATGTGAATGCTTCATTTTCACTCTCTTTTTATTTATCTTTGCAAAATAAGCGTCTTCAAAATGCTTCATACTAAAGTTTTTCTTCTTGCAAATTGGTGTTTATGTAGTGAACAATTCACAAAGGAATCAAATGTTGCTTTGTTGAGTTTCTTAGAGATGCAATATTTCCAAAAAAATTGTGTAAGTTAAGTTCATTAAAAAGTATAGAAAGCATGTCATCATCAATTTTCCCTCCCATTGTACTATATTCTTGCTTTACATTCTTGACCTATAAATATACTCTGGAATATCCCCATTATCATTAAGCTTAGTATCAAGTAATTGAATCAAAGATCAATCCTCTTATACACAAGTCATTTATCACATAATTCCTTAAGTGTTTTCCAAGCTTTCCATGATTTTGATTAAATGTCCTCTGTGAATAATATCTTGTCCAAAGAAAGAAAGATTTCAACAAGTGCTAGAAAGAAAGAAAGAAATTACATTATAGTCCACAAATGACCAAAAGTATGTCAATGGGACTAACGGATACAACCATTCGTAATAGAAAGTTCTAGGAAGAGAGAATCCTAGAGTGAACCAAAGAAATAAAGTACAAAAACAAAATAGAGTAACATGCAAATGACACAAGTGGCAAAGAAACCAATACAAATAGCAATGAGGTGTGAACTAAAAGCAAGACCATGTGTCAATGAAGACCGGAGGTAGATCTCATCGAAGGTCCCTATATGTGCATGAGTGGAGAAATTATCTCGAGCCATTATTGATCGTTGTGAGAGATCTAAGAATGTTGTCCGACGAGCGAGTACATAGGGTTGAAAAATCCAAGTTGGGGAATCCTATGAGGCAAGACACTTCTCTAGAATCTCCCCTAATATCCAAGGTGATGGAACTCCCATAGTAGAAAAGAATCTTGTAATATCGGTTTTGCCCCTATGGTATTGGGGGAAACTAACAAGTAGTAGACCCATGTCACCGAGAGGGGTAGAGCCACACCAAATGGGGGAAGAGTAGAGCCACGATGCCGAGAGATAGCAAGGTTGAAGATCCGGGTAGTTTTGAGTAGTAATGATGTGCTAAGAGAAGCGTCCCCTAACTGACCTATCAGCTCTGATGTGTGATGTATCGATGTCTAAAGGACATTTAGTGTTGTCAATCACCTGGATTGGCTAAAAGAAATAGGTGATCGATATGGTAACTCTTTTACCTCTAGGATCCTCCTGTAGGACTTTATGCTAGAATGTGAAAACCTTGCGAAGATAAAGAGCCAGGCATTGTTGGTATGTATATCTGAAGAAACTAGCTAGAGTGTTGTTTGAGTCTATATAGAGGTAGTGATATCTTCCCCAAATCTCATAATAAATGTGGCATCTAAAAATGAAGTGGTCATTGGTCTCCACCTCCTGGAGTGAGCAAAGATGACATGATTTGATCTTGACAAATAATGTGATGCCCTATTTCAACCCATAACTAGTGGGAACCAACTCTCATATGGCCAAGGGGAAACCTCAAGTCGTGGGGCCAATGGTGTTGGAAATAGTGAGGATGACGAGGTCCACTACTCGTAAGAAATGATAAACATAAAAAGCAAGTTTGGGGCTAAGCAACTCACAAGGGGAGATCCAGGTGGTCTAGATATACTATCTATAGATGTCCTCTTTAGAAGCCCTAATGGTGACGCGTCTTTAGTGGGAAGGGGCCCGAGAGGGACGTCTAAGGAGTACATGAAAGGGGGTAGCATATTAATAGAGATGCCAATAAAAAGGAGACCCTAAGTCTCAAAGCACCAACAATGTCGACATCTGGTGGGGACTAGTGAAGCAATCCTATCTGACGAGCGAGTGCTAAGTAAGGAAACCTCTCACGATCAAAAGCTAAGTCCCCTAGGGATTTGAGTTTGTGGATGCAGAAAGTGCGCCTAAAGATAGTCTCAAGGCATAGCGGGTGAGCGCCAAATTCATCTTGGATGATGCACTGAGGAACTGTTTTCTTACAACGGATCATGCATTCCAACATGAGAGTCTAGACCCTCTCAATGTCCCCTTGGCTAGACCACAAACCTTCGAACCATACAAAATTGTAGGTTTGATGATAGTACCAAACATGCATAATTTAGAGGGGATGTCCTAACCATACAAAATTGTAGTTTGTTAATAGTATCAAAAAACATAATTTGGAGGGGATGTCCTAAAAGTGGATCTAGAAACACAAAGAGAGGCATACCCCTTGCAAAGGCATGGTTGAGCAGTAAACTTCATGTTTAAGCATCTCAAGAAGTTCCCCTCTATAGAAAAATTGGAATCTGAAGAGAGAACGTTTGGAGATATTGAAGATCATGACCTTAGTTTTACTAAGGTTGGCCACTAGTTGTTAGAGTTCGCAGAAGCAAGAAAGGGAGTCAAGTTGTCCTTGTGAGCCCTCTCCAAAGTGAGAAAGGAGGATAACATCATCGACAAAAAGGAGGATGGCTATAAGCACCTCGTGTAGAAGACAACTATCATCTATATGGGTATGTTGTCAAAGAAACTCGTCTAAATCATTAATATATATTTTGAAAAGAGTCGATGAGAGAGGACATCCTTGTTTGACCCTAATGGTCCTCTTCTCAAAGTTAGATAAACCATGAGTACAAAATTGCTCGATGATTGTCTCATAAAGCCTCTAAAGCTGCGGTAATCAAAGAATTTGGTATGTCGAAATCTCTCAACTTCTAGAAAAGGTGTCTCAAAACCGAGTCAAAGGCTTTCTCAAAGTCAACAAAACAGCAAAAGACTTTAGAAGACTTGTGATGATCTTCTTCAATGATAGCCCGGAGTTCAAAGATGTGCTCAAGAGTTTGGTAGTCCCTTTGAAGCCTACCTCCCTCCGAGCTCGATATTATTCCTTTCCAAGTATTTTGATAGTTGCATGTCTAACATTGTGGCATAAAGTTTGGCAAATGTATGCCCAATCATAATGGTCCTGTAGTTGTTAGGGATAGAGGGATCTCTTGACTTATGAATAGGGTGGATGATGTGTTGGGACCAAGACTTAGGGAAGCCTAAAGACACCCCTGATTAAAAAGTGTGGCAAGGGGAAAGGCAAGGGAATCCACACCATATTTGATGAACTCAACTTTGAGACCTTCACAATCAGCTGCTTTGTTGGTGCATAATTTCAAAATAGCTCTCTTGACAGAGGAAGTAGAGAAAAAATAGAGGAGAAAGGTGAAGTGTGGGCAATGGCATAGGATAGGATTTGGAACATTGTAGAGGGAACTAACAAAGGAAACCCATGCTTTGGATGTGATGTCGTAGTGGTGGTTTTTCTTGGGAGAAGAGTACGCCAAAAAGTCTTAGGGGAGTGGTGGAGATCAACAAGGAGTGAAATTCATCTAGACACAGAAACTTTCATTTCTTACGTCGAAGAAGACAATGATACTCCTTACGAAGGGTGGGTATGGAGGGAGGGTCATGGGCTAGGGAAAATTGAAGTCTCGATGAAGGGATTTACACTCATTATCATACCACCAATTCATGGGGCAAGTTCCGTGACGGGTAGGGATCTGGAGTAGTGAATAGTGTGGGGACAGGAATCAAGGGCAAGCATCCCAAAGGGTTTGATGTAAAAACTCATACATGGAATCAATGGTGAGAGGAGGGGGAGGAAAACCCAAACATAAGAAGGGAGAGACAGGCAAGTATAATCATCATCAAAACGAATTGTGGTGTGTTTAGTGTTGGGGGTATGGGGAAAGGTGGGTGGGGGAAGGGTTTGAACCAATATGGAGGGTGAATGTCAAGACAACATGGTCAACAAGGGGGAGCTAAGGCGAGATAAGGAAGCCACAGATATGAGGGATGATGGATCTACTGGTGAGAACATAGTCCATGACGCTTGCACCACCGTTGTGGGGAAACAAGTGAATCTACCAAAGTTGGAGAAGTGAGGAAGCCTGTTGAGGATGTGAAGGCTCGAGATTCACCCAATCGAAGGAGGTGTCTCCCATAGGTTGTAATTGTAGCATTCCTATCAGCAAAATCTCTCTGTAAACCAAACTCCTCAAGATCTAACTCATGAAGGCATAACTCATCCTGAGCAAGGTCATGAATAGGTATTTGGAGGTTCCTAGAGGAGCATTAAAATCCCCAAAAGAATGATGTCACCAATAGTGGAGTATCGAGAGATCTCTGGATAGAGGTCAAGGTACGGGTCCCCATCAACATGAATAGCGAATGAAGATGTGGCAGGGGGATGTAGCAAACAACTATGAAGACATCCCGGAAAGGTGTATTTCTTTGAATCTGAAGCCATATGTATCTAGAGTGGACATCAGAAGCCACAAGTGAAACTCTAGACCTACTATTGTCTTGAATGAGGCAATCCATGCCCCATGAACCACAGACACCACACGATATGCGTGTCTCACGACGAAATGTCGAAATCCACGAGTATCCCGTGATTGGAGGGAGGGCCCGCTTGGGGCTCTCATGGGTCTCAGTGAAGAAGATGAGATCACGGGAAGCAATAACATCATGGAGGTACCCAAAGAAGACCATAAAGCGTTGTTGCAGTTCCAAGAAGCAATGGAGATGCCATCACCACCTACCGAGACCCGAGAATGTTGTCATGTTAATGGTCCAGGGTGTGACCACCCACGTGGGGAGAATCACAAATGACAACCCTACAATCTTTGATAACAGCCCACTTGTTTTCCTCCCGGTAGCTACCACTTGAATATGAGCTTTCTTAAGCTCTTCCACCTAGCATTGTGTGAGATTGGCATCTAAGTTTTTTTTTTTTTGGGGAGGGAAAATAGCTTCCTCTTTGCTTAAGAGCTTGCAAATGCTCTTCTGTAGTTATGGAATTGGATAACAAGGGTGTTGTCCGACAATGTCCAAGCTTTGTTAAGGGAGATATCTTTCAAGTCCAAAGATTCACACAAGAACGCGTGCCCTGCCTATAAGGGATCAGCTGGTTTAGGGAGGCCACAAACACAGAGGTTGAGTGCCTTGGTTTGACATGCCTTTTCCTCTTCAAATTTTGCTTGGACAACGATTTCCACAACTAGAGGTGCTTTCTTCCCTTAACCACTTGTACCCACAAATTTTGTTCCTCAACCTGTTTTGGATAGATTGTTGTTGGGTTGTGGTTTCCTTTTTAAGGTGTTCGTGTTGAATGATTATCTCGGATTGCTTGTTCTGAATTTCTGAAACCACTTCATTAAGAGCTTTCTTATTCCGTTTTTGGAACTCGGTGAATTTAGCAACATCAGTAGGTGGTGTGGGTTATTAACTTATTTCTCAACAATTTCTAGAAGGTCGTTGAAAACAAGAGTATTTTCCATAGTTAGACTCTAGTCTTTATACTTCTTTGGTGTTAACTTTCCCACTTCTGAAATAAAGTTGATTACCTTGGCCATACGATACTCGAAAAGAATTGTAAGAGAAAATACGACACAAATGGTATTCTATTGGATTTTGCCTTCTATTTTAAGTAGGTCCTTGCTTCACAATTTTTATCACTTTGTTAAATATCAAAGAAAATATATTCTTCTTATGTCTCCAATTTGATTTTTTATTTCCTAACTCCTTCCCAAAATAAAAATAGAGGATGGAATTGGAACCCAAGACCTCTCAAGTATGCAAAATCTTACAAAACTCATTTCTCCAACTCACTTACGCAAGAATATAAAATATAGATTCCAAAATTTGATGTAACCCATTTTTACTTAACCTCTAAAATTTTTTTCATAAGAAAACAAAAAAAGAGTTCACCAGCCATGCACATGGCCCACTCTCCAGCCAGCAGCAAAATAACTGTAAATCACAAGGCACCATCAACAGAACAGCAAACAAGTCAAGTTATCTTTATCATCGGCAACAAGAAGACAAATTTTCCACATTTGTACTGTATGGATCTGCTAACCTCTTCTGATAGAAAACACATTCATACTGCCCAAAATGCCATTCTGAATATGGAAAATTCAACAATTGAAACTTTTCAACACGCATCAAATAATAATTTATTTCAAAACTCTTCACACCTCCTTCACACTGATCTGTATGATCAGGTTACAGATCAGGTGCTCACGTTAATGCAGCAAGAAAAAATTAGAATCCTTTGCAATGCCTTCTACCCAAAAAAATTGCTTCTGTCGCATCTGTACAATTATAATCTGTCCGGTAGAAACAAAAATTCAGTCAGCCTTCACCAATTGTTCATCATCCTGCAGTAATTTTTTTAAAAGGCAGTAGACTGTACAGGTCAGATAAAAGAAGAAATTTGCAGCTGTGATATCTTCTATTAGGTCTGTTGGCCAAGAAAAAAAAGAACAAACATATCTCTCAAATAACAAGGCTCTAATATCACTGATAAACAAAAAATTGAAAAACATTGATGAGCAAAAATGGCCTGAAGCCATAGCATTTTATTGACTAAAAATTGCTACATCATTCAAGCTCATTCTTGCAATCTTCTTTCTACAAGTTAAACAACCCAATATTGCATTACTATGGGGTCCAACTACCTCTAACCATCCAATTACCCTGCCAACTAACAAAGTTCAAACGCTTTAATTTCTAACTTAATTTAATGAGGGTGTCTCTAAGATACATGTGCCAATTTATTTTTACAACTTTATACTAACCTAATCATTTTTAGATCAACAAGCTAACACACTCAAGACAAAGTCTTCTATTGAGGATAGCGATTGTCCCACCTCTTCCTCATCCAACATGGATGGCTCATATAGGTGCAACTTCAATTTGCTACTAATTACATCCTAATAAATGTGGGTAGATCAAGCTTGAAAGCATTCTCTCCAATCTGCTCTAAGATGGTGAATGGCCCATACCTTAAAGGTTTGAGCTTCCTAGCTTGTCCTTGAAGTCTCTTTTCTCAAATACAGCCACACTCTTATCTCCTACTTTGAGTGTATGCTCCTTTCGGTGTTGATCATGTCTAGCCTTGTACTTGGCTTGAGACTTCTCTAATTGTTCTTTTACTTTGAGATGGATTTTCCTAATCCTCTTGATTATTTTTGCTGCTCTTGCCACCTCTGAATCTAGTTCCACCCCTTCTCTTTGATGTACCATTGCAAAATTAAGTGAGTTGGAAAATACCCCAAAAATGCTTACCTGTCCGTGGATGTATGTACTACCCTATTACATGAGTGCTGAAATAAGCAAAAGACTTGTCCCAAGTCCTTGGATACTTCTTGTTATAGTCCCTTATTAGCTGTACCAAAATCTTATTTACAAAATCTGTTTGTCCGTCAGTTGCAAGATGGATTTTGGAATGTTGTACAACTCTGAAGCTTGGTACCCATCTTTCCCCACAAAGCGGTCCAAAACTTCCCCAAAATTTTGGAATCTCTTCCTGAAACAATGGACTTAGGCAAACCAAATGCACCCAAACATTAGAAAATTATAATGCAGCTCCTTCATGCCCTTTCACTATCTTCTGTTCTTACATGGATCAAAACACACATTTTGTTGAAGCTATCGACAACAACATATAGATAATCATGACCGTGTTTAGACATTAGTAAACCTTTCGCAAAATCCATAGAGATGCTTTCCCGTGGTCTCATAGGAATAGGTAAAGGCAGGTACAATCCATCTTTCCTAATCATGCAAGAGCATCTCTAGATCTCAACGTCATCCTGTATGGAAAGGATGGCATTGGAAATCATCAAAGAAATCATGGGAATTCTACAAGGTTCCACAGAACTACCTGGGGCTGGAAGACCACAAATCCATTTCATGGCCTGTGGTAAGGACAGTAGTTCAATGACCTGCAGCACCGAAGAATTGCCTCCAAAGGTTCGTGGTATGTTAGCATCATCAAACAGTCTTTAGCCAACTCCGCAACCATTCCTACAGTGACACTCACCTCTTGGATAGTTTGGGGCGGCATTATCCATGCGTGTACTAAGCCTTATACAGCACCCACCATTTGGTTCCTTAGGACCCCAATTACCTTCCAGCCAAGCGATGGACATCCACTCATGTCGTGTGGTACCACTAGGTGCCAATGACATCCACATCTCCATACCCAGGGAACAGAGTTCACAATGCACCAAGAGTCTACACCATGCACGCTAGTTCAAGCATGAGTTACCTAACTTGTAGGCAACAAAAGAAGTAACATCATTCACCTTCTTGGATGCAATACCTGCAAGTCGATGGGATATAAAAACCGCTTGTCAAAATGTTGGACTTGTACCTGCCAAAAATGTCATAATCTTCAGAAACAGCCAAGCTCTAATGCCATGTAACACAGTTTTCCGCAGTTGATCAAGTGCTTCTAAACTAAGCTTCTAACATGCGAATTCGACGTTTGTGTGGCGCTCAGAACTCCTTAATAGGATCGGTGATTCTGGTAATGTTTCTTGGCCCATATAAACCAAAGGCAAGATCATGTGAAGGGGTTCCTAACAAGAGAATGGTTCCAGACGTTTCCACCACAGAATGGAAAATTAATCCTATTGGGGAAAGGGGTTTCATTAGAGTAGAGTGTGAACTGGTTAGTAGAGGAGCATTGTAGCTCATAGTGAGTCAGGGTTGCATATGAGCTGTACATGTCTGCATAGAAACAAGGCCGAGCCCAAGTAGAGTAGTAAGTCAAGTAAATGTATGTGATGTCCTCGAATTCCCATTAATGAATGAACACATTGAACAGAGAGTTGTCTGCTAAACCTCTATTACCATTGGGAGTTGCATAATTTGATATGACTGTGAATTGCCTTTTGTTCACTCAACCCACAACCCACATCAGCATAATTTGGTATCATAGTTGGTTTGAAGTCTAGTTTGTGACTGTATACCTAGCCCTTGCCCTCGAGATCGTCCTGCCCTACCCTATAGATTCTATGGGGATTGGGTCAGATAGAATAAAGGGGCACCACCATGTGGCAAGCCATATCTAGATTGATTGATTGATCGATTGATATCACATATATTGTTGGCTAGATTTTCTGCACAACACAAAACCTAGGCAATCATGAGATAAATCTCCCTCATTTACCGGTGAGGTTCCCGTGTCGATTTGTCAATTTAAGTATGCTAATATCTAAATGGGGTTTTACTTTAACTACTCAGTTCATAAACTATAATCGAAACAGTTTTGCAGCAAGTAAGCAGCTGTTTAAGAAAGGAAATACTTATAGAAGAAGTAGATTATATAAACTCGGAGAAGAAATGGAAAAGATGTGCATCCCAATCAATAGATAGCAGAGTTGTTTGCATACACATAGAAGAAACCAATAGATATAAACACAGAATTCTAAGCAAAGGTAGCTCTAGATCTAGATCTGAAATAACACAGTCTATTAAAAGATCTAAGATTAAAAGCAAGAAACACAATACACCGTGACACAAAGTTCTCTCGGAAATCTGCTTCTATATATTCTTTTGCTTCAAGTGGCTCTCAAGGGTTTCAGCACAAAGTCTGGAACACAAGGTTGCTGCTTACAAATTTTGATCATTAACCCGAAGGTTCTTCCTCTACTTATAGAATGTAGAGGGGCAATTACAAGTCGGAAGCTTTTAGTTGAACTAACACATGTGGAAGTCGGAAAGGAAACAACTGGCAATCTCCCTCCTAAAATTCCTCTTTGCATGACATGTATGATTTGCAATTGAAAATAGAACCTTCTATTTTGCACATCTGCCACCTATCTCCAAGAAGTTGACTTCTTCAAGTAATAATAGTTTTTAAACCAATCACTTAAGTTGTATAATTTAATTGATCGCTCAATTACTTTGCAGAGAGGAAAGAAGAAGGAAGAGGAAAGTTGCGAGTCTTGTCCTTTTTCATGTCTACATGTGGTGATTCTTTTGCCTTTGATTCTCACCAAATTGGATCCGGAGTAAAGCTGGATTTGGAAGCAAGTGGATCTGAAACAAGCTGGAATTGGAAACGGTTAGATCGAAACAAGCTGGAATTGGAAAAGACTGGATTTGAAAACAAATTTGGATCTGGAAAAGACTAGAATTTTGCAGTTCTTCTCCAATACATGCATCAAGTCTGCAATGCATAGTTACGAGCAGGGGGACAGGGATCGGCGGGAGGCGGGGAGGCAGGGTTTCGGGACGGCAAAAAATTTCTAAATTTTGGGGACGGCGGGGGGACGGCTAATTAAAAAATATATAAATATTTAAAATATAAAGATATAGTGACTAAATTATATAAATAAGCTGAAATAAAACCATTTGAAATTTAAATAAGGCGAAACTTGAACTCATAAACATCAAATACATTCCTTAATACTCATGATTCTTTCGAAGTTTGCGAGAAGTTGCTTGGTCAAAAAGGTGCAAAAATTGATTTTATGAAAATAAGAAAAATATTGCCATCAATGACATAGAGCTCAAGAAAATATGCACTTTTAGAGAAAACGACACCTGAAACGGAGCCACAAAATGAAAGTTATGGCACATGCAAGTTTTTGCTGCTACATCTTCCCGGACCCTTTCCAAAAATGGCAAATTTTTTTCTATCCTTGTGATTTTTTCACCAAAAATGAAAAAAATGCCAAAAAAGGAAATAAAATCATGGGGGCGTCCGACGCCCCCGCGTTTCCACGTCCCCCCACGTCCCCTCCACGCCCCCCCCGTCCCCCACGTCCCCCACGTTTCCACGCCCCCGGACATTTTCAACGTCTTGAGCGTCCCGACGCGTTTTAGAAAAAAAAAAAAAGGAAACGTGGGGGAAACGTTTCCCCGTCCCGCGTCCCAAGGCGTCGGGGCGTCGATGATCAAAGCAGGGGGCGCGGTAACTTGTGCAATGTTTGCCAGTAAATAACTCATTGTTTTTATTTTTAATGCATATGAGCAATTAAAAATTGCGAAAGCACTCAGTGAATGCAACTTCAATGAAGGCTTCAATTTGGTAGATTGGAAGCACATGCACAAGATCCTGGAAGAAATTTTTCACGATGGCTTCTTCATGAATGCATTTGAAACAAGAGGATGAATTTTTGTCAGAAGCTTTTTGTAATTATGAGATCTGAATCTGGATGTGATGACAAATTCTAGCAACTAGGCTATGAATGGAAATGCTGCGGCTCGAATGATTCTTTGCTTTTGACTACACGCATGAGGGAAGTCTTTCCGGCTCTGGATCGTCTATCAATTCGGAGGGTTCGGACCTAGATCTGTGTCTCCAATGTCTACAAATTTAGAAGTGATGCAGGACTCCGTTGTGCTTTCTTTTTCATCCTTCTTTGCCATGGCTTTGTCTATCTTTCTTTGTCCGAACAATTCTTTTTCTTATTTGGCTGAAATTCTTCAAAATCAGTGCGAGATCTAGATAAATCTTGATTCGAAGGATATATTCAATGTATTGGACATTGATTAAAGCTCATTTTCTTTATAAAAGCATCCGTGATGAATTCTGCAATTAATTCAAAGATGGCAACCTGAACATGAACAATGGATTTCAATCATAAAAATTTGCGTAATTCAAGCCTGTTGCCCCAAATTTGATGTTTTATTTGCATGCAAAGTGAACATAAATTTTTCCAACTTCACCTGAGCACCTGTATCACTTATGCAAATAATTATGCAAACACAAATCAGCCTCCTTCAATGCATGCGCCAAAATTGGAAGCTTTTAGCATTAAATCCACCTTCTTCTGGGCAAAATCCTCTTCAATATGGGGCGCACTTTTCCTCTGGGCTGCACTTCTTTACCTGTGAATTAATTAATTCACCCTTATGGCAGCCCATGCTTATATAACCCTCATAATTCTATAATTAATAATTGCCCTTCCATTCTGGCAATTAATTAATTAAAAATCATGTTTTTCTCTTTAACTGGTGTGCTAAAATTGCATGTTTAAGGACAGTCATCCAATAAATTAAATTTAATCAATTTAATCATCCACTCTTCACTTCACTTAAGCTTCACAGTGTGCTTTAACCTTAGCCACTGAAAATAGAATTTAATTTAATCAATTAATGCTTCAAAAAGCATTAAATATATCCCAAATGGGGCGCACTTTTTGTCATGAAGGGGCTGCCATTAAATAAATTAATTTATTTAATTTTAGACAATCTATTTCAACCTCTTTTATTCCCCTTTGCTTTTGTTGACTTTCTTCCATGCTTGGGCGCCAAAATTAGAAAAGAAATTAATTAATTTAATCACTTTAAAGGTTGCCTTTACTTTTCCAAAGGGGTCGCACTTTTTGGCTAAAGAGAATTCTATTTTTAAAAACACATGACAATGGGAATTTTTACTGGCGCAGTGCAATAAAATCCATGATTCACTTAAGTGACTTTTTCTTTTATTCCACCATAGGAATTTTTACCCTACAAAGCAGGCAATAAATTCCCGCTTGTCTGCTGCCTCTAATTTTCCCACTGCAACTTAAGTGACTTTTCTATCATGGGAAAAAGTACCCTGCAAGGTAGGTACAAAATTCCCACCTGCCTGCTGCTTATAATTTTCCCATTATCCACTCTGATTCTTTGTTTTCCAAAAATGCGGCCAACCCAGAAGAGGCTTTTTGGTGCGCAACTTCGTCTTTTCCCAATGAACCGGACCTCCGATGGTGACTTCCTTCTGGCATAACGTGTGTATATGATCCCCAGTTACTCCAGGCCAAGAATCAGGCCAAACCGGCAAAGGAATTGATCTAGAGAAATTTCACAGAAAACGAAACGGGAAAACACAAAAACACAAAAAATTGCCAAAAGTCACAAATAAAGCCCAAAACTTATTTTTAGTTAAAACCCTTCTGGTATATAGGAATAATGATATGTTCGATCACAACAGGGTTAAATCGGAGCGCAAATTGCCTCAAACAGGGCTCAAAATAATTAAATACAAATTTCCGTAGACAAATCTCGACGACAGAATATAACAATTTTGAGCATCTGGGTATTTGGCGAAAATGGCTAATATGGCTCTTTGGGAATATCTTGACACAATACAAGAACTTTCTGGCAATAAAAACACAAAACGACCCATTATTTTAAAAGTACGAAATTTTTTTCGGATAGGGTGGTCTCAAATTTTAGAATGAAATCTGGGGACACCAGTCGGCTCCGTCTGTGGACATATTTTTCTGTCAAAATGAGCGTAGGACCAATCCATCTTTACTTCTCCTCCCAGCTCTTTGCGGAAGTTTACGCTTTCAAGAACATCCCGTAGGAGACGGGAATATCTGCAACTAGAATTATCATCTTTAATCTTTTGTCAGGAAAAGCTACCAGAACAGCTTGTGCATCTTTGATTTGTCCGATTAAAGGGACTTGTCTCTCCATGGAGTAGCACCTTTTTATGGTCTTTGTCAGGGTAAGCCCAAGAGCATCTGCAACTTTAGCTGGCATGACATTGTCAGAAGCACCTGAATCTAAAATGCAGTTACTTAACTTGAAACCATTAAGCAATAAGGAGACATAGAAAGGTTCTACTCTTTCAGAAGGTGAGGATTTAACAACTGCAGTGTTGTTTTGGGGAGGAGTAACTTTGGGCTTAGGCAAAAGGCCTTTTGATGTATTGGATTGTCCTAGTGATTGCACATATTTGACTAGCCTATTTAACTGCTCAGGAAAGGCTCTCAAGTATTCAGCTTCTGACATTTGAATCCTAGTTTTCTTGACATGATCAACAATGTCGAAGGAAGGTATAGATTCAGATACCTGAGCTACTTTCTGTGGTTGAGATGAAGAACTCACATTCTTATCTCTGGGAGCTAAAGAAGGTAAAGGGCTGCCCCTTCTTTGTTCGTCAGCTAATGCTTCAGCTTGGCGAGTTTGTGATCTTGTAAGTACTGCATATGCATGACCATGATCGTCTTCAAGAAGCTCCTCATACTCATGTTCATATTTGTAGTTTAGGTAATTAATATTGGAGTCGCCAGCAGGACCTATAAAATCATCATCCTCGAGCTGATCAATGTCAGCTTCCAGGTCTTCTTCATTCATCTCCACGTTTCTGGGAGCAACTTCAATTGCTAATCTTTGGGAACCAGCAATGTGGTTCCGGTTGTTGTTGAAATTCCGAGCAGGCGCGTTTTGTTTCCACTGAGCCATTTGAGTCATCTCGCATCATCTCATTTGCTAATTTTTGCAATAGTGAATCGGAAGTAGTGGCAGAGGATGAACTTTCACTCTAGAAGCGTTGCCCTTTATCTTTCCGACCATGATGAGGTCATCTTCAATTTCAACCGCCATGTTTTGGGTTCTTTAACAAGTCACAGGACGTGCTCTTCGATGATTGATAGCTTACCAGGAAGTAAAGCATTGATGAAGAATACCTTTTGATTCTCATCATTCAAAGAAGCAGAAGCCGGAATTTTGTACAGTAATCTTTGAAATTTGCAATAAAATCCTGCATGTGCTCTTGTGGCTCCTTGGTGAGTCGGTTGGGTTATCAATGTCTTTGGAATCTTGGCTACCTTGAATCTTTTTCAGAATGCATCCCTCATAAGAGCTCAGATTGGTTATGGTACCAGGAGCTAGCCGATAGAACCATTCTCCAGCCAAGTCATGCAGAGTCTCTATGAAAAGTCTGACAGATATATCTTCATGTTCGACTGCAAGCACTCCACAGGATATAAAGAATGTAGCCAAGTGATCATCTGGATTCTGCTTTCCGTCTCCAAAGAACTTTGGAAAATTCTTTCTCGTCCCTTTAGGTAGATCATCCATAGGAGGAGTCAGATTCAGAGGCCCAAAAGTTGCTCCCCATGGTGGGGAGGAGCGCTGCAAGGGCAAGTGGCTGATTCTGCATCATGATGAACGAAGCGCGTCTTCTTTGAGAATAGACTTGGTGAATAATTCCAGCTGCCGGATTATGCTAAAAATGATCCGGATCTGGATGAGTTTGCACTCTTCTTCCTGGTGAAAGACTAGATCTGCGGCTTCTAACTTGGGAAAGCTTTGGTCTGCTAATTTGTGTTGTTCCCAGTGAGTCGCCAAAAACTGTTGGCTAGATTTTCTACATAGCACAAAACCTAAGCAGTCATGAGATAAATCTCCCTCATTTACCGGTGAGGCTTCCGTGTCGATTTGTCAAATTAAGTATGCTAATATCTAAATGGGGTTTTACTTTAACTACTCGGTTCATGAACCATAATCGAAGCAGTTCTCAAATGAGCAAGTAAGCGATTGTTTAAGAAAGGAAATACTTATAGAAGAAGTAGATTATGTAAACACGAGAGAAAAATGGGAATATGTGCATCCCAATCAATAGATAGCAGAGTTGTTTGCATGCACATAGAAGAAACCAATAGATATAAACACAGAATTCTAAGCAAAGGTAGCTCTAGATCTAGATCGAAATAACACAATCTATCAAAAGATCTACGATTAAAAGCAAGAAACACAATACACCGTGACACAAAGTTCTCGGAAATATGCTCTTGTATATTCCTTTGCTTCAAGTGGCTCTCAAGGGTTTC
Source organism: Taxus wallichiana var. yunnanensis (assembly GCA_018340775.1). Lineage (NCBI taxonomy): Eukaryota > Viridiplantae > Streptophyta > Pinopsida > Cupressales > Taxaceae > Taxus > Taxus wallichiana. The sequence continues at coordinate 809,358,446 of CM031240.1, read as the reverse complement.
AGCACAAAGTCTGGAACACAAGGTTGTTGCTTACAAATTTTGATCATTAACCCGAAGGTTCTTCCTCTACTTATAGAATGTAGAGGGGCAATTACAAGTCGGAAGCTTTTAGTTGAACTGGCACATGTGGAAGTCGAGAAAGGAAACAATTGGCAATCTTCCTCCTAAAATTCCTCTTTGCATGACATGTATGATTTGCAACTGAAAATAGAACCTTCTATTTTGCACGTCGCCACCTATCTCCAAGTAGTTGACTTCTTCAAGTAATGGTTTTTAAACCAATCACTTAAGTTGTATAATTTAATTGATCGCTCAATTACTTTGTCGGAGGAAAGAAGAAGGAAGAGGAAAGCTGCAGTCTTGTCCTTTTTCATGTCTGCATGTAGTTGATTCTTTTGCCTTTGATTCTCACCAAACTGGATCTGGGAGTAGCTGGATTTGGAAGCAAGCTGGATTTGGAAACAAGCTGGAATTGGAAACGGCTGGATCTGGAAACAACAAGCTGGAATTGGAAACGAACTGGATCTGGAAACAAAGCTGGATCTGGAAGCGACAGAATTTTGCCTTCGCCTTGTCTTCTCTTTTATCCTTGAAGCTTTTGCAGTTCTTCTCCAGTACATGCATCAGTGCAATGTTCGCCGTAAATAACTCATCGTTTTTATTTTTAATTGCATATGAGCAATTAAAAATTGGAAAGCACTCCGGGTGAATGCAACTTCAATGAAGGCTTCAACTGGAAGATTGGAAGCACATGCACAAGATCCTGGAAGAAATTTTCCACGCACTGGCTTCTTCATGGGCTGCATTTGAAACAAGAGGATGAATTTTGCCAGAAGCTTTTGTAATTATGAGATCCGAACGGATCGATGACGGTCGCAACTAGGTGTGAATGGAAATGTTGCGGCTCGAATGATTTCACTTGCTTTGATCGCACGCATGAGGGAAGTCTTTCCGGCTCTAGATCTATCTATCAATTCAAAGTGAGGGGTTCGGACCTAGATTTGTGTCTCCAATGTCTCCGCAAATTTAGAAGTGATGCATGACTCCGTTGTGTTTTCTTTTTCATCCTTCTTCGCCATGGCTTTGTCTATCTTTGTGCGAACAATTCTTTTTCTTATTTGGCTCAAATTCTTCAAAACTGGTGCAGATTTGGATAAATCTTTAGATTCAGAGAGGATATATTTAATGTATTGGACATTGATTAAAGCTTCTTTTCTTTATAAAAGCATCTCGTGATGAATTCTTGCAATTAATTCGGACAAAAATGGCAACCGGAACATGAACAATGGATTTTAATAATAAAAATATGCATAATTCAAGCTCTTGCCCCGAATTTGATGTTTTATTTGCATGCAAAGTGAACATGAATTTTTCCAACTTCACCTGAGCACCTATATCACTTATGCAAATAATTATGCAAACACAAATCAGCCTCCTTCAATGCATGCGCCAAAATTGGAAGCTTTTAACATTAAATCCACCTTCTTCTGGGTAAAATCCTCTTCGATATGGGGCGCACTTTTCCTCTGGGCTACACTTCTTTACATGTGAATTAATTAATTCACCCTTGAATTAATTAATTCACCCTTATGGCAGCCCATGCTTATATAACCCTCATAATTCTATAATTAATAATTGCCCTTCCTATTCCTAGAATTAATTAATTAAAAAAAATCATGCTTTTCTCTTTAATCGGTGAGCTAAAATTGCATGTTTAAGGACAGCCATTCAATAAATTAAATTTAATCAATTTAATCATCCACTCTTCACTTCACTTAAGCTTCACAAAGTGTGCTTTAACCTTAGCCACTTTGAAAATAGAATTTAATTTAATCAATTAATGCTTCAAAAGCATTAAATATATCCCAAATGGGGCGCATTGTCATCACCAATCCGGCACTATGATAATTCTTCACCGGGAACTCCTCGTGCTATGATTATTTACTAATGCACAACCTTTAGTTTGGTGGATGTAATCTGGAAACAAAACAACAACATAACACAAGAATACCATCGACTATGATAAGACGAAATGATGACAAATCTGAAATATCAAAGTAAATGATAATATTAACATGAAATTGTTACAATCTCACCCATGAGGTACTTCAAGTGTTATTGACTTCACTTGCCTTTCACCAAGACTATGGGAGAAACTTTACAATTACACCTCTTAATGGCTTCTTCAACACACCTTTAAACTGATGGCTTCCTTCGCACACTTCCTACAATATTTCTCACTACTTCCTTCTATGCTAAATGAGGGGGGTAGCCTCTCTATTTATAGAACTTTCAGGCTTATCCATCTTATCTCTAAGATAGGATAAGAAATCCACTCTGACGAATCATATTCCATACCTTAACTCTTATCTGTACATGTAAGCTTATCTTCTAAGATAAGATAAACCTTATCATTTTACATGGGTTCCACATTTTTAGACTTTTTACAAATAAAATACACAAAATATTTATGACCTCACTCCTTGTTCTTATTACCAATATAATATTTCTAATTCCTAATCACGTAAACCCTACTTCTCTAATTACCCAAACTTTGACATTTTAACATTATCGGACCACTTACGACAAATATTTACTTTTTACAACATTCCTATTGTACTTTGATTGTTACCATACTCCACATTATTGGCGGCCGTCTTCGTGGCGCCGTTATCTTCTATCGACGCTACTACTAATTATACTTAACAACATTATATTCCTAATACATACATTAATGAAATAGAAATTACGAGGAAAATTTTAGTGTCGATAAACACTTTTGTCATGACGGGGCTGCCATTAAATAAATTAATTTATTCAATTTTAGACAATCTATTTCAACCTCTTTTATTCCCCTTTGCTTTTGTTGACTTTCTTCCATGTCCGGGTGCCAAAATTGGAAGAGAAATTAATTAATTTAATCACTTTAAAGGCTGCCTTTACTTTTCAAAGGGGTCGCACTTTTGGCTAAAGAGAATTCTATTTTTAAAAACACATGACAATAGGAATTTTTACCCTGCAAGGCAACCCCGAAAATCCCATAATCACTTAAGTCATTTGACTTCCATAATGGGAATATTTACCTGCAAAGTGGGCAATAAAATCCTATGATTCACTTAAGTGACTTTTCTTTTATTCCACCATGGGAATTTTTACCCTGCAAGGCAGGCAATAAATTCCCACCTGCCTGCTGCCTCTAATTTTCCCACTACAACTTAAGTGACTTTTCTATCATGGGAAAAAGTACCCTGCAAGGTAGGTACAAAATTCCCACCTACCTGCTGCTTCTAATTTTCCCATTATCCACTTTGATTCTTTGTTTTCCAAAAATGCGGCCACCCTGAAGAGGCTTTTTGGTGCACGACTTCATCTTTTCCCAGTGAACCGGACCTCCGATGGTGACTTCCTTCTGGCATAACGTGTGTATATGATCCCCAGTTACTCCAGGCCAAGAATCAGGCCAAACCGCAAAGGAATTGATCTAGAGAAATTTCACAGAAAACAAAACGGGAAAACACAAAAACACAAAAATGCCAAAAGTCACAAATAAAGCCCAAAACTTATTTTTAGTTAAAACCCTTCTGGTATATAGGAATAATGATATGTTCGATTACAACAGGGTTAAATCGAAGTGCAAATTGCCTCAAACGGAGCTCAAAATAATTAAATACAAATTTCCCATCGACAAATCCCGACGACAGAATATAACAATTTTGAGCATCTGGGTATTTGGCGAAAATGGTTAATATGGCTCTTTGGGAATATCTTGACATAATACAAGAACTTTTCGCAATAAAAACACAAACGACCCATTATTTTAAAAGTACGAAATTTTTTCGGATAGGGTAGTCTCAGATTTCAGGATGAAACGGGGACACCATATATATTGGATGGATATGTGCGTGTCTCCCTTTCCTCTCTGTATAGATATGGGATATGGCCTCAACTCGTGACCCATTCATTATATAGATGAGATGGAGAGTTGATACTGCTCGTGAGCGTATCTCCCGGAAGAGTGGTTGGAAGAAAGAGCTTCCAATATGGCAGGAAGACTTGATGAGGTTGTAGACTTGTTAAGAGTTATGCAAACACAATTCAATCTTGTTGAAGAAGACAGAAGAATGGCTTTTGCACAAAGGGGAGATGTGAGTGATGCTGAAGAAGAGCAAGGAGCAGAAGAAGAAGAACAGCAACCCAATGAACAGAAATTAGATGTGGGTGACTAGACTCATTAGATAAAAATTATTTTGAGTTTGCAGATGTCAATGATCCAAGAAGAGTGAAGGTGGCTCAGACCAAGTTGAAAGGTCATGCAGCCCTATGGTGGAAGTACAAACTGAGAGGAATAGTAGAGATAAAGAAAAGATCACTTAGTGGGATCAAATAGTTGCCAAGCTGAAAGGCAAAAAAATTCCTGCTGATTATCAATTGGACTTGCTGAAGAAGCTACGTAACTTGAGGCAAAGAGAGTTCAATCTAATGGATTACAATGAGGGCTTCTACAAGATTGCCATTCATTCTAATCACAATGAAGGAGACCAAGAAAAGGTAGCCAAATATATAAATGGGTCACAAATAAACATTACAAGTTAAGCATACTGTGGAAGCCCTCATTAGCATACTGTGGAAGAAGCTTATCAGTTAGCACTGGAAGCTGAGGAGAAATCATTAATAAGACAACAAAAACAGTTAACACTGGAAGCTGACGAGACTCTTCCTTTTGCATGCCCAATGCTGGAGGACAGCAATACCATGAAGGAGAAGCTATCACTTCTCATAATCACAGTCATGGACAAAGAGACAGATCATACCCTTCAAGAGGAAGAGGACAGCATGGTATAGACGAGAAAATGGTTTCTGTCACACATTTCAGATGCCAATAAGCTGTTCAGAGGGCTTATGAGTGCCCACAAGCACACAGTGATGGCCAATAGGAGAAATGAGGCCAACACTCATGTTGTTCAAGCAGATAAAGAATCACTTGCATCACCTGAACATACTGAAGAATGGAACATGGAGAAGCTCTCATGATGAAAAATGGTACTAAAACTTCAAACCAACAAAGAAGAACAAAAACATGCAAAAGGAAGAGTCTTCAGGAAGTATTCTCAAATCAAGAGATAAGTGCTGCAAAATTATTATTGATAGTGGTAGTACAAATAATCTAGTGCCAAATGAGATGGTAGATGAGGGTTGAGAAAAGTAACACATCCAAACCTGTATAAGGTGTCATGGCTTCAAAAAAAAGTCATCAAGTGTTGGTAAATGAACAATATTAATTGTATTTTGAGATTGGATAATATTAAAATGAAGTTTAGTGTGATCCTATGCCCATGGATGCATTTCATGTGTTGCTAGGTAGACCATGGCAATTTGACCGGAAAGTTGTACATGATGGTAGGGTAAACACATGTATACTTGAAAAGAATGGTACGAAGTTTACCTTGAGCCCACTGAAGGAGAGGGATGAAGAAGCAAACAATAGATAAAATAGATGGAATTCCAAATGAAGTGAAGGGGTTGTTGATTAAATATGCAATAATCATCTCCAATGATTTACTGGAAGGATTGCCACCAATGAAAAGCATCAGCCATCACATGGATTTGGTTCCCGAAACTAGTTTTCCAAAATGGATTTGGTTCCCGAAACTAGTTTTCCAAACAAGGCAGTATATAGATTGACACCCACAAAGCATGAGAAGTAAATAAGCAAGTACAAGAGTTGTTCGAATAGGAATTGATCAAAGAAATTTTGAGCTCGTGTACAATTCCAGAAATGTTAGTACCAAAGAAGGGTGGAGAATGGTGAATGTGCAGTGTGCACTAATTCTTGAACTATCAAGGAGGCTAAAAAGTTTGAACCTGGGGACTATTCTGACTTCATTTCTGTCATCATTAAGGAAGCAATTGTAATCTTCTATGCATATTTCTGTACAGTTTTTTTGTAAATATTTTTCCATTAATATATGAGGCATCTTTTCAACAAAAAAACAATCAAGTACAAGTTTCTATAGCCTTGGATGGATGACATAATTGACTGTTTGAGTGGGGCAAAATACTTCACAAAGATTGATTGAAAGAGTAGGTATCATTGAATCTGAATCTATCAAGATGATTGGTGGAAGACCGTATTCAAAACAAAAAGATTGTATGAATGGTTAGCTATCTTGGAGTGGCCAACACCAAAAGCATGTTTGAAGCTAGAAGTTTTCATGGTTTGACTAGTTTTTAATAAAAATACATTAGAAATTTCAGTGGAATCTGTGCACCAATAACTAAAACCATGAGAGGCGACAAAAAGAGTTCAAGTGGACAACCACTACTGAGAAGAATTTTGAATTTTTGAAGAAAACGTTAATCAAATAGCCATTGTTAGCATTACTAAATTTCCACAAGATGTTCCATGTTGATAGTGATCCCAGTGGGATAGGGATAGGAGTTGTTTTGAGTCAAGAGGGCAGGCATGTGGCTTATTTCAGCAAGAAGTTGAAGGATGCAAAGAGGAAATACTTTGTATATGATCAAGAGTTCCATGCAACTGCACAAGCTCTTAAATAGTGAAGACAGAACTTGCTGCTGAAGGAGTTCGTCTTGTACAAGGGTCATCAAGCATTGCAATTTAGCAATAGTAAAGGTCAGTAGAATCAAAGGCATATGAAATTGATAGAAATCTTTCAAAGTTTTCATTTGTTTTAAAACGTAGAAGTGGAACATCAAACAAAACTTCAGATGCATTGAGTAGAATACGTCTTCTATTTTCTGAAATATATATAGAAGTAGTGGGGCTTGATTCTATAAACAAATTATACAAGAAAGGCAATCATTTCAAATGTGCATGGAAGGCGTGTAAGAATGCAACTAGCATGAATAGAACTCCATGGCTGGATTTATTTTACATGATAGTTTATTGTTCATAAGTCAACAGTTATGTGTATCACAAGGATCAATGAAAGAGAACTCGATAAAAGAGAAGCATAGTGGAGGATTGGCCAGTCACATTGGCATGGATAAGACATTGGCACAACTAAATGAGAGGTATTGTTGGCCAAAGATGAGTGTAGATATAAGAAAGTTTTTGTAGAGTTGCAGAATATGTCAGTATGCCAAGGTTACAAGCTAGGATGCGGGATTGTACAAGTCATTTCCTATAGCCAAAAGGCTTTAGGACATAGTTACAGTGTTCGGCCGGATTTGTATGAAATCCGGTTCGAACCGTATTTTTTGAAGCAACCGAATAAATCCGGTTTGGTTCGGCCTTGTTTTTGCAGGGAAAAAAAAATTCCTTTTTTGGCATATTTTTGTTTTTTGGTGAAAAAGTACGGAAAAAAATTTGCCATTTTTGGAAAGGGTCCGGGAAGATGTAGCAGCAAAAACTTGCATGTGCCATAACTTTCATTCTGTGGCTCCGTTTTAGGTGTCGTCTTCTCTAAAAGTATATATTTTCTCGAGCTCTACGCATTGATGGCAATATTTTTCTTATTTTCATAAAATCCATTTTTGTACCTTTTTGGACCAAGCAACTTCTTGCAATCTTTTGAAAGAATCATTATGATGATGATGATTATGGTAGATGGATGCTTTTTTGTATGATTTGTCTATATATAATGATATAAGTATACAATAATATAAATTTATAATAATATAAGTATATATATTCCGAACCGGATTTTTCCGTATTTTTTCGGATTTTTGAAAACTCGAATTTTCGGATTTTTTTGCCCTTCCGAATTTAATCGATTTCGAACCAGTAACTATGCTTTAGGAAGACATAATTATGGATGTATTGGGATTCACCACACTCCAAAGGTTTGTAGTTGTGGAGAGGTTTTCAAAGATGGTACACTTCATTGCATGCAGAAAAACAAATAATGTTACCAACATAGCGAACTTATTTTCAAAGAAATAGTGAAATTGCATTGATTGCCACAGAATGTAGTATCCAATAGAGATACAAAGTTTGTTGGGTATTTTTCAAGGACATTATGGCGTATGTTGAGATCTAATTTGCAATTCAGAGCAGCATACCATCCCCAAATGAATGGACAAACTGGACTACCCCCATAGCATACTCACTTGCATCCATTTCAACTTCAAGCACTAGTGCATGGCCGATTTTATAGTTCAATGAATCGAAGCACCATCATGTTCCTTACCTCAATGGAAACTCTTTCCACATGTTGTAATGGTATATAGAAGTGCTGCAATGGTGGAGAAATCTGGAATAAACTTCCTCATATATGGTATTAATCCAACAAAACTTTGGTCTTTGTTGTTCTCATTAGTGTGGGGAAATTAGTGACAGCCTCAACCTCTTTTGGATACACTCTAAATTATCCTCTCCAACCACATGCCACAAGTAGACTACTGATTGTTGTGCAAACTCCAATTGGTAATTACTTGGGAAGGCCGTTCATATTGATAAAAACACCAAGGCTAGGCCTATTGCTTCATTCGTGATCATTTGTACCTTTGTTGATCCCTCTAAACCCATTCCCTGGCTCATACACATCCAATCTCCTAAAGGCAATTGGACACGTGTGGAGGTTGAAAATGGGTCCCTTAATTGTTTTTTCTGCCACCAACCTAGACATATAAAAGTCAATGCTCTATTCTCCCTCCATGAGCTCCTCTCAAAGTTTGGCGACCCAAACTTGGTCATCCTTCAGAGGCCTTCTTGAGAAAAAACGGATCCCAACCTCCGAATAAAGGGTTGAAGACTGCTCCTCATTCTTTAAGCACGATGATTCGAGCCCAAGTCTTGAACAATCCCCGACAAGCCCTCGTTTAGGAAAATTGACTCCCCAAACAATGTTGTTGGAAATTGAATCATTACAAAGGAATCTACAAAAATAGCTTCAATACTTTGACATTCTTCGAGGGTGGAAATAGGTCGAAGGACCTCAAGGAAAGGGAAGATTGGATGGAGTGATCACCCATTTTTCATTTAGACAATGAAGATGAAGTCAATATTGTGGATACTGAGACATCAACTCGATCCCAAGCTTACTTAGTAAACCTAATTGTGGAAAGAAAACAATGAGAGGCCGGAAGTCCAAATCTGAAAGGCTAAGGCTAAAATTGAAGCGGGCACTCGAGAAATTTTTAATTCCTTCATTTCGAGAAGCTAGTGGTAAAAGTCCCCTCACATCCCCCTAATCTGAATCTCATGGTCTCTGTTAGGGGTCCATCACCCCTAATTGGGTGCACCTTATATGGGGTTTTGATTTAGCTCAAATAAATATGGCATTTCGATTCTCTTTCAAGCTTTGTGTGTGGCCTAGAAGATGATCAAGATTAACTAGATTGGGACCAAGTTGAAGGATCCTGTTCTTCCTTCTTTTGGCCGAGGTCTTGGTCAAACATGACAAAGAAATTTAGAATGAACATGCCTGTTTGATTCCTTATGTGGTCTTCATTCTCAATGTTTTGGTAGATTAGTTTTGTTAGGAGAGAGCTAATGTTTATGGCTCCCTTGGTGATTTCTTACCTATTTGATCCAGACTTTCTTGCCTTAGTAATCGTCCCCCTCTTTTCAAATTTAAAATTTAAGAGAAAGGGCATCGTTTAACCCTCGATTACCTATCAACAAAAAAAGGACCTAGGAAGCCAATGGGATTTGGGTGGATCGGTTAAGACGGACGGTTGTGTCCAGATCCACCCAAGTTCAAACCCCACTGGTGTGATCCCTTCGGGGTGGTTTATCGGTGGTGGTGGGTGTTGCATCACCGGTGGTTGCGGCTGGTGGTTCCTCTAAGCGATGGCAAACTTTGCATCATCACCAGCTCTAAAACGGCGGTGGCGGAAAATTGCATCGTCGGTGTGGGCTCAGTGGTTGCGGTTTGTGATTGTGATGGATTAATTGTAATATCTTGTCTGAGGACGTTAGTATTGTTAAGGGAGGGGACCCAAGAACCCCCGATTCATAGCTCCAGTCAAAAGCATTTAACTATCTAAAAAAGGACCTAGGAACAACGACCAACAAATAAAAGAAGACCAACAACTCTAAAATCAAATGTGGCAATATGAGAAAGTTTTGATTCAATTACCTCTTGTAGATACTCGAAAAATGTTAAAAAAATAGCCAATCCCTTGTATCAATTCCACTAGTGCTCGTAATTGTCATTAGTAATCACCTCTTATTTCACCTTGCACCTAAACCATCATCTCATTTGAAGCAAAAATGAAAAATCAAAGTGATTTGATGGTGTACGAGGTGAGGAAAGTTAATTACTTAATGAGCTCATGAAAATAAGGATTGAATTAGTGAACATGAGTGTCTAAGTGTGTTAAACTAGCTTTAGGTTTAGGTTAGTGTCCTTTTTAAACTTTATTTTGTTTTTTTATTGTTCTAAAAAGTAAAAAACAGCAAACTTGCGAGTCCATTATGGGACTCTCGACTTGGCCGAGACTTGCGAATTTGTTGAGACTCACCCTTGGACTTCCCAAGTTTGCGAATTTTTGTAGAGGTGGAATCATGCTCAAATTGACAAGTCCTCACCAAGACTTGCCGAATCTTGATTCTATGAAACTTACTTCTATGTCAACATCAAAATTGTCCTTTATCTCCACCTTTGATTGCTCTTTCTAAGATGTCATGGACTTCTTAGAGTCCTCGTTGGAATGATTCTTGGGATGCATGTAATGTCCCTTTTTCCCACCTAAGAGCTGGAAATTGGTCTTCTTGCCATCCCTTCTCCATGGCAAAGAAGCAAAAATGAAGGAGAAGACCCTTGAGCATCTTTATAATATATTTTATCTAATATTATTATATTTTCTTTAGTGTTTTCTTGCATTGAGTCTTTATGGTGTCGTAAAGTTGTATCTTGTAAGTTCGAGTCACAAAAAAATATATATCCTGGTATATTTGGTCTTGTGTTTGGGTCCCACATGGGTGGACGCTAGCACACACATACCTCATCAAGGGCCTTTGTCTTACTTAAGATGGTGTGTCTTCTTAGGCATATATGAAGATCTCACATGTACTTTGTCAAGTTGTTTGTCTTCCAAGTCCAATCCCATCAACATAGCATCTATGGAACTTCGTGATATAGTCCCGCACACTTTGATCACTTCTTGAAATTCTACCACTTAAATTTATGATCAATTTTATGCCCAATAGAATAAACATTTTTACACAACAATTTTTTTAATCCATCCCACCTAGTTACAATTTGCTTCTTTTTCAAGAATATACTTAAGTTTCCCACCAAATTTGAGCATGTCCTAATTGGAGATGTGCAAAAGAAATATTTTGTGCCTCACTAACATTATGCACACTAAAATATACCTCCATTTTTCTAGCAATTTAACATCTACTTGTCCTTTAAAATATCTAATCTCAACTTTGGTTTCACATTTGAAAAAGTTAATGTAGAATGATTTTACCCTAGCTTTACCCTTGTCTTAAGAAGGTTGTTTCTCTCCACTTGTATAATCATTTCCCTCACCTTCATGAGGCTCCTCATCTCTTATGCCAAACTTCTTGGATAGCACATGAATCATCATGCCCATGGATGTTTGGTTCTGTTATCCAAATAAGCTCCCATGCTTATTCAGATCACTTGTTCAGGTTGTGTGCTTAAGTAATTCCAAATCAAAGGTAAAAGGATCAAAGTATGAAGAACAAAGTGTCTCAAAGACGTTTAAATAGAAGACAAAACGTGTGTGAAGCCGCACGAAGGAGAAAGGGTCCACATGACAAAGAGCAAAACCCGCGCGTGCCGAGCCGTGGAATAAGAAGGAGATGCGCAAAAGTCCCGCGCGAAGCCGCACAAAGGAGGAATAAAGCCACCGCAGAAGGCGCATGACAATGAAGCATATAGCAAAAGCTTGCACTCATTGAAAGAAACCAACTATGCGGAATGTTGCACAAGCGGTAAGACAACAAGCCACACGAAAGTCCGCGCGACAAAGAAAACTGCTGATAAAAAAGGTTGTGGCACAAGTAAAGTAAATGAGACAATGTAAAGCCGCATGAACACGTAAAGAAATGCGATAAATTCCAAAGTCGCACAATAGAGGCAGAAAAAGTTTTTGCGCAAGCCGCGAAGGTACCGCGATGAAGGTAATACAGGATGTCGCACAGAGAGCCGCGACACAAGAGTGACCCACGCAACAAGTAGAGCAAAACACGCGCAAAGGCGAAAATCCACATGACACGCAAGAAGAAACTCACGCGCAAACCAGCGTGTTCCCGGTGAAGATTAAAGGACAAGGGAAGCCACACAACAGAGCGATAGAAAGGAAAATCCGCACGAAAGCCGCATAACAAACGAAGAAGGAAAGAGTCGTGCACCAAGCCGCGCAACAAAGGAAAATGAAACTGCATTACAAAGGCACGGAAGCCCGCGCAAAAGGCGAGAGAAAATACAAAGGCGCGTCACAAGCAATAAAACCCGCAAGAAAAGGCCGCACAACAAAGGGAAGTCAAAAGGAAAGAAGTTTCGCACAACTCGAAGCAAATCATAAAAGCTTTGTTTTGCTTTTTTCCAAAACGCAGAATTCTCTTTTTTAGCACGGTTTGTTAAGACGGTGCATGACAAGTTAAAAATAGATGAAAGCATGCAAGGGCAGCTCATCTCATCATCCAAAAGTTCTAACAATAGAACAAAGCATGCGGAAGTGAAAGAAAAGTTGTTTTCCTATTTCGGGAAATGCAAATTCAATTTTTAAGCGCGGAATTGTTAAAAATAAAGCATAGAGGTTATTTTTAATGCAAAAAAGCAGGATGCGCACTTTTCATGCGCAAAAGTTATTTTTAACACAGGAAGCAAGGCACACATACTTTTCCTATTTTTAGAAGTCAAACTTGCATGTTTGCGCTTTCTTCTCTCTCTCTCAGATTTTCTATAAAACTCCAGAACACATTGTAAAAATAATCTTTGCCTCTTTATTCATATTCTCTGAGCAATTCAGTTATCTAGGTGAGAAAACAATGATCATGAGTGACTCTTTGTGCTTATTCCACCTCTTGGAGCAATAAAGGAGTTGTTTTAACCATTCTGCAGTCTGCGTTTAATGCATATTTTGTTTTAAGTTGTTTTTATCTTCGTGATACATGTTTATCCTTGGTTTAACAGTTTAATCTTCATGCCTTCATGCAGTTTTGTGTCAATTTGCAGGTCATAGATTGTGTTTAACTAGGTTGTATGCAGATTTTGTTGTGGAGCCATTTGTTGCCCCTTCTTTATCTTGTCACAACTCAAGCTCAAACCTTTCTATGAAACACTTTTTGCTTTGATACAATCACTTGTAGTTAGTGTATGGTGTGTGTAGCTCCCATGCTTCATCTGTGTGATTCCAATAAGTCTGAGATCCTCAAAACATTCTGGTGTATCACCATCTTTTCAATTTTCTCTTCTTTCTTCCTCCCTTTTCCTCATTGGTTTTGGTAGAGTAGAGTAGCCTTGGAGATAGAAATAGTTTAGGTGTTGCACTAGGGGAACCAACCCTCTCTAGAAAACTCACTCCAACATATAGGTCACCCACAACCTAGGAGTGTTTCCATTTTGTCAATTGAAAGGAGAGTTATCACACCATTCTCCAAAGGTGCATTTCAAAGTGACAATGGTTCCTCGCCATGAGCTCTTGTTCTTTAGTGATGGTTTATTGGGACTTGATCACATTTTCCATGCTTGTCTCTAAGGATGCAACTCTCTTTGAAAGACCATCTTCACCTCTTTTGCCATTTCTTTCAACTTCTGATTCCATTTCATTGTAGAAATCATAGGATTGTCCAGTAACAGCTCTTCTTATTTTAATTGTCATTGTCATGCAAATCAACCACAAACTATCCACAATACGCAAAGATTAATGTCGATGAGATGTAGGAGGATTGGTTGTGCCCAGCCCCACCCGTGTTCAACTCTCGTTGGGCGCTTGTGGCCGGTTGTGGCTGTTTGAGTTGGTTGTGCGGCTCTTGGGGACTATGTCCCCTATTGTGTCCTAGGTGAATGGGAAAAGGACTCACCAACCCTTGTTTATGGATTTTAAAAAAAAAAAACGCAAAGATTAACATTGCTCTAATACCCAAATGATCTGTAAACTTTTTAGTACATATGCTTAAAGGAATTTGCAGAATTGCTACATATTGTTTTAATTGAAATCTACTCCAAATCAACAGTTTGAATGCTTTAAGAAAGTAGAATTAGTGTAGTGTGTTGCTAGAAACATAAACGGAGCTTGCAGAAGCCAATTATGGATGTAAATAATCATGACCAACTCAAAGGAAAACAAGAACAACAATGGAAACCAAGAATTTTAACACGGAAACCCAGCTGTGGAGAAAACCAGCTAGAAGTGGCATAGCTCGGCGTCATGATCTTATAGCCAAAGACAGTTTACAAAAAGATCAATAGAGAATACAAGAACTCTGTTGTTTTCTCACTTAGCTCCTCTCAGTACCCTTCCTCCTTAGACAAACAACTGAACACCAACTCTACCTCTCACACAATCATGCTTACAAAATTGGATTTGCGTCTTTAATTTATCATGCTCCAGAATTGACCTTTCATGCACCAAAGGACTCCCAAACGACTTAGGACTGAAGAGACACTGTCATTTTAGCATTGTTCCAACTGTTCAATTTACTCGAGCAAAATCGCTACTTTAAGTTTAAACAGATGGCAGTTAGATAAACACGTTGACAATTATATAGCTGCCCCTAAGTTAATCAGCAGTTACGAAACTGGTAGTTATGCAACTACAAGAAATACTCAGATTACGTTTACTAAGACCGGTTGTTCTCAGTTGGATTATGTATTTCCTGACTATCTGAAACAAATTAAGGCAAAGAATCAGGCCTGGTAGTTATTTGTTCAAATCTACAAATGTCTACCTGAAGGTGATTTTTCACACGGTGGCATCTCACCTCTCTCGCCTTATATATACATTTTGTAAGGTTTCAAATCATGACCAAGATCAGAAATTAATTGCCAAGCCACCTAAATAGTTAAAGTGTTTCAACTAAAACTGATTTCCGAGTTGTTTCTACCACTAGTCTCAGAGATGATGAAAAGGTTTGTATTTCCTGATCCATATGGATACTCATCTTTTGTTAACATCTAATTGCTTTACTTAAAAAAGTTAACAAATGAAGGCACTAATGTTTTTCTTCGGAGAATCAGTTGTACCCATCCCTGCAATGCATATCTCCTCGTAACTATGCTAAAAAATGAAACTCGGAAAAGTGGCAAATTTAGTTGAAGGTTCAAATCTTGCAGGAGCCACTTTGCTGTGTCATCAAAATGTTCTACCTCAAAGGTCAAAAGTCAAAGGTTATGATTATTTTTCAGGTCACGAACTAGCCAGCATTGCCATCTTAAAAAAATTCTTTCCTTAACAAGACTCAAACTCTTGTTCCAAGGATACTTCTTCCGAGAACTTAATAATAAACATAACCTTATACCATCTGTTCACATTTTGAAACTGTGACAAAAAAATTAGGTTTCAATGGGACTTCAAAACAGCAAGTTACAAATTGAAATTCATGACCAAGATCAAAGAAATCCAGGAGAAATTAAACAGTGGCCAGGGGCCAAAGCCACCTAAATACAAAAGGTGAAAGAAAGGCTAATTCATTATTCCTTGTTTGTCATCAACTAAAACCTCGGTTATTGTGGCAAATAGCGGTGAACATGTTGTTTCAGCACTGTGATGACTTGTTTCTGAGGATATTGCTGTTGATACCAAGACTGAGACGTCTTCTCAGAGACATCAGCTCCTTTTCAAAAAGCCGGAAAATAATATATTTTAATACTTTTCCGTACTTGACCCTAGATATCATGAGATATCAAAGACAAATATCAATATAATTACTCGGGACTTCCCATCACCATAATAGTGGTGCTCAATGGTAATACATCTGCCAGTACTTGGGTTCATAAACACAGAGCTCTTGAGACTTTTTTTGTTAACATCTAATTGCAAGGACTACCCTTTCTTACTTGAAAAAAGTTGCTAATGTTTTTCTTCAGGCTGTATCTTGCTGAATATTGTTTTCTTATTATTTCACTTCACATTATTGTGAATACCGGGACCCCGGGACTCTAATTGACATGGTGGATGTGGAAACGGGACTTCCCATTATAATATATATACATCTGCCAATTACTTTCAGGTTCATATATATATATTTTTAAGATTTTATTTCTTACAAGTATTCATTAATACCACAAGATCTGTTGGAAATAAAAGAATATGACATGGCAAGGAAATAAAGCAGTAGCTCAAATTCATCTTTCAAATGATGCATTTTTAGAGTAATTGTATGGTAAATCCCATTGTTCTGATGTTCAATAAGCAAGCCTATATATTTTTAAATCAAATTACTAACAATCAATTTATAAATATTTGAAGAAGATGATAAAAGCTGTGGAATCTGAATAGGGAAGGGCAAGAGTCAGCAAAAATGGGTTAAGAAGATCTCAATCTTCACCATACACTGAAGTGGATGAAGTGTGCTGTTGTGATAAGATAAATTATACACGAGGAAAGAAATAGAGAGAAGATTTTTATAAGGCTCAGGGCTCAGATGCTAACTCACGGTTATTAGGGCTTAGGAGGCCAAGCAGCTGCAAATAAATTATTTCAGCAGGAAGACGCATAGAAAATGCCAATCCTGACAATAAGCAAAGAATTAGAGTGAGTACATCTGCCGAAAATTTTATTTTCCCATAAACCTCAAATGCAGTGGAAAACAAATTTTGATAAATTTATAAATACTTGGCTGTTTGAGAGTATCATCAGTGATAATGTTTTCAAAGAAGTACTTTTGAACTGTTTAAAAGGTAAAATACCTGTCAAAGCAATCATGTTAAAATAACAAATCTGTCAGATATCACGAATTACCTTCTTACCGTGGGGAATCTGTAAGGTTGGACATGCAAAGCAGTCAGGCAGAGCAGAGCCCCTCCCATCAAATATAGCATTACTATGAGTTTCCCATAAATAATCTGCTAGTTTCTCCCCTTCAATGAAAAATAGCTTCTTAAGCTCTCCTATTGAGAAAAGTGTCTTTGATTTGCCCCTCAAAGCCCTCATCGCAGCTACCATCTTGTCCATGTTCCCAAAGTATGTACCTCTGTTGATGGATACATTTCAGCTCTGCTGTTGCCCCGAGTTTCCATCAGACTGAGATGCTTCCTACTCTAGTAATCTCATAATCCTGGTATCTTCCAAATCAGCTCCCTTTTTGCTGGAATGTCCAGAAGGCGACACTTCAAGTGTATTTTCCTCTCTTCCTCCATGCTACTCCAGATCACCTGAGATGCTTGTCCTGCCATCCCTAGCTGAGTTGATTTCATCCAGAAGCCATGAGAAAGGTCCATACATCTACTGTTATCTCTTCTCTCTATGAGGAAATGAGGTATTGATCACTTGAATAAGTATCTAAGGATGGCAAGTTTCTCAAAGAGTTTATGTTGGAAGAAATTTAAGAAAAGTTTACCCCTGTAAATTCAGGTGATAAAATGTCATGTACCCTAAAAATGTTGTCACTGTTTTCAAGCTTGACCAGAAGAACTTACTGAACATTAGAAAGAAAAAACATGAAAGAATATTTGAAAAAACTTGTACCCTAAGGATGTTGAGTACTCCAAAGATCTGTTCAGATAATGCACTCATATCTTAATCAACTTGATACATTATTACAAAGGCAGGCTCCTTACTAAACATTTTCCCCATCAGTGACAGTAGAAGCTAATCAAAGCTGCTTGTTTCGTTCATTATGATCAAATGAAATTTGCAGCTATACAATATTATGTAATTTTGCCATCTGAACAGGAATCAAGTACTATCTAAATTGGATATTAAATATGGTTTCTAAGCCATTTTGCAACTTTTGCGGCTATGTAATGTTCTCCTGTACCATTGAATTGCTCTAGCATACAAAGCATTCATTTGCTCGTGATGTAAAGCTGGGTGGCACAGTTTCCCAAAATCTTCTCTGGTTGAGAAGAAGAGAAAACATTTCAGCATCCACATACTCTGAAATGCCAGGAAAATAGTGTTATTACAGTTTTAAATTTAAGACAAAAGAATCAAACAACAATAGGAGTCCTGATACCAGATATTCAAAATGACATGTGTGTTTTAGTGTCTTGAAAACAGATAGTCCAAGAACAGAGTCTGGAAAGGTGAATGACTAGCATGATGAAATTGAATGACTTTCGCATCTTCCGTTTATATATTTCTCATCCAATGAAACAAAAATGCCTCAAAAGGTCTTAAAACTGATATTGGTAAGAAGATGAAATCATGGACTTCATTGATCTCTTTACATTAAATTGGCATAAACTAAAAGGTCCCATATTTAGAAGCTGAGCATTTCTTGTACCAAATGTTTGTACCCTAAACAAATAATTGTACTATCCTTAGCTACTGAAAGAATACTACAGGATATTTCCTTTTTCATACAGCCTGACTGTAATTACAACCCACTGTCCTGAATCCTTCTTTCTTTGTACTATTCTCTTCAGAAGGCTGTAATTGCAATCATTTTAATTTCTTCCACGTTAAGGGGACTTGAAATCAAAATGAATAACAAGTTTCAGGTTGATATCAACAGCATCCTCAATTTAAAACGGTCCCCAGTGCCCACTCTCTTACAATGTGAAGTTGTTATGTCTTCCTCAAAGGAAAGTATGACTGCTGCTTTTTGTGCCTAGTGTCTGTGCATTTGAAAGTCAAGTACTATCTGTGACATTTTGAACAGTACTCTAATAATTACAATTTGCTCTGAAATATACTATTCTAACATGATCCACAACTTCACTAATATGAACACATTCATTCAATGCAGAAACTAGTAGCTCTGATACCACAACAACATTCAACAATGTTACATCTTCAGAAGGCTATTGCAATCTTCTCTTCCACGTTAAGGGGACTTGAAATCAAAATGAAGTTTCAGGTTGATATCAACAGCCTTCCTCAAAGGAAATAAGTGTCTGTGCATTTCAAGTCAAGCTGTGACTTGAACAGTACTCTAATAATTCAATCCTGAAATATACTAAATATGAAGCAATGTGCAGGATGCCAAGAGTGGAAGCAATGTGGGATGCTTACGCACTTAGCAATGAAGTTCAGGACATGTGTAAGGAATGTTTATTGAAATGCAAAAAGTGTGCACCTTAATTAGTTTTTACATAAAAATCTATGAACACATGGGAATAGAAACTAAACCACCATATCGGCCTGCAGTCCTACCAGAAGCATACAATTGGACAAGTGTAATGGGAAAACAACTAAGACTGTTTCTAAGATTAGAGTTTCAAATTTCTCCATTGGATGAAGTCATGCCAATAGGGGGGGCATCATTACCAAATTTGAATTGTTGTTTATTTATCACCCCAAGTTACAAACAGAATATTAAAAGCAATTTCTGAGTGAAGGAAACAAAAAAAATCTTATTTGCATTCTATAGAGATCTCATCATTTTTCAGAAAATATCCACTGAAACTTGAAAGCCATATTAGGAGGGAGAAGAAACCTGAAGAAAGATTTGCGAAGTTACCTATCTGGTCTTTGACTTGCTGCTGGGGTGATGACAATATATTGATGCTTAATCAAAGATGGATACAGACTCCATGTAATCAAAATGGCCTTTCTGCTTACGACAGTCAACTCTAACTGGAATTGTTGAGGCCAACTCTTTTGGTAATTCTTTCACAACATGAACAAAGTCTTTTGTCTGTTGAATGAAATAGTCTACATCAAAAATATCTGCAAAACCACTGAATATACAGAAATATCTCAGGCCAATAGTGGAGTGTTTACTATATGAGTCATGTGCACACAACAAATTCAAAAATCAATTTTATTTCATTTATTCTGCTAATTATTGTATTGTAGTCTGGAAATCATAAAAGCACCAGAAACGAGATGCTTTAAAATCAGCACACATAATGAACTCTATATGGAGATGCAATAATGATTTTTTCTTAAAGCCTTGTACAATAAAAGTTATTATTGAGGTACTTGGATCTCCATATAATAAATTGAAAAATAAAAATAAAAAATCAGACAGCATTCTGAATGTCGTATATATGGAGCTGAGACCCATGCATTTACATAAGCTTCACTTATATGATACATCTATAGCAAGAAAAAGAAATAATAAACTGTTTGGTGGATGATTTCTCATTGAAATGACCTACTTAGACTTATGGAAGTAGTGAGCATTTCCCATCCCTGTGAGTGAATAACTTTCCCTTTGGTCGGGCTTTAGCATTGTATCATTGAAAACCATTGCTAGGTCACTGACTCTCTATTTGCCTCTGGTTAGGGGGACATCTTGTGATAAGGATGCGTACAATTGGGTGAAGAGCAATCCTAGAGCATTTGGAGCACTCATTTTAACTCAGTGTTACAGGGAACACATCCCCTAGATATTGCTGATGTCCCAGATGTTTTAGGGACTTGGGAGGGGAAGTCCACCATTTTTTTAAAAATAAACTAAGAAAATTCTGACGCTTTTATTTTTGAAAAGCCGTTATTTTTACCAAAAATATTGAACCCTAATCTCAAAATTACCCTAAAAACATCAAATAAATTTTAAACCCATGAATTTTATTGAATAAAGTTAAAATATTTCAATATTAATTATTATACATTATTTTATAGCCATCCCCAAAATCTAGGAAATTGTTTGCTGTCCCCGTCCACAAGACTTAGGTAACTATGTTTTAAGTGTAGGAGTGTGTTATGGGGAAACCCATATGCTCAAACTTCTTGTTCGCCTCTTGTTTGAATTTCAGAGTTTCTTTTTAAAGCATATGATTAATACAACAAGATTTTGAGTTTCTAGCTGCATCAATCATTTAAAGAAATATAAGAGTACAGAGCTTGGCAGTAGCCCATTGTCTGAAACCAAAGCACCATCAATTCCAACAAACTGGAAGAGTTACAACACCCAAACAATGGGTCTAGTTACATTATCTAATACAGGGTGATATCAAAGCATCGTTGAGATGCTACACTTCTTTGGAAAAGCTTTTGCAACTTGTTAGAGCAACAAAATGTAATTACAATTTTAAGGATTTGAAAGCTTGATTTCAGGCTTCCAGACTTTGCAGTCAATTTCAGGACTAAAGACTTGATCAACTGCTCCATCCAAAAAAAAATCTAAGGTTTTCATCATCACATTATGACTTTGTAAGCAAAGAATTGACATGTGGTTAAGCATACTGAGCAACTGAAGCTGCAGTAAATTTTCTAAAGTGTATAAATCAAGAAATTAGAAAAAAATCTCAAAGTACTTGAGGTTTCAAAATTACAAAGAATTAAATGATGTTGAACAATTTTAAAGTACTGGAATCATGTAAATTAAAACCTACACAATGTCATCATTCAATGCGAAAATATAAATAGTGAAGTTTCAAAAACTTTCAAGCTAATAGAACTTGAAATGGAATGACTCAAATTTAGAAGTTGAATTAAAATAAAGTAATGTCAATGAAGATTTAAACTGGTCAAGAATCACACAAGATTGTCATACGCATGGAAATTTTAAAGAAGCCTTTGAGGCAAATTTCCAACCACAAGCCAAAAGTTGACGTGTGTCAAATTGAAAGATTGAAAATTCAGGGTTGAAGCTTTGAAATATTTCCAAAGATAATGGGTAGCCAAAAATGGCATCCTAAGGGCACTGTGACATTTTAAGGGGTGGAGTTTTGAAAAAATTGCAAGTAACTATGAAAGTGACCCTTGGATTCACAAACACTTTCTGAAAATTCAAAAGGAGCTTCAAAGAAAAATTCTGCAACCAATAAAAGGTTACTAGGTGGTATCACCATGGCTTTTTGAGAACTCGAAGGAGAGCTAAAGGGAAAACTACAAAAATTAGAAAAGCAGATTCGTGCTGAGAGAGAGAGAGAGAGAGAGATGTTACAATGGACAATATGAACCTCGACTTTGAATGTTATTGAAAAGATAATATAAAATTATGCATGAAGAAGCACTCCTTCCTAACATCAGATAACTAGATTATAGGAGTACAATTAAAATACAGCATGATAGGCGAAGCCGTGGGGTCATTTATGATAGCCTGGGAATAACAACCAGATGACAATATCATTGGCAAAACCTATGATAATATCCAATGCAAAACCATTATAAATGAAGTTTTCGTCCTCATTAAGGAAGCCATATGGTGCAAGGACGTGAAAGTGTTCCTTGAAAGCTTTAAAAGTTTCAATACATTTTAGTTTAACAAGACCAATGAAGGCCCATTGAGAATGTGGCAAGACCTGATTAAACTGAAGAAAAAAATTTAAGGCCTTCCCAAAATGTCCAAAATAGGAACTTGCCACATTGCACTAGACTACATGGATACGGGTACGGTACGGTTTTTGGTACATGATACGGCAAATTTTTAAAAATCTTGGGTAGTACTTTTTATATATATATGTATGCATGTATATGTATATAAATTATAAATTTAAAGAGCAAAGACCTGATTAAACTGAAGAAAAAAATTTAAGGCCTTCCCAAAATGTCCAGACATTTGCATACTTATTGAAATTTAATACTCATAGAGTCATACAACTTAAAATCATTCATAGAACATGAAAACAAAATTGAAATTTCCAATACTTTGAGAATTGAGACTTGAGTTTGTATTGATTCATAATGACATAATGTTCAAAACATGATAGTAAATAACATAATACATTCAAGTTCTCAACTTCTAGAGCATATCATCTAGATGATCGTCAAAATCATCTTCATGGATGCCACTTGCAGCTCCACTCCCACTAGCTCCACTTTCGAACCCTTGTGAAGGGCTCCCTAGAAGTTCCTCATCAATGCCAAGAAGTGAAACATTGGCCAAACAAGCAGCAGAAGCTTCAAAGTCCGTGTTTTCAGGTTGGAGGTCCCAAAGCTTGTTAGGACCACTAGTATACTCTTGCGTCCTGTGGGTTAAGAGGCGCAAGTTGGAATGAACGTATACTAGATCTTCAGCCTTCTTCGATGCCAACATGGTGCATTTGGCTGAGTGGATGAAGCCATAAGTACTCTAGTTGCGCTCTGTAGAAGAATTACTAGCCACCTGTCACAAAAACAAAGTATTAATATTATTAATTAAAAAAAAATGATATCATTTTGAATTTTAATTCGTAATTGGTAATTAAAATATCAAATAACAAGTTACAAACTTTATACCTGTGAGAGCAATTTGATCACAACTGGTCGTAAGAACTTGGCATCATGGCCATGACAAGTCCACCACGTGATTGGATCCATGGTGGGTTTGTCACAAATAGCCTCTATCTCTCCCATGCTACCTTGTCCATTTACAAACATCGACATCTCCTGACAGACTGCAAGTGATGTAGTTGGATCAGGAAACAACCTCTTGAATGCTGACCTCGTCCCATTTGCAACCTCATGGTCATCATATGGTCGCTGCCTACCAACTCTCCCAACTATTTCACTGCTGTAATATTTGGGATTTAAAGCATAAACAAGGAGATGCAATGGGGTGGTCATTTTGTTCCACCTTTCACAATCACATTTTTAACTTCACTGTAAAATTTTTCCTCAGGGTCTTGCTCTTTGGCCTGTATGATATCATGGATTTTTTCAAGCATGGAGTCAATGCCATCATATATTTCTCCAATGCAAGCATTATCTTTGTCTACAAATCGTATCATACTCAAAATAGGCTCGTGAAACTCAACAAATATTCAACTTTTCCCCACCAATGCTCATCAAGGATCCATGATTTTATTTTTTGGGCTCTTTCTGTGTTAGATTGCCTCCAGATGGTCCAAACATTATCAATCACCATCATGCTCAAAGCACATCTCACCTTCACAAGTCGTCTCAAGACGAGTGTGTGAGAGGCAAACCTAGTCTCAACAACCTATTTAAAAAGAATGGAAACAATTCAATAACAACACAATTTGAAATTGATTTAAAAATTTAAAATCAAATATTAAATTTAAAATGAATTGTTCCTTTACCTTCAACAACTCCAACTTTGAAAATCTTCTGAATATGGCTTGAGACATGTGATGGTTGGTGACAAACATCTGAATCTCGTTTGCCTCCGTGTATATTTGCTCAATCCATGCAATTTTCTCAATCTTCTGCATCATTAGATTCAGAGAGTGTATTGCACATGGTGTCCAAAATATGTGCTCATACCTACCCTCTACTATCAATCTTGCTACCTTGCAATTTTTGGCATTGTCCGTGATGACTTGGACAACCTCTGCGGACCCACTGACTCAATAGCCTCAATGAGAATATTTGCAATGAATTGGGCATCTTTTACTTCCCCTCACAATCAATAGCCTTTAGAAACATTGGCCCTTTAGGGCATACTGCAATAATGTTGATGAGAGGTCTGTTTCTGGAGTCTTTCCATCCATCTGATATAATAGAGACTCCTAAATCAGTCCAAGAATCTCTAATTGGTTGTAAAGATGTCCGAATGGGTTACACTTCTTTTGTCAAAAGAGAAGCATGAACCTTATTATAGTTAGGGCTTGATACCCCCGTGGTGCCTCATTAATGCCTCTCACCATCTCACGCCAATAAGGTGATGTCAAAACATCAATGGTAGTCCACATGCAAATATACACCAAAACACCAATTCATCTCGCAATATCCCTCTTCTCGATGTTAAATGTTTTTTCTAACGGGCCTTTTGTTCTCTTGCTTGATGGCCCTGAGGTATCTACATCAAAAGGGTCATCATCTGGAATATTTTTCAAGCATGAATCTCAATGAAAGGATGAAATGATGGTGTTTGATGTTGATGGTTTTCCCATGGTCCTCTCTCAGTAAAGAAACAGTTCTATAGTAAGCTCTCGATGCTTCAATGTTTGCATCCTCTTGCTCTTTTAGGTACATGGCTATGGTTTTCTTTTCCACCTTCCTACACGGTCTAATACCCATCCCCGATGCCCTAGTCAGATGAGCTCTCAAACGGGTATATGAGGATTTAAATGTGGCGGCACAATGGGGACACGTCCAAACACGGACACCACCACCGACAACAAGCTCTACCACTTCCACATGTCTCCATAAAGGATAATTTGGATCCATTTTCACTGCCATACCACCCGAAACATTTCCCCCCTCTTGCCCCACTGAAGCTGAACTGGATGCCATGATTGTAGGATTAATTTGTTTTAACTTTTAACCTACAATAAGAGATATTTTTTAAAACATTGCTAAATATTAAAATAATTTAATTAAAAACAACAAATACAAATTAGAAAATTAATTTGTTAACCCATACACGTCATTCTCTTATTTTAATCACCAAGTTCGCCATAAATGGTGCGAGGTGAGAGCATACACAGAGGGTAGACATTTAAATTTTTAACAAATTCAATTTAAAACTTTAAAATAAAAAAATGAATACATAACTAATTAAAAAATTAAACAGTTAGTCCTACACGTCAATCTTTGATTTTGATCACCAAGTTCGCCATAAATGGTGTGAGGTGAGAGCATACACAGAGGGTAGACATTTAATTAAATAAAACTTCACTATTAAACTTAAAATACGGAAAAATTAATTAATATATTATATTTTAATAACCGTAAAATAAATAAATATTAAAAATAAATTTAGATCATGAATGATGTGTTTGAAACACATCATTCATGATATTGATCATTGATCATATTCATATACAAAACATTGCTCAAAAGATTTTTTTTTTTTTTAAATGTCTTGAATGCATGTAAAATACCTAGAAAAATCCTCCTTGATGTTTGTAGACTTGCTTCTCCTCTCTCTCTTTCTCCTTCAAGCTCAATCACTCTCTCCTCCAAGCTCTCTTTCTCTCCTCCAAGCTCTTTCTTTCTCCTTCAACCTCTCTTTCTCTCTCTCCTTCAACCTCTCTAACAAAGATTGAGTGTGAAGAAAAAGTAGAGGGATTGGGTGTTTATATAAGTGTTTGGGGGGTCATTTAGGGTTAGGTTAGATATAGGAAATTTTAAAATTAAAAAAATTGCATATTTTTTAAGTTTGTTTTAAAAATGACATTTTTATGGGGACGGGCACGTCGAAAACGTAACAAACACGAGCACGGGGTACATTACGGGTATGGCAAAATCGTACCCATAATGTACCATGTGTCTGTGGGTATGTTTTTGGACGTACCTACAACAGACAATCCTCGCACTCGTACCCGATGCTGGTAAGTTTCGGTGCCTGGTACGAGGACCCTTATGGTGTTTCCAAGTGCATCTAGCGAGATATTGTTTATACACATTGTTTTCTAAGAGTAACATCATAATAAACCATCTTCTCCCCTCTCCCAAAGAAAATAAAACAAGCATAAGAAAAAATGTCTTCACCATGGCTTTTATGTGCAAGTTCTAAACACACTAAACATTTTGGTGGAGATTCTTTTCAAGAAACTAAACTTAAAATTCTCACAATTTTTTTCCAGTTTGACATCAATTTACAAAAAAAAAAGGAATTATTGATCTAACAGTTAACCTATAAACCATGAGGCGAGATTGATCTAAGCCTTTGACTTCTCTAAATGAGCAATAGGAGTTAAATGTATCATATAGTCTCCTATTTCTTCACCATAGATATAAAGATTGTTTTATTCTCTTGTGAAAACAAAATCTCATTGTTTTTGACAAAAACCTCTTAACGCACCTCAATCATCATCACAAATGTTTCTATGAATATCAAGCCATCTTGACCACTTTTATTATCTTGAATCTTTCCCCAATTTGGTTTTAATGAGTTGCTGAATAGCTTTGTCTAGGATTGGATCTTGCCCCAAAATTCATGAATCTCCGCATTACAAGCAACAGAAATAAAATAAGCCCACACAAAGTGAGTTATCCATGCGACCAATATACTTTAGGCAATATAGCCTCAATATAACATTTTTCTTATTCATGAATTTTGAATTAGGAGAGCAAAATGTTTCCTTCTAGAGCATCTTCTTCATAGAATATTTCTTATTCATCACTTCGACGTTTTTTTTTTATTCTACTTCTAGAGTATTTTTCTAAATCTTCATCTATTTTCACTTGGGAGCAGAAAAAATAATACAAAATTACAAAAATAAAGAAATTGGAAAATTTGCAGAAGGCACAAAAAAACGAGGAATTATTCATAGAACAATAATATGTTCTCTAAGAAATAGATCAAGGTTGCAAGATACAACACCCATACTAGTAGGGCATACGTATCCACATGTGCGGATTCCGATACAAGTATGGTGCAGCTTGGATACGATTGGGATATCGTACCCATCCATATCTAGATACAAACCCGTAACTGGTTCATATCAAATACAACTGGATATGGTATGCAGGCTGACTATATGCGTAACTAATTTACAAGTTTAAAAATAAATAAATAAACCTTCAAGAGAATAAAAAGATGTTAAAAACTGCACATAACCTTTATAATGCATTTTAGCAGCAACAATTGAGGACATGGAGGTGAGAGTGTTGATTCACTCTTTTACTTCAAACTTTCACATTGGCTTTGCTGCTCCCGGAATTCTTTTGATTTGTTTCTTTTGACCTACTCTACTTATTTTCTTTCATTTCGTCTATTTTCCATTAGCCGACACGACCTGCAACTTTTTTAATCCATTGAATACCCAAACTTCCTACCTTTCCCATGGGGTGGGAGTGTTTAATTTATGTGTGATTTTAATCTAATGTATAAATTTGTTTATAATTTAAAATTGATAATTATTATTAATATGTTTTTAATTTATAATCTAGATTATTATAATATTTTAAATATTGTATATATATTCCAAATCCAACTGTATCCATATTAGGGTGCCTTAAAACTAGTCGTATCCGTATTTAATGTCGTATTAGTATCCACATTTGTATCCCATATTCATACACTAAAGCTATGCGGATTGCAAGATCTTTCTAAAAATATATGCCTAGCCCATGTCCAAATAAAAATAATTTGCAGACCTAGTAAACCAACATGCATATAAAAGCCTAAGGAAAAATGAAATCAGATACACTATCATAATATGAGGATCCCAGCATTAAAAAGTATATTTGGAGTGTTCTGATAATAGATGATATTTTCTGCGTTCGAGTAAATTATGAGTTGCCTCATTTTGTTGTCCAAGGCCCTGTCAGTTAACTAGAGCTTGTAGGCCAACCCACATGAAGGAACAAGTTGATATTGCTCTGTCTGAACAAGGGAATTATGGGATGATTTGAAGGGGGTGTCCTCATAACAGAATGATATTAACTATCTCATTAAAGCAAACATTTTTCCATTCAAATCAAATCACCTTTCCTCTCCAAAAATTGCACATTACTTGAGCAAAATAACTGGACTTATTGCACTTTTTAGGAATTCTCTTCAGCTATTAATTGACTTCTTTTAGACTGTAATTTCAAGTTCTAGGTCATTTATGGGCATTGAAGTACTTCCCACATCCTCACCAGGGTACTATCATATGAATTATTCTTATACTAGATTGTACTATCCAGTTCTTTCTACAATGTATTGTATCATAAATTTGGAGAAGTAAATAAAATTCCATGATCATTAGTTGATGTTTCTAGAAAGATGTGAATTTATGATGCCAGTAATGCCCTTGTCGGGATTGACCACCTCATATATAGGATACTTCTATAGAAGGAACTACATGTAAAATATGAGAATGATTTTGAAATGTATCCATTTTGAACATCTCTTCAAAGTTTTGATATCATTTAACAAATCTTTTGATCTGAAAATAATAGAATTCAACTAACTCAGTTTTCCCGTTTTTATGGATAATTAATCTCTCTCAATTTCACGTACTAGGTTAAATTTGGTGTGTAAAAACTCTGAAATTGAAGTGAAAACAGCAAATCTAACTCATTCACCCAATTCCGCATCCATTTTCATCAATTCTCAATTTTCCGTAATTACTTACAAAAACGTAAAATTGGCTTAATCTGATGTAAATCAGTATGAAATCTGAATTATGAGGTTCATATTAACCATGGATAATATTCTAGATACCTCACTTAACCATTTATCAATTTTGGGTATTTTACCAAGTTATCTCTATTTCCTGTAAAAGTTTGAAAATGGTTTTAAAACTTTAAATTTGGATAATGAACTGATTAAAAACTGCAAATAGGTATAAAATTAGAGATAAAATACTCCAACATTGATAACGGAGTTCATCCGTGAGGGACAACGCCTCCGGGTTCGCGAATACAGCGAACCGATCCTATTAATGATGCAAAAATAACACAAATTCTTACATCAAATCTCCCAAATGGGCATTAGGATCTGCAAGCACATCTGTCTTAGTCTCTATGAAGTCCCCGATGGCTACTTCCTGCAAAAATCAGACTTGCTGCTCTTCTCTCTCCAAAAGGGGCTTTCTCTCTCTCCATGAGGCCATTTTCTCTCTCCAAAAGGGCTAAAAATCTCCTAAAATGCGGAAATAGCAATTCTACAATGTCTCTAGGCTGTCTTCATCAACATTCCTACATCAAAAGGACATTAAGTTTGCTAATTTTCTCTCATACAAGGGTCGGTTCTCCATATAGGCCCTACAATAAAAATGGTCTTACAAAAAGTCCCCTTCAAATAAAAATTTGCACCTTTTATATTGTTTGCGACCCCCGTGGCTCAACGGCCAAGGCATATCTTTTTGCCCAAGAGGGGCAGAGTTTGAGTCCCACGGGATATATTTTATCCTCTTTTGCATTTTGCTTTGTGGGAAATCCCACATTTAGGCGATAAACATTACAACAACCCTTTTAAGGGCTTAGGCATATCATTTGATACATGGTTGTGGCCACATTTAGCTTGGTTTTGTTAAAAAGCCCAACAGGCTCACCATCCAACTCGCCTTAAACTTGGTGATGATGAGTTCTGAGTTGGCTTGCTAGGGACTCGGGCACCTAGCTTTGTTGTGTTGGCATGTGACTCGGTGCGTGTGCTACTTGGCATTGATCTTCGGCGGTTGCATTGGATCTCGGGCTCACCACCCGACTTGGCCTCGTTAGTTGGAAACTTGGTCTTCCCGCGAGCTCGATCCCCTTCGACTCGCGAGTTGGTTAATTGGAAGATGATCTGGCTTGGTTGGTATAAGGTGAGTTGGCAATGTGATGAGTTGTCTCAACTCGCCAGGTAATGAAGTGAGGTGGTTCGCCCTCCACTCGTCGAGCTAGTTGGAAGTCTTTGGCAACAATGATAGAAATTGTCCCACATGCATCAAAATATGAACCTCAATAAGGTATAAATATGAAAACACATACATAGCTATGCGAAGTCAATAGGAGGCAGGATCCCCTTCCTGAAAAAGAGTGGACCCCACCGGCTGTTGGGCCCCCAACCGGCATACCATGTGGGCCCCACATCGACCATCGAAGACTGGAGGATACAAACCATATTTTGGCCCAGGCAGACTCGCCACTTGCCGGCACCACGCTTGTCCACTTGACGCGTTCTCACCATGCGACATCAACATTGTGCAACCTGCGCTTTATTTTTGGCCAGTTGGAGAGAAAAATTAGTGCATTGTATCTTCCACATACGGTATCCATTTTTCTCCGTTCAAAAGGCATCGAAAAACTCTTGACGAGCTCTTTCATATGCAATTGGTTTCAGGAAGTTTACGGAATAACTGAACCGTGAATATCCTCCGGATCATCTTTTCTTTTAATAGAATAACCACAAGCATCTTCATTGAGGGTTTGGCACATGCATCATTAGCATGAAATGCATATAGGCACTTTTGCACTTCCCAAGTGATCTAACCATGGTGTTGTGCACCTAGTTCCACAAAAGAGATAAGACTCTTGTGACAGCATGGAACTATGGCACACTTTAGGTTGACAAGTGAAAATGGCACCATGCATATTTAAATACACATTTATGAAAATAAATTTTATTTTTACATAATGTGTTGAAGAACATCGTGTTACACCACATAAGTATTTTTAAAGATTGCCATCTATTTTTTATGGTTGATACCATTAAATTGATTTTCTAAAATGTGAGTCACATTACCGTTCTTTCATGTGATGAAGAAATATAAAACCTTGCAGCTGGAATTTGATTTTTCCTAAGAAAAAATGTGCAGAACCTTTCAAAATATTAATTTACATACCTACAAGTTTCACAACACTTGCTGGAAATAACAGACAGTATCTCATAGCAATGTAAATGCAGATTGTACAACAATTGCTGGATATTCAAATAGTACTACCTATTACAAGGACTAAAAACAGCTTCATTATCTCACCCACTAAGACACCAAATCTACCAAATAAAAAATATAGCAATTTAGGGAAAACTCTCCAGCCCCCACAAGATTCACATCTCATGACTACGACAAGCAAAGTGCAAAAGGATGCATACATGGTTGAAATGCTAAACATTAGCAATAAACTCTAGTTCCCTCACTAGAACCAAATTGGCTTCCTTTTTCCCCAAAAGAAAGCCCTCCAGCCCAAAACCTAGGTTGCCATGATATGGGTATGGGTACAAAACGCGGATACGTCGATTTTCAAAATCCTTAGTTTGGGTGCGTCCATACATACATAATATGTATGTTTGTTTGTATGTACATACATACATAATATGTATGTATGTATGTATGTATGTATATTACTCATTTTATAGTCTATAAGAAAAAAAAACTTTAAAAACATAGCAGAATCAAGGTTCAAAACATTCAATATGCTTAATATTTAACATTTTTTATTAATCATGTGGCATAATACATATGATATATGAATATCTTGTCAATATGGATTAAAAAATTGTGAATATATCATCTAGATTTTCCTGAAAATCTAATCCCCGCATGCCACTCCCACTAGCTCCACTTTCGGTAGCTCCGCTCTCTACTCCTTGTGAACTCCTTGGATGTCATCTTCGCCATCAAATATTGAAAGCTGGGCAAGAGTATAGTCTTTGGAAGAATATTCCAAAGTTTGTGAGGACCTCTAATATAGTCTTTAGACTTGTGTGATAGAAGGCACAAATTGGAATGCACATATACCAAATTCTCGACTTTTTTGGATGCCAAATTGTTTCATTTAACTAAGTGGATAAATCCAAAATACTCCAATTCCGATTTGCGAAAGAATTAATAGTCACTTTATAAAAAAAATTGTTGAAAATTTCAAATTAGTAACATATTAACAATGTACAAAAAAATATATTAGTAAATAAAATTTTCAATAAATGTTATACCTATGAGAGAATATTGATGGTGATAGGTCGTGGTTACTTGGTATCATGGCCATGTGCATACCATCATTTGATTGGCTAATGATGTGTTTGTTAAAGAGAGCCTCAACCCCTCCTATGTTGTCTTCTACAACTCTACAAACATGCCCATTTCATTGAGACCACACTAGCTATATATGGATCAGAAAAAAGTCTTCTAAATGTTGGCGTGGTTCCATTTGTAATTTCGGAGTCCTCATATGGTGATTTGTCTATTAGGTAGCCCAAGTATTTCAGAGATATAATACTTTGGGTTAAGTGCAATGGCAAGGAGATGTAATGGGGTGGTCATTTTATCCCACCTCTTCATGACCACACTCTTAACTTCATTATAAAAGGTTTCTTCTGAATCTTACTTTTTGTTTGTATGACCTCTCTCATACGTTCGAACATGGAGTCTATTCCATCATAAATCTCTCTCATGCACGCTACATCAGTATCTACATATCTAATCATGGATAGAATGGGCTCTGTAAAGTTGAGCAAGTACTCAACCTTGGCCCACCATTCATCATCAAGGACCAATGATTTTACCTTTGTAGTTTTCTCTTGTGTTTGTTTACCTCCACATAGTCCAAACATTGTTGATCACCATACTGCTTAAGGCCTCTTTTACCTTCACAAGTCGTCTCAAAACGTGTGAGAGGCAAATCTTGTCTATACAACCTTCAACAACTCCAACCTCAAGAATCTCCTGAATATGGCATGTGACATATGATGGTTTGTGATAAACATCTAAATGTCATTTTCCTATGTATAAATTTGCTAGATCCATGAGAATTTCCCAATCTTTTGTAGCATCAAATTAAGGGAGTGGACGGCATATAGGGTCCACAATATGTGTTTGTATTTGCCCTCTATAATTAATTTTGTTGCTCTACAATTTTTAGCATTGTCTTTGATGACGTAGACAACATTTTAGGGGCCCACTAACTCAATAGCCTCTATCAAAATGTCGGTAATAAAATGAGAATCTTTGACTTCCCTTCACAATCAATGGATTTTAGGAACATTGCCCTTTTGGAGCATATTGCAACAACATTTATCATGGATTTATTTCAAGCATTGTTCCATCCATTTGAAATGATGGAAACCCATGAATCTCTAATTGGGTGCTGAGGAGCTTGAATGTAATCCACTTCCTTTGGCAAGAGTGTGGTTTGAACCTTTTCGTAACTAGGCCTTTGTACTCTTGTGGAGCTTCATTAACAGCCTTCAACATTTGTTGCCAAAATGAAGACTTCAATACATGAAAGGCAACCCACATGCATAAACGCAATCAACCAACTCATCAACAATGTCCCTCTTCTCATTATCGAATGTTTTTTTCAATTCTCCTTTTGGCTTTTTTTGTGAAGTCTTTTCATTTAAAAGGGTGTCAAGTGGGCGAGCATGAGTTTGAGTTGGAGTTTGGATAAAAGGATAAGTAGAAGATGTGGGTGTGGGTGGTCATGTTGAAGGCCTTCTTTGCAAAAGAATTGTTCTAGACCAATTTCTTTCAGTTTGTCTATTAGCCTCCTCTTATTCTCTCAAGTACTCCACCATTTTCTCTTTTGATAGTTTGGAGCATTTTTTTATCACCACTTTTATCAAACCCAAACAAATGGATTTTCGTGAGGCTATATGAGGATTTGTATTGAGCATGGCAACCATGGCATATCCAAATACAACCGCCACCACCAACAATGTTTTCTACCACTATCGCATCTCAAATTTCACAAGAACCATTATGTTTTCATAAGCTTGAGGGCCTTCTCGCACTCCGGCTGAAACCGAACTTGATGCCATAATGATCTTAATCTATTTTTATCACCAAGATCACCATAAAAGCGCGAGGTGAGAGCCCACACATAGCTAGGATGTTAAAAAAACATTTTTACTTTAAATAATGATAAAATAAAAATATTTTACTAAGAATTTTCCAACCCTGTTTGAGATTCTCCAGATCGAGTTACGCACAAGAGAAGAGCATACGTAGAAGTTAAAACTTAGAATAAGATTATAAGAAGAGTCTAGGACATTTAAAATTGCACACCATTCAATACTTCTAAATTTTCAAAAATATACAACAGAAAATGGAATTTTATTTTATTTTTAAACATAATGATAAATATTAAAAATTTAAAATCTAAAATAAAGATCATGATCATGAATGATGTGTATTCACACATCATTCATGATCATGATTACATGTAATGATGTAACATAAATGATAATATCATTATATGATCATTGATAATACATTAAAATAAAAAATGTAAAAATCAAAAAAAATAAAATGCTAAATTAAATAAATTATACCTATAAACAAGAAGGGCATCAAGTAACAAACAATGGTTGCCTCTAAACGTAGATCGTCCTTGCAATGAAACTCAAACAATGTCTGCGATATGAACATGACAACGTCTCCTTTGAAGGAAACAACGGTTGCCTCCGAACAATCTCATCCTACTTGTAAGCAATGGCAACCTCCAGTCCCTTCCTCCTTGCAATAGTTGCCTCCAAACAAATCCACCTAAAATGGATGCCTCCTCAATTTATCTTTGGCACTTTGCTCTTACACTTGCAAAAACCAACAATGAATTGTTTGTGTGTTTTGGTAATGCTTGAGTGCCTTTTATAGGTTTTAGAGGAGTTTAGGGTTTGATTTTTTTATTAATTTATGAGTTTTTAGGGTTTGCATTGACCGAGTCGATGAAAAATTAATATTTTTACAACTATAACGCCAAAATGCGACAAGTATGCCTCGAGTACGTGTGGAATGCACCCGGGTGTACAATATACTCAAGACGTATCCATACCGGGCACATACCAAGGAGTTCGGTGGGGGGACGTACCACTACAACGGGCCAAAACCAAAGGCTCTAGTTTTCACTCTTGGTTTAGGTGCCGATAGTTAGCCACTAGAAAACAAGCTCAACATGAGGCTCTAGAACACCTTCCCCATTTCCATGTAACTAACACCGTGAACTCTGCAAATATCATATTTGAGGCCACAACTTCCATAGGAATCTAACAAGGCCACTATATTCTAGTCGCAAGTTCTTGTTCCCTCTCTCAAGCTCAACACCATTCACAATTTGTAGTGCCCCATTCCATTATGCCTTGTAGGTGAAGACGTGGGTCCCCATCTCGCGGGCGATGTAGTTTCCAAACTTTGCAAAATCGGTCGGTGTGTTTAGTTAGGGTAAAATTGTGGGATTTACTTATTTGAATCCTTCCCCGCTCGAGAAAGAGACAAAACACGTCGTAAACATCTTACCTGCATTCTAGAACAAAATCTGGCACTTGGTCGCTTATGGTGCAGTCATCAAATTTTGAATGAGGTTGTAAGTGCCTCGTCAAGCACTAGTCGTGGTCGGGTGTCATCTTGTTGGTTTGGGGCCATTCGACCATGGTCGTAGTTGATCATGGGGTACAAAATGTGTTAATGATGTTTTAACATTGCCCAAATTTAATAGTGCTTGAAATTATAAAGATGTTATTATCTTATTATCATCATTGTCATTAATTAAGAATTCACTATAATAATAATGGAATTATTAAAAAAATTAGAATAATTAAAATGAAATAAATGCAACAAATAAAAATAAATGATTAGGATGATCAAATACCAAGAGACCTTGTGGGTGCATGATCACATTTTGATAGTGGGAAGTAAAATGGCGTGGGACGTTGGATTAATGCCTTGTGACCATGTGAAGGCCATGTGGAAGCATAATGGGGTTGGTGGAAATTGAGTGTTGGAGAAGGAATTTTCTTAAATCCACTTTGACCGCCTTAATGTCAGCCCATGCCTTCGCAGAGACGTCGCAAATATGGAAGCTCTTGTTTTGGGCACAAAGCCCATTTTCTTGGGACGCACGGGCCTGTAATGGCATTTGGGTTGTTGAAGGAGGGTTGGTGGTGGGCGGCATGAGCTTCAAGGAGGCACCACACATTATGCTTCCCACACGCATCCTCTCAACTTGCACCAAAAGAAGGGGAGTGAGCTGATTTAGGACGCATACACCTAGCATGTGTTAAAATAAGAGCTCAAACAGGGCATGGACTTATGCCTCGGTTTTTAGAGGAGACGTGTGGGAAGGGGGCAAGACGTAGGTCGGATGTTGTCGTTGCAAGTACTATGGTAGATATGTATGCAAAATGTGAAGCTTGCACTTGGCATGTGGTTGTTCGACCACGTGCCTGAAGGAAATGCAGCTTCATAGACGGCAATGGTTGCAGGATATGACTTCAGGAGATGCACAAAATGGATTCGTTGATAAGGCCTTGAAACCTTTCAACCAAACGCAATTGGCAGGTTTAATAATCCAAACGTATTTGCCTACGTCTCACTATGGTGGTAGAGGAATACTTTTTTCTCCTTGTCCTATCTTTTAATACATGTTTTAAATCTGAAAAAAAAATCTTGTCATGCGGTCATCTCCCAAGACAATGTCTCCAACCTTGCATAGATCTCCGTGCATGTGGTGTGATCCGCTTCCTACAAAAAAGCATGTACAATTTTATGCGCTTTCATCCTTTTCCAACATTAAAAGTTCCAAACTCCCATGCACTCAAATGACTTGGCTGTTTGTTTTTACTAAAAGAGTTGGGGAGTTTACTATAAAATTTGACAACTAGATTTTTGATTCTTGGAAAGATGATTACTCCTTTGTTCTCTCCCAGGTTAGCCATTTTGCATGCGCTTACATCCATTCTTAGCATTCAATGTCCAAACTTCACACGTGGCTTAAGTCTAGATTCTTATTCTCACTAAAACAGGTTTGAATTCTTGAAAGGCTTTAAATGATTAAATTAGTGAGATCTATTCACAAAATGCCTCAACCGAATGTGATTTCATGGAATACGGTAATTTTGGAAATGCACAAAATGGACTTGGTGAAGAGGCCTTGGAAACTTTTTAAGTAAATGCAATCTGGAAGGTGTAAAGCCAAACTCGGCAATCCTCTCTAGCATCCTCTCAACTTGTGCCAAACTTGGAGCTTTGGAGCATGGCATGGACATTCGAACAACAATTGAAAATGGATATATATCAGAAGTACAAAATATGAAAACATACCAAAGGCACAAGAATTGTTTGACAATATGCCTCAACGAAATGCGGTCTCTTGGAATGCGTGCAACACCGCTGGAGCACTCCTCGTACCCGCTTCGATTACTTGGAAGCATGGTTTTCTTCCTCCTAACGTGCTTCTCGTATTGTTGATTCTCTCTTCATAATTGCATCGAATTTAAAATCAAATGAGTATGTTTTTGGTTAAATAAAACAAATTTTGTTGTTTAAAACGTCGAATTAAATTGTTCCTCACTACCGAATGATTGATTTGGAGTGTGTACCCCGCTCTGAATGTGCTTGAAACTAATTAAAAACTTGGAGGAGCAGATTTGGAAAGTGTAACCATTAGTTGTAAGTCGAATGCAAGATTTCATACAAACACTCTACCATAACACCTTGCAAAAGTTAATAAAACACGCTTTTAAACAACGTGCAAAACACCTTCCCGACTCCCATAAAGGAGATGTCAACATTTGATTGTGTTCACTGGTAACATGGAGTGTCACATCAAACCCTCAAACCAACCTTGGATAATCGTTTGATCATTTAACGACATGTGTTTTGGAGCCTAGTTGGTTGTTTTTCAGCATGGGACAACTACCAAAAGTTAGAAATTGGTTTTGGTTTTGGCTCGTGGTTTGGGGATCCGTGTTGGGAAACAGATATCTACCACCACATACCTCTAGAGTGTCACCATGACAATTGTAATCAACCTTTAGTTTTGAGAAAACTACTTGGGGACTAGTTTTGCAAGTGGGTTTTGTAGGCCACTTGTCATTCTGCAACAAAAACGAACTAGTGCATTTATGATAATCGGCTCTGGAAAGGTAGGCGTAGATTGAACCTTGGTTGCCGAGGAAATGAGTTTCACAACTTCGGGGTTTCTCTCGCATATAGGGAATGGATGGGAATTGACACAATGTGTGTTTGAGCCTTGGAGATTGGTCTTCGAACTCAATTTCATAGCCACTCCGGCTAAATTGGTCACTTTTGTAAATTCACAACAATAATGAAAAATTGTTGTGGGACCCTCTTATAGCTTAATAATTGTTGAAAGACATTAGGACACCTTCACATGATTGTATGGAACCTTTTGTAGTCACTTGTATTGAGAAATTTGCTTGTGGGAAATATGGTGTTTTCTCTCTTCTCTAAAGTTGAAAACACAATTAAACTAAATATGTATTTCTTACCCTCTCTAACTGCATGCAAAGAGTTTTGATATTGTTGTGAATGGAAAATATGCAATCGTGAAATGTGTTAGATTGTAGGAGATTGTCATCCCGATTGTTTAAGCGAGACCATGTTTTTGGTTACGGTACCTAGACAAAAAGGATTTATTAGCGTTAACTTGTGGTTTTGCAATAACATATAATCTTTGAATCAAATGTAATTGAAATGCATGAATCTTTGTTATTGTTATGAATAGAAATGTAATTATTGATTCCTGTAAAGATTATGAAAATGTTATTTTATTGGGATGTTAGGAAGTGAGAATTTTGACATGGGTGTAAATTATGATTATGGGTTATATGCTAATAAGGGTGTAGATGTATTTGTTAACTGTAATGTCCCCAAAGGGACTATTTTTGCCCCCAAATGGATTTGAGGCAATTCCCACACACCCAATGCAATTTATAAAAAATACCAATTGTTTATGATGCAGATCTGATTTATTTATAGAAAATGCGACTAGGGCTGGGTATGAAGCTTATAAAAATCAGAAATAAATCATGACATTTTCCACCATAAACTAATCCACAGAATTTATGAAGCCAAAATACAGCGATAAAACCAGATTTGAGGCCCAAAAAGAGGCTGAAATAATTTATTAAAATTATGCAGAACTTGCCTTCAGACACAGCTGGAAATCTGATAATTTTGAGCCAAATTCCACTCCACAAAAGCTGATTCAGATCATAAAAAATCTGCAATTATAACAAAAATCCAAATATGGGTTTTTAACAGCCAAAACCCCTCCAAACAGTCCACTATGCAAGTCGCACCAGCTGGAAACAAGGAGAAAACTCAGCCACCACTTTCCTCTTCAAACCCTGGAACAATTATGCAAAGTACAGCCCTCAAAATGCTTGGAAAACTACTGGAAAACACCTGAAAAATACCACTAACTCAGTGATCTGCAATGGAAACCCCAGGGTGGAGAATCCTCTCAACTAGGAGAAGGGTTTTCGTCCTTCTACTAGACTCTTGGAGGGTTTTCGTCCTCAAGAGTGAATCTCTAAGGGTTTTCATCCTTTGAAGATTGAAGATGCAAGCTCAAAGCTTAACATACAAATCAGATTTCATAAAATAGACAAGTGATGCCCTCCTCAAGCAAGTCAACTTGCTTATATAGAGCTAATGGACCAACTTGCCTCCCTTAACATCCAATAAGCTTTTAGCCCCTCATTTAATGTTTTTCCCTTTTGATCCATCCCATAAGGAGGTCGCATTTTCTAGGGGAAATTAGACTTTATAATGTGGCTTTAGCTTTTTCTAATTTTATTTTGTTATTAAGTCTATAATAACTTTATTATAAGTGTCTTTATAATATTTTTTTTTTTTATTTGCACTTTATAATAAATTATTATGACTTAAGTTCCCCTTGTGCTCATCCCTTAGCCATCGGGAGACAAAATGGGCTAAGGGTCTTCAACCGAGAAGGGGATATTACAATCCTCCCTTCCCAAAATTGTTTGCCCTCAAGCAATTCCAAACTCGTTTGTCCAAGTGTCATGCACAAGAGACAAAACATGTTGAAGTGATCCAAAATCCTAGCCCCTGTACCTGTCAAGTGAGCTAAATCTTGCCACCATCTACCACTCTCAAGATGATCATATATACAAGGTTGCATCCAAGGTATCACATACTTCAGATTGCAGATTTCATCTTCTAATTCATCATTTTTCTCAAAACAAATCTGAATATGCAATGACATTATCTCACTTGTCCCATACCTTGTGATGTCTCCATGATCAACAATGGGCTGAATTATTTCATGAGACAACTGCTGCGATAACATGCTCCTTTCTTCGCCATCCTTATCTTGTGTAATGGATTGATCCTTCCATGCTCTTGGCTGCCACAATTTGAGGAATACCATTCCTCATACTTTGTTGCCCACTAGTTGAAGAAGTCTTTGGCTGCCCAAATGATCCCTTTGGCTGCCCCAAAGGTGTTGTTTGCTGCTTTTGGACTGAAACATCTTGTTCAATTTTGCATTCCTCTTTGCCTTCCCTACAAATATTTTGTTCAATGGAAGTCATACCTTTTTCTTTAGAAGCTTCTTCTTCTTCACTTGGGTGTAGATCTAATTGGTCTTCCTTCATCCACGGCTTCATTTCCTTACTCACCCTTTCTATCATGTACATCAAATCGTTCTAGAAACTTTTGTGAGAAATCTGCAAGTGAAGCAATGGATTCAACCCCTTGGGTCTTCAACATTTGGTGCCACCATTTATGTGCTACTGCATCCATGTATCTAGAGATGAGTGTGAGTGCATCATCCTGACACATGATTACAACACAAAAATGTCTCAAATTCCTTCAACCACGATTTTGTAGATATTTCATTAGTGCCATCAAAAAATGGAACTAGAGTCCACTTCATTTTTTCTTGCTTGCATTCAGATCTGATTTCTCCTTTCTTTCTTCACGGGCTGGGATGATTAACTACTCGATACCACCGTAATATCCCCAAAGGAACTATTTTTGCCTCCAAATGGATTTGAGGCAATTCCCACACACCCGATGCAATTTATAAAAAATATACCAATTTTTTATGATGCAGATTTGATTTATGTATAGAAAATGCGACTAGGGTTGGGTATGAAGCTTATAAAAATCAGAAATAAATCATGACATTTTCACCATAAACTGATCCACATAATTTATGAAGCCAAAATAGAGAGATAAAACCAAATTTGAGGCCCAAAAAGAGGCTGAAATAAATTATTAAAATTATGT
This sequence comes from Taxus wallichiana var. yunnanensis, assembly GCA_018340775.1. Taxonomy (NCBI): domain Eukaryota; kingdom Viridiplantae; phylum Streptophyta; class Pinopsida; order Cupressales; family Taxaceae; genus Taxus; species Taxus wallichiana. The sequence goes on along the minus strand of CM031240.1, from coordinate 809,317,197 downwards.
AAAACTTGCCTTCAGACACACTGGAAATCTGATAATTTTGAGCCAAAATCCACTCCACAAAAGTTGATTCGAGCATAAAAATCTGCAATTGTAACAACAATCCAGATCTTTTTAGCAACCAAAACCCTCCTAACAGTCCACTATGCAAGTCACACAAACTGGAAACAAGGAGAAAACTCAGCCACCACTTTCCTTTTCAAACCCTGAAACAATTCTACAAAGTTCAACCCTCAAAATGCTTGAAAAACTACTAGAAAACACCTAAAAAATACCACTAACTCAGTGATCTGCAATGGAAATCCCAAGGTGAAGAATCCTCTCAACTAGGAGAAGGGTTTTCATCCTTCTACTAGACTCTTGGAGGGTTTTCGTCCTCAAGAGTGAATCTCTAAGGGTTTTCGTCCTTAAAAGATTGAAGATTAAAGATGCAAGCTCAAAGCTTAACATACAAATCAGATTTCATAAAATAGACAAGTGATGCCCTCCTCAAGCAAGTCGACTTGCTTATATAGAGCTAATGGGCCGACTTGCCTCCCTTAACATCCAATAAGCTTTTAGCCCCTCATTTAATGTTTTTCCTTTTGATCCATCCCATAAGGAGGTCACATTTTCTAGGAGGAAATTAGACTTTATAATGTGGCTTTAGCTTTTTATAATTTTATTTGTTATTAAGTCTATAATAACTTTATTATAAGTGCGTCGATGGGGTCTGGGTGGAGTGGTTAAGATGGATGGTTGTATCCGACTCCACCCAAGTTCAAATCCCACTTAGGCACGATCCCATTCGGGGTGGTAATGTTCGAGATGGCCCAGCGAAGAGCTGATTTAACAACGTTGGATTCTAGTTCGAGATTGCCTACACTAGAAGTGTGTCCATGTGTAGTGGTTCTGGTTCGCTAATTGTTGAGCTTAAATGCTATATCTTGGCTGAATGTACTCCAGTTCATAGTTCCGGTCAAAAGCGTTTATCTATCTATAAAAAAACTTTATTATAAGTGTCTTTATAATATTTTCTTTTTTAATTTGCACTTTTAATAAATTATTGTGACTTAAGTTTCCCCTTGTGCCCATCCCTTAGCCGTCGGGGGAGACAAATGGGCTAAGGGTCTTGAAACGAGAAGGGGATATTACATTAAGCGAAAAGGAAATAACATTTTATAGCATTTTCTTGCGTGGAATTGATGAATGTGTTCATTGTGTGATTTACCAAATATTAGAGAAGCCGGGAAGGAAAGAATCTAATTGAAAAGGACGATTTAAGAGTAATTTGCTTGTGTGGAATGCCTTTTGAGTGTAATCACCTTGGTAGTGTAGAGAACGAAAGTTGTAAAACGATCCTTCTTGTATTAGTACTTGTTGGCAACATTTAGCGAGAGAAAATAAAAATGAAATGAAGAGTATGCCTTTGTGAATATTTAACTAAACGGGAAACACAATTAAACCCCCCACCTTGTTGGGATTGCAAATGGTTAAACCCCATTAGGATGATAGCCAAAAAGTCAACATGGCGACCACTCGATCTAAAAATCCTTGAAAATGATATCTTTTGAACACGTGTTAACCATATGTCATCCTTCCTAAATGGAATCTAGGAGAAGTGGCAATCCAAGAATGACACAAGAAAGAGGAGTGCCTTAATATTGAATGACCTCGCTCAAAACCCGTGATTTACCTTGGGATATGTTATGGACCCAATCTTCATATGTATTCCTAGAGACCTAGTGGTACTTGTATATGTATGGTGTAAGTATGTATGGACGAAATCGTCAAATGGTATAGTTTTACTTTTGTAAACATGAGGGATGAAAGTGTCTAAACAAAACAATTTGAATGACTATGGAAAACTAAGCTATGACAGAGGTGAGTTAACAATGTAGTTAAAGGGTTCGTGGGTGAAATTAGAGTGAAGGCAATATTGTGGCTTTGAAAGGTTTTCAATCCAGCATTAGTAAATAGAAAAGTGGGGTGGAACCCTCACGTTAATACATCTAAGGGAAATCCTTATTTTGAACCGAAGAAACTAATTAAGAATTGTTATTTAGAGAGAAAAGGAGGTGTGGCTCTTGAATATGTACGTTCTTTTGTAATGTAAAAATTGTCAAGCTCTATCAAAACCTTCACCCTAAGAATGCAACGAACTAAGAAAGCCAATAATACCAGGACACAATGGTAAATTGTACCTACCAGGACGAGATGAACACAAACATTATCAAAAATGGAAGTTAGTGATTTGCACCATCTCTATTAATGGCTTCGAGGTGAGTTGCTTCTTTGGGCGCCACCATACAAAAAGGTGTTGTCGCACGAATGACTAAATGAAATTTTAACCCTATGTTAGATATTGGACTTGAGTGCTAGATGCACTATATTGATGGTATGGCCGTAGAGTGTGGCATGAAAAGAGGAATATGTGGAGCGTCTTATGCCTTTTGGATTGCTCTAAGACCTTGCTTATGAAACTTACTTGACATCTTGTACCACAAGTGTTTCTTGTTTTGGGTGGTTTAAGCAAAAACTAATTCCCGAGCTATGAAACATTTAGCATTGGATGAGAGAATAATGGGAAGTATCTTAAGAGGTAAATAGGGTTGGTAAACCCTATTGCATGTTTAATCCCTCTTAGACTTGCCTTGTGAATTGGTTAAAATGTGAACATAAACTATAAAGTATTATTGCACCTGGCAAATTTGATTGTCGTAAACTCATCTAAGACTTGCTATGAATCATTCCTAGTATGAAAGCTAACTCTTAGGGATATTGTAGTAAGGACCTATTGCTTCATCATCATCTTGTGTAAGGCCTTGAACAAAGGGTTTTGGTTGAATCCGGTTTCGAAAAGGATTTGTGTTGAGATGTCAGTATCATGTGTCTTGGTGGCTTTAGCTTTGCTTCCACAGTCTACATTCTTAAGTAATGGAATAAAAATGCATATGAAAGTAAACCTGTGAGCTATGTGTTCTTTTGGATTAATGCAACTATGAGTGTTAGTGTTATGTGGGCCCAATGTTATGTGTCTTGTGCACAGTGCAGGAGTAGTAAGTGTTGTGTCATACAACAACAAAAAATTTGCCAATTTTACTATGGCATTTTGGGTTGTCAATTATGGGGTGTTACACAATTTCACCCAATAGCAAAGAAAGGCTCTAAGTTTCTAACAAGAAACACTTCATCTTTTATATGCAGCACTCATGAAAGAGGCTTCTTTTGTTTTGTTTTTTGTTTTTGAGCTGGTGACACTTGGGGCACATCACATGCGTAGGCTTCTTAAAATCTTCCAAGTTCTAATCTCAACCACCAAGGGGCTCCCTGTGTTGACACCACTGTTCACCATCTCTAGCAAGTGCTACCACTCCATTCACATTTGGAACCCGTGAGACCCGAGGGATTCTCTAACACATAAAAGAGTAAACCCATATGTGCATGGAAGACAAGTGGCATGCATGCAATAGTTAATCTGCATGGATAACTTATAAGTGGTGGCATCTTCTCCCTCACCTTGTCATGTCATAATCCTCTTCTAACAATTTAAAATGTCAATCTATTAAGCCGCAGATGTAGCCATAGTCTGAAACTAATGCCCAATGCAGAAAATGGAATTAGGGACACTAAAATTGTACAGGCTCTCAGCCATTAGACTTTACATTTGAAGAATCTTTGAGAGTGTATGATATGCCTATGTTTGAGTAAAAAGGTTCATACAGTTATTCAATAGAGTGCCATTGAAATGGAGATTGTAGGCCAAACCACACTCTAGGAGCCTTTCTATATAGCTCTTCCTCCAAAAGGAGAACTTGTGGGCCAACTTAAAGGGTTTTTTCAAATGGGAAGGATAACTATAAATAGCCCATTGAAGAGTGTTTTTCCATCAATTCAAATCATCTTTTCTCTTCAAAAATTGCACTTGCAGGGTACTTGAGAGGAATAAGCTTACATTTTGCATATTTTTGAGGATTTCTTTCTAGTTATTACTTAAACTCTTTTGGACTATCATTTCAAGGTAAATTCTGGACATTGTCATAGCAATCTGAGGATATATTTCAAGCCAAGCTAATGTACTTGAACTAGATTTTACAAAAGCTTGTACTAGAATTATGCAGTGGAATGTATTTAATTTTATTGTGTTACATATTAAAATACTTAAATGTACTCTCACAAACATTAGTTGACCCTAGAATAATGAGCAAGAACTGTGGCAGAAATAATCTAATTAATTTAATTTGTTTTTCCAGGAGATAACATCAGCCAAAGACATTGCTTAAAGTTTAAACACATTTGTACCAAATGATGTTTGTAAGTAGAAGAAATGAGAAGACCCTATTTGAACCTATTATTGCATTCAAATATTTGAGTGTAGAACACTTGGCAAGAAAAGAAGAATATTGCGAATTGGTTTAAATCGTGTATTAGCAAAGCCAAATTGTGTCAAACAGTAGTGTTAGATGGTACCTAGTTGGTTTGGTGACAATCATGTTTCTTCCCTTTCATAGATGGCTGTGCAGGATATTCATCAGCATTTTGCTATAGCAATCCTGACAGTCTAAGCAGAAATTTTTGTTTCCATGTGTGTCTGCAGGCATAAGGAAAGTAATCCCTAATAGAACATAAATTTTCTGCAGTTTCATGCCAGTTTTAAATTTCAAGATGTTAAAGAACCCTTAAAATGTGTTGTTTCTGTAGGTCACGAATTTGAACAAAATGTGGTTTTGTAAGCAGCACAAAAGTTTGCCTGAGCTTCTTCAAGGCATGAAATACTCGTTAAAACACTTGGAACTTTAAAGACATGAGCTAACTTGAAGATTTTTCATTATATCTTATATGTTTCTGACTAAAGAAAATAGAACGGGCCTATGAATGCAATTTCGAACAAAAGTTACAGGAGTGAGGACCACCTTGGAAGGCTGAGTCCATAGAATAGTCTTCCAGGCAACGCATAAAAAGAATTTAACTACAAAGGCCAGAGAGAAGCAGAAAATATTCAAGGCACAAGAAAATCAGGAGAATAGGTCTAAAATTTAGGCTTTACCAGGTAGAGTGTCAATTCCTAAAGGTAAAATATGATATAAACTCTGTCATGATTAACTGAACATCCTAATTTCATCTTTTTCTAAAAGTTAGCATGAAAAATAAATTTCTGCATTTTATAATAGACATAAGCCATTTTATCAGCACATTCCTTTTCATAAAATTATTAGGAACTTTCCAAAGTTCTGAACAACTATGGTGGAGACTGCTGATGTCTAATGTCTAGGATTGTTGAGTTGCTTCATGTTGCATTGTCTCTTCAAGGGATTGTCCCTATTTAACGAATTCCTTAAGATTATATTTGTATTTTGGTATATACGATTTTGTTGTTGTTACTCCGATTGGGAATCTGTTGAGTTGTGACCTTGAGGCAAGTTAGAGCACTTGCTGAACTGACTGCCGTTTGATCCCTTGGAAGGCATGCTCCACCAGCTTCCAAGTCAAGGTGCAAATCCCAAAATCTAACCTAGAGACATAGCCCACAAACTGAGACAGTGTATGCTGAAAATCAAACTAAGTTACTATAATGTGATGATGTGGTTGCATTTCTTTGTGATATGATTACATGTTAAACACCTCAATGAAATGCTTGGGCCTCGCTTTTCCCTGATTCACAGAAATAGACATATTCATATTTGTTCTTACCTGTGTTTTTCTTAAATTGATAGAGAAACAGGAGCAATAGTAATTCTAGTGCATAAGCCTTCAAAGAATATTCTGAGACTTTTCTTTGCATGGTGACAACTTTCAAAAGGTATCACCAATATCGCCACTCATGTCAATTTCAAACATTTACTTGAATTTTGAGCTAGGTATTATCAACTTGGGGATGGAGTGAGAAACCACCTAGGTGCCTTCCAGTGAAACATTGGAATGTCTAAGAGCATCATGGCTGCTCTGCAGGCAGGAGCAGTCCTCCCCCAACACTCTTTCCTATGGAAAATGATGCTCATACTTTATCAACTGAGCTGGATTATTTATAATGTATTGGGGTGCTAGTTTTGATCCTAGAGATGAGTTACTTTCTTTAGCTCTAAATTAGATAAACCTTTTTGCTTTGCCCCTGGAGCTATGGAATGAGCAATCATTCAAGGCTATTGACAACACATTATGAGAATGTGTAGGTGCCACATATTACCGTCTGCAAAGGGAACAACAAGCTCATATTTGTCTTCGTTTATGAATTAAGTTTGAAAAAAATCTATGATTGCGGAAATATTCCCTTTAAATGCCATTTATGTCACTAGTATGACCATATTGTTTGATATTGCCTTCTTTTTCTTGAGTTTGTCATATATAAATTCAAAGGTAGCCAACTTGTGTTGATTCGCTAGTTTTTTCAGCTTCGGAAAACAATTGAACCCATGATAACTCCTACAGATAAGTTTCCAAATACAGCTTCCCTAGTTTCCAGATAGTGGGGCAAAGGCTACTCGAAATCACTTTCACTTGCTTTTGCAAAAGGTATCTGATGGAGATATGGATATCACTAATGCACCTTCCAAACCTCCTGAAATGCAAATAAACATACTTGATCTTGTATAGCTTGTTGCAAGTGGATTCACGTGTAAATTCCCAACTCTCTGTTTTCTGCTATGCAGGAAGGTTAAGACTTTATCTGCAAAGAGAATCTTGCCAGAAAGAAATAGCCTCTAATAGGGACATCAGATAATGGAATATTGTTCACTCACATTCCAGGTTGTCTCAAGTCATATTCAAGCTCCTGCTTCTCTTTCAAAGAACTTTTCCTAGAAGATCTTATGTATCTAAAACATTAGTCTCTGATCTGTTTATGGAAAGGTACTTTTTTATTAGAAAACGTCCTTTAAAGACTATGGAGTGTAGCTAGATCCATTTCATAAATATCAATTAACAACCACATTATCACAGAGAGCATCACCGTCTGTTTGCAACTGGTTCATAGTGGCAGTAAGCACTCCAACTTACTGCTAGACCACAGCCCAAAGGACTACAGGAGAGGTTCTAATAACAGACCACGAGATTGTGGGATCCTTTATTTAGCATGCAGGAAAGTATGCTATGATTATTGCTTGCTTTTGAGACTCCATCTATTCACATTTTCTGCTAAGTACCCAGTTTGTATCAATATCTCAGATGATAGGTCTCAGTGATGTTTATGGTTTTACCACTTAATATTATTAATTCAAAATCTCTTTATTTGGAAAAGAAAAAGGGCATTTATATCAGACCTTGTAGGAAGGTATTTGAAGTTTACCTTGTATCATTCCAATACAAAGCTGCTTCAAAATCTGGCAGAACTAATGTCGCATTGAGTAGACGGGCAACATCTACACCATCACATAACTGGAGAGGCAGCAAAGTGGGTGTAAGAAACATTATCAATAAATTCCACTTTTCTGAATTAAATAGAACTGAAAAATCCAAGCTAGATTTTTCAGCTGCAATAAAAAACAAAACGCTTGTGTGGGTAAGAGAGAAATTTTGTGGAGCTAAAACTGATATGCAATTTGAGAGGCTTACATCTCTTCGCATCTGATTCAGACAACCATGGCAATCAACTAGGATGTAGCCATTGCTTTTTTGTGGAAGACCTGCACATTTCCAACTCAACCAGTGAAATTGTCTGGAAATTAATCCAGGCCTAGCTTTTCAAACAACAGTATAGTGTCAGACATAGATCCATCTGCAGTCATATAGAATCTTTTCAATGGAAAGAAAAATAAAGCCAATAATTTATTACTTATTACAGGATTTGTAGTCCACCATTCACAAGGCCTCCAGTACACACGACTCTGCACATTCCATATATTTTTTTGAAACAGATGGTCTTTTGTATGTTGTACTCCTGTGCTCGGATCAAAACAAGAAAGCGGATGAGCAATTTGTAGTGCATAATACCACCAAGTCAAAGTTATGGAAAACACTTTTAGTGTCAACATTTTTCATCATCTCTCTTTTCGCATTTCCTTTGATCCATCCAAACAACAGAGATGTATTCTAATCGGTGAAAATTTTAAGCAGATTGATGATTTTCAAAATATTAGAAAACCAGAAAGCATCAACAAACCCAGCATGAAGCCCTCAAATCAAGCTAGGTCTATGTAGTTGCCCAAATTATTTTTGCTATAACATCAATGATAAATCATTTATTTTGGAGATTCACACTGGACCAATTATTTATAGCGAGATTTGGCTATGTGTTATGTTATCAGAAACAGAACAACAATGAGCAGTCAGATTCTAAAACCCATTTCTTGAGAAAGCAACGTTAGGAATATAGGTTTCAGGATTACCTGTGTTTCTTAAGCCATTTCTGGCCTGCAACGAACAGCTTGCCAAATGAGGGGAAAAAAAATTCAAACTTCAGTAACCAACTCTGTCCTTTATACAGTGACCATTTCAACATATGTCCATGATAAATCTCTCTATTGATCTGTCTCTCTAAACTCTATATTGAGATGGACTTATGTTCAATCAGTCTACCCTTAGGTGTTTCAAAAAAATTCTGGCACATATTTTACATTTTGTCTTATCTGAGGAAACTGAAAGTATCCAGCAATTAAGGTCGCTATCATGTGAACATCATTTGTTGTTTCTTGACTCTCGAGGATAAATTGAATGTGAGTATATCTTTCTACTTGTAGAGAATCGGATGATTTGTGACTTTTTTTGTGTGATAAACTTAAAAGTGTAATAATTATTGTGTGGCTATAGACAAACCCTAAATATTTTCTTATTCCCAAAACCCAAGAACCCCTGCTTCTGGATCCTAGCCCAGTTTTATTTGGTTTCATGTTTCTCATCTCTGGTAACATGACAGTATTTCAATTTGTCACATTGGCCCAAAATCATTAGACACTACTAAACAGTTGAAATGAATATACATGCTAAAATCATTATAAGAAGAGTGCAAAAGGGATCAGAGGAAAAAGATGCTATAAAAATAATAAGCACCCAATTGTGTACCCCTCACATTTATTAACACCAGAATGCATTCCTATGTTTATTAACACCCAATATTTTTAGGTTGGCTACAATGTTGGTATTGTGTTTCAAGTTTTTAAGAATAGAAATTTTAAGATCAAGTTTTCATTTCCTATTCTTGATCATCCATGATAATACAAAGGGGGATAGTGAATACACGGTAGGAAAAGTTCCGATATACTCTTGCTGCCTGGTTGTAAGCCTTGGACCCAGATGCAGTATAAGCAAACATACAAGAATAGCTCCTGCAGCCAAAAATCCACTGGATACTGGTTTTGTGAAAGCCACCATTGAAACAGAAACCTTTATAATTCTTCCACTCCCTTAGAAACTTTCAAATCGCTTCTACCCACTAGCGAATTCTAGCAGATATTCTCACAAGTCCAATACACACTGAAGATTGTTCACTGTTACAACGAACCCAAATGAAATTTTAACTTAGATCTCAAGTTTCTAATAACAAGCCAAAATGCCTGAGCAAGGCCAACCGAAAAACATTCAGTTATATAATTCAAACCATAAGTGAGAGTTTTGAGAGCACCGTTAAATTAAACAGCTATACAGAATGCTTCTTCAGAAAGAGCGTACTTACCATGGATCCCAAGCTTCTTCCTTAAGTGATCGTAGTCCATACCCACATCAAAAGCATATATATACGATTGGCTAAATCTATCAGTATGTTTAATTGCATTAATCAATGTCAATGGATTTATTTTTATTTCCTCTGCAAACTGCCCAATGATTGTTGGGAAATAACAGTCCATAAGATCTGTGGGATTGTGTGTATTTAGGAGGAAGTTCAACACAAGATGAGTTGGAAGGAATGTCATTGAGGGGAGATCGTTTCATGTGATCTTCTGTTATTTCGGTTGGCTACATATAGACAATCATTATGAGAAGAAGGGCATGCTTGGAAGCACATCATTCAAGGGCCTCTGATTATCATTTTGAGAAAAAAAAAAATAGCGACTTTCCCTGTCACTGTTCGAGACAGTTATATATATATAACTGTATTTTATATTAAATATGCAAATTAGCCCTTAAGAGTGTTGCGTAGGATTTAATGCTTCAACCATTCTATTAGCTTCTCGGTGATAAAGAGTTGTTTTTATGGTGCACAACAATAAACTCTTTACGCCGAAGGCGTTACCCCTATGGGAAAGGGATTTGCAGAGATTTATAGGACTGTGTCAAATTTGACATTTTGTTATTTTTAACAATTTTGCTTTTGCTATTTTTAACAATTTTGTTTTTTTATTTTTAACAATTTTACTTTTGCTATTTTTAACAATTTTGCTTTTGTTATTTTTAACAATTTTGCTTTTTGTTTTTCTAACAATTTTGTTTTTCTGATTTTGCATGTTGCTTTGGCTTTACTATTTTTAAATTTTATTTTATAGCTTTTGCATGCATTAACCTTTAAATACTGGTCACTAACACTATAATTTCATTATTCAGGCTCTCCAAGTTCCAGTCAATCCTCTATGTTAAATTGAATTCTGCAGGTATGCATTTAAATTCATAGTCAATTGGCTAAATTCATTTGATCTCATGCGCCTTAAAAGTGATTCTTTATGGAAAAAGATGATTAAGATTTAGATTAACGTAGATTCTTTCATAGGTTGTGATGCTTTTCCAATGACTATATTTTCTGTGTATATGCAACCTCCTATGAAATCCCTTTTTTAAAGATATTCATCCCATAGTTCATGCAGCAAGACTAAAAGTCTTATCCATATTGGGGCTATAGAAAGCATCTCCTTTGTTGGTTTGCAGGCAAGATGCCAGTATTTCATGAAGAGTACCGCTTTCTTTCAAAACCACGGTTTCCAAAAAAAGAATTGGTCTTCCTTCAAAGGCCTTCAAATATCCATTATCTAGTTTTTGATTAACTGGATTTTTTTGCCTAGAAGGCTACCAGTGCTTTTAGCACAACCTCTGCATGCAAAAAGATGTGAAGGCTTTGGATCCAATGAAACTCTGGCAATAGGATGGGTTAGGGGAGACATAATGTCTCCACCACTGCTGACCCCTTTATCCCCTTCATGAAAATTTGGATCTGCTTGGAATGTATAATAGAAAATATTGCACATGCTTCAAGAAGGAGAAAACAAAGATCAAACTAGCTAATCAGATACTGTGAAAGCCCCAACAGATCTAAAAGCTTAGCAAGGCAAAGTACACGTGTTTTTTTTCATATCATGGATTTTTTGTTATCAAGATATAAACAAGCTCAAATTGTTTAAGGCAATGTTTTCTATGTTTGAAGATTGTGCTCACATTAAATACTTGGTACATTGCAACCTTCCATTCATCCAAGTTATCCTGCTACAAACAAGTTTCAGTTAAACACTGCAACTTTTTATTACGTCTAATCTTTGTACATCACCCAAATACCCAAGTGCACCCACAACTTTTTAGGGATGGATTGCCGCTTAAAATGTCCACGGGATTAACTATCCACAAGTCCTAAGGACTTACTTTGCATGAAACAGAGCAACCTTTCGACATTAGAACCAATGAAAGGCAAGGTCGACATTCACTGACTTTCTCCAAAGTTGCCTCGCTTGTAAATTTGTGCATTTCACCTCTTTTTCATTCGAAAGGTACTCAAAATGGCGCACGTAGCAACACTTGGAGCAAGAAGAAAGGAGGAAGCAAGACTACTATCACTCAATCCTTCGTAAATATTGCACTCTACTTTGATAACACCTCCGCCACTTCTTCTATCCTAGATGCCATTTTCATTCAGGAGGTATCAAATGTACTCATGTTTACCGGAAATAAAATTACCCTCAAAAGGCTACCATTCATGATATAATTCTTCTCATGTTAAGTTCAAATAAAACAATTTGCAAAACGATACCACTCATGATATGAGATTTGTAAATGTATATGTACGAATTTGTAACAACTTTGAAATGAAGAGATGAAACCTTTAAATGAAGTGGTTGGTCTATATATCTTCAATTACAAAATTACACTTTTCAACATACATGTTCAATTTTTCCTTTTTATTGTTGCATGTTTCTTTATGTTAACCAACAACAACACATTTTTAATGTCTTCATCTGCACACAAATACCTAGAATTTTAAAATACCGAGAAAGAACAATGCAATTTATAGTTGTTTCCATCCAAAGCTTTGTACATTATATCACTTTTTTGCATTTTGAATAGTTTTAAGGGTTAGACCTCATGTTTGCGCTTTTTAAATGAAGTGACTCATCTATATTTCTACACATACAAAATCAATCACCCATAGTTTAAACAAACACAACTACAAAAGAAAAACTATCCCTATAACACAAATAACATATACCATTTTTTGTTTGCAAAATGCCTCAAAGAAATGTGGTCTCATGGAATGCTATGATTGTAAGATATGCACAAAATAGCTCTAACAATGATGCTCTCAAACTCGTTGAGGTAATAAAGAAATTTGGAATGTACCATAACCATTTCAGATTTGTTTATATATAATTGCATATTCTGTCTCATTTTAGTTTCATGGAGAGATAATATGTTAAAGCACTTAGTCATTCTTTCAATCTACTTTGACAACAACACTTCACATTCACAACATTCTTGAGAGTGAGTATTAGCAAACTTACATGTCTCACTTGCATTTGTATTCAATTATTACACAACTAACTATTATCTAACATCCCTTCTAATGTATTTTGCAACATTTGTTTTGGCTTTAATAGAAAATCAATATTGTCAATCACACCCCTTATCAACATCAACTACAAAAGTAATAATTGTCTTTCTAAATCTAATAACATATACCATTCGGTGTTCACATTGCATTGTACACATGCAATTGCTAGTCAATAATATTATGATAGTATCATTCACGAAATGTGTTCCTTTAGCACTTGTAAGGTTTAATGGACATCCATGACAACTAATTATATTCTCCCAAAGGAACCTTGTTGTGGTTGCCTCGGTGCAGGCAATCATTTGTTGGTGTTTCCTCTACCCATTTAGTTAAGTAGTTAGTTGTCATAATATTATATCGTGCACCTATTCTTCATGTCACCGGATTGATTAGTCCAACAAAATTAATCACCTATTTTGCAAAGGGTCCTTGAGCTACTATTGGTATGAATGACATCTCATCACATGTACTTGGTTTTTGACCGACCCTTTGGCATTGGTCGCATCTTTGTCACATATGCCTTAGCATCCTTAAATAAAATTTTCCACCATAACCATGTAGTGAGTATCTTTCATGTGGTATCTTCTCCCCATAATGTTGGATGACAGTTCCTTCATGTGCTTCGCGAAGAATTTCATGTCGTTAATGATCCATCATACATTGCCTTAGAATCTCATCACGTCCCATTTTATAGATTTTCCCATCTATTACTTGGTAGGGTACAAATTTAACGATGAGTTGTTTTCTTTGACTAGTAGTGTAGTCTTTCGGTATGACCCCATTTTGTATTAAATAAACTACTTCCTCCAATTCATATGAATTGCTTTGTATTTGGAACACTTGTGCATATGGCATGCCCTCTTTATTAAAATTGTTTGTTCTCTCGGTAATTATGCACAATAGATGATCAGGTCCTACATTGTTTTTTCCAGTTTGTGATTACTAAAAATGGAACTCTTTAAATAAGATTATCCATATGCATATCCTTCATGTAGTACCTCCTTATTGACTAAGTGTTTCAATTTTATGTGATCCGCGAAGAACACAAACAAAGTCACCAATAAATAGTGTCCGAATTTTTGCAATACATACACCATTGACAACCCTCTCGTTATGTGGTTGTATAGTTTTGCTTTGCATGCGTTAGTTTTCGAGTTGGAAAAATAGATGAGATGGTCCAATTTTTTTCTTCTCTGGTTGTGTCAAATTGGCTCCAACCGTGGTTTCCGATGCATCTATATGTACATGAAAGGGTGTATTCCAATTTGGGAATTGTAATATGGGAGCACGTATCAATTTTTCCTTTAATTATTCAAACACACTTTCTTGTTCATTACCCCATTCAAACTCCCCTATTTGCGCAACAATTTTTCCAATGGTGTTATTATTTTGGCATAGTCCTTAAAAAAATTTATGTAAATATCAGCAATTACCTAGGAATGCACTGAGACTTCCCTTTGTGTCTTAGGCACTTCCAAATGAACTGTAATTTTAATTTTAGTTAAATCAACCAACAAACCATCTTTGCATATTATATGCACTAGTAATGTGCCAAAAGGTGTCGTAAAAACACATTTTTTGAGATTTAAGAAATTTTGTCAATTTCGACAACATTCAAACATAATTTATAGATTATCACGATGATCCTTGACTAACACATACACCGTCCATTCATCTAAATACACTTAGAGAAGCTTGAGAATGAAATATTCGAAAGTTGTCACTATTATGCGTGAGAAAACTGTTGGTGCATTTTTAAACCTGAATGGCATTACAGTGTAAGCAAACAATCCCCATTCAGTCGCAAAAATTTTATTTTCCCTATATTATTCTGTGATTTTAACTTGGTGGTATTTAAATAATTGATCAGTGAAATTATATATTTCCCTTCCCATGACCCCTTCTAGAATTTCTTTGGTGAAAGGTGTTGGGAATAGGTCAATAACACAAACAAAGTTTAAATTCATGTAGTCCACACAAATTCTAATACATCCATATTTATTTATATTGATAACCACTATGCTTACCCATTTTGAATCTTCCATTGGTATAATTACTCATTTGCAACTAACATGTTGTCAATTTCTTGCTTGACCTTTGCGCGAAGATTAGCATTCATCATGTATGGTCTTTTCTGATGGATTTGTCTTGTCAACCAACTTAATCTACATTATTCCCAATGATGGGTGTAACCCCTTTATTTCTTGGTATCCTCTTGGAAATATATCTTCATATTCGCACGAAAAGTTTGATAATTTTTGCGAGTCTCATGTTCACTCCAATAGTTGCCAATTGTTGTTAGCTTTGGCACTTTGTCACTCCCTATATTGGCTTGTATATCTTTTAATGGGCTATCTCGAGGTTGACCTCATGGTTCATTCTTGTTCATGACCTCTCTAGATTCATAAGAGATATCTACCTTCAAATGATTGTTGTTCGACCCTTCTTCTAGTTGTCTCACAACTTTCTCCTTACTTTTGCATGCCCAATTTCTCTTTATTTGAATTTCATCATCTTCTTCACTTGAATCATTATTAGTAAATTCCTCTTTAAACATTTTGGGGAGTGCGAGTCCTTTCTCCTTGTGTAATGTCAATATTCTCTCTTTCGTAATTTTTGTGAGTTGTGAAAATCTCATCTTAAGTTGAAAGATAACAAATAAACAATAATATACCTCTCTCGAGCTTTTCCTTACAAACCTCAAGTAAGATTGTGAAGCACTTGGACTTGTAGAATCTTGTAAGTAAAAGGATTGTGGATGCTCTTGAATTGTTCTTCAAATGTGGAATTGTAAATGCTATGAGCTCATAAACACGAGGATGCGGATGACAATTTTGGCAGAAGTTGGCTACAAATTGCACAAAGCTTCCAAGGATGATTTACAAAGGAATGGCCTATTTTTTATAGCTGAGGGTGAGGCCATGAGAAGTGGATCATAGTTTTAATGAGCTCTAGGATCATAATTATAATTTCTGAAATAGTAAGAGGATTTGGTATGTGCATTGCGGTTTTGCAAGTGCAATGATTATATTGATTTTGTCAGGAAGATGGTTGACGTGCGGTTTTGATGCCCCGTCATTATAGGGTTCTAGAAGTGGAGTGAAGTAGAGTGTGAGTAGATAAATAAGATTATTTAAATAACTAATTTAATTAGTTATAAATTGTGAGAGGATAATTAACCATTTAATTAAATAAATGTTTAATTAAATTAGCTAAAGGGTGTTAGGAATTAGTTTAATTAATTTCAATGGATGATAGAATAGAATTAAATTAATTAATTTTGAAGGGTAGGGGTATGTAATTAGAATTAATTTAATTAATTCTAAAATGGTTATGATTTAAATGATATAATTAATTTAATTAATTCTAAAGGGATGTATTCTAGTAGGATAGAATTAATTTAATTAATTCTAATGGGATAGAAATAGGCTAGAAATATGTATGTATTTTTAGGGTGTCTACATTTTCCCCTCTTTAAAGTGTTATTATGAAGTAATAACATTTTAAAGACAAGATGACACATGCGGACTTTAGGCGGAACGCGATGAATCATTTGGATGCCCTAGCGAGTAGAATGATAAAGGAATGCTCCCTTAAGTTGGTGGGTGATGCAACAAAGTGGTGGACAACCGCTTGATAGGAAGAAGACAAGGATTTTGAAGGAGAATAGGAGGGATTGTGCTCATAACATGAACGTCATTTGGAGAGTGAAATTTAGAGCAACCTTATTTTGTTGTTACATAATAGAGTTGTCACCATGATTATGAAAGAATCAAGATGGTTAACTCATTATGTGCGTAAAACAAACACACACGTAGCAAAGAAACGATAAAAATGAAAAAAATCCAATATACATCATAAAAAGTATGCACCATGGTTATAAGGAAGCCAAGATAATAATGAAATATGTGTAATTAGTCCAAAAATTTAGTCAACAATGCAACACAACTTGAAAATAAGACAATTAACTATGCCCCAAATATGTGCCACGATGATGATTAAGTAGATGTAAGTGCCCCTAAGCACTAAACTTATGAAATTTGATTTAACAAATTATAGAAATTCATAAAACCCTAGATATTGCAAAGTCACATGTAATATAAAAATGCTTAAGCACATATTGGATGCAAGAAATAAGCTAATGAAAATTAAAACCCTAAGTGCAAGAGAGGGAATAAGAGACTTAGTTGATTTCATAATAAATCCTGAAGTGTTTTATGGATTAGAAGAATGATGAACAAGAGAAGGAGATTGTCGCAACCACACCCAACAAATTATGTAATTACGATGAGCTTGGGATCGGGGCGAGGCTGCATAGGCATTGGAGACCTCTGTTGGGTATTTGTGACTCCACAAGAGCTCAAAATGTGGTTTTTCTTATGTCGCAAGGTGGTCGCTAACCTTCGTTTGTCATTTATGTGTCATTAGATGATCATTGTATTCTCCTATAACTTGCAAAGAGGGAGATAACACGCAAAACCCAAAAACACATCAAATCCTAAAAATAAAAAAGGTATAAATGGGGATTCGAATCGACTCCCGACGATCACTCGATAGAGTGAACTTACGGGTGAGTGATGCACTACATCTTGGACCCCATATAGTTCTTATGCGTGTGTGTAAAAATTGTGCCCTAGGAAGCTCTTGTGCAAGATGCACTTGATAACGAGCAATAACTAGATGTACCAATGTAAGTAGATGTGTGGATGACAAAATGAACTTCCCCTCCTATACGTGTATGCAGAAAATGTAGTCCCTTATCCCTTGAGTGAGTGCTAGATGGATGTCTTGATGCTTTTAAAATGCCTTTGGATGCAACCTTAGGTGGTGATAATAGATGCTTAGAGATTAGTCCTTTATTATGGTCACATAACTTTGTATTTATATAATTCTCTTGTTTGAATTTCGTAATTGACAACTAAAAGGCCAACCCATAAGAAAACAAGATGCCCAAAAGATAAAGAGGCCCAAAAGAGGTGAGTAAGATACAAAGACGTCGGGGGCACCTAGAGGGGACAAGGATGCACGAGAGTGGTGTCCGAGTCAATAAAGATAAAACAATAAAGATCAGATTGGGTCATGGGGTGTGAAAGACCAAAGAGGAAATAAGAAAGACATAAAAGAGGCCAAAGATATATGTCAATTACTATTTTTCTCGCTTAGGAATCATATGAATAGTAGTATGTGATTAGGACCTAGAAATGTACCCAAGTGCATGATTTTGTGTCTATATTTGCCCCCACTTTATGTTGTTGAGTGAATATTGTTACAAATATATTGTGTAACATTATTAATATATTGTAATATTATTAATAATGAGTTTATATAACTCATATTAATAATATAGTTAGTGTGAGTGTGTTGTGATAAACAACTCACATAGCTATTTTGGAGTGTGAGTGATCCTAGGGATAAGCTTGAGAGATTCATGGAGAGAGATATGAGGAAGACTAAGTGATAAGACTTGACTCCTAGATTATAGGATCAAGCATTTGTATAAGAAGCTATCTCTAGATGAATACAATATCTCGAATGTATTGAATTATAATATTATTATTCGGTGTTATTTCTACTTTAATCTCTTCCATACCTTATCAATGGTATCAGAGCAGGACAAAATGTAAGCCATGGTAGATATGTATGCTTGATTTTATGTCTAATCATCCTCAGCTCTTTTCACATATTCTTCCATTGTTTTCCCATCCTTGTACGCATTTTTATGATCTATGCTAGAAGGATTGACGTGGTGCATATATGTTATTTGTCAAGCATGAAGATAATCAAATTCATCTAGTTCTACCAAACTACTCAGATTTTGTCTGATATTTGTCATTATATCTCTATTGTTAATTTTTTTGGGCAACTTCAGTATTGTTTGGCCTAAGCATTGACTATAGCTGCTCCTCAATGCATTATGGTTTGTATTTTCATGTTAAAAGTTGCAGATTTATTATTTACTATTACAAATATAACAGTTAATGTGGAGTTTGTGTCCCAGGAGAAACAATCAATTGTGGAGACTTAGCGTGTAGCTATTGTGTTGGCCTTCCAACAATTTTCTAACTCTCCCACGAGTCACGCCTACACTCAGTGTTAAAGACATCAATTATTTTCGAATCTGTATGCATCTTAGAAGTTTTTTTTTAATTTGGGAAGCTACAAAGTTATTCAACTAAGGAAGGAGCAAACTGCCGTCCAAAACCGCTTTCTATTTTTCCTTTGCTGGAAATTCTTTTTAAAACCACCTTTTAGCAAAACTGTGGTTTTTAAAACAAGGTATGGGTTAAGGCTTTGGTTTTAAGTGTTTAAATAGAATGTTGCCTTAATGTATATTGTTTAGTTTGGGTGCTCAAGTGGCTAGGTAATATTTTATAAGACTCTTCAATAAGAAGAGGTCAAGAGGTCAAATCCCCTCCACATATCTTTTGGTGGGAATTTTAGTGGATCCATTAAATTTAGTAGTAAATTTGAATTTAGTTATAACTAGCTAAATTTAGAGAGAAAAACCCTACTTAGACCAAAAATTTCAAAATGTTATTTTTGCAAATATTGTAAAAAAAATATATATATATATATATATATATATATATATATATATATATATATATATATATATATATATATATATATATATATATATATATATATATATATATATATATATATATATATATATATATATATATATATATATATATTGCCTCACTTTTGAACAATTGGATGCATTTTTGCTTATGACGCAACGTCCATAGTGAGGGGGTGCATTATTAGTTGAATCTGACACCCAAGAAAATTTTGTAATGAGCTTAAAAGCTACATTTGCTAACTAAGTAGCATCGATGGAGGACGGAGGCAACAAAGGAAGGAGGTCAATCAATGACCTCTCTACAACCGCAATGGCATGCAGAGCCCGCACACTCGAAGTTGTGGCATTTTTCGGTTGTGTTTATTTTCCACTGTGTGAAAATAAGAACATATGTCACATTCTTGTTCAATTGTAATGTGTGAGAAATTCCTATATGTAACCTCCTAGAAGAAAACATTGTAGAGTATGTCTCTAAGTTTATTGTAACACTCATAGATTTGGAAAGGGTTGGTGGTAGATCCAGAAAACCACATATGTAAAAAGGTAGATAAATTTTTTACTAGGTGTTGTGGTCCTCTGATTGCCTTCCTTCTTTATGAAGATGATCCACCAGTGGAATGTCGAGTGCGTTCTTTTCATGGAGTAAATGCGGGATGTGTTCCGTCGCATAGTTTTGGTCATGTGTAGCAAGACAGTCAGCTAGTTGGAAGTTTACACACCTTTCTTTGATCCAAATTATGAGGCAAGCCCGTGCAACACGTTGTAGAAAAAGGAGTTATATTGTACCATGTCAACATTAGGGGAGTGTATATTGGAAATTAATAATGTTAACAATAGGGGAGTGAATGTTACAAATATATTGTGTAACATTATTAATATATTGTAATATTATTAATAATGAGTTTATATAACTCATATTAATAATATAGTTAGTGTGAGTGTGTTGTGATAAACAACTCACGTAGCTATTTTGGAGTGTGAGTGATCCTAGGGATAAGCTTGAGAGATTCATGGAGAGATATATGATAAAGACTAAGTGATAAGACTTGACTCCTAGATTATAGGATCAAGCATTTGTATAAGAAGCTATATCTAGATGAATATAATATCCGGAATGTATTAAATTATAATATTATTATTCGGTGTTATTTCTACCTTAATCTCTTCCATACCTTATCAAATAATCAATAACATAAAGTAGATAAGATATGTGTACCTGATAACCATGTAGATTGATGGTGAAAGCATGCTGAAGAGACAAAAAAAAATTGTGGAGTGATAAAAATGAAGTGTGGAAGCTAAGAAAGAGGAAGTGACCCTAGGGGTGAAGCATATGTGTTGTGTTGTGTTTGTACCTGTTGTTAATGTCACTTGATGAAGGGTTGCTTCTTGTTGAGTATTAAGGAGGGACTGCAAAAAGAAGAGCAAAAGAGTAGTCAAAGTCATGTGTTATGAAAACTCTGTAAAAGCATGTAAAAGTATGTAAAAAATGTGAAAAAGTAGTAAAAAGAACGTGTGCACCTGATCCGTGACGAGTGAAAATGATAAAAAGTGTCTGAACCATTGTAAGAGAGTGATTTTTTTGGGTGATCTCATGCCAAGAATGAGAGTTTTGGAAATCTCATGCCAAGAACAAGTTTTTTGGGCGATCTCACACCAAGTGCAAGTTTTTTTTGGCAATCTCACGCCATGGCAAAAGATTGTTGGGGAAAAGGTCTAGTGTTATTCTCCATCCCTGACTACTTCCCAAATTTATACACCACTGCAGATGGTGTGATCCTGCTTTGTTCTATGTTTAATCCAGTTTGATCCAAGTAGAAAAAGAAGATAGAATGCAACTCGATTCTTTGGAGGATTGCCTGATCTTGTGAAAACTACTATGCAAACTGTTTAAAATTGCATTGATTTGAGAAAGTAACTGTAACTTCCCCCGGTCATAAGCGCCTAGGAAAGGTTAAGGGCACTCAGTGCTAGTGTTTGTATCCTGGGCACCGGTGTCTATGTTGAACTAAGAACCCAAGTCAAAATCTGGGTCATTTTGTGTCTATAACTCTATTTTGTTATTGTATTGTGCAGACTGTATTGAAGATTTGAGCTGCTTATATGGGGTGAATGATTCACCCAATGTATGCCCCCTTGTTTGGGGTGCATGTGACATCACTAGGAGGATGTGGCCCAAAGGAGAGGACAAAATGTTGATTTGAGATTAATACCCCTGCATGGGAGAGGGAATGTGCATAGTAGAAACCAAGGCACATGCAAACAAAGTGGCTGGAAACATGTGTTAGTGCAAACAAGACAAATATGCATATAGAAGATAAAGTGTAATCTAGCAAGCAAGAAGACAATGTAGACCATGAAAAGTGGGTTTCAAACATGGGACATCACTCACAATGTTGTAATACAATCTGATCGGGGTTCAAGCGGTCAAAAACATACAAGCAATTATCATACAAGACATAGGGCATAGCCCTAAAACAATGGCATAAAATAGAAAACAATAACAAGAAAATTATCAGACAACAATGGTGGAAAATAGTTCTTGCAAAGAAAATGTTACACCAAGCACTGTTAGCATGTTAAATATGTCAAGTCATGTATATATCGATATAGTAGTGTGCTTTAGTAGAATATATAAAGTAGTATAAAACAAAACAATATGACCCATAGTGTGTACGCAAGTAGATGCCCTCGGGAGCCTCGATGGGAATGGTAAGAGGTTGTAGTCACAAAATTATGCACTTTAGACATTTATTTATCATGGTCTCATACTACTATTTAGAAGGTTCTTGAGTGAAGAAAGTACTAATTAACCCCATCTCCTGGCCATCTTATTTTACTTGTATTTCGCCATTTCCGCACATTTTTGTCTACATGCCCAGTCTGTTTCGACATTTTCCCATCATTTTAGCCTATGCTGGGAGCCAGGGTAGTACTTGGGTGCCCTTCGGTGGCCTGGTCCCACCAGGGGTGCCCCGGTCCTTTTTACTTCCCGCCACTTTTTGGGATCTTTCTAGCCATTTTTCATCCTTATCTTTTTGGTAGTCGGCCATGTCGGGGTTAATTACGAAATCAGATCAAGAGAACCCTATAAATATAAATTTATGAGACCATAATGAGGGACCTAGCATCATATACTATTATCACTCCATCTAGAGTTACATCCATCTATTGCATTTGCATCCACATAGCTCCATCATCAAGGCACAAGCTAGGAAGTCTGCATCACACTTCATAGGGGGATTTTATTCTATTCTATTCCATGTACACATGCTATTACATTTTCTACATTTATTTATTGTTCGCTACTTCACAAAGTGTGACTGGAAAAAGAGCACCTAGGGCACGACATGCACACACACACACACACCAAAACTACATTTGGGTCCGAAATGTAGTGCATTTCTCATATTAGTAAGCCCATTGTTGGGGTAGGCTGAGGTCAATCTCGACCCATTCACATCTTGTAGGTCTTCCCTTCATCTTGAGTTATTGGTGACATCGAGCGTAGGATAACGAAGTAGATGTGACACACAACGAGGGTTTCGAACCACCTTCCGACCCATTGAAAACCGGTTCAGCAAAGCTTTTCCACAAACCAGGCACCTTTTTTTCTTAGCATAGCATTCATGGGTGCTCCAATCCTCTTCCAGTCCCCAGTCCACTCGAGATTCTCTAGATCCAGTCTTTTCTGAGACTCTACACTGTCGTTCTTGCTCCTATTTTCTTTAGTCACCTCTGCGACACTCCGCGATAGTCACCAATTATCAGTTGAGTTCTTTCCTTACCTCCTTCTTGCATATTAGGTTTTCATTACATTACTTTAGTTATTTAGTTACTTTACATATTGTCTTAGCATAGTTATTTACAAATTTTATGTCCTCCTAGATTAGATTAACTATCCCCAACTTACTCCTTGTTAGTTAATTTTAGTTAATCATTTTGGTAAACCCCACGTCTTCCACGTTTAGTATCCTCTTATTTATTCTATCACGGGTCGTCAAGTTTCTTTATCCAATTTGCTTAAGAGATATCCCAATTGTCAAGCTATTTTACAAAAATCCTTAGACACCAAGTATTATAATGACAATACGCCACCACATGAATTAAGTGTTATGCTTCATTGCCTATTTGTCGACCCTAGTCTTAATGATCCTCCATCTAATCAACCACTATTAGACTCGATTCAAGCCTTACATACAAAATTTACAGCCATGGAATCCACCATCACATCTCTTAGATATGAAATTCAACAGCTTAAGGATGCTTCTCAATCACATGTTTGTGCTCTTCTACATCTTACATGCCATCTATGTCCACTACATGTCATTTAGTTGAACCTCAAGACATGTCGTTGCATCCACCTCTTCTATTTGAGCACAATACTATGCCACATGACATTCTTAATCAGCTCCTTAGTCATCAGTTGATTACCCTACCACCTACTCATCACTATTCTCCCTATCGGTTAGTGAAGTATCAAGGTCGTCCATATTGCAATTATCATCAAATCAATGGGCATAATGCAAATGATTTCCATACTCTACATCGCCTAATCCATAGTCTTATGCGTCAAGACCTTATTTCGTTTGCTCCAAAACATTTTAATACAAATGCTCAATCCTATTGGGCTCCTAAGTTTGACTCACCTATATCTAATGAGCATCAAGCCACTCCTAAGCAACAACCTCTCACAAGTAGTTCACCCCCTACTCAGTCATGTTATGCGGCTACTAGTGAGCCTCCTTTTAATCTTTCTAAGGAAGTTCTCGATGATTCTCTTATTCATTACATGCGTGATATTGACAATCCCTCACATGTGCATAGTGATGCTTCTCCTAGTCAAACAAACACTTCTCCTATTTCTGATGTTGCTTCTTCTCCATCTAATGAGCATCACACCACCATTTCTCTTATGCCTTCTTTGAACGGACACACACCACCTAAGAAATCACCTACGGTATCCCCAAATCAAAAAATTCCACCACCTATCAACATTAGTTCACAAACTACTCCTACTAAGTCATCCATTGCATTACCAAATAAACCTAAGCAGTATCCCTTGAGACTCCGTGCAACTTGGCCTCCTCTCAAATCTAAGCTCCAACCAATTAAGTTTGTCCCAAAAATACTCCTCCTAGTTTTTATGAAAAATTATCACTCTCACCGCCACCAAATAGTTCTAATATAAACCTTGTCCAACAAGGTCCTACCACACACAAACTTGGTCTTTGGTAGGTGACTCTTGTCACTCTACCCTCCTGATGACACACTCATATTCTTATGGTTCTTATATGACTATTGAGGGGTCTTTTACACTAAAGAACCTTGTTTCATCTTACATTAACATATTTATCTATTACATAATCATGTGTGCATACATACATCTACAATAATATATCGCTCGTTACACATACCATACAATCTCCTGTCATGGAATCAATCTTACAAACTTTATAGTACTTCACCACATTCATAAATCATTTATCAAATAGTACATGTGTTATCATACACTTGGGGGCATAGAATCCCACATCCCCCTTAATCTTACCACCTACACATATCTCACTTTTGCATTCTCATACATCAATCTCATAGTATCTGCATACTCATTACACACTTTAGTGTCATTATTACCTAATGACACACTCTTGTGCTTTGGTTCACACTTGAATGTTGAGGTATTACCAGTACACTAAATCGTACACACTACACTATAGACATTATACATTACATTTCCTCACACATCACACGCTATACACCAATACAAACTACGCTTAGTTTACATTATGCTATTATTCTACATGCATCTTGCATCTCACCTAGGTCATTCTATGTCTTATATCCTAATCATTCTACACATTACATACATAACTAAGCTATCTACATACATAGTCCAATCATAAATTGCGCATACCCCAGCTCATACACATTCTACATACTACACTAGGTTAATTACCTATGAGTCTAGATTTACATTTCATCTCGACATTCTACATTACTACACATGTTACATCACATAGTATACATTACATATTGTTTACTTTTAGCATCGCATTTTACACACCGTATATTCTGAGACCCTACTCACCACATGATCATTTATTCTCTACGTACCGAACTCACCACCCTATAACACACTTTAGTTCTTCGAGTCCATACTCGACTGCCAAGGTTTTACAAATCAAATGGACCTTACATTCACCATGCGACATTTCATCCTATGACATTCCTAGGCTAGTGACATATGCTTTAGGCTAGATCATCACTCACTCTTTCTATCTAGTAGTGGTATACGCTTTAGGCTAGATCACCACCTCTATTATATCATCTTGTAGTGGTATACACCTTAGGTTACATCACCACTCCTTACCAATCATTATAGTGATATACACTTAGGGCTAAATCATCACTCCTCCATTCATTATATAGTGATATACGATTAGGGCTAAATCATCACTCCTCCATTCATCTTATAGTGATGTGCGTTTAGGCTAAATCATCACTCACCTATTCACCAAGTCATGATATATGCTTCAGCTATAAGGGTTCACAAACATCCTTTGTGTATGTCGCACTTCATTACTACACATACACATTCACTGCAGTGTGTTAGACACAAACACTACTGAACCATTTCCCGATGACACACTCTCGTTTATGATTCATTCTTGACTATTGAGGGGGAAATAAAATGAACCTCATTACATACACTTCCATTCACTTGGGGGGCATGTGGCTCCTATCATTCCATCTTGCACTCCATTCCATCCACCCACAACATATTGCATTGTCTTAGAGCATTTACTTTGGTTTACTAGTGTTTTACATGGTCACTTTACTACACATGTTAGACTGGTTTCTTATATGTCATTATCTATACCATCCACACATGCACATTCATGCCTTTATTTAGTGTGATCACAGATACAAGACTCTTACATGTGGCATGGATGCTCACCTTCTACCCTTCCTATATTGGTCATTAGGGGCATCCACATTCATCTTTTCCAGGTGTTATTATTTCATTTTATAATTAGCACTTAACATTACTTTCTCATACACGTTCTTAACATATTGGTTATTTCTCTAACATGATAATGGGTGTTCCATGTGCAACACTTATTTTGTAGGATTATATATTTCCATGACTACTTGTTTGTTTACTTATACTTGTCTGCCATTGTTTGCCATTATATGTGGGCTTTTCCCTATGTTTATGTGCACACTTGCTTGTTGTTTGCAGCCATGATGACCTTGTGTGTCTTGCGACATTGTGAGTGATGTCCCATGTTTGCAACCCACTTTGTGTAGTTTACTTGCTTTCTTGTGTGATCTACATTATCTGCGTAGCTTACACATGTTTTCTATATGCATGCATTGTTTGTTTACACTTGTCTTTGGCTAGCCTTCTTGTATGTGTGTGCCTTGGTTTCCGATAACACCCTAAACTTTACAAAGTAAATTAACTAATTTAAGCAAGACTAACACCACATAGTCTAAATCTAATTGCATAAGATGAGGAATGAAACATCAATGATAAAATCTTAATGAAATGTTAACTAACATGAATATAATTCAAAACCTAGCTAAAGCATGCCTACTAGTATGTTTCATTAACTAAAATAGATCTAAATAGATCTAAAAGCAATCAAATTGGGGTTTGTTGCTACTCCAAATAAGGTGAAATGGTATCTCCAAATGACTACAAGATCATATTGGATACCCATCTACTAACCCCATTGAAGACTTTAGGCAAGGATTGAGCTTGGCTATAAATCATATTTCTTATATGAGATGCAAATCAAAGCATGGTGTAAAGTTGGAAGGTAGTACTTAGTCTTATTTATAGTTTTTCCTTTGAGGAAAACTTGCATCTTGGTGCATGTGGGACTAAAAGTACAAAGAAGATTAATAATTTCTAATCATGATTAAGCTTTGTTAATCATAATTAGTGAATTATCAAGTGATTAGGATGTGAGGAGCCTTAATTAACCACTTAGGGTCAATTAGGAGGCTAGAATAGGCTTGTGAAGCCTTCTAAGATGTTGTGGAAGGAAGTGGGGTGATTTTGAGTGGTTGGAAGAGGGGTTTAAGCTAATAGCAGGGTATATCGACCGAAATAAGGGCAAAATAGGCTTAATTAGCTAATAATCGCTAATTGTCTATTTGTAAGAGGATTTTGACTTACGATTCATTGTAAAGTGGCATCCTGAATGCGAAAGGGGTTAGGTAATTAACAAAGCCTTTGTTAATTGACCAAAATGGTAAGAAAAATTAGTTAATTAGTGGAAATTACTAATTATAATGGAATTGGCAAGAATGAGATTGATTTGCGTGTGTTTGGCAATAAGATTGCGAAAGTGGAATTTAGGTGTCTACATTTGCCCCTGTTTGAGGTGAAGTAAGTGAATTCACTTCAAATATAGTAGACAAGCATAAACAAGTAAATTTTTAAGAAAAATTAGTAGGATGAAGGATTCCCCCTCGAGTGTCGATGGGGTGATAGAAGAAGTCAATCGACGATCGAAAACATGATTGAAACAGATAGAAGAAGTAAGGATAGGGATAAACATGGTTGTTTATTGCCCCAGGTTACTTGGAAGAAAAATTAATAGTGATAAGAAATGATAGTGGAGAATATAGAAATGATAATGGAGAATATAGGACAAGCCCAATCTTTGTATCCAATCTTTCAATAAACAACTTTGTTGTATCATTTTTCCCCTAGATCTACATCATCGGCCTTTATTGAAATAAACAAAAGTGTAAGATAACATGAAAAGCTAAATTACTAACATTTGTTCATTGCAAAAATATGTAACTCCATGCAACATACATAATGCAATGTAATACGAGAAAGTAAAACGATGCTTAACTCCATGCAATATACACAATGTAATGTAATACGAGAAAGTAAACCAGCTAACCTAACAGAGAAACAAGTACAATCACACGTACTCAAACAAACAACATTTAAGACAATTGCACCAATGTTTTTGTTATCAAGCTTTAGTTCCCAAATGTTTGTGTTGTAACGACAAGGGTTAAAAATGGTGCCCCAAGCAAGGATACATGTGAGGGGAATAACGGAGGACACAAGTAGTCCCATGAAAGCATTCGTGCACTATGACACAATCTCTGACAACTCACTGTTACACGGGAGTACCGACATAGTAGCAGGCCCAACTTTGTTAATAGAGGTAGATCATGTTGATCCACAAGTCATTTGAGACAAGAACAAGTAAGAACCTAAGAACTATGTTTTTGTAGGAAAATTTTTGATGTTCGAGGACAATGCATTTGATACTGCGTGCATGACATTTACCAATTTTTGAATTTTTTTGAATTTTGAATTTTTTAATTATTTTACCAATTTTTTTGGGTTTTTGACAAATTTTATATTGTTTTGATTTTGGAAATTTTGGGAAGAGAATATTGTAGAAGACATAATGAAGTTATGGGACCTCGCTAAAAGTAATCGCGAGGCAAAAATATGCCTAGGTAGTAGAAAGGCCACTTGGGAAGCAAAAATATGCCCCAAGGTAGGAAAAATGGGTGCGAAAATAATTATTTATTAAAAATAATCATCACGACAAGTTCTAGAAGAAATTATAAGAAACACGGTAGAGTGGGCGCCTGGGGGTGAGAAACACGTTGCGGGGGAGGTAAAATGGGTGTATAAGTCGTTGCGACCAATTTTATTTACCACATTCACTTACCATTTCTTGTTGATTGACCTATGACATATGAGAGGAAATGACGAGGATGTAGAGCTGGAAACACTATGTGGATCGTGTGAGATACTACGGGAGACTCCCAACAGATGGCCCACAGTACACAAATCCCTAACCCCGCACTTTGTCAAATTATAGCATTTTATTTGGGTTAAAACATATTTATTAGGGCATTTAGGGTAGAACAATGCGCAGACGCGACCCTTGGGGCGTGCCTATGCTCATGGGTGCGCGTATGTGTGCATATGCATGGCGCATATGCGCTATGCAAAGAAGAATGCACATATGCATAATTTTGGCAAGCGGCGTGGCGCATATGTGCTTATGCGCAAAGAAGAATACTCCTATGCATATGCACTTTTTGGGGAGAAATGAGTGAATGTGCCTAAATTTCGAGGGGGTGTGTTGGTGCGCTAAAGAGTGTGCTAGTGCACTGGGTGTGCCTATGCACTAAGGGGGGGTGCGTTGGTGCCGCCAAAGGTATGTCAATGCATAAAAGACATTTTTAGAATGCTTTTAGAAGAAAATGAAGGTTTTTGGAAACCCCAAATGGTAAAAATAGATGAATTATATAACAAAATAGAAGAATTTGATGATAGAATAGAAAATTAGATGATAGAATAGAAGATTAGATGATAGAATAAAAGAATAAGATCATAATAAATGACCTGATTGGTTATGCGGGCGGACAGAGTCACGGGAGCGAGCGACATGGGAAAATTCGGGCCTACGAGTCAACATTTAGTCAATGCGACCAAATTTTCTTGGAGATCACCCTAGAGGTGACTAGTTTATCTTATGTGGCTCACATGCCACAAATTACCTTAGATCACAGCCTACTCACAACCTTAGCTAAGAGATGCTGGAGTAAGAATCAGACCTTTCATCTTCTGACTAGTGAGATGAGCATCACATTGGAGGATGTGTGACAGATCTTACCAGTTCTGATCCAGGGTTGCTTGATCACCTATGATGGTCACTAGGACCGTGTTCAACGATGGATAGCAGAGATGTTTGGAGTGGTAGATATACCCCCAGGGTATGCCAATCTTCATTAGGAGGTGTAGGGCCGATCAACTACGGTGGGATATGTACATGTATTTCTGTTAGCTTTTGTCAGCAACATATTGTTTCCTAACAAGACTAGTCCTTGATTCCCTCTGGGCCTTATTGGAGTGATTCATGGCCTTCTACAGGGAGAGGTTTATTGTTGGGGTCAGTGTATATTGGCTCATTTATACATGGATTTACACCTGATAGCTTATCATGGACAGAGGTTTGTGGGTCCTGCCACACTATTACAGATATGGGCCTAGGACCATATTATGATTGGATGTCCTATAGGAGTATTGAGAGCTCGGGTTCTTAGAGAGCCATCTGTCATGGGTTGGGTTCCGGATGGGGATGATATTCACATGGCCACAGGGGAGACACATATTATTATAGGCGAGAGTTTGATGAGGTACAACCTCACATGATCACATGGCGGCCCTACAGGTTGTATCAATGGCCTTAAGATGCAGTTGAGTTGAGTAGCATGACAGTGGATCATTTCATCCTTGGTTGTAGGAGTCACATCCTAGAGTAGTACTGAGTCGATCGGGTCCGGTTGTAGTTTGGTCTCATCTAGGGGATTCCTAGTGACGAGATGTAGTATGCCCACCGTCTGACAGAGAGGTCTTTCATATAGGGCCTCGAATCGGGTTGAGTCGAGCTCATACGAGCTTCTTACAGGTGGTTCCGCATCCTTGGGTATAATAGGCACAAATAGTGGATCTAGGGACGACCCCGATTATGTTGGGTGGTATGCTACAATATTGCCCCAGTGTTTGACTATTCCACAGGAGGTATTAGACGTAGCAACACAAGGGTTACAAGACCCAACTCCTAGGGCATACGCACAGGTATAGGCGAGATCCACTGGGGAGGACCATAGAGAGGGCACCAACACAACAGGTATTTGTCCGGGAATGGGTTCTAGCGTAACAAAAATTAGTGGTGCAGCCACACATGTAGTGGCACCATGGATGTCCCTTCATGTTCTATTATGGGAACCCTTGCAGGCACATCCACACCCCCTCATGTGAGTCCACCACACAACCCACTAGGAGGTGGAGGAGATGGCGAGGGTAGAGAGGTTATGGAGGAGGACGTACAAGTTAGCGAGTAGGTGGGTGCCTGCAACAACAACTACAATAGGTAGTAGCCCTATAACTTCAGCTATAGGCCGAGAGGGACCAGGTGATCACAGAGAGGGATCATCTCATTATAGAGTGAGATTAGACTAGGACAAAGAGGATACAAACCATGATAGAGTGAGATTAGGTGACCGTAGAGAGCTTACAACTACAGGTGGAGAGCCACCATGCTATATGACAGAAGCCTAGCTATGAATAAAGCTAACTAGTGTGAGGGTGACATGTGAGATGCTCCAGTAGGAAGGTACGCTTCTTGGGGTAAAACTTTTGATTAGGAAGAGTGCCTCCTTAGCAACCAAGGATATATAGTATAGGACATAATATCATGCACCCGTCCGACCGAGCAAAGAGCCCCTGAGTTTAGCCAAATAGTGGGAAGTATGTCATGTCCAAAGGACAAAGGACATCGTGGTCAACGTGATATGTATAGGGTCCTTTAGGGCAAAGCTCCGAGGCGGCATGGGTCAGCACAACATGGTGCAATGCCATCTACACATCCATCACCTCAAATTCCCCCACCTAGTGGTAGACTCGAGACCAGAGGTAGTCCCGGACGGGGTTCGAGTCATGGCTAACTCTCTTATTGATGCACTAGATGTATATTTTTGGTGTATCACCTTGATATGAAGATATACTTTTGTACAGATTTATAAGTATTATTTTTATCATGCCTCATGATGAAGGCACATTTTTGTATAGATGTATGTTATGTATTGTTTTTGATGATGTCTCATGATGAAGGCACATTTTTGTATAGATGCCCATGATGGATCATTATATCGGATGTACTTTTGAGACACATTGTTTTGTACACGAACATTTATATTATGATGATGTATGATGATTCAATGGATTACCGATGTATCACATTTTTTTATGAGATATCATGTTTAATCTTGTATGTTTATGTTTGTATCACATGTTGTTAGATGTATGAGATAGCCTTAGCTGATGTCATATTGCATGTTGATGAGATAATTTAAGTAAAACATGTTTTTATTTGTGATATTGGTGTGGGGGGATAGATTTGTGATCATGTGCAACCCCTCTTGCCCCATTGATGATACAATATTTGATGATTAGATTTTAGCATACATGTGTGATGTAGACTTAGCATTTATTGATATATGATGTATAAATGTGATGGTTTATTTGATATGATGATGAAATGATAACAAAATGTACAAGTAAAATAAAAAACACAAGTTAAACAAATCTAATCAAAACAACACAACTATCTACAAGTATGCAAGATAAAATGAACTCAATGTAATGCACTACAAATTAAAGTAACACTCAATCTAAGTAATAAAATGAATCTAACTTAAAGCACACAATATGAAAAAGTAATGCAACCAAAACCATACAAACCAACAATTAAAAGTAAGCAAACTACTACTTTGTTTTTGTGGGACAATTTTGGGATGTTTTTATTGTTTTGAATTTTTCAAACAATTATATGAATGTTTTTGATGTTTTCTAAGAAATTTTCCAAAGTGAACGTGCAAGGAAATGAAGAAACGTGGATGCCCCCAATGTTAGATGGGATGTACAAGGGCAAAATGCCACATGCTATGTGTAAGAAGGTGACGATGTGAAGTTGCCCCCAACGTGAGCTGGGAATATTCAAAGTCAAACTCTTTGCATTCAAAAGTAGGATTAGCTAGATCAGGGAAAAGAGGGACAAGCTCATAAGGGACTCAGACGAAGGAAAATACTAACTTAATACAAAGCTATCATACTTATAGACCTCAAATGCTTGTGAACAACGGATCCTACTGGAACCGAAAATCGGTTTTCACCAAAGGACTTGTCCAAAGTGCCACCATTGCGTGGTTTTCACTATTGGATGCACATGTTTATTTCTCTTTTTCTTTTTCTATTTTTATACTTTTTTGCTTTTATGATATTCTAAGGACCCCACACCTAAGCATATAAACGCTTAAGATGCATTGTGTTCATGGGTTCCTGAAGCTCTTGGCAATCTGAATAGGCTAGCTTATAGGCACATGAACCAAACTTGGCAACCACAACATATGGTCCTATCCAATTAGGCTCAATTTTTCCCTTATTTTCATGGTTCTTATTGGTGTTCTTTTGATTCTCTTTTAACACCAAGTCTCCTACCTCAAATTGACGAGGTATTACTCTTTTATTATAGCTTCACTACACTCGATCCTGATACACTTTAAGGTGATTGAGGGCGTGAAGCCTTTTCTCATGTAATATCTCCTACTCTTCTAGTTGAGCCACTCTGTATTCCTCTTCATTCAAGTAATCCCTTAGCTTGATACACAAATAAGGGATCTTGATCTCTAAAGGTAGAACAATCTTTATGTCGATACTAAGGAGTATGGAGTGGTGATGTGGCACCTATAGGGGTGCGAATAGATGTTCGAATGCCCGAGAGAGAGGGGTGAATCAGTAGATGCCGATTACGGCCCGTGGTATTAACCATATTCTCTATAATATGAATGGGATTTTTGTTGGAAGCTTCGACCTGCTCATTACTTTGAGGGTAATAGGGGTCGAGAACTTGAGGGAGATTTGTTGCATAAGCGATTTCACAATTTTATTCTTAAATGGCTTACCATTATCAGTGATAATAACAAAGGGGATACCATAGCGACAAATGATATGGTTAATTATAAATTTAGATATTTGAGCACCTTCAATATAGGTAAGAGGAACAACCTCTACCCATTTTGTAAAGTATTTAGTTGCAGTAATAATGAACTTAGGACCATTTGAGGAGACGGGGTTAAGTTTTCCTATTAGATCGAGACCCCACTTTGAGAACGTCCAAGGTGTTGTGATGGGCTGTAAGGATTACACCAATTCATGTATCATGTTTTCTTACTTATGAAAATCCACACACTTCTTCACATGGTTACAACAATCATGCTCCATGGTAGTCAATAGTAACATAATCTCGAGTATTTTCTTGAAAGGATGATCCCATTGGAATGAGCCCGCAAATGCCTTCATGTATCTCTTTGATTGCTTGGATAGAATCATCCGAATTTAAATAGTGCAACAGATTCCTGTCATAGCCTCGGTGGAAGAGGGTGACCCCAAGTAGGGTATAGTGAACTATAAGTTGGATGAGGGTTCATTTATCGGTATGAGAAATATTTATGGGAAAGGTTCCATCGTGGAGGTAGGTAAAGATTTCAGAGTACCATGGGGAAAAGGGACCAACAACCTCACACACCAAACAAGAATATGGTATGTCATATGTCGGCGTTCATAAGTGTTCCACAAGAGGTATTAGATGCACTAGCATAGGGGTTACATGACCCGGACTTCTAGGGCATAGAGTGCACAGTACATGCGGATCTATGGGGAGGACCATAAATAAGGGCACCAAAACAACAATTATTTGTCCAAAGGCGGGTTCTAGTGCAACAATAAGTAGTGGTGCAACCATAGGTAGTGGCATCACAGATGCCCCTTCATGTTCCATTACAAACACCCTTGCAGGCACCTCCATCACCCCCTCACGTGAGTCCACCACACATCCCACCAGGAGATGAAGGAGATGGTGAAGGTAGAGAGGTTATGGAGGAGGATGTACAGGTTAGCAGGTAGGTGGTTGATTTACAGTAGCAACTACAATAGGTAGTATCCCTACAACTTCAGGCTATATTTGAGAGAGGACCGGTGATTGCAAAGAGGGATTAACTCATTATAGGGTGAGATTAGGCCAAGACAGAGAGGATACAAACCATGATAGAGCGAGATTAGGTGACCGCAGAGAGCTTACACTACATGCGAGAGAGAGACTAGACTATAGCAGACAGAGCCTAGTTATGGATAAAGCTAGCTAGTGTGAGGGTGACATGTGAGATGCTCTAGCGAGCATGTATTGTTTGAAGTACTGACTTTTGATTTGGCGAGTGACTCCTTAGCAGCCCAAGGTTACATACTACGAGGATGCGGTATCATGCACCCATCTCGACTAAGCAAAGAGCTCCTAAGTTTAGCTAGATAACGAGTAGTATGTTACGATGTAGAGGACAGAGGTTGTCACGGTCAACGCGATCCGTCTACAAGGTCCTTCAGGGAAGCGAGGCTTCAGAGAAACATGGGTCAACACAACATGGAGCATTTTCCTCTACACATCCATCACCTCAGATGCCCCTACCTAGTGGCGAGACCTAAATCAAGTAGTCTGGAGAGGGTTAGAGTCACAGCCCGACTCTCTTATTGATGCACTAGATGCATATTTTTGGTGTATCGCCTCAATATGAAGGCATACTTTTGTATGGATGTATATGTATTATTTTTATCATGCCTCGTGATGAAGGAACATTTTTGTATAGATGTATGTTATGTATTGTTTTTATTATGCCTCATGATGAAGGCACATTTTTGTATAGATGCCCATGATGGCTCATTGTATCGGATGTACTTTTGAGACACATTGTTTTGTACATGGACATTTAAAGCATGCCTACTAGTATGTTTGATTAACTAACATTAACCTAAATAGATCTAGGAGCAATCAAATTGGGGGTTTGTTGCTACTCCAAGGATGGTGAGAAGATATCTCTAGCACAAGACTACAATGTCATGCTAGATACCCTTCTACTAACCATAATGAAGACTCGAGGCAAGGATTGAGCTCATTATTAATCATATTTCTTATATGATATGCAAATCAAAGCATGGTGTAAAGTCGGAAGGTAGTACTTAGTCTTATTTATAGCTTTTCTTTGAGGAAAACTTGCATCTTGGTGCATGTGGGACTAAAAGTACAAAGAAGATTAAAGGCTTGTTAATCATGATTAAGGTTTTCTAATCACAATTAGTGAATTAACAAGTGATTAGGATGTGAGGAGCCTTAATCAACCACTTAAGGTCAATTAGGAGGCTAGGATAAGCTTTTAAAGCCTTTTGAGATGTTGTGGAAGGAAGTGGGGTGATTTTTAATGGTTGGAAGAGGGGTTTGAGCCAATAATAGGGTATATTGACCAAAACAAGGATAAAATAGGCTTAATTAGTTAATAATCACTAATTGTCTGTTTGGAAGAGGATTTTGACTTACTATTCGTCGTAAAGTGGATTGTGAATGTGAAAGAGGAAGGTAATCAACAATATGTTGTTAACTAACCGAAATGGTAAGAAACATCAGTTAATTAGTGGAAATCACTAATTATAATGGAAATGGTAAGAATGAGAGTGATTTGCATGTTTTTAGCAATAAGATTGCAAAAGTGGAATTTAGGTGTCTACATTTGCCCCTATTTGAGGTGAAGTAAGTTAATTCACTTCAAATATAGTAGAAAAACATACACAAGTAAATTTTTTGAACAAAAATTAGTAGAATGAAGGATGCCCCTCGAGAGTTGATGGGGTGATAGAAGAAGTCAATTGACGATCGAAAATATGATCAAAGTGGATGAAGAAATATGACAAGAATAAACATGATTGTTTATTGCCCAGTGATTTGAAAGAAAACTTAGTAGAATGAAGGATGCCCCTCGAGTGTTGATGGGGTGATAGAAGAAGTCAATCGACGATAAAAAATATGATCGAAACGAGATAGAAGAAATATGACATGAATAAACATGATTGTTTATTGTCCCAAGTGATTTGGAAGAAAAATTAGTAGTGATAAGAAATGATAATGGAGAATATAGGACCAACCCAATCTTTTCATCCAATATTCAACAAGGAACTTTTATTTCATCATGTTTCCTATGATCTACATTATCCGACCTTTATTAAAATAAACAAAAGTGTAAAATAACATGAAAAGCTGAATTACAAACATTTGTTCATTGTTAAAAATATGTAATTCCATGCAACATACACAATGTAATGTAATATGAGAAAGTAAAACAATGTTTAACTCCATGCAACATGCATAATGTAATACAATATGAGAAAGTAAACTAGCCAACCTAATAGAGAAACAAGTACAATCACACATACTCAAACAAACAACGTTCAAGACAGTTGCACCAATGTTTTTGTTATCAAGCTTTAGTTCCCAAATGTTTGTGTTGTAACGACAAGGGTTAAAAATGGTGCCCCAAGCAAGGATACATGCGAGGGGAATAACGGAGGACACAATTAGTCCCATGGAAAGAATTCATGCAGTATGATACAATCTCTGACAACTCACTATTGCACGGGAGTACTGACATAACAAGCAAACCAACTTTGTTAATGGAGGTAGATCACGATGATTTGCAAGTCGTTTGAGACAAGAACAAGCAAGAACCTAAGAAATATGTTTTTGTAGGACAAATTTCAATGTTTGAGGATAATGCATTTGATACGAGCTTTCATTGTGTGCATGTCATTTACCAATTTTTGAAAAAAATGAATTTTTACAATTTTTTGGATTTTTAATGATTTTACCAAAAAAATTGAATTTTTTTTGGATTTTGGCTGATTTTTTTATTTTTATAGAATAAAATATTATAGAAGAAATAATGAAGTCATGAGACATTGCTAAAAGTCACTATAAGGCAAAAATATGCCTAGGTAGTAGAAAAAAGGCCACAGGAAGAAGTAAAAACATGCACTGCAGTAGGAAAAACGGGTGCGAAAATAATTATTTATTAAAAATAATCATCACGATGAGTGTTAGAAGAATTTAGAAGAACCATGACGGCTCCAAGTCACCTCGGGGTGAGAAACATGTCGCAGGGGGTAAAAATGGGTATATAATGCACATGCGCGACCCTTGGGCGTGCTTGTGCTTAAGGGTGTGCCTATGCATGTGCATGTGTGCACATACTTGCCCAGTGCATCAAGGGGGCTCTTGCATTTATTGAGTGAGGCGAGGGGCACATATGTGATAGTGCACTAAGGGGGCACCTATGCATATGCATGTGTGGGCACGTATGTGCCAACGCATTAAGAAATTTACCTATGCATATGACATGCTTGGGCACATACATGCTAGCACATCAAGAAATGCGCCTATGCATATGACATGTTTTAATGGGAAAATTTTAGGTTTTTGATTATTTTACCAATTTGTTTGGGTTTTTTAAAACATTTGAATGTTTTTTATTTTTGTAGAATTTTTCTGAAGCTATGTATAGGAATAGAAGAAATGTGGATGCCCCAACGACATATGGGATGTACAAAGGCAGAATGCCACATGTATGCGGAAGAAAGTTAAGATGCAAAATTTCCTCCAATGTTAGATGGGAATATTCAAAGGCAAACTCTTCACACGCAGAAGTTAGATCAGGGCCAATATAGATAGGTTCAACATGATTATGAACGTAACCCAATGACGTGTTAGGAAGGAGCAAGGATGCCCCAGCGTAAGTTGGCCAAGAAGCACATGATAGAAAGAAGTGGAAGATTATTTTGAGAAAGGGGAAAAAGGTTCCCGTAAACATGGAAAAAAGGCAATATTATACACATGGATGTTCTGAACAAAGTAAAAAAATAACATGAATGTTGTGAATGTAGCTTAGAAGACTTGTGATGAAAATGTGATTAGCCAAAGGCACGAATCATGAGACAAGATACGAACTAGAGTAAGAGTCTAAATAAGGTCCAAAAAAACACTCTTGGTAAGATACTAATTCTATTTTCTCATAGAGATCCAATGTGTGCACGTGGAAATTTATTACTCTTGGAGGGAATATTTGATAGACAACAAGTGAAGACACCCTAGCCAATGTGTAGGAATGATTTATTTTTCAAAGTTGATTTTTTTGTGAATGGATTGTGGAAGGAGAGTCGTGCATTGCTCTGCTTACCACCTAGATGTCCATAGCCTTGATGAATATGCATTTGATTCTAATCGCAACATTGCTCTACTACCAGTCAGGTGTCCATAGCCCCGGTAGAGATTATTGGAAATACCCCAAGAGAGTTATATATCAATTTGTTTTTGCTTTTAGCTTTGGATTTTTGATTTGATTGATTTTGTTTTCTTTTTGAAAACTTATTTCAGCTCTCTTGTTTGACAAGGGGTTAATAACCACTAATGGCTTGATGGAAGGAGGTAGAAGTGCTTGTGATGATGACATTAGCTAGTGTTAACAAATATGTCCAAAATTTCTTTGCAACAAGTTTTTTAGATGTTTATTGTGATAGGATATCTATGAGGTCAGTCATTCTTTAATTTACCAAGGTGATGAAAGACCAAGGCTAAACGTATACCATAGAGATAAATGTCAGAAAATGTGTGTGAATTGGCTAACCAAAATATCATCGAAGGGATGAACATGGTAGGAAGACTTGTAGAAGAGGAGCAAGAAAAGGAAGAAAGAACATCCATATGTATGCAATACCTGATTGCAATGTGTGTTCATTTACCTTTGATTTTTTAAATGTTTTCTTATTTTTTTGTATTTTGTTTTTTTTGAAAAGGTGGGACCGACAAGGTCACTTGGCATGATAAGATCCAACAACAATGTTAGCGATTTCCTTGATAAGGAAGACTAGGCATGTTTGCTTATCAAGAGTCATATTATCCCGATCTCGATGATCATGGTGAGCTCATACTCAACAAATGACTGTGATTTATCATGAAATGTGGATTTTGCATGTGGGAGATTAAGGTCCCTATCCAGAGGTTTATGCACTTTGTGCCATACTTGATGATTGCGTTGATGTGAATTTTGAATCACATTTGATTATGAACTTTAAGATTGTTTAAATTGTTGGGAGCTTTGGAGCTCTTGGAAGTTTTGATCTTAGTTTGATGAAGAAACTGTTTGGGTTTCTTATAAGCTTACTTGACTTGTCTGATCCTAAGAAGTAGGAGAAGAAAGTGGATGAATAGAATTAATGTGAGGAATGATGGTGGGCTTGCCAAAATCATTGATAGAAGGAAAATATGATGGACATAAAGGATATTTTCCAAGCATTAAAGAGGATAGGCTACCAAAAGGTGTCCCATAGAATCAAGATAAAATTCTATTAGGATGTGGCCCTAAGATCGAACATAAAGGACTACCTAGAGGTGTCCCATATATAGAAAAATGATGGGCTACTAGGATATGGCCCAAGAATCAAAGATGGGGGATTTATAGGACATGCCCCCAGTATAGATGAAGAGGTGCTACCCAGAGGTGAGCCACCTACAGAATAAAATGGGTTACCAGTAGGTGAGCCACATAAAGATGATGAAGGGCTTCTTGGAGGCGGCCCAAGGATAGAGAAGAGAGGATGTCTTTATGAGGATGTGGCCCAAGAATAGATGAAGATGGGATACTAGGAGGTGAGCCACATATAGATGATGTGGGGCTACTTGGAGGGGGCCCACATATAGAAGAAGGTGATGGGCTACCAGGTGGTGACCCAAGGTGAGATTACAATGGAGGAATCTTGATAGATAAAGAATGATTAGGTAATGAGAAGATAGGTCATGGATCAATGCTAGACATATGAATTTCATCACATAATGAAGAATGTGAAGACAAAAGAATAAGAGGAGGATCAATTTCGATTATCTTAGGGTCTTCCTCTATGTAGTCGACAAACAGAATCAACCTCTTCCCCCAATATGTGAATGTATTGAGGTCTAAAGGAATCCTTGTGTGATCCTCTAGGGGAATATCATCATGTGACCCCCTAATTTATGTGATCACTTATTCATTCTAAAATGAATTGATCGACATGGATAGTTTTTCTTTGACCATGGAAGGTTGACTAGAAGAAACGAGTCCAATTGGTGTGGAAGATTGAGAAGATGATGACTCAAAAGATGAAGTAGATTTGGATCTAGATGTCTCGATAGTAGAAGATGTAGATGTGGAACTGATTGGAATTAGTTTTCCTATAAGAAGACGAAATATTGTGGGTAGACCCCTAGGATCACTCATCTAGGCAGGATATTGCGACATAGGAGTTAACTTAGATGATTGCAACATAAGTGTTTACTTAGGAGATTGCGACAAAGGTGTCAACTTAGAAGGTTGCGACATGGGTGTCGACTTAGATGAATTCGACGTGGGAGTCATTTTAGATGATTACAACATGGGTTTTGACTTAGATGATTACAACATGGGTGTCGACTTAGATGAATTTGGATTCACCCAGATATTCAACAAAGGAAGAGGTTGTTGAGGCGACGAATAAGGGAGGTCCTGCAAAGTAAGGGAGGACCGTGACTCAAGAACCAAATTGGATGTTTGATTGATGGATCTTGGAGCCACATAGATATTTAAAGGAAGATGTCGTTTAGGTGATTGATAAGGGAGTCTTGCGAAGAGAGGGAGGACTATGACTCAAGAGTCAAATGAGGTGAATAACTTTAATGAGAATTTTCAGAAGACCGAGGTGAATCTAAAGAATTAGAAGAACAGTTTGGATTGGAATCATAAGAAGAGTGGGGGAACCCGAATAATAATTTGGATCAGAAGTATCCAAACCATACCACCGACTATGAGATAAAGGTGGGGAATAAGGTACTCGAATGGGTTCTCTAGCACAAAGAACCAAACGAGGCTTAGCCGTGATGGGCATCCTTTGATGGGAATGAAAATTTGATTCCTTAGTGTCATACGTATAAGGAACCTCACGATAGTTGGTCATTGTTGGAATTTGTGGGATACAAATGTTTAGACCGAGATAGTGTGATTGAAATCCTTTAATTGGAATGAAGTCTGTATTGATTTGGGCAACACAACAAAAACCAACTAGACATTTGGCAAACATGGGCCCTAGGACAAACCAAGCGGCATAATGATGTCAAATCGTTACAAAGAATACCAAACAATAAATGGTCATGAATCCGAAGGATCAATATGAACCTAAGGACACCAAAGAATAAAGAATGACCTACCCTAACAAGGTAATATATGACAAGAGATATCTAGGAAAATACAATGACGTATAAGACTCAAATCTAGTCATAAAAAAAGTCCCTACAATTTTTGAGGTAGGTTTGAAACAAATAGTGATAACACAATATCAC
Organism: Taxus wallichiana var. yunnanensis; assembly: GCA_018340775.1. Taxonomy (NCBI): domain Eukaryota; kingdom Viridiplantae; phylum Streptophyta; class Pinopsida; order Cupressales; family Taxaceae; genus Taxus; species Taxus wallichiana. The sequence goes on along the minus strand of CM031240.1, from coordinate 809,275,121 downwards.
CAGTTAGGCCAAGTTTGAGACAAACAAGACCTAAATGCTAAGAGAGTGTTGACGTGATCCTCCAACAAGGTATACTAAAACTAGTTTTTGACACTAACAAAGTCTAAGTCTTGTAAAATGGAAGATACAAATGTGAGTAGTGTAACAATACTATTTGGACACGTAATCAAGATTTGCAAGAAAGAAAGATTTTAGTATCAAAATGGCGTTATAGCGATGCTAACAAAGTAACCTCAACACTCACAAAACTCAAGACAAGGCTAGGATGTAAAAACTATGTCTAAGTATATCAAGGAATTATTATGCGTGCGAGTAGCGTAACAATACAATCTAGATATTTAGGCCAAGTTTCACAATGGAAACAAGACATAAATATCACAATTATATGGCTATAATGTGGGCAACATAACAACTCAAAAGAAGTCAGTGATAAGACAACCTAACTACAATGATAGTAAGTCTCAATATGGGTTTTGAGACAAGAGGGGCTACTAGAACTTGATGACGTACCATTCACACTTTCAACTCTTGCATTCCGACATTGCAACCTGGTCATGCAAGAAGACTACAAAAGTGGTGGACATGATTATTTCTAGTAGGTATCCGTATATGTTTGTTCTTATTTTGTCTCAAAATGAGCAACAAGAAAATCAAAGGGATAGACCAAGTGGTGATGAAAAATACTTGGTGTAACTTTGGTGAGTTTCGTCTTGTCTTAGGAAAAGTGAAAAACTAGGACAAAGTAACACTAAATAGATTTCGTGATGAAATGTCATGTGGTTTCAACTTTAAGATATTATTTCCCTTGTTCGAAAAACAATAGTTTGAATCTAACAAATTTGTCACTTTGTGAGAGCTCTCAAGTATAATAACTAAGACAAAATTGGCTCCAAGTCGGCAAGCTTTCCTAGGGTTCTCTCTCTATGTGTCACAAGATATCTCTACGAGCTTAGTTTTCCAAGGTTTCCCAAGGAGTATCCTAACTTTACTTTACCCCCTTCTAATACAATGAGAAACTAGTGCATTCAGTTGTATTATCACTGGGGTCACAATGGAGATAACTTTGACTCTAAACTTTCAAGGAGTACTAGTCAATTGGGTAGTGTGGAGCACTTTCCTATTTCGTTCACAAGGTTCCCTCTTGCGTGAACTACTTTAGGGTTCTTAGAACCACCCCTCTTGTGAGCTTAAGGCTTATGCCAAAGGGGTTATGTTCTAGTTGAGTGGATGAGTTTTAGCTCTTAACCAACTTGCAAATAAAGTGTGTTATATAGTGGTGTATTTTTTTATCTTTTGGATTAAGTAATTTGGTTTTGACCACCGTTGGCAACCTACAAGCACACGTGAATGCTAGAATTTGGTTTGAAGAAAGCCCTATTTTATTTGACTAGCGTTTAGGTCCTTCACACAATTGGTTAGTAGTTCAAAAAGATCTACAATTTTATAGAAAGAGGATTAAGTGTTGCTTTTGGTTCTCAAGATCACACTCGGTGCAAGAGAAGAGCATACGCCACAAGTCACCCAACTAGATGAAAAGCTTGTAAATCAACTAACTACCATAAAAATTTTGCAAATCAAGGTTTATTCCTGATTAATCCAAGTGGTTCTTAATGAAAGACTAAAATTGCTTTTGGTTCCTAAGATCGCACTAGGTGGAAGGGAAGAGCATACATAAATTTTAGCCTTGATTATTTATCAAGTGAAAAAGTTCTTAAACTAAAAGATTATGTACATGGTTAAAATAAAGTTTATTCCCTTAAGCATAAGAATGAATGAAAATTTTTACTTACTTGCTCTAAATTAGCAAAAAAAAAAGGTTTAGAGATGCTTTTGATTCTCAATATCACACAAAGTGCAAGAGAAGAGCATACACAATCCTATCCCAAACTCATACAAAGCATGAAAACAAAAGCATTCATCAAAGCATTTAGATATGTTAGAAAATGACTAGTTTTATAAAAATGAATACCATAAATTCTTGGTTACTACATAACCCAAATTTATGTTACCATTGCGTATTTCAATTCAATACTTTTCCAACACAAAAAAAAGAATCGTTTCAAGGTCAAGAGCAAATGTTATGGCCTTTGAAAGATAGTTTATGCACTTAGTGTAACACAGTGCACCTAGTGATGCACATGCGTAAACTTTGATGCACATGCACCCCAATAGAGCACAAGCGTAGGTTTTGATGCATAGGCTAGCCTCTGTCAATTTTTACATAGTCAATTATGCATAGCCTTGTCCATTATGCAATGCACACCCAATGATGCACAGGCACACCCGGTGATGTACAGGCACATGTCACACACAAATGGAAAAGATACAGTCATGAACATGTGAACCCAATGATGCACATGTGTAGGTTTTTATGCATAGGTGCACCCTTTGATGCACAGGTGCAAGATTTCCTGTAGGTGATCAAAATACGACTTTTGACAAGGAATTTTTGAAAAAGATCAAAACTTTGGCTTGTTTAGGAAATTTTGATAGCATTTCACCTCCTTTATCCCTAAAAGAACATGAAAATATAATCCTCTACTACTAATCTAGTTGAAGCAACTATCTAAAAATTTTGAAAAGTAATCTAGAAAGCTTGAAATTAAACTAGAGAATTTGAAACTAATCTATAAAATTTGAAACTAATCTAGAAATATTGAAATGAAAAACTTTGAAACTAAGTTAAAAAGCTTTAAAAATGAATGCAATGGGGTGTGTCCCACCGGATGTGCTTAATGATAACACCCTAAAATTTACAAAACACATTAACTAATTTAAGCAAGACTAACACCACATAGTCTAAAGATAATTGCATAAGCTAAGGAATGAAACATCAATGATAAAAGCTTAATGGAATGCTAACTAACATGAATATAATTCAAAACCTAGCTAAAGCATGCCTACTAGTATGTTTGATTAACTAACATAAACCTAAATAGATCTAGGATCAATTAAATTTAAGGTTTTTTTGCTACTCCAAATAAGGTGAAATGGTCTCTCCAAATGACTACAAGATCATATTGGATACCCATCTACTAACCCCATTTAGGCAAGGATTGAGCTTGGCTATAAATCATATTTCTTATATGAGATGCAAATCAAAGCATGGTGTAAAGTTGGAAGGTAGTACTTAGTCTTATTTATAGTTTTTCCTTTGAGGAAAACTTGCATCTTGGTGCATGTGGGACTAAAAGTACAAAGAATATTAAGAATTGCTAATCATGATTAAGCTTTTCTAATCATAATTAGTGAATTATCAAGTGATTAGGATGTGAGGAGCCTTAATCAACCACTTAGGGTCAATTAGGAGGCTAGGATAGGATTTTGAAGCCTTCTGAGATGTTGTGGAAGGAAGTGGGGTGATTTTGAGTGGTTGGAAGAGGGGTTTAAGCCAATAGCAAGGTATATTGACCAAAACAAGATAAAAATAGGCTTAATGAACTAATAATTGCTAATTATGCATTTGGAAGAGGATTTTGACTTTTGATTTGTCTTAAAGTGGCATCTTGAATGTGAAAGGGGTTAGGTAATTAACAAAGCGTTGTTAATTGACCAAAATGGTAAGAAATGTTAGTTAATTAGTGAAAATCACTAATTATAATGGAATTGGCAAGAATGAGAGTGATTTGTGTGTGTTTGGCAATAAGATTGTGAAAGTGGAATTTAGGTGTCTATAGTTTCTACCGAGCACCTTCTCAGTACACAATTCAGATTGCAGTTGGTCCTCTTTTGGGGCCGCATTATCCTATCAGTGATATCACATGCTCCCCCAAAAAGGGGGCATTATTTGGGGTTTTTACATACTAACATAGAGATTCTACATCGACACAGTCTAGTTTTCTCTGCGAGTGGGTTCAGACCAATCTACGAACCCCATACACAATGAATTTTATAAGATATGGTGTCCTTAGCATTTATGGGAAGCAATTACATGCTTGGGGGTTATAATGGGTGTGCCTCTCTACACTACTTTGGCCAGTGATGTCGGATCACCTAACAAACCAGACACTATAGAGATCTCTTCACACACATTTCAACAGAAGTGGTTAGAGCTTGGAGGACACATAACATTTCCTCCCTACACTTCTTCAGCCAGGGTGGTGTGAGATCACCCAAAAAATTTGTAGTACAAGATATCTTTCTACACTCTTCCTCTCAACATGGATCAGGTGCACATGTTCCATTTACACTTTTCTTTTGCATACTTTACATTTGTGTATTTTACACTTTCATATATATGCGTATTTTACATAGTGTTTTTACACTTACATACATACATATTTGACTACTTGATCATTTTCTCCTTGTAGATCCAACCATACGAGAAACAAGCGAGTCAAGTTGGGTCGATAACAACAACGTCAACGGTAACATTCTACGACAACACATGCTTTACTAACCATGTAGGCATATTATACACCGCAAAAACTACACACGCATTTCACCCTAGGTTCACTCTCATCACTTTTTATTTGTACATTTTTCATCTTTAGTTTCCATGCTCCTCCATATTTCTTTTATTCCACGCTTTTGTCTAGTCCTTGATGCATTTCTACTACACTCTTCATGGACATCAGGTACACACTTCTATCTACTTTATGTTACTGAGCTTTCAGCTCACCAACATAAAGTGGGGGAAAAATGTAGTCACAAAATTATGCACTTTAGACATTTATTTATCCCAATCTCATACTACTATTTAGAAGGTTCTTGAGTGAAGAAAGTACTAATTAATCCCATCTTTTGACCATCTTATTTTACTTTTATTTTGTCATTTCCACACATTTTTATCTACATGCCCAGTTTATTTTGGCATTTTCCCATCATTTTAGCCTTGTTTGGGGCACAGGTGGTAGTATTAGGCGCTCATTGGTGACCTGGTCCCACCAGGGGTGCCCCGGTCCTTTTTACTTCCCGCCACTTTTTGGGATCTTTCTAGCCATTTTTCATCCTTATCTTTTTGGTAGTCGGCCATGTCGGGGTTAATTACGAAATCAGATCAAGAGAACCCTATAAATATAAATTTATGGCACCATAATGAGGGACCTAGCATCATACACTACTATTACTCCATCTAGAGTTGCATCCATCTATTGAATTTGCATCCACATAGCTCCATCATCAAGGCACAAGCTTGGAAGTCTGCATCACACTCCATAGGGAGAGGGATCTATTCTATTCCATGCACACATGCTATTAAATTTTCTACATTTAGTTATTGCTCGTTACTTCACAAAGTGTGATTGACATAAGAGCACCTAGGGCATGACATGCACACACACACACCAAAACTACATTTGGGTCCGAAATGTAGTGCAACACTCAGAGTAGTAAGCCCACTATTATGGCAGTTGAGGTCATTCTGACCCATTCATTTGTATCTTATTTTTGTAGGGTTTCATATTTATTTTGATATTCTTGTAGGTCTTCCCTTCATCTTGAGTTATTGGTTACATTGAGCATAGGACAACGAAATAGATATGACACACAACGAGGGTTTCAAACCACCTTCCAACCTTGTGAGAACAAGTTGTAAAGATTTTCCACATACCAGGGAATCTGTTTTGCTTACCAAATCACTCGTGGGCAATGCAGTCCTCTTCCATGCGCCCTAGTCCACTCAAATCCTTTAGATCTAGTATTTTCGTGACCTTTGCATAGTCGTTACTGTTCCTGTTTTCTCCAGTCACCTCTGCGACAATCACCAGTTATCAGATGAGTTATTTCCTTACCTCATTCTTGCATATTAGGGTTTTCATTACATTACTTCAACTATTTATTTACTTTACATATTGTCTTAGCATAGTTATTTATAGCTTTTATGTCCTCCTAGATTAGATTAACTATCCCCAACTTACTCCTTGTTTGTTAATTTTAGTTAATCATTGGTATAGTGTCAAGCATCCATGTTGCGTGTAAGATCTGTAGAAAGTATGCACTAAAAACTAGAGAACAAGTGAACATGCATGTGTATATATAGAAAGATAATGACATCTTGTATTTACGGCTAACATTATAAGCAAAGTGCAACATGTAACTAGTATGAGCAAGCAAGAGTAAGTGCTAGTAAGATATGCAAGATGCAATGTATGTGATGAGATGGAATGGAATTCAAATTGAATGTGATAGGATTAGTGTGCCCCTAAGCGAGATGTGAATGAACATGAGAGATGAGGTTCATTTATAAAATACTCCTCAACAATCAAGAATGAACCATAGAACAAGAGTGCATCATTGAGAAATGGTTTGAAAATACGTGCTTAGAAAGATAGATCAATAAATCATAGAGTGTGAAGAGTGAATGTGGTGAGGTTCATTTCAGATTTATACCTTCAAAATTTGAGTATAAACCATGGAACTAGAGTGTGTCATAGGGTAGCATGATGTGCGAGAAGATAAGGTGAGTAAGATGTGTCGTAAAGCACAGAGCGTGAAATGTGCAAAGTGTGTGAGGTTCATGGATGTAATATGACCTCAACAGTCAAGTGTGAACCATACCACAAGAGTGTGTCATAGGGTAATCACGATGCAAGTTATGTGTATCAAGTGTAAGATGCATGAGAAATAATAGATGTGAAGCACGAGTGTAATATTAGGAATGCGAGAAACTTGATGATACTAAGGGGGGTAAGTAAGCATGATGCCCCTTAGGTGTATAATGTGAAGAAGAATCAAGTAACATCATTTAAGAGATCATCATTTTCATGGTTGAAGCCAAATGGAGATGCGTCAGAGACCTAGTAAGTGATAGTATGCAATTAATCATGTAAGGAGCCATTACGGTGTAAATTGTACATGCCCATTGTGTATTCCTCATCAGTGAAAGGTGGTAGTGGACATCTATGTGCATACCAGTGAGTGATATTTTGTGTATAGATAATAAATGAATCATTATAAAAGAAACATGGCCAAAGGGCATAGAAAACATGATATCAATATGATCAGGATCAGTGCCACCAATGTAGTGAAGCCAAGACTACCCAAGAGTAAGTGGAGAAGTACGAGAATTACATGCAACAAAAATTAATAGATAGAAGGTGCAAAGGCCATAAGTAGCGTAATGTGAACATATGCATGGTAGAGGTGAGGAGAATGAGTTAGAGGGAGGAGATATTGAGCGTGAATCCCATCCGAGCTAAACCATCATGCGTGCAAACAATATCATAACTAGTAGGATCGAATGGAATATGTGGCCAATAAGAATTATTAATGAAAAGAGTTCATGTGAAAGGAGGAAATGCAGATGCAGGCTGCTCATGAGAAGATGAGGAAGGTGGCATGGCATCAATGTATAGACTGCAGACCACGAAAAATTACCATAACATTAGTAGAGGGAGGGGTGGGGTGATGTGGATGGGATGGTGTCCAATGCACAAATAGTTCCTGCAAGTGGAGGTAAGTTGGAAATATATTCCATGGGTTTTTGATCAGCAATGGGATGCTTATCAGTAGCAGAAGTTGGAGTAGGTAACGTAGTGGTTGGAACTAGGTGGTAATATTTGAATGGGTCACGATCAATGACGATTGTATATTTAAAGCCCTCATGTAAGAATTTAATGCATCATTGAACTGTAGAAGGCACCTTTGCTTGTGTGGCATGAAGCCATGGCCTACCAAACAAATAATTGTATTGAATTGGGATATCTATAACAAAAAACATAGTAGGAATAATTTTTTTCCCAACTATGAGTGGTAAAATGATAGTGCTTATGCATGGACGCATAAAAGAATCATATGCACGAAGAGAAGTAGATGTTTGATTAATAAAAGTGAGGAAATACCGATGTTCTAAAGGAGTGATAGAGTACAAATATTGAGCTCATATCCATTATCGATTATTGTCCGCTTGATACCCATGTTATAAATGCGAGGCCAATATATATAGGGAGGATCATTATCATAAACAAAAATATTGTCAGATATATCAGATGGGAAAGTAAGTTGTTGAGAAAATGCATCTATGAATGTCTAATATACTACGTCCGGATGAGTAGTAGAAGGAATGTGAGTATTAGCCAAGAGAGAAATGATTTTAGCTCTACAATCAAGATTGGCTAGCAATAAATCATGAATGGAGATATCCATGATGAGAGGATCCTAGGAAAATGAGAGAAGTGATAATATGAGGACCCAAGAGTGTTCAAATGAGATGGGTTCACTAAATGATTTAACAAATATTGAAATTTGTAAAACCTTAGATATTTCAGAGTCACATGTAATATAAAAACACTTAAGCACAAATTGAATGCAAGCAATAAGCCAATGAAAATTAAAACCCTAAGTGGGAATATGAGACTTATCGATTTCACAATAAATCTCAAGTGTTCTAGATTGGAAGATTGATGAATAGGAGGAGGAGACTTTCGCAACCACACCCAACAAATTTTGTAATTTTTGATGAGCACAGGATCAGAGGCGACGGTGCACTAGGTGATGGAGACATCTGCTAGGTCTTGTGACTCTACAAGAGCTTAGAATGTGTTTTTTCTTATGTCACAAGGTGGTTGCTAACCTTTGTTGTTGGTCGTATGTGTGTTGTTGGATGATCATTGTATTCACTTGTAACCTGCAAAGAGGGAGATAACCCAAAACCCCAAAACACATTAAATCCTAAAAAGAAAAAGATACAAATGGGGAATCGAATAACCTTGATGGTCACCCTATAGAGTGAACTTACTACCAAACATTATACTACATCTCAAACTCCATGTAGTTCTTGTGCATGTGTGTAGAAATTATGCCCTAGGAAGCTCTTATTGAATATGCACTTGATAACGATCAATAACTTGATGTACCAATATAAGTAGATGTGTGGATGGCAAAATGAAATTCCCCTCCTATGCATGTATGTAGAAAATGTAGTCCCTTGTCCCTTGAGTGAGTGCTAGATGGATGCCTTGATGCTCTTAGAATGCCTTTGGATGTAACCTTAGGTGGTGATAATAGATGCTTAGAGCTTGGTCCTTTATTATGGTCACATAGCTTTATATTTATATGATTCCCTTGTTTGAATTTCACAATTGACAACTAAAAGGCTGACCCATAAGAAAACAAGATGCCTAAAATATAAAAGAGGCCCAAAAGAGGTGAGTAAGATACAAAGAGGTCGGGGGCACCCAGAGGGGACGGGAAACCTAGGCGCGGTGTCCAAAGTCAATAAATATAAAGCAATGAAGATTAGATTGGGCCGTGGGGTGTGCAAGACCAAAGAGGAAACAAGAAAGATAGAAAAGAGGCCAAAGATAGATGTCAATTATTAGTTTTCTCACTTAGGAATCATATGAATAGTAGTATGTGATTAGGACCTAGAAATGTACCCAAGTGCGTGATTTTGTGTTTACAAAATGCATGAGGATAGAATCAAACTCAAGATCGAGTGATCTTAGATACTCCTAATGACACTCTTGTGGGATCCACATTGAAGAATGATCTGAGGTTTGAAAAGGATCATTTCCCTTAAGAAATAAACTTATGAATTGCATGAGAGGGAATGAGAGCCGAAATTACCCCAAACAAATTTATATCATGAGTGAAACAATGAATCGCATGATAGTCGTAAAATTGGAATGATCACTAGGGTAATAGATAAAAGTTTGATTTTATCAAGATTGTATTGAGTTGTTGAAATATTTCATGTGTTTTCAATTTTTAGGATTTTGCGAATTTTTGTTTGGGTTTTTATAATTTTTGTGATTTTTTTTTTTTTTTGAATTTATATGATTTTTTGATTTTTCACAAATTTTAACAAAAAAATTGATGCAAAGAAGAGGAGTGAATTACCGTAATTAGCACAAATACAAATAAATGTAAACAAACCTAATTATAGAACAAAAAAAGAAACACACCATGGATTATTTAATAAACCAAGATGAAAACACAATACGTGCAAGTGGTCCAAAGACACAAAACAAACATGTCAAATAAACCCAATATGAATAGGAATTAACTACACCAAAGTTATATGTGAACTAAGATGTTAATAATTCATTTGTAATTGGTCTATAACAATAAACAAAATACAACAAAATAACAAACTAACATGCTAACAAAATCATTGTCACAATGTTGACAAATCATAACAGTACAACACAATTTGCAATAATGACATCTAATGACACCCCTAATGTGTTCCACATTGAAGAATTAGACAAATATGAATGCCCCGAGTGATAGCTTAGAACACGAGAGGATTGGATCAGGCCGAAGAGTGGAGTGATCTTAGATACTCCAAAAATACTCTTGTTGGATCCCATTGAAGTGTGATCTGTATTGGATTAAAATTGAAATCCAAGTGTGCCCCAAACAAAGTTATATTGCGAAAGTGTAAACAATTGATTGCCTTGAGCATAGATATACGCCACATGAAAGAAAATTAATCATCATAAGATGATCGGAATGATAAGTAGGATTGCGATGAAATGACGATATTGTTGAAATGTGTTACACAATTGTTGAGATTTTGTCAAACATTTTCTGAATGTTTTGCTTTTTTCCATTTTTATATTGTTTTTGGTTTTTGCCGTTTTATATTGTTTTTGGTTTTGGAACAATTTTATACTATTTTTTGTTTTTTGAACATATTTGAATATTTTTTATTTTTGGAACATATTTGAATGTTTTTAATTTTTGAAACATATTTTAATGTTTTTAAGTTTTAGAAACATATTTGAATGTTTTTGGATTTTTGAAACATATTTGAATGTTTTTATTTTTGAAACATATTTGAATGTTTTTGTAAAATTTTGAAACATATTTGAATGTTTTTGTATTTTGAAACATATTTGAATGTTTTTGTATTTTGAAACATATTTAAATGTTTTTGTATTTTTAAACATATTTGAATGTTTTTGAAACATATTTGATTTTTTTTGAGTTTTTGACTTGGTAGAAGGGTGCACTATCTAAAATCATGTTCAAAGAATTATAAGTATTTAATTCCATTTGTAGAATGTAGATGATATAGTGATAGGATGTTTCACTCCACTCGTGACTCCACACAACTAGGAAGATGCGAGGGCTCATCACCGAGAGCCAAGACATATGTGAGAACTATAAGAATAGTGATATGAAAATGAAGATGATGGATGCCAAGACACTGATGTGTAATGAATGGTCGATGTGGGAAAATCTTGCATGCGACTAGTAGGGACGTAAGGGTTCAACACCTTACCGTAGATCCGAGATGGACGGTTAAAAAATCGAGTAAAGAAGTTTAGTGCTTTTTGTTAAAGAGAGAACTTATTTGAAAGGAGGAGTTTCCATCAGTAAGCTTCTAGATAAAATTGTAGGTAAAAAGATATAGAATGGTAGAAACCATAACAGGGATGAGACACACAATACCTAAGATGAAAAAATTTAACATGTATTCGATAGATGAAGAGTGTTGAGAGATGAAGATGTCACGATTAAGATATTTTCCAATGGATGAAACAATTAAAATTGTTTGTTAAATGAGTTGACCATGCAAGTGGCCTCCCCTAGTGCAGAGAGTACCCGTGGAAGAAGATATTTTTGTTTCTACATTTTATTATAAAATAGTGTTTTAATGATGGGTTTGATATGGATTTGTATTCTCTTTTTATACTTTTTGATTTTTCTAAGTTTTGGTGGATGAGGGTTTGCAATGGACTCATCGGGAGAGAGGTCCATGTTTAGGAAAGTTGAATGGTCTTGATTTATGAGACTTGGGTGGATGAGGTCCAAGTCAATGGAGTAGCTACAAGTATTTTCAATGTATCCATGATTTGATGAGTCTCGATTTATGCGGACTTGGGAAGACGAGGTCCAAGTCAACGGAGTGAATCCTAAGATTTGGGGAGTCCTAATTTATGGGACTTGGGCAAAAAAGCTCCAAGTAAACCAAGAGAATCTAAAGATTTGAGGAGTCATAATATAGGAGATTTGAGTGGACAAGATCCAAGTCAATAGAGGGAATGAAAGATTCAATAAGTCACAAGTACGAGGCTTGGGAGGATGAGATCCAAATTAATGAATGTGTGATTGGATAAGTTTTTGATGAGATCAAAAAACCTATGTGATTTTGGAGAGGCAATTTGTCAATGTGGAGAATACTTTGAAATTCATATTCACTCATGAGTGGAAATATGCGAGGAGAGAAGGATTGATCCCTAGATGTGTATATGAGACACCTTATTGGTTATAGAGAGAAAACATTTAATGCTTTGAATTAATTTGTTTGAAGATAGATTTGCAATTAAATCTTGAAATGGTTGTGTGAGAATAGTCCTAGGTATACACATCTCATAAAGTGTATATGTGGATGTCTTGATAGGAATCATCATTGATTGTTTAATAATGTTATGTAGAGCACAAGAAGACTCTATATCAGATGATTTTTGTGAAACATTATTAAATTAAGATTGATCAGTTGAGGTACTATGGACATGGAAGGTTGCGTTGTTGCAAGTGTCCAAACTTATTGTTATTGTGTTTCTACAACAAGACTAGAGATGTCAAGCATAGGAGCTAGCATTGAAAGGATAGACTCAGGCTCAATGGTGTTTAATGATGGACCTTCTTCTTTAGAGTCTTCATTTATATCATTGGTTGAAAGAGGAGTCTTGAAGAAAGTTCAAGTTCTCGTTTGATGTTGGAAGATTGTTGTTCGAAACATATTCAAGTTTTGATTAAACTAACAGAAGGAAATCTAGAGGAGAGATTGATTGGTTTTGATTTATAGATACTTGACCCTTATTGTCATGATCTCATTGAGTTTCATTATGTGAAGAATATTGGACAACGTTTAACTCTTCACTAGAAGTTGTGATAGTTGGCGTGTCTTCAGTTTTGATAGCTTCGTTGTTGATCTTATTAGAAATGACTCCATTCTCAATTAAGTCTTGGACATAATGGTGAAGTCGCACACATCTATCTTCTTTTGATGGCCATCAATGCGATGAAAGTCATAGTATGTATAGGGTTTTTACCAAGATGTCTTAAGTTCCCCTTTGCAAAGGGTTTTTAATTAGATATTTTATCATTTTAGCCTTTTATAATTGATGAAATACACTAGAGATACTTTCTCTAAGGGGTGTAAAATGACGTTTGAATTTGTGTGGAGTAGTGTCTTCACTAGGTTATATGATTGGAATTTTGGGTGATTTCTCACTAAGTTGAGAAGTTATGTGAGTGAGTTTCTTTGACATATCACGAAGTTTGTCAAGTAACTCATCATTTGATGTCTTACGTGAATCCACCATTGTAATGAAAAATGGGGTAATGTGGAAGTTTGGTTGATGTGCTTATATTTTGGCAAAGTGAATGCCAAAATACACCTCTTACTTGACCTCTAGCAAAGTGAATGCTAAAATGGAAGAGGTTGAAAATGAAAGTTGATTTCTCGACCCTTAGCAATGTGAATGCTAAGATGGAAGAGGATGGGAAATGCGATTGATGTGCTTGAATCTTAACAAAGTAAAAGTTAAGATGGGGCTTAGCGATGAAATGGGAGTACTCAAATATCAACAATGTGAATGTTGAAAGAAGAGGTGTAGAAATGATGATGCCTAAAATTTAACAAAGTGAATGTTAAATTTATAGATGTAAGATGGGTGAGTGCTTAAAGTTTGAAAATTTCTGCATCAAACTAAAATACGTAAGAGAATGATGGAAAGATAAGATCTTTTGATGATTTTAGATTGCGAATGAAAGTGCTGATTGAGTAAGAATGTGGGTATCCAAAACTCAAATATTAGCTTTTTAGAAAATAATTTTCTTAAATTTGGGAAAAGGATCCAAAGATTTAAGACTAAGGTAAGATAAAATGAATTAAGATGAAAAATCCAAATGAAGGAATTTGGAAATTTTGAAAAGAGGTGATGAAAAATCCAAGTGAGGGATATTTGGAGGTTTCGAAAAGAGATGATGAAAAATCCAAATGAAGGATATTTGGAAGATTCAAAAGGAGATGAAAATGGGTCCAAATAAAGGGTATTTGGAGGATTTGAAAAGAGATAGTGAAAGATCCAAATAAAGGAGATTTGGAAGATTCGAAAAGAGATGATGAAAAATCCAAATGAAGGAGATTTGGAAGATTCAAAAAGAGATGAAAATGGAGAGTGTACAATATGAGTATGGAACACAAACTCACTAACACGTAAAAAGAGAAAGAAAAGATGTTTATGGAAGGAGGGCCTCTAACTTAGATTGGCTTGGTCAAGGTGTGGCTTCCTAAAATAAATTTCTCTCCTAAATGCCAATAGATTATCCGAGCGAGCACAATACTATTGCTAGTTGTCAGCTTTACTTTACCCCCTTGATATGATAAGCTAAATTTTACTCCACTCAAAGGATCAAGATGGGTGCACCAATATGGATATATTTGACTCTAATCTCTCACAAAAGGTGTACTAGTCAAGTGGGTAGGATTCGTTTGTCAACCAGTTCACTCAAGGCGCCGACTACTTTGGGGTTCTTGTGGTACTCCTCAATCAAGATTTTCTCGGCCCCTGTTCATGCACTTCCCGAGTTAAAATGGTATCAAGGAATAATCCCATCTCTAATTTTTTTGTAAAGGGTTTTATAAAAATTGTAATAAAAAGGGTGATAAAGGGGTTTTCTTGAATCGACAAACAAGGCAATATGTAATAGTAGTTTTAATAACAATCCTTATATGAATGGTCATGTAAACAAGTTGTTAGAAGTTTTCATTGAGGTAGACAAAGAGAAAACAATGAAAAACAAAAAAATCATGTTTCTGATTCTCAAGATTGCTTATAAAAAGTGTGAGAGAAGAGCATACACATGAAGTTGTTATGATTGAAAAAGATGAAAGCTAATAATAAAATAAGTACTTAAATTAATTAACTATAACAGAATTACAAGAAATCAGTCAGAAATAACCCTAAAACAAAGGTTAGAATTAAAAGAACTTGCTGGAAAATATAGGAAAATTAAAAAAGCGATGAGGAACACTAGTGCATGCACTTGAGTGCGTTAGTGAGTGTTAACAAGTAGCACTAGTGTGTGCAAATAGAAAAAAGCATGCATACAATAGAATGTAAATGCATGCAAAAAGTGCATGTAATGAAAATGCATAAGCAATATAAATTTGTTTGTAACGCTATACGGAAATGCATATGCATAAGCACGCTAGCACACACAAAGAGAAAAAAATGCATGCACAGAGATGCTAGCGCACACACATGCATGCTAGCGCAAAGCTCATGAAACGCTAGCGCAAGGAATCTAGAAATGATAAAAAATTAGCAAAACATGACCAAAACCTAGTTTTTTCGGTTTTTCTCCTTCTCTTGCCACACTGAAAGCTTGAAACTTGAACAACAATGTGAGAATCACACAAATAAAACATAAAAACTATTAGATTACTAAAATTTAAGCTAAAATGATTAATAAAGTGTGAGTATCCCATTGGGTGTGCCAGAATGTGAGTAGTGAAAACCTCAGCAACAATTAAAAGATAACAAATTAATAGCAGTATACCTTTCTCACTGAGCTTTTCCTTACAAAACTCAAGTAAAATTGTGAAGCACTCAGACTTATAGAATTTTGTAAGAAAAAGGATTGTGGGTGCTCTTGAATTGTTCTCCAAATGTGAAATGCAAATGCTACGAGCTCATAAACACGAGGATGTGGATGACAATTTTGGCAGAAGTTGGTTGCAAATTACACAAAGCTTCCAAGGATGATTTACAAAGGAATGACCTACTTTTTATAGTTGAGGGTGAGGCCATGAGAAGTGGATCATAGTTTGAATGAGCTCCAGGATCATAATTATAATTTCCTAAAATAGTAAGAGGATTTGGTCTGTGCAGTTGTAACTTTGCAAGGGAAATGATTATTTTGATTTTGTGCGGGAAGATGGTTGTACGTGTAATTTTGCTGCCCCAAAATTATATGGTTCTAGAAGTGGAGTGTGAGTAGATAAATAGGATTATTTAAATAGCTAATTTAATTATTTATAATTGTGAGAGGATAATTAACCATTTAATTAAATAAATGTTTAATTAAATTAGCTAAAGGGTGTTAGGAATTAATTTAATTAATTCCAAGGGCATGATAGAATTAAATTAATTAATTCTAAAGGGTAGGAGTATGTAATTAGAATTAATTTAATTAATTCTAAAAGGGTTATGATTTAAATGATAAAATTAAGTTAATTAATTCTAAAGGGATAGAACTAATTTAATTAATTCTAATGGGATGGAAATAAGCTAGAAATAGGTATGTATTTTTTCCATAATTTTGGTTTGATTGTGTGTTGGGTTGTCAGAATAATCGCAGAAGGATTGGGCATGCGAACATAGGGCACACGTAAATATATATAGCGGAACATGGTGTACCCAGGAAGGCATGAAATTAGGACTTAGTCGTTTTCCAGTTTGAGACTAAGTATAGACATGGAGTGAAGAGCACGTTTTGTACAAGATTTGAAGAACATGCAAAGGCTATTTTGGAAAAGTAAAGGATCAAACGACATGCTCAGTTTTGGGGCTATTAATAGGATTATATTGTTGTTGTATTATTAGATAATCTATTAATAACAAGCTTACATGCTTTTGTATTTATCATGTAAAGGCGCATGGTTATTCTTAACATGTAATCTATTTTGAAGGTGCTTAGGCGATGAAGGGCAAGTCCCCACTATGTATATACATACGTATTGATTTGCACGGTTTAGGAGTCGATTCTATGTTAGAGTTATGTTCTTTGATTTATGGGTGTGCATGACTATGGTGACTATGTTATTTATGTATGAAGCTTCTGTGTTTTACAACAATTAATATAATGGATCTTTGTGGTTGGATATTGGTGTTTGACATAACTGAGCAAGGATCTTGTATGGTAAATCTGATTATGGTTCTTGTTTAATTAATCTTACATATGGTTAAAGATCTAGATCTGGTTTATGCATTGTAATATACTTAATTATCTATTATGGATCTAGAATATTTGTATAATCATGCTAACTTCTTGAATAAGATGACATAAAAGAGGAACCTAGTACCCTTGCATACTTTGGGTGAGTGCTCAATTTTGGATGAGTGATGTGAGCAAAGTGCATCTTGGGCTATTGGTGATAAAATCTAGGCTACATTTTGGTTCCGTTGTTGGGACCTCTTTTTCAGTTGTTTTCAGGATGTTGCATGATGAAGACGTACTATTAACCTTGGCCAAGTATTGAAGAGTGGTTAGACAATTTGGAGGAAGAGTATGCTCACATATTTAGTAATGGACTTGGTTTTAATGCACACACGTGGGTTAAACATAGTCGCATCACGATCTGTATGAAACATTCTTCACCATTTTTCCTATAGAGTTGTGCAAGTGGTTGGTTTCTTATGCATCAAAGAGAATTTGGAGGCTTCATACACTTGTATGGACATAGGAAGCATTCCAGGCTTTGTATGATGTAGATCTAACTTGGATGTGCATTGTAGATCATTAGTGGAGTGGTCTTCGAATAGCTATATTTTCGAGTACATAGTTTCTACTTATTCTTGTCCAGAGGTTGTCGAGTTCCAGTTCATGCGTGAAACTAGAGGGTCATATTTGCACGGTATCCCTTTAGCAATTAAGATCTTGATTGTAACTCTAGATTTGGAACATCGTCCTATGGCTAGCTAAACCCCACCATGTGCGGGGACAGGAGTAGGTGTGGCGAAAGATGGCGAACCTAGTGGTAGAAAGACAAAGAGAGGAAAGGTGGCTTAAGTTTAATGAGGCACGCGAGATGGATTTAGAGAAGCATCGTGAAGTTGTGGAATGAATGGCGTTATGGAGAGAGATGACTCATGAAGGATTTAGAGCTCATGTAGAGGACATGGAGCTGGAGCATATGGAACTCCCCATTTAGGAAATCATGGAGAGAAACCTCTTCGACCTCGGATGAGAGTGCACCAATGGAAACAATATGGATCATGGGTGCACATTTGATCCTCCTCCAAAGCAACCTATCCCTTGCGCTTGGTTTTCTAGTTTCTATGACAATCATTAGTAAGCAAGCTAGTGTGGGTAGTAGAGTAAAGCGACAGATAAAGTTAATTTACCATCAAGTTCAGGAGTTAATCAGGTAGCTTATTCATCCATGGTGGGGCAGGCATCTTATTCGTTATTTGGAGGTCCTTTTGGAGGTATATTTTCTGGCGTGTCATCAACATAGAACATGGGTGCACGTGAGAACATTAGTATCATGTCTGGTAGTCGTATAAATTCAAAGACCACGAGATTCTAGTTAAGCATGACTATTGGAACGCAAGGCAAAGCACATCCTCTGTTTCGTTTCCTTCTACAGGGGGGGACCAGTGGCTCGGGATCCGGTGATTCTAGAGCCGAGGAAACACAAGAGGTAATCTAGGATCTAGATTTGGTGGGCATGGTCTGCACACCCAATGTAGATATATATGGAGATGTTTCTTTGTCTTCCAAAATATAGAGGAATTGAAGATATAGTTGAGCACATGCATATGTGTGAGATAATATGGTGCGTGAAGGGGATTACAGCTCCAGAGTGTAAGGCAAGCCAGTTTGCAACTACTTTACAAGGACATGTGCATAGTTGGTACATGAAATATGATCTAAACCAAACTTATGTAGACTATACCGAGTTACATGATGCTTTCTTAGTAGAGTTCCACATACCCAAGTTTGAGCAGAAGAGCATCAATGCGCTGAAGGACATTAAGCAGGGTACGACTGAGAATGTTCGAGAGTATGATGCATGGTTCAAAACCCTTTTATCGAAGTTATCTTATGACATTCACTCGAGTCAACATGCTCAATGTCTCGTCGGAGGTTTGATCATGCCTTTCAGAAGGGTGCTTTCACACAAGACTTATACAAATCCATGCGAGACACTTGAGGCAACTATGTGTGTTGAGGTAGTTGGGAGTGTAGACATAGGTGTTAGTCCATTCTTGGAAGCTCAGATTGCAGTGATGGCAAAACAATTAGATAAATTATCAGCTAATTCAACAGATGAGACACACAATGGAATTTAGTGCATAGACTATGAAGTAGATTGACATAATAAGGATAGTTATCCTCGTAAATTGGTGTATGCCATGTTGTTGGATTGTGAGATCTGTCACTTGGATCATGATTCAAGCAAGTTCCCATTGTTACAACATGTAATAAGGGTTTACTACTCATGATTGTAAGAATTACATGTTGATTGATCAGATTCTTGATGCCATTGATACTTGTGTATGTTAGACCAATGTTCAAATAATTCCAAGGAACAAGGTGAGAATCATGAGCATAATCAAAATGAAGGGTGCTCTGATGGAGGCCAAGGTAGAGGTTGAGGTTACCATGGAGGATTCAGAGGCCGAGGTCGCGCGGCAGTGGAAGGAGTGAATTTCCATGAGGAACATGTTATACATGTAGATCCCTTGATCACTATAGGTGTGAATGCCCTGGAATATTTTTCTTCTTTTGCAGAAAGAACCATAACTATAAAGAATGGCCGGAATTTTATGAAAACTTAAGTAAGAAGAATAAATAGTAAAAGGGCATGGGGATGGTTAGAGAGTACGGTGCAATGTGGAAGATTAGTGGATGTTGAAGTTGGCTCCGGATCCTAAGTTAATAACTATGTTAGTCACTACGCGCACCAAGGTGCGTGCACTTGAGAAGTTCCAAAGCAAAAGCCTATTATTACAAAGGAGGAAGTATTGCATGCAAAGTATCCAGACCCTACACATTAGAAAGAAGTCTATCAAGAAACCATGGAGGTGATTAGGAATTTGTAGGGTGAGATACAATGTTTGAAAGAATAGTCACGAAATTTAAATAAGAAGAAAAAATTATCTTCCTCGAAAGATGTTGATGATCTAAGGGAGGTTTGTAAGATGCTGCGATAAGAAAACATCATTCCTTTATTGGGGGAATGGTTAAGGGAAAGACACCACATGTTAGAGTTGAGTGCAAAAAATAGATTTTACATGCTAACCTACCTCCTCATAGTCTAGATTATGACAAAGAGATCACTCTGAATTTTGTCATTGATGGATGGATTTTGAGAAACATTTTGATTGATACATGCCTTGAAGTGAATGTAATCACTTTGGATGCATGGATTCAGATGGGAAGACCACCATTGTAGCCATCTTCAAATGTGTTATTTATGGAAAATAGGACTAAAGCCATGCCCATTGGAGTTTTGAAAGGATGTTACTATTGCTATATCAAGGGCTAAGTTTTGGGGATTCCGAGGTCTTGGCACTTTACAGAGGAAAATAGTTTTCCAGCACTACTTGGGTTCCCTTGGTGTTATGCGAACAACAACGGCCTACACTTCAACAAGGGATATATAAGTTTTGAGAACAAGGAAGAGTGCATCATAATTCCTTTTATAGATGACAAAGTTGTACCTTATGTCGAGCCCTTGATTGAATAGGATTTGAACAAAATCTATGTGTGCACCATTAGGGATCACAAGTTCTTGAGCCATCAATGGAAGGAGTCCTCCAATGGGATGATGCATAGTCCATGAATGACACTACAACTATGGCATGTGATAAATGGTCACATGAAACTTATGAGATTGTTGGACATGAGGTGAGAAGTGTAGTTATGTGCGTAAGTAGGTTGCGTTGTGTTAGGCATTTGGGTAGTAACCAGGTACCAAGGTACATTGGTGAAGGAAATCTTGAAGTGTTCCTACGTGCGATGGAAGTTTAATGGACATATCAAGTGGAAAGAAGGAATGTGCTAGTTTATACTCTATGCGGAATGACATCACGCTAGTGGATGGTTCACAGGGATAATATTTTGGAGTGGTGAGAGGTGAGAATCACCTTCTCTGCAAGATTTCTCTACAAGCAATGCACCTACCAAGATATGTGAATTCCATGGGAAGGATGCTCAACACCATGTTCAGTAGTGTGAGAGACTTTGGATAGGGGCAGGAGGCCTTTGCACCTTCATTGTGGGTGCACTAGTTCTACTATACCTTGTGAGGTTGCGTGCGTGCATGGTATGTCTATGCCGAGTTGAATAGAGAAACATGGAATTGGCAGGAACTGACTGCAGGTATGATTCAGACCTTTGACTATTTTTCCACTAAACCTCTAGTGAATGAAGCGTTACAGGTTATGAAGCACTTGACTATGGGAGATAGTGCAAAGGTTGAGGAAATTATTCAGGAGTTACTAGGTGAGTTAGACTTGGAGGCGTGCTTTGAAGAAGAAGAGATAGATGCATAATAACTTGGGTGCACTTGCCTATAAAGAGAAAAGGGTAAGATGGTCTATGTAATTGATGATGAAGAAGTGGAGAATCTGGATGTTGAACATATAGAGGGTACGCGTGAGGTCTTAGACAATGTAGATGAGAAGGCGCACATGTACCATGAGCCTATGAAAACTAAGAAGGTCAATATTGGGACATATGCTGAACCTAAGGAGGCCATCATTGGAGATTATTGGTCTAATTCGAGGTTGCTAAAATAATTGAGTTATTGCGTGACTTCCAAGATTTGTTCCCTAGAGGCTATCATGAATTGAAAGGGGTGCATGAATCTTTGGGTGAGATGAGAATCAAGCTAAAGGAAGGTGCACACACTGATTAGGAAGAGGCCTTATAGGATGAATCCTAACTTGCGTGTTAAGGTAAAGGAAGAAATTGATAAGATGTTGAATTATGGAATCATTGAGCCCATTAAGGAGTCAGAATGGGTTAGCCCTATGGTGATCAATATAAAGAAATATGGAAGAATAAAAATTTGTGTGGATTACATGGAGTTGAATGCTGCATGTGTAATAAATCCTTTTCCCACACCTTTTACTGAAGAAATCTTGGAAGTCGTTGTAGGGTGTGGGATCTACTCCTTCACTGATGGATTCTCTGGATATCATCAGGCGAGAATAGCTAAAGAGGATTAAAGAAGACAAATTTTACCACTAAGTGGGGAAGTTTTTCATACAGTTATGCCCTTTGGATTAAAGAACACACCTACAATCTTCTCTGCAGTGTTGTTCAAGTATTCCAAGATTTCATTCATAAGTTCTTGCAAGTTTACTTGGATGATTGGATAGTGTATGGGCTAGTAAAAGAACATTGTGATAATCGAGACTTATGTTTGAGAGATACCGGTGGTTGAACATCTCCTTAAACATTAAGAAGTGCATTTTTGCTACAACTTTTGGGACTTTATTGGGACACATTATCTATAAAGAAGGCTTGTTAGTTGATCCTGCTAAGGTTGCTATTATTTTGGGCTTAGAGGAACCTACTAACCAGAGTGAGGTGCATGGAATATTAGGGCACACATGATATTACAGGAAATCTATCAAAGGATATGCTAAGATTGTCACCCGTTAGAAGACTTATTGAAGAGTAAAGGTAAGTTTCATTAGGGTGAAGTGTAACAACGCATGTTCGAGACATTAAAGGAAAGGCTTACTACTGCACCTATTTTGTGCTTTCCTTCATGGGCCAAATATTTTCATGTGCATGTGGACACTTCTAGCATGGATGTTGGTGCGGTATTAGCCCAACTTGAGGAAGGTATTGTTGATCATCCTATTTTCTTTACAAGCAGGAAATTGACACCAGATGAACAAAACTATACAACTATAGAGCATGAGGCTTTGTCCATGATCTACGCACTACATAAGTTTCGATAGTACTTACTAGAAACACCGTTTATATTCTATAAGGATTACATGACATTGAATTATTTTGTGAACAATCTTGTTTTTGTAGGGGTGCATATGCCATTAGATTCATGTTTGTTTTAGAATTTGACTTCACGGTGGTGGTTAAACTAGGAAAGAACAATTCTAGACTAGATCATTTATCAAAGATTAATTTAGGAGAGGATGTAGAGAGAATTAAGGACACAATGCGGGATGCACATGTGTTCAAATTGAACCGAGTGCCCTCGACTTAGAAGATATTGTTATCTTCTTGCGACAGTGTGGCGCTTGAAGGAATGAAGAGTCTAGAAAAGAAATAACTTGCTATATGCGCCACATCTTTTATGTTGATCAGTGGAGAATTATACAAACTAGGCCGAGATGAAATTTTACACCGGTGTGTACTCGAGCATGAGCACAAAGTGATTATAGAGGAAGCTCATGGGGGTATTGTAGGTGGAAATTATGTAGGGGATGCCACTTTGCACGTAAGATTTTATTGGTTGGTTTGTGGTGGGAAATGATATATAAGGATTGTAAAGAGTATTATAAGGCTTGTGACCATTATCAACACCTTGGAAAGCTTGGGCATAGAGATGAAATGCCTTTGAGGCCTATTGCTAGTGCAAAACCTTTTGAAAAGTGGGAAATTGACTTTGTGGGTCCTATTTCCCCACCCACTGTGCAAGACTGGATCACACTACATCATAACTTATACATGATTATCTTACAAGGTGGGAAAAAGGGGCACCTACAAAGGATTGCACGATAACTGCAATAGCAAGGTTTATGTGGGAAACCATTATCAACAAGTATGGATGTATTTTGAGTTTGACAAGTGATAGGGGTACTCATTTCCTTAATGAGACCATTAGGATACTCTTGGAAAAATTTATGGTTGCACACCATAAAACAACACCCTATCACCCTTAGGATAATAGAACTGCTAAGGCCTTCAATAAGATATTGAGCCACACATTAACTAAAATTTGTGATGTTGGAAGGAAGGACTGGGATGATAAAGTCTCTGTTGTACTTTGGGCATACAGGAAAACCTACAAGAGGTTGAATAAGGCCACACCCTTTCAGTTGGTGTTTGGCGCAGAGGCTATTCTACCAGTGGAATTCATGTTACCTTCTCTACGTATTGCACCCGTAGGTGGATTGGTGAAGAGTGCATAAAGACAAACCGATGCAATTATATGAAAGGCGTGCTTTATAACACAATGGAGTCGAGAGAAGATAGAAAAGGCCAGGAAGAAGGCATGGCATGATAGGCATATTAAGGATAAGAAGATTGAAGTTGGAAAAATGGTTCTTTTGTATGATTAAAAGTTTTTATGCCACCCAGAAAGCTTAAAGTGCATTGGTTGTGACCATATATTGTGACTTACATACTTGATTTACGTGCTTTCAAGTTAGAGGTCTTTGGATGGGACAAGGTTTCCCGATTACTTCAAGGGAGTAGGCATGCAACCCTACTATAAATAAGTCTTCTTAAGTGTCCGTAATAAGGCAATATTGCCATTTAGATTAGGTTTCCTTAATGCATTTATTTTTATATTTGTTTCCTCCCATCGTTGTTATGATTTATTAATTTAGTTCGGTGTTTTGTGTAATAAGCATTTTGCTTGCCAAAAGCTGATTACTATATATTGAATTCATGCACGAGAGGACTGTGCATACCCTTAGTGTGGGGTGGAGTTTATATAGGATACATGGACCAGATTTGAATGTTTTCGAAATTTGGGTATGTATAGAGATATTGTGCAGGTGCTTGAAGTAAAAGTACAAATAGAGAAAGATTGCTCATGAATGATGACCAGGTATGGATAGACGCACAGTGTAACATGAGGTAGGCTGCACCAGTGGGAAATACTAAGTGAAAGGCGCATTGGATAGATACTTGGTGCATGAAGGCATGCAAAAGGAAGTCTGTGGTTGAGGAGTAGTAGGCAAACCGAGAAGGTTATGAGCGTGGCACGGAAAAATCGGTGTGAAAAAGGAAATAAATGCTAATTTAATGTTGAGTACGATGGTAGGTGGAGAGCAATAAATGCAGATTTTTTGGAATCCTATAAAAGGTGGTGTTGGGAAATCATTTTTACCTTTGTGATTGAGAGAATTCAAGCGAGTTGAAGAGCGAGCATAAGAGTGAGTTGTGATGTGTGAAGAGATAAGATACCAAGCTGAACCAGATGGATTTGTTGAAGTTACACACATGATTTTTGGTGCTCCATTAGAGAGGAGTGTTTGAGCAAAACAAAGGTGTGCGGTGTGGAGAAATCAGCTGTTAGGGTTTGATTTGAGCTAGGGAACTCGGAATCAAGCTAGCGCACACAAATTTGAGTTACAAAGCTTGAATTAGTTGTAAGAACACACCTTTATTATTTCTATGGCACCTAAGTGAGCACCTAGAGTGACCACAAGGGGAAGGAAGTAGAAATAAGTCAAGTTCAAAGTAGAAGATGCCCCTGAAAGTTGTTTTTCCGAGATGCAATACCCAGAAGGGGTTTTATGGGCCGCGATTGGGATTCTCACATTCGTCGTTGTAAAGTAAGTGATTACAACCACATAAAAAAAGATAACAAAGATGAATTGGATAAGTTGCTAGTGGTAAAGACAACAAAGAGAACAACAGATGACATGGCTGTGTATGATGATGCGAGTGAAAAATTGTTGACAAAGGTGGGAGTTTTGTAGTTGTATGAACTCCCTTACTTTGGTAAACCAAAAAATTTGTACTAGTGGTTGATGAGCGAGTCCATGAGGACTTCTTCTATTTTTTGGGTGACGAATGAGGCTCACCACGCCCTTGATTGGGAGTTTGATAGGACTAAGGAGTTTAGGTACTGAATTGAGCAACGACCTCACTAATAAAGAGGGTATAGAAGCAACAAAGAAGGTGGTAGGATACATGAAAGGAGGGAACATGATAGGCATCCCTAAGTTACTGAAGTATCCAATCATTCAAAGCGGTAGTGCACCTACTTACAAAGTTGAACAATCAAGAGCATTGGTCACAGGTAAACAAGGTCTAGTTGCATGTGGCTAAAAAGATGATAGAAGGTGTAGTTTACAATTTGTCCAGTTACATTGTTAAAACCATCATTGAGGAAGCGCACCAAGGTGAGAAAATAAGTTTTGGCATGATCCTTTTATCACTTGTGTTTGTAGAAATTGGAGTGCCCGATGGGCCAAAGGATAAAATTTGGTAATATCATGAGGAGAAGAAATATCTTGTGGAGAGATTTGCTAAGTACACATGTGATGGGACCATGAGTGGACCCTTTAAGCAAAGAGAAGAATTGTGGTATGAGCACCTCTGCACTATGTTTGAGGAGGAATGGAGAATACCCAAGGATTTACCTTTGGTATTAGATAAATAAGTACAATTTATAGTGTATCAACACTTTTGTATAGGGCGCTTTGGGATGAAGGATGGAAAGTGGAGCCCTTGGTGTAAGCTCCCATATGCCTTCACCACGTGCTACTTCCAAGCATCTGTACATAGGTTTTCAGACATGCGCCGACTACTTTTCAATGCAAATAAGGTAGATTGTGACTACCATACACTCAGGAAGACTTATGTTTATCCAAGTAAGTCTGCATATATTGAAAAATTGATTTCAAATGATATTAATATTAAAGCTATGAGTTTGGCCATTAGAAAGTATGGGGCAAACATTGTATATATTTACCTCAGGCCAAGGTTGGAGAATGAGAAGTATGTTGAAAATGAGTTCAAGCTACCTATACCACCCAAGGGGAAGCATATTGTGGGCATATTGTAAGATGAAGAAGACACTTTTCCCCTTGGAGAAGAAGAATAAGAACTAAAGGAAGATAGTTGTGGCTTGGAGCACATGGGTAGGAAACAACCCACTGGAGGAAAGAAAAGAGAGCACGAGGTGACCCCTCCATTACGAAAAGAAGATGAGGTTCTGGAAATAGACACTATGGAGATAGACATAGAACATGGTGTTGAGGAGCAATAGTTTAGAAGAATATTGAGAAAAACAAGAACTAAAGGTGCATGAACATCACAACCCCTTAGGAGGTAGCCTAAGACTTCCCTGTGAAGGTAGAGCCGAAAAGAAGAAAAGGCACAAGTACATTCCTAGGAAGGATGATGAAGAAGATAAATATAGGGAAAATGCACCGAACACTCCATTGCAAACCGAGGATGAGAAGAGATGAAGAATAATGAAGAGGAGTTGAAGGAAAAAAAGATAGAAATAGATAAGGGTGAGCCATTAGGTGCACCTCATACCATAAAGACATGTGAATAGCTAGTGATGGATTCAGGCATGCATATCCATAAAGGTAAGCACTTGAGAAAAGTGAAAGAGGAATAAATCTATGAAATGCCAACAAATTGGGTATATTGATGACCCAACCAAGATCATACGTGTGAGGTTCCAAAGCACTTTGGAACCTAAAGATATTTATATGGACTGGGAGTGATGGATGTAGACATGGCTACTATGCACACATGCAAACAACTATCTTGGAGCATGTAAACTCATATGGATGAGCCTAACTTTGATGTATGTGAAGAATCGTGTGTTTCGTGTAGATTGAAGAAGGCACCACACTTACTTGCGTCATGTCATAGTTAAGCCCACCTAGATGTCTGATGAACATGTGAGCAACACGTTAACAAAGGTATCTACAAAATTTGTGCATGAAACATCGATAAAGAGGCAACTATCCGAACACTGTTAGATGATAAGAAGGATACAAATACTGAGATCAAGTGCCTGATAGAAGAAAAAGAGACATCTGAGGTTACAATGTGTTTGATACTCGATTACATCGGAATGAATTGGGGACGAGATTTTGAAAAAGATGTTAGAATTGGAGGACAAAGTCACACAAAATTTTCCATATGATTTGCATTATTTACGCACTTTAGTTTATATGGTTCGGATGAGGGCCCCGTATAAATTCCAAAACCCAAGGATGTTTCGAACATGCGGCGAAGGCCAAGGCCACTATTATGCAAAAATTACAAGTTATGAATCCATACTATAGAATTTAAAAGATGAACTAAAGAAAGTAGATTTGGCCTTGAATATGTACGTGGCCCTTGACACAATTATAAAGACAAGGACCATTGAAGAAGAGAATGAGGTCCTCAAGGTAGTGAAGAATGAGACACTCGGATGTGTGGAGAGGCTGAATTTGATAGCAGAGAAGCGTGATGCACTTGTAACAACCCAGGACCCACATAAGGAGAAAATAAAGGACATTGGGAAATTGATAGCGTAGAGAATGGATGTCATGGATGGGATGGTCTCAAGCATGGCTAATGTTCTCAGGGTACTACAGAATGAAGGTGAGAACATGACTCTTGATGAAATGGAAGTAGTACTTGTAGACATTCCAGACAAAAAAAATAAAATGCTAAGTGATTGGAATGACTTACGTAAATCAAAGTAGAATATCTTGAGTTAATTCTCCCTATGGAAGAATAGAGCACCAAGTATTAATTCATTCTTTGTACAATTATTATTTCATTCTTTATTCTTTTTCATGGAGAGATAAGTTATGATTACCCATTACCAAGGACAAAAATGAAATTAGTGTGGGGTAATATTGGGCTATCATAATATCACCTAACTATGAAAAGTGCGGAAGGATTGGGCATGCAAATACATGACACATAGGGGTGCGTGAAATCGGGACTTAGCCATTTTCCAATTTGGTTCATAGGTCTCAGGCCCCCGTAGCTTGTATATTGTAGATGTGTTATAGATCATCATATTCTTCTACATTTTCAAGATACGGTGTGCTCTGTTTTGGGTCCATTAGGAATATGACCTACCGAGTTCCATTTTTGAAGCCTACATACCTCTTTTTGAATAACAAGGCTACATTATTTATGTAGCACTAGGATATTTGAAGGATCACTGGAAATTTATCTGCCTCAGTCAATGGTATCACTTCAAAATCTTTGGTTAAATTTACTCCCATTATACTAATAATAACATTTTTCATTACTCCAATAGGCACTACTTGTGTCTTGTTTGTCATAAAAAAAACATGTGGGGATGGGTCTAGCATAAGTCATCCCACTTTGTTCCAAACACCCCATGGTAATAATATTGACCTCTCGTGCCTATGTTTACCAATATATAATTTATATTCCACCCATCCATGCAAGAATCAAGCAATATTTCTCGATCAAGTTCTTCCCTCTTTGTTGAGTGCACATTCTTATTTTGTGTTTGTCTCAACTTTTTATCAAGTGCTATATTCCAAAGATTATGTGACATCCATTGGGTTAGTAGCGACAATATCCCTCGATGTGCACTAGTATACAAACTTCATGAAACTCATTTTTACTAGTTATATCACCCTCAAAATCTTTAAGTTTTTCATTCCATAGGCTCGCGTCTTCTCTTAGGAACTCAATTTCTCCCAGAAGTTCACATATCAACTCTTTTACTTCTTGAAATATTTCCTTTTTTGTCTAGCATCCAAGTAATATTTTTTTGGATTTGTTTCCGGAAGTCTTATGTTGTCCAATGGATAAGATGTATTTACATGTTTAACATCCCCTTGCATGGTTATTTGGATTCTTGTTGAAGGTTCATCTGTGATGCAACAATTCTTGGTTAACATTTATCAACTATATGATGCATAATCTTAATCAATGCTACACCTTTTTCACTTTCTCTTTCATGAGCATGTACATATTTCAGAAATCTTTGACCTTATGCTCTTTGTGGTAATACACACATACTCGAAATGATGGACAATTGTGTTGATAATGGTATGGTGACCCACACTTATAGCAAGTTTTTGGTGGGAATATTTTGCCTCCACATACACCTTGACCTTTTCCACCTCATCCTCTATTGTATCCTCCATGTCCTTCTTGATTACTATCCATGGTTTCCTATCTGAGTCCCAATGACCTTGCTTTATGAATGTGATCAATTATATAGTAGTTGGATGTGTCATGTGTATGATCATCACAAATATTACAATAGGTTACTAATTTATTCTTCATGGCGCATTGCGTAAGGGAAAATTTCATGAATTATGACTTCTTTTGCATATTTAGCAAGCTATCAACGTGACTTTCAGATTTCAACACGGACATGTATTCTTGGCGTGTCCTTCTACCTTGTAATAAGTCCATCACACTCCACTATGTATTTCTATAGCACTTTGTCTATCTAATTTTCCATAGACGTAATTTGTGCCTCCATGAATGGACTAACTCCCCTGTTGATAGTCCTAACTCGCTTCAACTTGTAAATTTACCTCTCGTGTTTCACGTGGATTGATGATGGTTTTGTGTGAAAGGAAACACTTAAATGACATTAAAAGTATTCCTGAAAACCATTGCACATGTTGATTTAGATGTATTTCATAACAAATCTTTGGGATTAGTGTTTTAAACCATACATCATAAGTAGACACACACACACACACACAATCGAGTTAATTCTTGATTAATTTATTTAAGTCTTTGAGATACTTTGTTGCTCGAATTTTGGTATATAAAATTATTTCAAGAAGGTTACTTTTAACTGATCATAATCTACCACAACTTGTGATGGATCATGCTTCCTATACCAGGTATGGGTGTGATCAAGTAGAGTCATGGAAAATAACTTGCTTTGAGTTTTGAAGAAATTATGCCTTTCGTGTGCTAAATGAGTTCATACTTGTGAACATTCTCTGCAGAGTTCTCAATACCACAATATTTTGGTAAATGTAGAGACATTTCATAAAATATATGCAACGTTAAAACCTTCCGTGTATAACCCACAACTCTTCCTTATACTAGTATGTTTTTCATAGGCTCCCTAACATTTCTACTAGAACTTGACACATTAGTTATAGTAGTTTGTTTTGTAAGTGTGTTTCCCTATTCGCTAGCCAATTTTTGTGTTGCTAAATTAGCACTCATCATTCCAAATATTTGTATTTTTGGGAGATTGATATTAAATTTTATCCTTTTTAGTATCGGTGTCAATGATTGAAGTATATAAGAAAAACTACTATCTAATGGTTCTTTTTCCTTAGCTTTATTTGCTTCCTTATCACTATCAGTTTCAATAAACACTTGATCTTTTATATAGGGTGGTCTAGTTATATGAGCAAGCATGGTAGGTTAGATCAGGATGCCATCTACATTGTATTATCCTTCTTCATCCTCCGAGTTCATGTTGCCTCACACCACGCCATCCCTTTTTCCTAGAGCTCTTTGTCTTTGTCTCCTTCTCCATACTTTAATCAATGTTATTGGTTTTCTCCTGCAATTCTTGGAGTAGAGTCACTTTGATGGATCATATCTCTCTTCTCTATTATTTTACACCTTTGTTCTTCATACCACATCCTTCTCAATTTTCATTCATCCAGGATTCCATGGTTTTGATTTTCTTACGCCCTTCCTACACTTATGTGCCACTCACACGTGTGAAGTGTTTAGTCATCCATGGGGAAAGTCTCAATTCCCGTATCTACCATTAGTTTCTTAATTTTCAAATGGAATTCCTTAAATATGTTCCACATGACTCTTAGAAGAAGTTGAACTAGGCTTCATCTATGCAAGAAAATGTAGATATTGAGTATTCAATAATATATAGTTGTGAAGCGTACCTTTCCACAAATAATCCACTATTTACATCCAAGAAGCATTGTGTTGTACAACTATTCTTATGCGATCTGGAGTCCATAGGTGTTTCCTTACCAAGTTATGATTCTTCCTCGGATAATAAGCTACTAACCAAGCATGCAAGTGTACAAGAAGTTTACATAAAAATGTTTCATATAATGCATCATATAGATTTGTTTCCACCCAAGTCCTTGGTGAACAATCCTTCTGACTTAGATGTTCATGTGTGAAGGCATCTTCTATAGTCTATTGTCAAGCCTCAATATTCTCTTGCATGAGTCTCAACATATTTTGTCCACTTCATATTTACATGGTTATGATGTCCCGATAATAGAATGAAAATGTTGCACGCGTCTAGTTGTGCTATTTATCCATACTTATGCGCGTACTGATCTATATTATTCACACCGACATATCATACCGAGTGAGAACTTTGGCAAGCTCACCCAAAGCAAGGAAGAATCCGGGTTCTATCAGGGTCAACATAATGAAGTAGAGATAACGTGTTAACACATAACATGAATAATCAAAGAAGTATCTTAAAAATGTTCATGCACAAACACACACTATTCCTCTTAAACATCTTATATTAATAATTAAAAAATACATAAGAATTAAACTACTTGATGCACATCAAGAACAGAAGATAACTTACAATGACCACGACTATCCCCCTTTTACAATGTACCCTTCATCGGGTATAAATACTAGTGGGAACTTTCCCTTCACTATTATTCCAAGAGCTATTTTAGTTCTCGAGTCCTAACTACTAGTAAAATATTACATAAGGTGACGACTAACCCACATGCTACCACTTTGTTGGATCCTACATGGTGAGTGTGTCTAATATTTCCTTGGATATAATTAGTAATATCATTAATTTATCCACATCATGAGTTATCCCTACACTATTATCTCCAGTCCGCCTTACATGTTCCTTTGTTTCTTCCATGCAAGTAACATGAGTTGCTAGTATATTTCTAGCCCTATCTATATCTGGAATCTCTTACTCTTACATGTCATTGTCCAATCTAGTTCTTATTGCTTGCTAAACTCGGAGTACTTTGTGCCTTTTATGTGTTATCTCTTCAAAATTTCCCTGCTAGGTTCTCCCATTTCCCTAGTGCACGGGCCTTCTCCCTTATTTTTGTGTGCCTCTCTTCATCCTTGCACACTCATATCTGGTCATCATGTACACTTCCTTCCTTTCGTTCTTGTGCACAATCTTTCTTCATTGTGTCACACATCTTCCAAATAATGTAAAGAATAAAGAATGTTTAGTCTCAATGCAAGAAATAAGGATAAAGAATGAAAGAACTTAGAGGTCTAACAAACTAATTCATTTACGTGCATTTCCCTATGGCCCTCTTCATTATTCCTTAGCATTAATTGCATTATCCATAGGGATCATGCCTCATGTATTTGATCCATTCCATGCTAATCTTCCATATTGTACATATGTGCATAAATTTTTTTACAATATAATGACACCTTAGTTTGTCTCACACATTGTAGAAAGGAAAATTACATACATCATGACCTTCTCACATATTTCACATGGCTTGAGCATGGAACACACACTACAGTGAGGGAATTTTGTCTTGGTGTGACCTTTAACTTCACATTGTGTAAACCAAATTTCATTACATATTTCTTTGGAGTTGTTTATAGTTAATTTATCTAATTAAGTTTCCATTGACACGATTTATGCCTCCATGAATGAGCTTACCCCATTATCAATACTCCCTATTGATTTTGCATGTAATTTTTCTTTTGGTGATTCTCTTGGGTCCGTGAAAGTTTTATGTGATAGGGTGCACCTAAATGGCATGTTGGTCACATTTATTTCATACGATAACTTAAAAATCAAAGTTTTGAATTGTGCCTCGTATGTGCACCGATTCTTCATCAAATATTGACATATGTATTTTAGCGTGAAGATACTTTGTTCAAACTCTAGAATATCAAATTCCTCAAGAAATACTTCCTTCAACTAGTCATATTCAACTACCAATTGTTGATGGTCATAATTTCGATACCATGTATGTGTGTGATCCAACAAGGTGGTAGAAAAATAACTTGTCTTACACTTTGAATAAGTTATCCCTTTGGTGTTGTTGGGTTTATAATATTAAGCGGGAAACTACTTATTTTAGAAATCCACTAAATACTATATGTTTTTAGCTTATAGCTTATATTTAAAATATAAGCATGATAGCCTAAAAAGTGGGTCAGCTTTAAGAGTGGATAATGACCACCCACCTTATTTATAACAAGGTGATCTCATTAGAGATTTGTTACACATGTTGATGGTAACATTCATATAAGCCATATGAGAAAGCTGATAGAGAAATAGTGGGAGTGTTGGGTGAAAGTTTATTCTTAATAAAGATAAGTGATTTTCAATGGGGTTTTTACCTTCCAAGGTTTTCCCACTTATATCTTGTGTCATTGTGTTCATTTACTTTCATTTTTATGTTGTTTACATATTGTAATCTGTAATATAAACATCTTAATCTATGTTTTAATTACTGCACTTCATAAACTATAATCTTCAGAAATTTATGTTGTGGATCTATAATTTGTAACATTATTTATCCCTTAAATTTCCTAACATGGTATCAGAGCATGCGTTTATGCTTGTACATGATAGATCTGGCTATTTGTAAATTGCAAGTGCAAAGAAACTTGAATATTTTTCAAATTTGTGAAACCCTAGCTTGCTTCACAACTTTCTTTAAGTTCATCAAGTGCATAAATCCTAATTTGTATGTTTTAAGATAAATGTAGTGTGTTTGGATGCTCTAGATCAGTACGATTGATCATAATCTAATTTGTCATTGATTCTGCATACTTAGATCCCTGTATTTATGATCTAAAGTTTTTTTTCACTTAAATTTGTTTTTTCACACTATGTTAATGTTTCACACCCTTTATAGCCATTTTGCGACTTATTTGAATAGTTCATGGATTTTATAAGTCTTATGCAACCTTTTTAAATTTCACGGTATTATTTATTTGTTCATGACTTTTCACCTATTCTTTGTGTGGGTTCTTTTTTTTTCTCGTGGATTCATTTTGTTTTTTACATGAGACCCATGTGTTATGCATCTTTTGTTATGCTACGCAGACTTGTAGTATTTCGCGACTTTGTTACGTGTTTGTCTTGATTCTTTGTTGAAGCCTCAAAACTTCTTCATACATTTTCTCCTTGTGTGTTGCATTGTAGAACTTCATGGAATGTTTTTCATTCTTCACATATTCTTCTAAATCTTTTCCTCTATTTTTAAACTTTCCTTTGTTTCGTGGACTTCCCTTTGTTTTGCAGATTTTGACTTTTTTTGCGGAACACTAAAACCCATGGAACATTGTTTTAGTGTACCACAACTAGTTATTTGTGTTATAAAATCCTCCATCTTGGTATTAGAACCTTATTTGAGTGTTTTCATCAAGTTACAAGTTATTTTATTTGAGTTTTAATTATTTGTAGACTACTCTTTTACACCATGGATCTCTATATCTTCTAAAAAATGACCTAACACTATGTTTTCAAATTTTGCTAAGTTTTCCTTTAAAATGGCTAGTTCTTATAGTTTTTCCATGGATAAATCTCAACTTTTAAATGGAACTAATTACAGTATTTGGAGAATTAGGATTAAGGCTATCCTTATGGCTAGAAAGCTATGGGATTTAGTTAGTGGTGTTGAGAAGAAACCCACTGGGAGACAAGCTACTCTTGATAACTTAAGTATTTTCTCTCAAAAATCCCAAGAGGCTATGTCCATCTTATTACAAAGTATCAAAAATGAGTTGTTGCATATTAGACATATAGAATATCTAGATGATGCATGGGATCAATTACCTACTATGCATGAGGGTAGCTACCTCTTTAGGATAATTAAGTTAATCATGAAATTGTTTAAACCCTTCTAAAGCTAATGAAAAAGTTGTTAGGTACCTAGCAAAAATTAAGGATATTAAAGCTCACTTAGGTGGATGTAATAATGAATTGTTTCATGATAAGTTAATTTACTTTATTATTCAAATCATTATTCATGAATTTTTTGAAACTTTATCTCTATTCTGAATTCTAAATATCAAAATGAAGATGATTTACCTGATTTAGACACATTGTCTTCTCTCTTTATTCAAGAAGAGAGTGTCATGAAGAACTTTGACTCAAAAGAGAATGCCTCTCAGGCATTGTTCTCTCAAATTTAGAAGTCTTCTAAAAATCAAAATAACAATAATGCAAATAGACATTCAAACTTTAGATCAAAGTTTAAACCTAAGCACAATAGGAATAACTAGAAGTTTAAAGTAAAGTTTGATGTCACTTGTAATAATTGTGGTAAATTTGGTCATAAAGAAGTTGATTGTCATGCTAACAAGTCTCATGAAAATCTTAAGAATAAGAACAAAAAAAATACAAATAATAATAACAATACAAATCATAGTCATACTAACAACCAAGCTAATAATGTTGAGAAACCTATTGCTCTTTATACTAACCTTTCAGCCTCCAATGATAGTGAATGGATCCTAGATATTGGTGCATCTAGACACATGACATATATGCATGATATTCTTTGTGATGTTATTGAGTGCCATGAAAATATTTATCTAGGAGATAACTATGTCATTAAGTCCGAATGTGGTGGCATTGATAAGTTAACAAATGGAATCATTAGAAATGTGCTATTTGTTCCTAGCTTAAAGAATAACCTTTTATCTTGTTCACAATTAACTAAAGATGACTGTAAAGTTGTGTTATTACAAGATAAATAGTATCTTAAGAATGTGATTAAGATCCAACCCTCCTAATTTTCAAAAATAAACTTTGACGGACCCTCAAAAGGTAACCTAGGTCTATCACAAGTGGGGTGTTTAATTAGAGATGTTGAGGGTAGTTTAGTGATAGTGGGTTCCTTTCCTCTAAAGGACGGATCGTGTAATGAGGATGAGGCTCAAGCCTTGTTGGAGGGTCTCAAAATGGCGGTTAGTATTGGTTGTGAAGCTTTGGAAATCGAAGGTGATTCCCAGGTGATTATCAATGATGTGAGAAAGGGTAAAGCCTTGTCGTGGAAGCTTGATTTTTATATCACCAACATTCTTTATTGGCTTAGAAAAATCCCTATATGGGTATTAAATCACAACTATAGGGAAATGAATTGTGTCGCTGATTTCTTGGCCAACGAGGGATGATTAATAGAAATGGCCCGATCAAATCAGTGAGATAACACGTGGAAGGATTTACCCGAGATCATATCTTAGGAAGGATGATCAAAGGGTAATTAATTTTCGAGTTCGACTTTCTTTTCATTATCCATTGGTTTGTGGTGATTAGAGGTGGAATTGAGTTTGGATAATTGAGCATGGCATGCCCTCCTTTTCCTTTCCTATTTTTGTAAG
This sequence comes from Taxus wallichiana var. yunnanensis, assembly GCA_018340775.1. Classification (NCBI taxonomy): domain Eukaryota; kingdom Viridiplantae; phylum Streptophyta; class Pinopsida; order Cupressales; family Taxaceae; genus Taxus; species Taxus wallichiana. The sequence continues at coordinate 809,238,449 of CM031240.1, read as the reverse complement.
GCACTAAGCGAGAGATGGAATTTTTGGGAGTGTTTCCTAGGCTCTTGTTCATATCATCTTTAGGGTGACATTCGAGTGAGGAATATCTAAGTGACTTTGACAGTCTTAGGTTAACTCGAAGTCACTTTTGGTTTGTTTCACTTTGCTTCGATAAGGAAGAGTGTTGATGAGGTGAGAGACATAGCGCTTCATTTTACCAAGCCCAAAGACTAGGCCAATTTAGTCGAAGCTCTGGAGGAGAATGGTAGGGGCCTTCCACTACTTGAAATTATTTGAGAAGGGTTAGAATTATATGAAAAAAGGAAGGTTATCATGGACCTCTATGTTAGGAATGTGGTTTTGATGCGATTCTCTTCAAATTTTCATATGGCTTATTCGGAAGGACTAGGCGAAGGTGCTCGGTTGGAGAAAGCTGGATTTACAGGTTAGGGGCTCCTATTTTTCTAGATCCCGAGGGTGTGGTGGGTGCTGTGTCAAAATTTGGGCTTTACCTATAACTTCCTTTCCGTGAATTACTCAAGTTGATGCCTCTTTGGGTGGGAAGATGACTCTGTTTCTCTAGAGTAAATTCGAGTTACTATTTCTCGGTCTTTTTGTTAAGTCTATTATACATTGATTTAGTCGTAGGGTTTGCTCGGTTTGTTGCCAAGGTCATAGTGGTGGTTTTTTTATTTGGGTTGTCTTGGTATATCCTTCATGTTTGTAACTAGGTGGCATCCCACCAATCCCGGAGTTCTAAGATCTTGTTAAAAGCATTTAATCATCTAAAAAAGTATGTGATTAAGATAAATATGAATAATATATATATGCCTAATCGAATGCTATAACAACAAGTAAATGATTAATAATTAAGTACATCGGTGAATACCCAATCAACTAAGAAATAAATAATGAAACCCTAATTACAAAGAGATGGTAGAAATACTTAGTGATTCACGAGTTTTGGAGAATGTACAGAGTTGAAAAACTAGAAAAGACGAAGCACTAACCATCGCACTAGATCTCGAAAAAATACGAACTCAAGGATCAAGCTTGGTGGGGTGCTAGAAAGGGACAGGGGTGCCCATGGGTGCCTTGGACTTGTTTCAGGCACTGGGTTTATAGAAATGCTAAAAAAACCTCCTCGAGGTATGGCATGGTGTTCTCTTTTGATCACTCGAGGTTGCACCAAGATCATCGAGGTCGCTAGAAACCTGCAATGAAATATGTAATCGTAAAACATAGAAATCATTGTCATCATGTCCATGTATTTTAAGATACATGCAATATGAAAGACCTTGATATTTTGCAAGATGATAAGGAGGATAATAATGAGTAGATGGCAAGTTGATTAATTGATGAGTTATGAGTTTTGGAAGAATATCTTGTTGCTTAACATTGATTGCAAACTTGAGAGGCATGGGGAGTGGAAATATTTGAGGTTCACTAATATGAGCACATGTAGAAGACATAAAATGAAGATGAGATGTAGAAGGAGAAAAAACATGAGCCTGAGAAGCATCCTTAAGATGTTGGATTTTAGATTTTAGAGATGTAATCGTGGATTCCATAGCTTGAAATTTATCTTGAAATAAAGAATGTAAAGCTTGAATAGAATTGCAAATTGATTGATTGGCATTAGAACTAATAGAGTCATTAGAGAGATGATCGAAGATAACACTAACTTATGAAGGCAACATGTTGATAGGGGATTTTTTTGATCGAATATGTCTTTTTCAACTTTTTCTTGTATCCATTAAAATTAAAATAAAGTAAAATTTCTTTATCTCTAAAAAAATCAACAAAATATACAATATATATAATAATAGTCTAGGGACAAACACCTTTGAATTCTTCTACTAACGATTTAGGGTTTTGTGAAGAGCATCTCTACAAGATGGGTGCATTTGAAGCAATTGAAGCAAAGAGACTTGAGAGACCTTATGAGCCATGATATAATAAAGATAAGGATCCAAGTGTATTCAAATGATACGGGTTCACCAAAATGATTAAGATAAATTTGAATTATATATATATCTATATATATATGTATATATATATATATATATATATATATATATATATATATATATATATGTATGTATGTATGTATGTATGTATATGCCTAATTTGAATGCTATAAAAATGGTAAATGAATAACAATTAAGTACATCAATGAATACCCAAGAAACTAAGCAATAAATAATGAAACCCTAATTGTAAAGAGAGGGTATAAATCCTTATTTGATTCACAGAGTTCTAGAGAATGTACAAAGTTGGAAAACTAGAAATGATGAAGTCTTGAATGTTGTCTTTGGAGCCTAAAAAATGTAGAATTAGAGGATCAAGATGGATTGGGGTGCCACAGAGAGGGACAAAAGCACTGTGGGTGCCCTAGACCTATTTATGGGCACCCAAGTTTATAGAAATGCTCGAAAACCTCCTCTGAGGTGTCACAAGGTGTTTAACTTTATAGTCTCCTTTGATTGCTCCGAGGTCGCACTAAGATCACCGAGGTCGCACCAAGATCGCCGAGGTCACTAGAAACCTGCAATGAAATATACACTGTAAAAACCCTTAAACAAACATCAACTACTAAAAAAGAAAGATGCAAAATGAGGGATCGGTTTGTCCTCAACCTGTCACAATGGTGAACTTATGGTGAGTGTTTGCACTACATCTCAGAACCAATGTAGTTACGTGTGTGTGGAAATCATGCCCTATGTTTCTCTTGTGCGTGTCACACTTAGATATCAAACAAGTAGCTAGATGTAGAATGTAATAAATGTGTACATGGAGTAACATAAACTTCCCTCCTATGAAGTGTGGTGTAGAAAACCATCCCTTTTGTCCTTTGTGATGGTGGTAGACGGATGTAATGAAGCTTTTAGATGCCTTGATTGATGTAACCTTAGGTGGTGATAGCTAATTCTTAGTGCTTGGTCCTTTATTTATTTATTTTTATTGATAAACACTTTTAACTGGAGCTATGAACCGGTGGGGAAAGGGACCCCAACCCTACAACAAGAAGAGGAAGAGAGAAGAAAGAAGATGGGAGAAGTGATTGAAGTAGAAGAAAAAAGAAGGTGAAGGGAGGAAAAGGAGGCCTAGACAAGAGCAACAGACGAGCCAAGAGAAAGGCAAAGGCACCATCCGGTTAACCAGAAGATGAGCCAGCCCGCGAAGAAGCCACATGCAACAGAAATGAAAGGTAGACAAAGCACGATCTTTGAGTTCATTCAGTTGATCCACCGCGGAATGAACAGGGAAGAGGGCCGCTTCTATGTCGACCACCGGAAGGAAGCGCTGGTCCAAGGTTGGGTGAAAGTTTTGGGCAAATGTCACAGTGTATCTGTCTTTCCCATAGAGCGGTGAATGTCTTGACCGAACCAATGGCGCCGCCACAACTTCCTCCACCCATAAATGGATCCGGTGGAGAGAAATCGGCAAGTTGTGCTTTATGAAGCGGCGCAGTGAACTGCATATATTTGATCTAAGGCGACCCGTTCTACGTCCGTAGTATTAGAGTGTAACAGTAGGTAGAATGAGACAAAAGCGAAGCAATGTCTGAATCAGTTTGGGGGCGACGAGCATGGAAACGGTAAGAATCTCCAAGGATTGCTTCGATAGCCTCGGCCTCTTCAGGTGAGGAGAATTTGAAGATCATCGCAAGCCGGTGCCTTTCAATAGCTGAGACATTAGCCAATTCGCGAAACAGTCCTCGGAGAGCCATAAATGGGAAGCCGACGAAGGGCATTGCACCAAGAAGAAGTAGAATAGGGGCCAGAAGGGATAATGCCTGGAGTGGAGAGATCAACATAAAAGGAACATGGAGCGTGTGAGAAAGAAGTTGAAATGACCCTGGAAGAAAAGGAGGTGGCAGGAGCCCGCGGACGTGACGAGAGGACCAGAACCGCGTGTGAGAGAACAATGGCAGGAAAGAAGAATGCTGCCAAAAGAAGGAGGAGAAGACAACACGCTCGAGGGAACTGCCAAACGCAAGAGAGACTCCGACAGGTTACCCGGAAGTACCATCTCGATCTTGGGAAAGAAGGAAGGGGAAACCTTGCCAATCATGAGCAGCGCTGGAGGAAATACAGGCAGAAGGATTGTCAATGGCGAAGTTAGCTAGAAAGTCCACGGCGCGATTGGCTCGAAAATTGTGGGAAATATTCCAGAAATGGATTTTGCCAAGCCAATGAAGGATTTGTGGGATGAAGAGATTCAACTTCCACGAAGGAAGCACCTCTGATCTGCGAAGATTAGGATTTGGGAATCCCCTTCAATAGATAGTTTTGAACAACCAAGATATGCCGCCATCTTGACCCCTTCAAGAAGAGCATGGGCCTGCGCAAAATTACAAGTGCCCTCTTTGAGAGGGAAGGATCTGCTTTGATGAGGTGACCTCGATCATCTCTGAGAATGCAGCCAGCTCCGGATAAACCAGATTACCTCTAGAAGCTCCGTCAAAATTTAATTTCCAATGCCCCTTAGGAGGAGGACGCCACCTGATTTTCTTCCTTTGAATCATTTTTTCAATTTGAGAGAGCCCTTTTCGAACAATTGACCCAGGTTTAGGAAGTTTGATAAGGGGCCAATGATGAAGGATTGAGAGATCCTTAGAAGAGAAGGAGGAAAAGGTGGGACACTTGGCATTAACACACTCCGAAATGGCCACCTCGAGCTTTGTAAGGAAGGTAGGAAGCTCAACCGCTTACTCCCTAAAGAGACGGAGGTTTCGTTCCCACCAAATATGCCAGAGCAAAAATATGGGCTGACATGCCAAATAGAGCTGAACAGGAATTTGGTGTTGAAGGACGGCCAGGAAGAAAGATTAGCAACAATGCTTTTGCAAGGGACCCAGGAAAGGTTTAATTTGTTAAGAAGCCAATCCCAGCAGTGGGAAGCAAATGGGCAAAACAAGAAGAGGTGATCTAAGTCTTCCTCCGCAGCACCGCACAAAAGGCATTTAGAGGGGCCAGAGAAACCCCACGAATGCCTTTTAGCTTGAGTAAGTACCTTCTTGTTCAAAACTAACCAACCGAAATATGCAACTTTCGGGGTGATGTTGGGATGCCAGCAACCGAGAGAACTCGGAGACCCCTTACTGCTTGAGAGACAAGTGCTTGGTCCTTTATTATGATCACATAACTTTATATTTATATGATTCCCTTGCTTGAATTTGGTAATTAACCCTAAAAATGCCAACTATAAAAATATAAGATGCTCAAACAAACTAGAAAGGACCCAAAAATTGAGTTTAAAGTATAAATGGGACAAGGGCACCCAGAGGGGAAAAGGATGAAAAATACCGAGTAAAAGGTAGAATGAGCAAGTAAGGGTGTAAGACCAAAAGTGACAACATAACGTAAAGAAAGGTGGCTAAAGACATGGCTTAATTAGCATTTTTCTTACTTAGGAATCATATGAATAGTAGTATGCAATCAAGACTAAAAAGATACCCAAACTACGTGATTTTGTGTCTACGAATGATATTGCTAAAATAATTGTTCTTTGGTACAAAAGAATATATTTTACTTTTTTGATGGATTCGTTGTTGAATCTTTTCTTTCCACTTTCACTTGTAATGTCTTTAATTCGGCATGAAAGGCTTGGGCATGTAAAATTTAAGAGTTCGTATGAGATGTCACCTTAACCTTGTTATAAGTCTTCCTAGGTTAAAATCAGATCATGAATCTTGTGAAAGTTGTTTGTGTGGTAAGCAATATGTACATCCATTTCACAAACACCACGAGTATAATTACTCCTGCTTACTTGAGTTAATTCATAGTGATGTTAGAGGTCCTTTGGAAGTACCTTCTCTTGGTGGTGCTTTATATGTTGTTAGCTTTATTGATGATTTCTCAAGAATGACTTGGTTTTATTACATTAGGAAAAGTTTGATGTCTTATCTAAGTTTTAAGAGTTTAAAGCCCTTGTTAATCTAAAAATCAAAAGAATTAGAAGCGATAATGGAGGTGAGTATTCTAATAAGAAGTTTGATGAGTTTTGTGTATCTAGTGGAATTCAAAAGGAGAAAAACTCCCATTCTCCTCATCAAAATGGCATATACGAAAGAAAAATAGAACCATCATAGAAATGGCTAGGACTATACTATTTGATTATTTTGCAAGGATTAATACAGAACCTCGTGCACATCAAAATTTCACACTTCCAATGGTGACGTGAATACTCCATGTAATCAATAAGAAATCAAATCACAAAGAAAAATCAAGTATGAAAGAATAGGTCTAGCATTCTCATAGATCAAAATAAGAAGGTATATATAGGAGTGTTGTGTAACTCCTATGCATGACACGTGGACACATGAAACCCTAATTAACCCTAATGACCTATGATCTCACTAAGATGACTAACCACGTGAGGTGGACAAGACGTCGAGTGACGATGAGACAAGTCACATACACCAATACCCCCATTCATCGAAGTTGAGGTAGAGGTCATGGAAAGTCTAGAACAAAAAGAGAACTCCCTAGAAAACTAAGAAATATGTGTCAATGGGGCCCAAAAATAAAGTCTTGATAAGGTACCCATGTACAAACAACATCTCTATAGAAAAAATAAGAGGAAAATGGGTCCCAACAACTAGGCTTGATAAGGTACCCATGTATAGTAAGGATCTCAAGTAATAGAGGAAAATCACCTAAACAACCTAATAAATATGTGTCATAAGGGTCCCAACAAATAAATGCTTGATAAGGTACCCATGTATAAACTACAATATTTATACAAGAAGAAGATGAGGAAAAGAAGAGAACTAGTCAGCTCCTTCAGAAGATGATTTCCAATGAAATCAAGTGAAATATGAAGGTTTGTAATCAATGGTGGAGGGAGGAGGAACATGAAGTGTCTCTGAAGGTGGAAGAGAATCCTGAAGAGGAGAGGGAGACAGAAGGCCCAAAGTAGATGTGCGGAAGTAGTAGTGGACCTTACCCCAAGATGAGAGCACAAGTAAGGATACTTGGCTTCAATGAAGGGTCTCAAGTAAAGAATTATACAACCGGATCTAAAGTCTGTAACTCTACGAAGTCTCAAGAAGAGTGTCGATGATTTGGTATTCCGTATGTAGACTGAATAAGGTCCATCTACATTGAACAATGTTTCTACCCTTAGGAAGAATATAAATGGTGTACTGAAATTCCGCCCACTCTACGAAGGAACACGAAGGTAGGAATATGAAGAAATATGAAGTGGATCCATAATTGAAACGTGACATAGGTCTAACAAGAAGGTGCTTAAGAAAATAAGGTAATGCCACTGAAGTAGAGTTGTCGAGTATGGGTATGGATCATTCACCGAAATAATGTCCATATGAAGTGAAGGCATAACAAAAATCCTCATCATAGTAGAAGGATGATCCACAAGCAAAGGTGGATCAGTGATGGTCTCCAAAAAAGTGGAAGTGATAAGAGTCTTAGAAGGGTCATTCCTAATAAAGGAGATGAATGACTCCTCCAAAACACCTATAGAAGTATAAAAAACTCCTTGTATGGAAACATAATTAGAAAGCCTGCGAAGAGACAACTAAGGTTTGGTAGATACTCATCCCAAGAGGGTGGCTCAACAAATATAAGAACAATGTATGACATGTATGAATCATCAATGCATGAAGGAGGAGTGGAAAGGGCCTCACACATTGGAAGTGGAATGGAGGTAGATGTAATGAAAGTATGAGGTTGGGAATAAGACTACTGATGTCTGATGGGAAGGAGGAGTTTCAACATTATCTAAAAGGTGGCTGAGAGAAGGAGGAGAGGAGTCCTCATCAGTACTCTCATCATCAGAACTAGAAGAACAATCCTCGTCATCAGGGATAATATCAGAGACAAATCTGTGTCAACACAACTATCATCACATGGAGAGGGAAAGGAGATAACTGTATCAGTAGGAGAAGCAACATCAAAAATATCTAAAGGGTCTCCAAATAAGGATTGAAGAATGCTCCAAAAAAGTGTGAGGACACTTCGTGTGCACCACATGATGGTGGAGAGGCTTGGAAATGTATGTCAACAAATGACCAATGACCATGCTACAAGTGTCAAGCCAATCTTAAAGTGATCAAGATCCTTTGGGGCATGTAATTATCTGGGGCATGTAATCATCCATATAAGTAGAGAGTGAATAAGAAAACATTCCATGCTTGAATGCCATAATACATAGTTATCCCTACCAAGAAGAAGAGGTGGAGGTTGTAATGCAAAAATGGTCCTATGAAGCATAGGTATGGGAAAAACAATCTCCATGGTGCATCTACAAAAAAACAAGAAGTGTAGAATGCAAGAAAAGAAGGGTGTAATAATACACACAAGGTTGCAAGATATTGGACTTAGCCGAGAATGCATCTGCATGCAATACAACACCCAAGAACAATGATAACCCCTTATTTGTGGAACTTTATAAATAGTGCGTTGATTACAATAATGTGTGTTCGTGTAACGTGGGATAGTTAAACGCTCACCTTGTATTAGGCGACGTATTGTGTAAGAGTGGAGGCCACAATAAGTATCAATCAGAAGTAGAGGAACACCATATAAACAAACACAAAAAGGCATAAGTGAGAAACAAGGGGACATAAAAATTCGGTGTGAGAAAAAGCGTCTCTCGTCGAAAAGAAACCCCCTTGCTGCAAGGTTGTGGTGGACACACCCACTAGTCCGCAAGCAATAACAAGGGTGATTACAAAGCAAAACGGTCTCAAGATGAGTCTGTGGACCTCGGGACGTTGAATATGCTCCCGAAGGTGGAAAAATAGCCGGGAGGGGTGCTTTACACAATCCAACAAATGCTAAGTAGTAAAAACATCCAATAACATGATGAATCGTACTTTTTGAAAATTAATGAAAAATAAAAATGATTATAACGTTAGAAAATGATTAAATTTAAACTACTAATTTAAATTTAATTAAGAGATCCGATTAGATTAAATAAACTCCCTAATTAAAAATTAACCAAGCCTTAATTAATTAGCACCCTTTGATTAAAAAACATAGACCACTTTAATAATAGCCCCCTAAGATAATAAGATCACCTTTGATTAACTAAACCTAACTAAAAAAATGACTTATTTAAAAAAAAAAACCTTCCTTATTAAACACCCCCATTAAACCCCTACCTTTTAATAAGACCACTTTAATTTTAAAAAACCAAGCCTTACTAATTAAAACAAAAGCCACCGAAAAATTAAAAATGACTATGTTTTAAACAAAGATTATTAAAAGAAAAAAACAGGAAAAAGAAATTTTATTTTATTTTATGTGGGAAGCGGTTCGATCGATAGAGTGAGGAGCTAGATAGGGGCATCGAGAAGGACCAAAGGGTGAGCCAATGGATAAGCGTGAGCGGTCGGTCGAGAGGCTCGGGGTAGGTCGACAAGAGTGGGAGGCGATTGGCACAATGGAGGGTGAGTTGAGTGGGTGTGCAATGGTAGAGAAGGGTTTCCAATAGCCCAAGGAAAGAGAAGAGTGAGGCAAAGTTCGTTGCAATGGGAAATGGACACTGGCGAGGCGGGGAGCTCGCAAGCAAAATAACTCAACATGCTATGGGTCGAGGAACATGGGAAACAAACCATAGGTAGAGGAACAAAGTTCACGCAAAGAAAAGCAAAATTTAATCCAACAATTAACAACTCGCTTTGAAAGCGAGGCAACACTCAACACGAGGCAAAAAAATCCTAACTTGAATCACATCATGCAACAATGCAAAGATAATTTAACACGGAACTTGACGGGGGTTAAGCAAACAACTTGACGGTCACAAAACAAACATGCAGGGATGCAAAACACGAACCTCATTGCAAGAAAAACTCATGTTGATGTAAGAACAAACCCAATCCAAACTCATGCACAAAGCTCAATTAAAAAAAAATGCAATAAACTAACTCGTCATACAAAGAGAGACAAATCAAATGTAGGGCATGTAACTCGACCACAAGAGCCAATCAAGGAGCAATGAAAAAACAACAACCGGCTCGATCAAAAAGATAGCTCGACCAGGAGCTCACCAAGATCTGCAAGAGCTTGGCTGAGCCATGAGGTGAAAAATAGTAGGAATGACAAAAAACAACAGGGAAGAGGCCAGGAGGGTCCCAACAGAAAATTTTCAATAAAATTTGTATTTTTAATGAAAAAAATAAATTTGATAAAACCATAAAATAGAACCTACCTCCAAATTGTCTTTTCTCCCAAATTTAGTCAGTATTAGCTAGATCTGGATAAGAAACACCTGAAACTAGCACATGCATTACTAGAAAACCAACACAAACTCCAAAAAATGAGATTGTTAAACCTATTAACAAGATTCCAAAATATGATCAAAAACTTACACGAGAAAAATGAAAATCGAAACATAAGTAATTAAGAACCGAAACAAATGAGTGTGTGTTTACCGAACAAGTTCTCGATACCATATCAGATTGTTTTATAAGGATCAAAACAGAACCTTGTGCACATAAAAAGGTTGCACTTCCAATGGTGACTCGAATGCTTCACATAATCAATAAGAAATTGAATCACAAAGGAAAAACAAGTATGAAAGAACAAATCTAACATTTTCATATATAAAAATAAGAAGGTACATATATGAGTGTTGTGTAGCTCCTGTACATGATACATGGACACATGAAACCTTAATTAATTCTAATGACCTATGGTATCAATAAGTGAGATGGATAACCAATTGAGGTGGACGAGATGCCGAGTGACGACGAGACAAGCCGCATATACCAACATATGCTTCATGCTTCTAATGTGCTTGTTTTTCTATGGGCTGAAGCAATGAACACTATTGTTCATATCCTTAATAGAGTTACCAAAAAATATTTACATCAAACCACACCTCATGAAGTATGGACTAAGCCAAAAAATGATATATCTTATTTTAAGATAATTCGTAGTTATGCCTCCCTTCTCATTCCTAGAGTTAAAAGACAAAATCTTGATCCTAGTTCCTACACTTAATTTTTTTGTTGGGTATGGTGTCAAACAAAAGGATTAAGAGTCTATGATCCAACTAAGTGTGTGATTGTAGAAAATAAGAATGTGCATGTTCTTGAGAAACCTTTTTGTAAATCTGTCTCTCTTCCCGCTTCTGAGTTTCCTAAGTCTAAAACTGATTTTTTGGATGATAATTCTTGTTTAGAAAATATGGAAAATGATTTGCAAGACACAAATCATCCTTCTTATGATATGATGGATGTAGACATTAAGGGGGAGTCTTCTTAATCCTTTTCCTAATCTAGGATTCCTAAATGGGCCAAAAATCTAGATTCAAATTCTCAACCTTATGATTTGGGAAAGATGATCTATAGTCAACATTTTTATCATTGGTTGTCAAGCTGTTTATGAGGTTGAACCTCAATCTTTTTAAGAATCCAACCTAGATGAAAAATGGGTGGTAGATGTAGAAGTTGAATACAATGCTCTAATCTAGAATCAAACTTGGTAATTAGTCCCTCTTCGTCCTAAAAGAGTCATTGTAGGCTCTAGATGGTTGTATAAAATCAAATATAACTCTACTGGTAAGATTTATAAATTCAAGGCTAGATTAGTTGCTAAAGGATTTACTCAAAAATCCAGTTTGGATTATGTTGACACCTTTGCTCATGTTTCCAAAATTAACATTGTTAGAATTCTTCTAGCTTTAGTTGCTCAACATGGTTGGGAGATTCACCAAATGGATGTTAAAAATGTGTTTTTAAATGGTGACTTGAAAGAAGAAATTTATATGCATCAACCTAAAGGTTTTGAAGAACCTGGAAAAGAATTATATGTGTGTAAACTTAAGAAATATTTATATGGTCTTAAACAAGCTCCTAGAACTTGGTATGTTAAGATAAATATTTTCTTTCATGAAATTTTTTTCTAACTATTTTTCCGATAACGATTTATTTGTCAAGTATGAAAGCAATCATGTTATTATTATTGTATTATATGTTGATGATCTCTTGATTACTAGTAGTGAGAAGATTTCGATTCTTGTTGGCCATTGTGTGTTAGTGTTTTCATTGATGTTAAGTCCATTTATGGAAAAGGGTGTCATGAGGTCATACGTGTCTCTATGAGGTGTCAATCAGATGTCAAACATGAAGGTTGATTGGTAGTGTCAAGTTTGGTGAAGGTTTATAGTGTCCTGGTGCATGGTTGAGTATGCTAAGTCATGGTTTGAGTCTTCCCAAGTGACTTATTGAGTGTAATGAGGTCATATATGGTACAAGAGGTATGTTATAGGTTTCCATGAGTCTTCACAAGGTCAACATGGTCAGGTCATGAGTTTTCATGGTGAGTTAGGTTATTCAGGGCCTACTCTAGCCTTGGAACATACAAAATGAGATGGAGGTATGTGATTTATTTTGATCAGTCTTTTGGTGCATGGTAGCACATGGTGGTAGCGTACTTGAGGTTTATGGTGAGTTTCGAGTTAGTACTCAATGATTCGGTGCATATTTGAGGTCATTGGGAAGCAAGAAGTGAGAAACATGCTTGTTGGCATAGGGAAGTCACTTTGTGGATGGAGAGTCTCAGAGATATTTTGGCTATGAGGAGAGCTTGGAAAGTTAGTGTAATGCCTCCTTCAATTATAAATAAATAAATAAATAACAAAAAGAAATAGATAAATAAATTAAAAGGAATTAAAATAAATAAATAAAAAAGCCCGTGAATTTCTTGGGGCGGCTAGGGCAAAGGGGGGGTTCATTTTGTTTTTTTGTTGTTTTGTCTTTGGTGAGTAAAGTCAAGTGTAGCCGCCATGGGTTTGAGCTCCAGGACACGAAGGGCATTTTTTTTTCTTTGTCTTTTGTTTGGTCTGTCAAGGAATGGCCGCCAAATGTCATCCCATGGAGTGCCATGATTTTGTGGATGTGCCAGCACCCTCCCAGCCTCCTAGCCGTGCAGCGTCCTCCCAGTGCGCCCACTGTGTGGGCTCTTGCGTAAAAAAAAAAAAAAAAAGAGCTTTAGGAGAGAGGGAGTTTGCCAGGTGTTGTTGCAGGTGCCAGAGGCTTATGGGATAGAGTATGGGCGCACATCAAAACAAAATGGAGGAATTTTTGGGTTTGTGTTGTGCCACGCGCCAACATCCTCTCAGCCGCGCCACGTACCTGTGGGGACACCCTTCAAAACAATAAGGAGAGGCATTTTTTTCAGATGTTACAGTTGTTGCAGCCTTGGTGGACATGTTTGCGCCAAACAGACTTGTAGGAGGCCTGGGAACTGTTGGGTAGAATGCCCCAAATAGATGCGGCCCTTGGAATGCCACGAGGGCAGGATACACACAAATGAGTTTGTTGAAAAGGCCTTGGAAACCTCTAAACAAATGCACTTGGTATGTGTAAAGTCAGAATCCACATCTTTTTCTTTCTTTCCAAAGAACCTCCCATGCTTTGTCAAAATGGGAGCTTTAGAACAACACGTGGACATACATCAAAGCATCATGGGAAGACTTACACAACGCACATGAACTATACGATAGAATGCCTCAAAGAAATGTTGTCTCATGGAATGCCATGATGGAAACATATACACAAATGGATGAATAGAAAAGACACATTAGGCATTCGGAGAATGCCTCAAAGAAATGCGAGTCTCATGGAGTGCCATGATTTTGAGGATCTCTGCACAAAATGGGTATGTTAGACATGGATGCAAGTTGTTGATTTACAAACAAGCTGGTGCTCATAAAGATCGGTTGAGCTTGGAATTCATTCGTGGAGATATGCGTGTTCATAACCTTTGCAAGCATCCTAACTCCTTGTGCCAAAATGTAAATCTTGGAGCATGATTGTTGTGCGGTGGACTTGTTGCTTATATGCATTCTAACCAGCTTGGGGCACCTCGTACACTACATCATCTCTTAACAGGATTTGTATGAAGGGGTATGTTAAAAAGCTCATAAACTTTCAAGCAACTACTTATTCTATTTGAAAAAAATTCAAGTGATCGAGAAGTGGGTGTGACGTGGTGGAGGTTAGATCCAGGCTCGTGAACCGGTTGGCGAAGTGCCCGAGCAAGAGACTGAACCCAAGCCTGCGGCTTCGACCGACTTCGTTCTCCAGGCATGGTCCTTCTTCCCTTACCTCTCATAATTCTCGTGTTTTATTTCTCTTTTGCAATTAAATAGAATTTTACATCATTAGGACTTTTAATATAGTTAAATGTCCCTTGACTCATTACAAAACAATATAGTGTCGTGTTTGCAACCCTCGAAGCCATTATAACTCACCTACTTTAAACCATGAACTATCATCCTCGCTTCGAGATGATCTAGAAAACTCTTACTCTTTTGATCGCTTCAATATCGTTTTATCGACCAGACAAATTTGACTCTCCATTGATTAAGTTGACCTTCTTCCTGCTTAAAATAGTTAAATTTTACAATTTTCGGAGACTCACTAAGTACCCCTAACTCGGAAATGAGATGTGAAGTTTCATTCAGTACCTTGGTATACGAGGACTCGCCTTGATTTTTGGTTTGACCGAAAGCGATCATATGACATCCTTTTGATGCCCTTATAGGAGTCTGTAACACCTTTGGGTCTACAACGGTAGAAAGTTGTTAAAACTAGAAAGTTGGCTTTCGTTTTGGATCGCCATTTGAAACCTGGAAAGAGAAATCACTTCCCGTCTTCACAAACCTCTAGCGATTATACTAGACAAATGCATGGAACATTCAGTATAGGAAAGAGAAATTTTCGGGATAGTTTGGTGAAGCCATTTTGTAGGCCTCCGGTCGTAGTTTGACGAGGTCAAACTGGTCCAGTTTCGTCTTGTCGCTCCAGAAAACTTGTCGCCATTTGAAAATGGTTTACTAGTTCTCAGCCCCGTCGACTCTGATGAACTCTCCTTATGTAGGGGAACTAGTAGGAGATGTCTCGTTGCGTGCTTCTTCAAAGCGTCGATTATGGACGTGGGTTTTGGGCCTCGGATTAACTTTTGGCATTTTATAAGCTGGGTGAGCTGCGACCGGTGGCCCGGAGAACTAACCGCCAAATGCAAACCGTTCGCTCTTTTTCAATTACAATCGATTCTTTATGAATTCTTGGTATATCTAGGGACATGTAGAAAGTTAATTGTGATGTGCGTGCTCATCAGAAGATAACCTTTGGAAGCAGTTTCTTAGCCTCGAAAGCCCGTTTTGTACGTTTTGCAGCTAGTGAGAAAATGTAAAAGTAGAAAGTTGTGGACCCTCGTAGGGTTGCCAAATCACCCTGGAAACTTTTAACACACGTAAATAACTATTTAAAACACTATAATGAAACTTGTTGTGTGTATTGGTACTTTAGACAAAATGATATTTTCTCTCTCTTCCTTCCTCTCTCTCTCTCTCTCTCCGAGTTTATAAAATGAAGAAAAAAACGAAATGCAATGATTACATGTTTCTAGACCTTTTTTATTTCGATTGCATATTGTAATTATTGTCAGATGTAAATGGGAACTGAAAAATGATAATTATGATTGTTTTAGGGTGGATGCCATGCCAGCGATTTATCGCTGATATCATGCTCACGTGGGTTTTGCAGGATGGAAGAATGACATCGAAAAGGTGATGTGTAATTTAATTAGTACTACTGTAATTTCTATAGATCATTGTAAAATGAATAACTGTCAAATGTAGTCTTTTGTTACAGAAAATTTGTAATTGAGATTTGTTAACATGCATGATATGCTAGTTTAGGGATACTTAGGAAATGTGCATCTGATCCCGGTTCAGTTTGATTCTTAGTTGTGTATGGCAAAAAAAAAGGGGTTTGATTTATATAAAGTAAATTTGAAATTGAAGTTAATATATTGTAGTACCTTCTCAGTATTCAATAAATGATTAAATTAATTATTGGATTACCTTCTTACCCTGCAAACACAATAAAGAGTTTTAATGGGAACACTCAACCTTAATAAAATATTCGTGCATAGCTTTCCTGCTTGTATGATCCTTTTTTTTCATATAAGAAATTTAAAACCATAGAACGACCTTAAACTTTGCTCTCGATGCGACCTCCTAGGTTAGGTAAGTAAAACCCCTAGCTGGAGTTTTCCGTCATAGTCATTAGGTTTAGCGACATTGTCGTGAACCCATTTTTTTAGGAATGACATGGTCCAGCCTTATCCAAAGCATGCGGTTTCCTTCTAGTTTTGGTAATCACGAGAAGAATGTCCTCTCTTCAGGTCCAACACTAAGCTGAGTGGTGAAGACCACCTTGGAAGTCACCTTAGGAGTCTTTGTTAGAAGGAATGACTAGGCGGTGTAACCTTCCCATCTGTGGAGTAGGTAGAGATATTACTCCCTTGTACCCTTTTGGATTTCCGGGCCTTACGAAATTAGATCTAGAAATTAACTTCTTCAGTGAATAAAATCCCTGTTGGATCCAAGCGACCTAAATGAAGATCGTGATATAGTTGTTCTTTGTCTTGCATTCTCGTTAGTGAACCCTTTTGTCCCTCATAGATAAATGTCTTATCTTGGGTTTGTGAAAATTTAGTTCCTTGACCTTTCACGAAAGGATTATAGGGTAAATACTCTTTAACCTTAATCATACCTATAATAGAGATTGAAGCCCTAGGTGAAACTGGAATTAAGCTTAACCATGTGCTTCATTATATGTCAGACAAGTACTATCGTAACTCTTATGTTTAAAACGATAGTAAACATGAGACCCTAGTGCAACGCAAAGGTAAATCATCTAAGAGTAAAACCAAAGTTTGAGGTTAGGATTAATGTCAGCTGGAGTCCTTATGACTTAATTTAAACATCTTCTTGTGTTACAAAGAATATACTTTGCCTTGGTGTGACCAAACGTCGAGAAAACAAAAGATATACCTATAAAAATCAAATTTGGAATTTAACAAGCTATTGAACTATAATAACAATGGTAGAGAAATAAATTTAGTGTGAATCGAGGAACATTTTGGTGCAAAGCTGCCCTGTATCTATTATCTCCGTCAAATCCTTTCATTGCATTTTGGACATCAAGTCACTTTCGCTTGAGTTGTAAGGGTAAAACCATAGACATCAAATAAATGTTGGAGAAGAATATTTTTACATAACCATAGGATAATTAAGTACTTTGTATGCAATTTGATTTATGCCAAATATGTATGTCAGTTATGGAAATTTATATAAAGTTTAAGAAGCCAACTTGAGAAGGTCGAATTGTATTTTCAACCGTGGAATAAACTTAAGGAAATTTGGGTGGACAAACGAGAAAATTTATCCTTGCTCGTAATGTCCTTGGAATGTTAACTTTAACCAAAAATACATTTAAGGAAATGATGTGTTGTGGGTTCTCCGTTCCTGAAGCCATGTTCTTGTGGTTGGGTCTTTACTAGTAACCTTCCATTGGGAAAAGTGTAGCGTCAGCATGCCTATGTCATTTCGTGTGTCTATGTGAGTCGATGACTTATGTGATTGTTGCATGTGTGGCGAGTTCTGTACTTGAAGCCCATGTTGTGTTATGTGTAGTAAGCTTTGTAAGTAAAAAAATTATCCTGATATTTTTATAGTTGTTTTTGGGTATGTAAAACGTGGGCACTATAGTTAGAGGATGTTTTCATGATGCTTCATAACACATTTTAGGTCAAGCTGAAGAATATTTTGCAAGATATGTAAGTTTTGGTGAAACCAGGTGACTTAGAAGTGTGTTTTGAAGCAAAAGTGAACCTTCGATGCTGTCTGTGAGTTGTGTGCTTTTCATGAGAACTGAGATATTTAACATAAATTCTTATCTCAATTATTAAGATTTCACAAAAATAATGAGGTGGTTTTATTGTCACGTTTTTATGAACAATCGTTAATAAGGTAAAGTGGTTTGAAACCCTAACAAAACCCTAGCTAGGAGCATCTTAGAGAAAAGTGTGTATATATAGCCTATTTTGATTGGTTATGCAAAATTGATGATTGGATGTTGTAGAGGAATCTTCCATATTTCCAAAAAGGTATATTAGAGCATGTGACAATATGTGCCCCCACACGAAAATGATTGTTTCGAAGAGTTCCGGTTTAAGGCAAGCTTCTCAAAGAAGGTAAAGAAAAATTGGAATTTATGTTATCCATGGAGGTTATCTAGGTTTCCATGATAGTTTCAAGTCATGGTTGAGGTGAAAAGGGAAAAGTGTGCCCTATTTATGAAGAATGTTTTTGGGGTAGTTTGGAGCAGTCTGTGGTAAAATTAAAATTGTAGGAGCTACATGTAGAGTTAGGACTCCATTAAAGTTTTTGTGAATCTGGTTCATAGAAATTTCCAATGGTGTATCATACTTGATATTTGGACATGGTGTACAAAAGTTATGACTTATTCTTTGAGGGTCAAATATGGAGGATGTTTGTTCTAGCATGGTGCAAATGGATTCAAGAGGTAAAGTGATGATTATGGGTTGTTAAAGCTTGGTGATGGTTTATGAGTGCTTAAAAATCATGTATAAGTGTGGTCCATGCTTTGGTTAAGTGTGGAAATGTGTTTTGAGGTGATGGAGTGTGTCGGGCTCAATGTCAATTCTTGAGTCCTAAAAGGGTTAAGATGACTTTTACGAGAGAATAGCTTAGGCGAAGACCTTCCACTTGGAGTTGGATTGAGTTCTAGTATGTTATGAAAAGGTGATTGAGATATATTTCTAGTGGTATATTGTGTGTATCATGGTAATTTTATTTGATGGATCCTTCATGTCATTTTGTAGAGAAGAAGGTATTATGGATTTTCTCGGGTAGAAAGTTTGGGTTGGTCGAGGCACGAGATGAATTATTTGAATATTTATATCACCTTGAGAGTGAAGATTAATGAATTTTATTTCTATTGAAGGAACTTGGAGGTCTTGAAAGTGGCAACAAGTGGTGCAAACTAGTTGAGTTTGTAAAACAAGTTTCTGGGCAGCATGTTTTGGTGAAGAGGAAAGTTGTTGTGGTTTGAGAATATAGATGTTTCATGAGTTATAACTTGCATAGAATTGATGTACAGGTCTTGGAAATTCCATATAGTGGTCATATGCTATAGTTGAGGTTTTCTTGGATGATCTTGAGGCCCAAAGGTGAAGATAGGGCGCTGAAACAATTGATTTGAGAAGGATATGAGTCAGTGGGACCATTTAATGATTTATTTGATTGGTAAAAGTAAATTTAAAACAATTTATGCTGATTCTATGTCATAATAATCATATATGGTGAATTTGGGAGGTTTAATAAGCATGGTTTTGGTGTTAGTGGATTTTTCCCATTCTAGTGACGAGGTTTTGAGGCTCTTTTTGGTGCATGTATGAAGGTTTTTGGCATGGATGACCTATATGGGTCAATTGTGACCATTATAATTAAGTTATTTTCATTTTATTATGATGTATTGGTCAAATTAGTCATGAAGGAATGATCTCCCTTGGGTTAGAAGGAAGAGAAGACTATAAAGTGTTTTGAGTCCATTTGTGAGCTAGTTGTGCAAGGGGAAAAAGTGCGACCCAAGATGGAGAGTGTAAAAGGTTTGAAGGAATCAAGAGAGAGCCGAGGATGAATGAAAATGTATTAATATTGATGGATAAAATGTGTGTAAGGGTTTGTAGTCAAATTAGTCAATGAAATACCTAGAGAGAACAAGTTAAAGAAGGTGTGCTTGAGCAAGGGTTTGAAGTAATTTGGAGCTGAATTTTGAGATCAATATCATATGTGGTATCAACATATTTTTAGTGTTCATACTTCATTAGAATCTTGTGTGATGAGTGATATTCATGTAAGTCTCTTAGTGTGAGTAATATCAACAAGGGTTTAGGGGTTGGTGCTCCTTGTGGGGTTGGTGCCTCACTAAATAAATCTCTTGTGATGTGTAATATTCACTTGAGTCTTTGTTGTGTGTAATATCAATAAATTTTTCAAAGTGGGTTTTCTTCCCCTTGAGGGTTTCCCACTTATATCTTGTTTTATGGTGTTGCCTCTCTTGTTCATGGTTGATTGCATATATGTTATATAATGTTGTGCACACATTAATGGATGGTTAATTGATTATTGATTTAAGCGAGAAATCTGAAATTGAAATTAAGTTTGTAAGGACTGATTCACCCACCCCATATCAGTCCATTGTTGTTCTAAAAATTGGTATCGAGCACATGCTTGTGAAGAAAGTTTAGCAACTTGAAGGAGATCCTTTAAGAAATGGGCTAGTCTTTAGATGTTGAAAAACATTAAGGAAGAGGAATAAAGTAGCTCAATCAATGATTAATGCCTACCAAGATCAGATCAAGGATATGGAGATAGATCATGATCAATCCATCAAGGGTTTTAAATCTTAAGTGGAAATTATGTCTAAATCCTTAAAGGATAAAGAATAAGTTTGTTGCGGTATGAAGAAAAATTGAAAGCCCTTGTAGTCACAAAATCACACACTTACTATTACATTTATACCACCAAGTATGTTATTTTATATATGGATCTCATGTAATAAAAGTATTCACTAATGACCTATCCCCTAGTCATGTTGTCAGTTAGTCGGTTGTCATTGTTATTTGTCTGGTATAGTTGTTAATTGTCTATACAATTTTGGGCATCTTTTAGGGAGTCTTAGGTGTCATAATTTTCTTGATTGTCATATCCACTCCTATGTTGGAGTGCCTAGGGTTGCACTAGGGCACCCAGGGTGCCCTAGTCCGTGATTTTAGGTGCCCTAGTTTTCGTAACTCTTGGTTCTAATTTGTTTCTTCAAGGTTGGTCTTTGTTATTACCCATTCATTCCCCTAGGTAGTAGTTGGCATTTTGGGTCATTAGTGTCGAAATTTGAACAAGAGATCCCTATATAAACATAACATACTACATTATGGATGGACTATCATCTATCAAGGGAAGCTATCTACTAAGGAAAGGGACTACATTTGGGCATCTTCTACATCTACATCACACAAGCATAGGGGAAAGGGTTGTATTCATTCTATTCCATCCACCATTTTCATCTTTACATCTAGTTATTTTCCCCTACTTACATGCGTCATTGGCTATCAGCGCTTAGGGAACCATAAGCACAAAATTACACACATAAGCACACAAAACTACATTGGGTTTAGAATGTAGTGTAGCACTTAGTCATAAGTCCACCATTGTGGAAGCTAAGGTCAGTCGAACCCTTCATTTGCATATTTATTTTTAGGAATTGATGCTTTGTATGGGGTTTTATAGGTAGATCTTCATATCAGATTATTGGTGACATAAGCGAAGATATTACGACAATTTGTGTGAAAAATACAAAGACATTACAAGGACTTAATAACACTTGTCATAACTAGATCCTAAGCATTTTTACGACCAGGGCACCCGGTTCTCTCTCGGGCACCCCAATTCAGTCAAATCCCCAACTTATGTAGTTTAGAACAACATCTTCACATCCAATCCAACCCGCACATCAGCCTATCCAGGTCCAACACACAACAAGGTAAGTTATATTCAGGTAAGTACCTTATCCCTTCTATCTCATTTGTTTTCACTTCATTTAATATAAAAAAAAAAGTATTTGACAATAGCATTTCAATTCATACTATCTATTCCATTACTATTTCTATTTAGATTAACTTAGAATAGGATAAAATCCAAATTTTAGTTAATCATTTTGGTGAACCTATCTTTTCGAATAGTTTTCCCTAGGATCCAATCAAACCCTAATGGCTAAAATTCCCTCATCTTCTTCACCTATCATGTCTCACTTTAGTGTTAATCCTATTTATGATGAGGTTGTTATAGCTGAACTCAAGGCTCTATATAGTGTTCCGCTTGCTACACCTTCTCACATTAAAAAACTCTTAGATGGTCAACAACATGTGCCTACTAGTTTTACAGATTATCCTATAGGAATTATCATTGTTGATGATCCTATTGTATTTACTCATTGTACATTATGCCATACGATCACTGTGATCCTCCTTCTGACCTTTCAGAAGAAACTTTAGATGATTCCCTTATCGATTACTTACTAGGTATTGACAATCATTCACACATCCACATTGATTCTTCTACTGATTCTCCAACCCTTGACATCATTCCCTCTCATGACTCTACATCTTATGACATTGCTTCTCATGATGCATCCCCTCCTAATTTGCAAACTCCTTTATATTATGTTGATGATCCTATTGATAACATTCTCAGCAATACCCTTACCTCGGAATCTCTATTAGGTAATGGTGAACCATTTGCTAGATCATGATTCTCCTTATTTCCATACTGTAGAATGTGTCTCACCTACTCCATTGCTATCTTCCCTTGAGGTCGTATCTAATCCTACGCATGAGTCACCACCATCAGTTACTTCTTCTTCTCCTACTAGTTCATCCCCTCTTACTAATTCACCTATGCCTCTTAGTACATCTTCTACACCGGTCTCCTCACCAGTTGCTTCACTTATTATGGAGGCTTGTGATGCTAGTCAGACTATTACCATGGATATTCCACCTATATCGCATGTTATACCTCCTTGAAACCTACCATTAGTGTTCCTTTAGCATCAGATCCTTCTCCATCACCTTTGATTATCCCTATGATCACTCACTGATGGTAAAATACAACCATTTAATACATTATTGCCATCTTCCACTATTCCTTCACATGAAATCATCTCTCTCATGCATGTAGTAGGTCAGATTCAATCAAAAGTTCACTCTCTTACCTTAGAAAGTAGGTATTATTACACTTCTATTGATAATAACTCATTACATGGTAACCCTCTCCCTAAGAAGATTCATAACTCAGATTTCCCTAAGGACTTTATCATGCCTACTTTCACTTGTTTTGATGGTATTGGTGACCCTCATGCTCATCTTTTACATTACCACTCACTTATGGCCTCATATTCCAATGATAGATTATTACTTAAGGCCTTCTGATATAGTCTTATTGACGAGGCATTACAGTGGTACACCCATCTACCTTTTGGGTCTATTAGTACTTTCTATGATATGGAGGATGCTTTCCTCCATTGTTTTATCATTAACAATAACCCTAAAGTCACTTATGATCACATACCTACTTTACATCAAGGCTCCTCTGAACCTATTAAAGATTATATATTACGATTCAATGCTTGCATACATCAGCTTATATTCCAACCTATTGACTTAGAGAAGCAATTCATTTTTGTCGTGGCCTAATTCCTCCACTTAAGCAAAGATTACAATATGATACATGCAAGTCATTCATTCTCCTGTGTTATAAAGTTATTGACCTAGAAAAATATCTTCTCTCATCACATGTCATTGAGCCTACACATGTTTCTTTGGCCATTTCTTCCTCTAGCCCTCCACCCACGCCTCTGGTTGAGCATCCAAAGTAATCTCCACCTTTGCCTCACATACAAAACAAACAAGCTCAACCCAATCCACCACCAAAGTGTACTTCTTCTCTAGCTCCATGGCAAGCTACTACTCCTACCACTCCACCTAGGTCGCGTGAGCCTTTACATTTCTCTCCTCACGCTCGACCACATGATGTGTTGCATGTTTTACTTAATGAGTGATTAATTCTCCTACCCTCCAACCAACATCATCCACAACATCGGTTACAACGTCAACATGACCAACCTTATTACAACTATCATTGCATAAATGGCCATAGGGATAATGATTGTCTTTCCCTTAAAGATAGGTTACAACAATTAGAGGATAAGGGCATCATCTCCTTTGGTTCTCGCCCACATGAGTGATCCATATCTCCTCTACCTCAACATAGAGAGTTTCTACTATGATTGAGTCTTCTCCTACATATGATGCTTCGGCTATGATGTATCCACCATAGTCTACTATTCATACACATTCTCCACCACATCCATCACATTCATTGCATCCACCTCACCCATATGACATTCAATTTGGCACATATTCACATGTTTCTCCCATTCCACATGCTTCCACCGCTTCACCATCTAGGTCTTTGGTAGGTGATTTATATCACCTTACCCCGATGATGCACTTGTGTTATTATAGTTCTTACACGACTATTGAGGGATAAGTTTTAAGAACCTTTCATCATGTACTTTGTTGTTTCATCTAGCGCACTCAATCATTTCCCGATGAAAAAATCTTTCTTACATGGCTCATACTTGACTAATGAGGGGTATTAATTACATGAGCCTCTTCATTCCCACACTGGGGGGCATCACTAATCCTCCCACTTTCACCATATTAACATATTACGATTATATTCAATTTTCATCCATTCATTATGACACATTAATTTTACTATAATACAATTTCTTTATCTTTTAATCTATTTTACTATCATTCATTACGCGCTATATACTACACGTTCATCCATCACATTACATTTATTATCTATTATCATCATTCACCATACACATTTTCTCTACCATTACCAACATTATAATGCACATCTACAATAATCACACATGAACACTATACAACACATTACATGTACTAGGACAATAACCATAGAATCATACATCATCAATCACATTACGACATCAATAGATAACAACATTAGTTCATCATATATCAATAACACGTGTCCATACATATACGGTAAGTATAATCATCATAGAAAAACATAGCTCATAACGGGAGGCAAAGTCCCCACATCATATAATATAGTCCCGATTAAACATCATCATCACTATTGATCTTGTGTACAATAAGATCCCTAGAAATGGATACCTATCCACCAATGTGACGTGCCATTTGTTTGTGGCCCGATACCGCTTAACCTACCTCCACAAAAATTCATCTCTATAAACTACTCTAAGAACTAACGTTGTAAATATACGTACCACATAAAAACATCACGGGCAAGGGACCACCCCTACCACCTCTTGAGCTTGGACGAGTCTCCTCGTGTGCCTCGTCCCTCTTTCCAAATAACACAATACATGTCACCACTACTATGGCTAATGGCTCAAATAGATGGGCATGCTTTCCTGCAATATCATCCACCTGCTCAAATATACCTCCACAAAACACATCAGTTGACACATTCCACATGAATGTGCGGATGGATGTGTCCACAATCAATGACCAATAGGCATCCCTACACACAAAATAATATAATGCGTTAGATAACCATATACACCAACATAGTCAAACCATTAAATACAAAATGTGCACATATAAATACTCATGCTCCACAATGACTACTACTATTATAGGATCAGGGACATGTGCTTCTCCCTCTCCCCTCCTCCAGGTGGTAACTCTATTGGACCTATAAATAATGAATACACAATACCCATTGATGAGTTTCCCACCATGCATAGTACTCCTTGGTGCAACCCAAATCATCTCCATCAATAGTGACTATCTTTGGATCTACCTCACCTAGCCCCGATGACACTAACTTCTTGGCCATGGGCCTTGGCCTAGCCCCAACTCTCTAGGTGTTCTAATAGCTCTCAACCATATATATGTCTTTGGGGGCACATCCTAAGTCATGAAAAATGTCGTGACACCCTCTCAACCTGGAAAAGCTCCGCCACACCTAGAAAGTAGTCCTCTAACCACATAGTCCTCCGAATACATCACAAATTTATAGCATCCTCGGGCCATCCCCATAGTAGTCACGTGTATGACCTCCATATAATCGCCTCGGGCCTCGTCTTATCTATAAGATCCTTGTAGGTATCCATGTCCATCTTACTACCACAAATATCAACCCATCATCACACATATATCTCTAGCCTAGCCCACTCCCTTGAGGACCTACACTGGGTGAACACAACTATATGCTCATATGCTCACACATGCAACAATGTGGTGGCTTCTATCTCTCCACCATGCTCATCCGCATAAATTGATATAGATATCTATATAGGTGGGCTAACGCACATCGTGCCCACACATATCTAGTACCCCCTCCTCTATCCATCGACATATGTCATGTATCTTATATAAGATACCTACGCCTCCTCCCTCCACAACTATACACAATGCAATCACAAATGTTATGAAATTCTACAAGCATGGAACACGGACCACAATATAACATCTAAAATAATATGGGCCTCAAAGTAGGTGATCTAGTCCCCATAAAATACCATCTTTCGGCTCACATCTGCCACTCTATATTGGTCATTGGCATAACTCATACTCTCTCCCCCACAACTAGAAATTACAGTATGCGATATACATCCTCTAACGTCACAGTCATCTCCCTCATAGGTAACCAGAATGTACATGTATCCACACAACATCTCTCACATAGGGCGGTCAACATGGTTATATTATGGGGCACATCCCCCATCCGTGTTATGTGTTGTAGGCCAACATAGTCTATCACATCCCAATCCTCATTTGGTAACCCCAATCCAAGCAACGTACTCATATGATGCCCACCATGAAACTCCCTCGAGTGGATTTCCCTCTACACACCATAAAACAAACAACAAATAGAGTGTTAGAAAACATTATAAGACTAAATACACTCGGTTATCATATTTATGGGCGCTCCTATCCCAGGGGTCACTAGCGCCTTTACCGCTCTTGTCTAGGTCTCAAACGTCAAGAAAATAAAAAATCTCCAATTTGCAAAAATTCAACCAAGACGACTACTACACCATACATTTTCTGAAAAACAATGCACTTACCAACTCCATGGTCATACGCGATGCTATGATAGTTGCCACCCTCTCAAACCGATTAGGATGCACTGCTCTCACTTGTGGCATTTTCACCCACTTCATACTCACTCTCACAATCACGTATGAAACAAATGAACTAACTAATTTTTTTTTCACTTTACTATTTATAGTTACTTCTCATCACTTACTTTCCTATAGTCCTTATTTCACTCTTATTTCTACAACTAATACATGCTACACCATTTTTATCATATCTTGAGCGCTTCTACTCGATTTGCACCTGTTTTGGCACCCTATTTGTGGCATTCTTTTTATAATTCTACCTAACAATGTATTAAATGGATTTTGAGCATATTATCTCTCAACAACATGTCTTCAAGTCAATTTATATACATTTTTGATATTTTTACCACTTTATATCTATTTTAGGCTTACTTTTAGCTTAGTGTTCGTTCTTTCCATCACCCCCCTTTTTGCGAAAGGGGGCATATCATTGGGGTCATCCTATAATTCCCCTTACATTACATGCAATCAGTCAAAATTACCAACTCACCATTTTTCAAACATTTACTAATTCACTACGTGACAATTCACCATTAATTCCCCCTAATGACCTAATTTGGGGAAACAAACATACAATTCTTCTATACGATATTTCATCACTTCCCCCTAATGACCTAACTTGGGGAAACAAGCGATTAAAAATATTTTCATGTGACATTTCACCAATTTATATCAACTTCCCCTAATGACCTAACTTGGGGGAAACTTACATAAAATCTCTCCACGAGTAACCAATCAAACAATCGATTAATCAATCAATTAACACGCATTCAAAATTGCTAACAAATTGACATCATTCAATTGATATGAGTTCAACACAATTGGCCTCCCTAATGACCTAACTTGGGAGTTACGTACGACCTCCCAAATGACCTAACTTGGGAGATTAAATTCATCACTTTTTCCAAATGACCTAACGTGTGAAGTTATTCTACATTTTCATTTGCTTCAGATGACCTAACGTGGAAGCCATTATACATTTCACATTCACTTCTAGATGACCTAACTTGGAAGCTATCACATTGCGGTGACACCTGTGGAGTGGGGAAAGAGTGCCTTCCCTATATCACTACTATATGGGTCATGTGTTTGATCGAAATCATTTGGATCCAAAAACCACAAAAATTTGATCTAAGTTCATCTGCTCAGTGGCTAGATCTTGAGGATGTAGTTAAAATTTGGAGAATAACACACTTTTCTCGCCTACACTCTTCCTTTGGTAACATGACACCCAAATCCTCCGATCACTCACTTGTATACAAGTGTTGAGTTAGGAACCGATCACTCCCCTACCTACCTAATTGTCATTATACTATGTTCAAAATCATCTCGCATTTCTATCACCACTCTTATTTGGTGCACTTCACCACGGCGATACACTTTTCGTTATGTTGCATGGATCAACACATTACCATGGTTTGACATGCTATATGGTTCTTTTGGCATGCTTCTACTACACATCATGCATGCGATTCTACTACAACATGGGCTTCTATGACTTCTTCTCGGTATGCATCTCTATCTACTTTATGTTACCGAGCTTTCCACTCACCAACATAAAGTGGGGGAAAATGTAGTCACAAAATCACGCACTTAATATTACATTTATACCACCAAGTATGTTATTTTATATATGGATCTCGTGTAATAAAAGTATTCACTAATGACCTATCCCCTAGTCATGTTGTCAGTTATTCGGTCATCATAGTTATTTTTACTCGTATAGTCATCAATTATCTATATAGTTCTTGGCATCGTTTGGGAGTCTTAGGTGTCGTAATTTGCTTGATTGTCATCTCTAGTCCTATGTTGGGGAACCTAGGGTTGCATTGGGGTGTCGGTTTGTGATTTTAGGCTCCCTGGTTTCCATAACTCTTGGTTCTAATTTATTTCTTCAAGGTCGGTCTTTGTTATTACCTCGTTCATTCCCTAGGTAGTAGTCAACATTTTGGGTCATTAGTGTCGAAATTTAAACAAGATATCCCTATATAAACATAACATACTCACTACATTATGGGCGGACTATCATCTATCAAGGGTGGCTATCTACTAAGGAATGGGACTGCATTTTGGCATATTCTACATCTACATCACACAAGCATAGGGGGTGTAGACACCAAAATTGGGTCATAATTCCATTAAAACCCCGTCAATTAAATTAACCATATCCTACCCATTCATATCCCCTAGTGCACATGTTAATTAAATTAATTATCTTAATTAAATTAATTAATATCCTCACTTAACCACCTCACCTAGCCAACTCACCTAGCCACCTCACTCAAATGACCCACTCAAACCTCATTAATGACCTAAGACCAAGTCTAAGCTTATCCTAACCAACTAGGACTTAGTCTAAACCTAGACTTAACTCCTATTAACAAACCTAAAAGGACTCTTACTCATCCTTTCATGATCTATCACTCAAGACTCGGATAAAGATTGGAGACCACACAAAAATAACAACAATCAGGCTATTTTTGGCCAACCTAGATATTCCCACCTTGATGACACCCCGATTATATCTCAACTAAGCTGGTCACCTAACCATCATTGGTTAGGTTAAATACATTTCCAAAAGCCTTTTCCTAGGTTGGTCATTCGATTCAGGATCTCATATGAACAGAGACTTGGAGCACTCAAAATTTCTAAAGCACTTAGGAAAAGGAAAATATATGGGAGCACTACCAACAACCATTGGCATTCATCATCTTCTTCACGATCATGGATTCACATAGAGAAGCACAGAGGTTTAAACTTCCGTGACATGAACACAACTTCTCTTCTCTCTAGATCTCTACCATCACCATCCTCATCACTGTATTCTTAAAACTTGCTCTTCAGTAAGTACCTAATATCTCTTCATTTACCTCTGTTTGTTTTTAGTAAGATTTATTATTCATCTCAATAATTTATCTTTCTTCATGTCCGTATACACCCTTCTTCCCACCAACTTATCACCTTACCATACCTAGACCTTCCACCTATCTTCCCCTATCCTAATCATCTTTGAACCTTTTAGACCATTTCACGACCTCACCCTCACCATTTCCAACCTTTGTGCAATCACAGAGAGTCTGAAAGACCATTTCTAGGAAGTTTTTGCTAATTTCCCCTACAAGTTTGGTTAGCCAACCGACGTCAATCGTTCGCCTAACCGAGAATCGGTCACACAAATCGAGGCTAGTTACTATGTATGGCAATAAAGCTCGGTCCAACGAGATAATACCT
Source organism: Taxus wallichiana var. yunnanensis (assembly GCA_018340775.1). Lineage (NCBI taxonomy): Eukaryota > Viridiplantae > Streptophyta > Pinopsida > Cupressales > Taxaceae > Taxus > Taxus wallichiana. The sequence goes on along the minus strand of CM031240.1, from coordinate 809,208,637 downwards.
ATTTCCTAACAACCCATAATCACTTGTATCCTTTACCAAACCCTATCCAAAGCTTGTACCATACCTGCAACCCAATACCATCCCGCCACCTAACCCCTTTTGGCCTCAAACAACATTTTGAACAACTTTTCTTATTGTTTTGGACAAGATACCTAAATTTCTTCAATTACAATAGGATCTTTATTTCATGCATATTTTGAATAGCATTAATACTGTTATATAAAAGTGGATTGACAACCTATTCAAGAAGCATCACGCTTCTCGGATGTAGCTTCCACTAGGAAGTCCACTCATTTTTTGTTTAAATCTACCGGTGATATTGTTTTGCATTTTACGGGTAGTTTCTAGAAAAAAAGGGATGTCTCACAATCAACTTGGACCTGGAAATCATAACACGCGCACAACCTTCGATTGACATCACAAACATGTATTCCTCCTTGGCCTTCAACCCTTATCTATTTCATTAAGTTTTTAAGCATCCGGTGAAACATTTTGGCACACCTAGTGGGACCCATCCGAGGTTCCTTGCATTTATTCATTCTTAGGGAATTTTTGTATGTTTGTTCTGTTCAAAAGGAAGTTAACATTAAATTCTCTCCTTGGAAATATTCTCTTTCTTCTTTTTGTCTCAAGTGACATTTATATTTTGGGACTAAAAAGAATCATTCTTTTTCTTCTTGCATCTGCATTATTGAAGGTCATTCTCTTTCCTATTCGCTCTTTGTTTACATTGAATATCACATTTCGATTTGGGTTCTAAAATACTTGCATTTCATACTTTTATGCTTGCATTTTTAGCTCACATTAAAATTGAGGGCAACCTATATGCTAGAAGTCATGCCCAGCTGATGGTTGACATAATTGAATCATAGAGCACTTTCTCTTCTCTCTCTTTTCCAAACTGCATAAATATAAATTCACACATCTTCTTAAACAACACCTTACCTAGAAGAAGTTGTCAACGATGAAACAATAAGAGGATTTATAGTGGGCACCCAGCTGGTTTCTCTATCCATTCTTTAACTCAGAGAAAGGAGTGTCCCCACCAAAACATAACCTAAAACCACCCTTAGATCTTGCCTATTCATAGGACACTGTATGCACCTAAAATTACATGTGCTACATTGTCGGAAAACGGTTACAAAAGTCCCCAATGATGATTCAAAATCCTTTCAAGAAGGTGTTCGAGCTCCAAAACCCATTCGTAGTGTATATTTTTAGCCTAGATGGCCTTACCTAAATTTTCCATGCATTTTTCCATCTCCCACCTCTTTCTATGCTTGTTTTGGCCTTTAGTGCTAGGACCGCCGCCCTACTTGAGTGACGGTTCTCAAACCGCCACCAGTTGTAGGGCGGCCTTCTGAAACCACCGCCCTACATAGGGCGGTGATCTTGTCCACTTTTTCCAGATTCTTCATGTGTGTTTCAACATGCGACGATTCACTTAAGTTTGCTTTTAGAACGCATCCGTGAGCCAAATTGGATAAAAATAGCTTTGTTTTCTTGGTTCTCCTTACTCCTATTTTAAATAAGATTTAATTAGTTGGAACTACCTCTTCTTGCCTTGTGCATGAAGTAAGCTACTAGTCTTCATTCCTATATATTCCATGCTTGTATTCAAGCAAAAGGCTTGATATTTTTGTATCTTGCATTGTATTGCTCTTCACGATGTTGCTTAGGAATTGCATAGCCAATATATGATCTCTTGTGCTATCTCTCTTCTACTCTTTTTAAATGGAATACCATCAAGCTGCCATTGCTCAAGTGCCATCCTCCTGCTGTTGTTCTTGCATTCCCAATCCCTTGGAATCACATGAACACTCAGATAAAGAAAGGAACATACTGAGGGGAAAAATTACTACACAAATGGATTTACCTCTGTTCTGTGAATTCAAGGTTGGATTTGTTGTTTGATTTCCTTCATTCTTGCAATTTATTATTGTTACATCATATCAAATAGAGTATAAATCAATTTCCTTTCATTTTCAAGTAATTAGTTAATTTCCAAGAGGGTTTAAATAATTAATAATAGCTCCCAGTGACAGATCCTCTTCTTCCCATCCTGTGGATTTGAAGGAGAGAATATTTGTAGGAGGTTGTCTACATATCATAGATCATTTGGAAAAGTTATTGTTTTAAGTTAGTTTAGTTTCAATACACTCAACACACATGAATAACTACACCAGGTTATCTCGTTTGTTTAGTTTTAGTGTAGAAGTAGATTTGATTATTTAGGAATAAAATAAATTTTTGTTTGTAATTGTAATATTTTAGTTTTGTGATTTGTTTAGATTAGTTTCCTTTCAAAAGTAGCATAGATTTTTAATTTCATTTAGTTTATATGGACACTTCAAACTAGTTTAGCACTTAGATCTCGAGTTAGGTAAACAAACCATAGGGAATTTATGCTATCCGTTCATAGCCTCTAAATCTCCCCTTTGCCAACTCAACTACCAGGAGATCACACTACCAGATCTTAGTCACTGATCCTCCTATAGTTAGCCACACTCATTCAACATCGGGCCGCTTGCACAACCTCGGGGGGTCGAGTGTGGTTGAAGATCACGTGTTCATTTTCATCTGCATGAGACACCTTTCCAACCAAAAACTATGTTTTGTACACAAGTCAGTCTTAAATAGCATAAGCTAAAACATAAAAATTCACTTATAGGATTTCATGTTTTTCTTAGCTTTTTCTTGAGTTGTGTTTTGAGTTGTGAGGTCACGTTCTTCATTTTCTTCTTCCTTTCACACTCTGCCATCATAGTTGGTGTATTCCACTATTTCTGAGTGTGTCAGGGTCCATTACTATCATACTCAGGTTTCTGGGTTGATATTCCATCTGATTTAATTCAAAAAATCATTTTTTCTTCATTTTTTCAAATTTCATAGTAAGGTGGCAAGTCCGGTGACCATCGTCGGTTACATATATGATGTCATTGGTTTACCTAACCGTTATTGGTTTCCAAATTTTTGGTCAATTTTACCAAAAACAACACTCATCACATCTTCTATTCTTTTTGAAGTTCTTAGGACATCATCATACCCCCAAAATTTTAAAATCATAGTCAAATACAACTTCTTTACTTCATTTTCATCAATTTTTTGCCTCATTTGTAAAATGTTGATTTCCCACGATTAACAATTCAGATACCACCCTAACCATCATCGGTCACCCTATCATCATCGCCATTTACCGTAACCATTGTCATGTTCTATGTTTTGATTTTAATTAAAACAACGACTAGTTTCACCTCCCGGAATCTATTTTTCTCCATTTTATTGTTGTTTTGTGTCATTTATAGAGAGCAAATTACTAGGTTTACTCTAACTCACATGGTTTTGACTTGTAGTCAATCAATGCCCTTGTATTTCACGCTAGCCTTCAGCCACTTCCGCCTAGCCCATCGCCACCTTCTATCTTATCGCATATGGATCCAACTTAGCCCATTACTATTAGTACTAGCAATGAGGAGTTCGTAAGACTCCTTGACCAAAATCCCACTGCCCTACAACACTATCTCGCCCACTCATCTACCCAAGACTCATAAGAAAAAATGGTATATGGCATGCCCGTGTCTATCCCTCCTGCCCTTGCCCCCACTTCCGCATCAACTACCACTAGCTTGACATTACCTTCATCCACCTTACCACATGTGGTGTCTCAACTAGACCCCACATCCTCTATAATGTTATTGCACCTATGACATCTGTCGCACCCATGGTGTCAACTATTCCTTTATCATCCACCTTGAGCATAGCCCCATCTGCACCCTTTACCTCATATGTATCAGTTACATCGTAATCACCCATGGTTTTGGCAACCCATACCCCATTCTAAAACCTCATCCTTTCCATCCTGTAGTCCCTACCCCAATTACCACAAGAGTTGTTACGAATACCCCACCTACTTATACATATCACCAAAAACCCCCAATCTCATCTATTTCCTATTTGGGATACCTTCCGTATGCATCTATTCCCCCTTTGCAGTTCTCATACTCGGCACCACCATATACTGGGATGTCATCCACATCATACATTCATCATCAACCTCCTTATACTCTGGGGGTGCCCAATCATCACAACCCACCAATGACCTTATTAAAATGATGATGGAAAAGATGCAAACATTAGAAGCATCAGTTTTGGCTCATTTTGACCCCACTCGTCCTATCTTTGACATGGTACAAGGAACATGACTATTGTAACTATCATCGCGTAAAAGGCCATAGCGATGGTAATTGTATAACCTTCAAGAAAATTGTCTAGGAAATGTTAGATAATGGAGATCTCATCTCGACAACCCGAACGCACCTGAAAATCAAAATTTACATATCTTCAAGAAGTCATTCCCTAACCATACTCCATCATCAAACCAAACCGGTGAACCTTCAACTAATGATAGTAATGTCCTGTGAGGTCCATGTTGTGAATATCTTACTGTACCACCCTTCCAAAATTTCCTCCTATCCCCTCTATCAAGAAGATTCTAGCACGAGCTCCTCTACCCATGGAGGAACCTACTTCCTCTACTCCTTCACCTTCATCTCCTCCTTCACCCATGGAGGAGTCCACAATTTCTGCCAATTTTGGTTCACCACTTACCTCGTAACCTAATGAACAACCAACAAGTATTAACTCTCCTACCCACGAGAGAGTTATCCTCACTTTCTTCTCCATTGAAAGAGGAAACTATCTCATCCCAACTGTCATCTCCCCTACCCATAGGGGATCCTTTAGACGCACCATTTCTTGTTGGGGACAATTTCCCATTAGCATTCCAGGATCCCATTGATATGCTCTCGGCTCTCTTACCCATAGAGTCCAAAGCCAACTAGTTCCCTGTCTCATAAACATATTTTATAGGGATTGCTACTAAGCCAATGTCATCTTCTCTTACAACAGTGCCATTTTCACGCTTGGCTGGCTGATTGGATTACGTTGATAATTCATGCTTTGGGGATGCCTTTGGCTACCCTTTTCAACCCAAATGTAAGTGTCACCTACGGATACTGCCATGATCTATCCGAAGGTATTTCAAGGAACCCAATCAACCATGACCATGCCTGTTGAAATGACCTCTTCTTCATCACCCTCACCTACATCCAAACCTTTACCAATAACTAAACTTGTTCCTATGCCTAAGAACCTACCTGTATCCACACCTTCCCCTACATCTAGACCCATCACTACCTTGGGTGTCATGCCGACATCAAGCCTAGTCCACCCGCCCATCAAGTTGGATTTAGCCACATCTTCCCAAGCTCGTGCAAAAACCAATCCTGCACCTAAAAAGAAGACCCAAATTTTTAGGCCGCACACTAGTTTCACCCACCACGCCTTTGTCACCTTCACCCTTCCGTCTATCCTAGGGCCTCACCCATTGACCTTGGCCAAGAAACTACCTATCCAAGGAAAATAAAAGTGTCTGCAACCCGCCTCTTCATCACAATCCTTTATTACACCCAACCTATCAGCACAACGTACACCTTTGCCATTACCCACATCTTTCTTACCACCTATACCCCCACCACTTATAGTAACAACATCAGTACCTATGATATTTCCTTCTCTTCAACCCATACCTTCTACCTTGCCTCCACCAGTAACCTTCACTGCACCTCCTTTATCACCTTGGCTAACTCGTCCTTTGCCACCATCCGCTTTCCCCTCTACATCACGTATGCCTCCTTCACCTTTACCTAGGAAGGTGCAACCTAAATTGAAAAACCCACTACCCTCCAAGGAGGTAGTTAAGCCTACAACACCTTCTATTGCTAGTTCGTTTACTACGCCTCTACTCAAGAAGGTACATCCCAAGCCTAAAATAATACCACCTACCAAACCGGTGGTCAAACCTATCCCATCTCCAATTCCACCTCTGTAGTACCTCACACATCACAATCACCTACACTTCAATCCAGACCCACACTCACCTCACATTGCGATCCATTGGTAAGGTCTTATGCCAACATTCTAGCTAACCTTTTACAGAGATCTTCGTCATCACATTTCTACCCCTTAGACCTTACGACCCACTCAAGCCCAAACAAAATGGTTTTATGATACTAAAATTTGTGCCTACCATCGTGTGTCAGGACATGATGTAGAAAATTATAAGGCTCTAAAAATTGTTCTTCTCCAACTTTGTCCTCCTGAACAAAACTTTGATGATGATGATCTTCTAGATGAGGACCCAGTTCCACCTCCACCTATCACTACACATCCTCGCCCACTACCTATTTAGCGACCTGCACCACCACCTCCACATATCACTACACATCCTCGCCCACTACCTATTTAGCGACCTGCACCACCACCTCCACAACCCTTTTATCCACCTCAAAATTCGAGATCAATATGGTCCATATAGGAGAGCTAGCCAAAACCCCACCAAAATGCTAGTGCGCCCTACTCATTTCATAAGGTTCTTACCCTGCACTAGGTTTTTGTCCATCATGTCATTATACTTTTCTTGACACACCTTCTCCATCCACCTCTCTTCCTCAGATTAACATGATCCAAGTTTCCACTCGCGCCCAGAAAGACAAAGGAAAGGAGAAAGCAACTAGCCCATCTGCCAATCCTGTGCCCAACATACCATCTACACCTACACCAAAAATCACCATTTGGGGACCCACATATCCTATTTTTTATGGTGTCTCCCATCATACAATGATAAAACAATTGCACCAATCCCCTCTAAAAATGTCTTTGTATGACCTTGTTCAAACTTGAATCCCATCGATAGGCCCTCATGGAGGTTCTGCAATCCATCGAGGTTTTACCTAACATGACCCGACACTTGTGGCCTCCATTCTCACCCCTCACCATGTATCTTCTCTCACCAATTCATCCCCTTCCTCTACACCCACCACTACTCACCAAGTAGTCTCCCTCAGTTTCTCTAATGATGAGATTATACCTCTCAATCAGATGATCTTGATCCCACCCTTTTCATCTCAATTTATATCGATAATATACACATTCGACGCATTATGATCGATGGCGGTACCATCATCAACATCATATCCTCCCATATGTATAATCAAATGTGTATCCCTTTAAATTACATGCATAATAACCCAATTATGCTACGTTCATTCAATGACGCCATCACTTCCACTCTCGACACCATCATCCTCCACATTTGTGTGGGCCCCCATACCATTCCAAAACTATTCTATGTCTTAGAGGGGAGTTCCAGTATAACTTGTTGTTTGGATGACCTTGGATCTGTGTCATGGGTTGTGTTCCTTCAACCTTACATCGTTGTGTAAAATTTGAACATGAAGGACATAACTATACCATCCCCACTAACCCTTCGTCATTCAAAACCTATAACATGTTGTACTGACCTAATGATGTCCTTGTACCAATTAAGGCATCTACTACTATCACCACTTCTCCTTCACCCACAAACCCATCCACCGATGTTGTTGCTACCTTTTCCGCACCTACCTCCTCTATTCCCACTTTGCCACCATAGCCTCTCTGTGACCCATCCGCTAACCCATCTACTTCTCAACCGACCAATGCTTCTTCTTCCCAATCACCTAGTGATTCATCTATTCCCGCTACCCATATACCAACTACCGATCCCTTAGAAGTGTTTTTCAACGTCTCACTCTGGGGGAGTACCACTTGTAAAACATCGACACATTCCTTACTCCTCAAGATTATGGTAACCTTTTCCAACATCCTCTATTATGATATAGGTAGGAGGTTTTCCTTATGGTCCTCCTCACCTTCATACAAAATTAACCTATGGGGACTTGATACTTCTACCTACTCACCTGAGCCACCTTCCCAAATATGACCATTTTCTTCTGACCTTCAATCCCTCACCAACCACCACTTCGCCCACACTTTCCTCCACCATTGTGCATGGAAAGGCTTTGGCTTTGGGTTCTACTGAACAAGGCCGCCATACTATCATCCGTGTACCACACGTAAACACAATAACCATAATGGTATTGGATTTTCCAAACCATCTTTCAAGAAATCCTACGTCGAACTCATTGAGGATGAAAACCTTCTTCACCCCATCTATTAACTTCACCTCCTTCACCCCATAGAGTCTATGGATCGGAATCCATTCCTCCTATTTTTTTTTCATAAACACCATTTCCTTGGGACCTCTGACTTATCAATGCGATGGTGAGGCTCCCTCTTCCTTTCCCTTCCTGTATCCGACATGATCGATGATGATAAACTTTCTATTAACGTCATTCAATGTTAGGACGATGAGTCTATTCTCACCTACCTTGGTGTGGAGGATCCTTATATTCATCGGTCATTGCCTTCTGAGACACAAATCATGTTAAATGAATCAACCATGAAAATCAATATTAACACTTAGGATGATTCACACATTCTAAAGATAGGTCAATCTTTAGATGTTTCGAACATGAAGATTTTAACTCATTCCTCTGAGATCATAACAATCCTTTTTTTGGTCCTACGATGATATGTCCAGTATTGACCCAAACATTGTGGTCTAGAATATCGTAACTATTCTTGAAGGAAAACATGCAAAATAGAAGCTGCGAAAAATGCATCCTCACATTTCCCTTCTTGTCAAAGAAGAAATTCAGTGCCTTCTCTCGGTTTCCTTCATCCTACCCATTGATTATCCCCAATGGATCTCTAACATCATTCATGTCACAAAAGTGATAGGAGGACTCCACATATGCATGGATTTCCATGACCTTAATTTAGCCTACCCTAAAGATGACTTTCCTCTACCTAGTATAGACCAACTAGTTGATCTCACCGCCGGCCATGAGATGTTATCACTCATGGACAGATTCTCGGGTTATAACCAAATATTTACTTGCCTGGAAGATAAACACAAAACCGCCTTCATCACTCCTTGGGGACCTTTTTCTATCGATTCATGCCCTTTGGCCTTAAAAACGTTGGTGCTACATATCAGCGGGCTATGACTTATATATTTCATGACATCATGCATCACATATTGGAAGATTATGTAGATGACCTTCTTTCCAAATCCAAACATCGAGTCAAACACCTTACAGTCCTTAAGGTCATTTTTGACCGTCTCATCAAGTATTGTGTTTTCCTTTAACCTAAGAAGTGTGTCTTCGCTGTCCTCTCAGGAAAAATCCTTGGTTTTATCATTTCTTTGCATGGCATAGAATTCAATCCCGCTAAAATCAAGGCTATTCTCAAAATGCCTCCACCTACTAACCTTCACCAACTACGTAGTTTACAAGGCAAGTTGTAGTCTATTCATCATTTTATTTCGTAGCTTTCCGACCGTTGCCACCCCTTTCATCATCTCCTCAAAAAGGACGTCTCCTTCAAATGGGATGATGAATGTCACAAATCCTTTGAGGCCTTAAAATAATACCTCCTCCAACCACCTGTACTCATTCCTCCTAAGGATGACCAACCATTTTACCTTTACATTTTTTGTTATGGATCATTCCTTGGGAGCCATGCTTGCTCATCAATGACGATCAACACAGGGAGCAAGGGTTTATTAAATAAGTCGTACGCTTTTGGATTATGAAACTTGATACACCCACGCCAAAAAATCTATTTAGCATTAGTTTTTGTCACTAATAAATTTCGCCATTACCTACTTAACCAAATTTTTGTTGTTGTCATCAATAAAAACCCCTTAAATTACATGTACACTAAGGCCTACTAATATAAATGTGCTTCACGTTGGCTCATACTTCTTGTAGACCTAGACCTTGAATCCACTCATCAAAAATATATCAAAGGCCAAACTATTGTTGATCAACTCACATACGTAACTCTCTCAGAAGATCATCCTCTAACTTTGATTTCCCAGACAAATCCATTACTACCCTCTCTTTGGATGATACCATTTACCAAATGACCTTATTATTTGATGGTTCCAAATGTCAGCGTGGGGGTGGTGTTGGAGTTATCCTCATTCCTCTTGATGGTGAGCCTATGTCGTTATCTTTCAAACTAGATTTTGAATGTACTAATAATATCACCGAATATGAAGCACTTGTATTAGGTCTTCAAACCGCCATCACCTTAGACGTCAAATAAATTAATATCTTTGGTGACTCTCAATTGGTTGTAAATCAAGTCAATGGTATATACCAATGTCATAACGAAATACTTCAAAAGTATAAGCATCATGTAGACATACTTTTGACTACCTTTGACCGTTATGAACTTCAAACCACTCCACGTTCCACTAAAAATTGTGGATACCATGGCTTTCCTTGCTTCTCAGATACCCGCCTCGCCCTCGAATCAAAAATATTTATCACAGTACAAAGGATGCAATCACCTTTCTATCTATTTTGAGACGTTAACCTCATTGAAACCGTTCAACCTGACCCACTTGATATTTGGAATAAGAAGTTTGCTAACTACCTTTCCCTTTCAATTCTACCTCCAGACCTTACTCACAATGGCCAATGATCCTTTCTCAAAATTTTCTCTCGCTATGTCATCATGGGTGGTATTCTTTATAAATGTGGCTTTGATGGTATCCTCTTACGATGCCTTACCAGTTCTGAAGTTCCTTACACCATCAAGGAAGTTCACGACAAAATTTGTGGAGGTCACTTTAGTGGTTTAGTTGTCACTAAATGCATTCTACGCCTAGGTTATTATTGGCCAACCTTAAACCGTGATTGTTGTGATTATGTCAAACATTGTGTGAAGTGCCAACAACATGCTAATCTTCATCACATGCCTAGTCACGCCTTACAGGTCACACGAGACCTTTGGCCTTTCTCTCAATGGGGTTTGGATCTTGTTGGAGAAATCAATCCCCATTCTTCACAGTGCCATCAATGGATTATTACCGCTACTAAATACTACACTAAATGGGTAGAATCCATACCTCTTATTTCAAAAAATCTGAGAAAATATGTGAATTCATCAATCATCATATCATTTGTCACTTTGGTGTTCCCCATCGTCTCATCATTGATAATGGAAAACAATTCAAAAAAAAACTCTACGGAAGCTTTGTGATGCCTTTGGCATTCAACTTAGTTTTTCTTCACCCTACTACCCTCAAATAAATGGCCAAGTAGAATCAACCAATAAAACCTTGAACAAAATTCTTATGAAATTTGTGGATGATACTGGAAAGGATTGGCATACGTATATTCCTTTTTCCTTATGGTCTTATCACACTAGTATTCATACATCAACTATTGCCACACCTTTCTCTCTGGTCTATGGTACAAAGGTTGTTATGCCTCTTGAAGTCCGATTCCATCTCTTCGTATCTCACTTAAAGATATGTTCAATGATGATGAATTTCGCCAAGACCGTTTGGCACAACTTGAGTTATTAGATGAACATCATCTTAATGCTCTTGATCACCTTAAAATCTACAAAAACATTTCAAACATGCCTATGAAACATGTGTCCATGAAAAAAACTTCCAAGTCGGTGACCTTGTCCTAAAATAAAATCAACATGTAACAAAAGAGGAAAAAGTAAATGGGGAAATTTTTCTCCTAATTAGCTTGGACCTTATATCGTTACTCATACCTATGGATCAGGTGCTTATCGTTTGTCTTCACTCAAAGGTAAACCTAAACCTAAACCCCTCAATGCCTTGCATCTTTGACCATTCTACTATTGAATTAAGTCCTATATCACCTCTTGTCTATTCAACGCTTGTCCCTTGAGCATTGTTCACCTTCCATTCTACCTATTTTAAGGATCAACGACTAAACCAGGATCATGTGATTACCCGTTACCTTTCAAACTTGTCTTTAATATGAGTACCATGGATCTACTCATGGCATGATTCTCATGGATAATTTTCATATTTTTCAAGATGGAATCCCATGGTCATTCATCACCTAAAACCTCTCCATCATAGTTCACCTCTGTGCGCTACAATTTTGTCTTCAAAACAAGAGCCTAATTTTTCTCTATAGTATTGTCCATGACTTAAAAGTCCAAAAGCAAAAAAAATTCAAAAGTAAATGGGATTCAACTCCTTGAGTCAAACTTCCAGCAAAAATATGACTCCCTCAAAAAGGACATCTACGCTTTCTATCTCGCTGCTATAAATAGATTGCTCCCTCGAAGGAAAACTATATGAAGCGTATTGTACTTAGTCTATCATCAAAAGAAGACTATTCTTGCAAAAACTAAAATAAAAATATTCTGAAGCTTCCCACATCGATCAACTTCATGAAGACCTCAAGGATAAAATCTACTCATCCCACATAGACTCCTCGCATCGATCAGTCTATAAGAAAAACAAAAAAAAAGAAAAAGAAAAAGAAAAAGATTAAATTTTTCGTGATGGACTTGCCTATTGTGAGCTTGGGTCTCTTGCCAAGTCGGCATGATTTCTCCCACTAGGTTCCGCTAAAACTAACCTACTTTAACCTCATCACCTTTTTCACCCTAATTTCCCACCCACTCAAGGGATGTTTTACAAATGCGACATTTCATGATCATGTGACTTTCTTCATCCTTAGAATATTCAATCATGCAGTGCCTTTAGGTCTTCTTCATGAGCCCATATTTGGTATGATCGACTTGTTATGGTTCTTATCAATTAGGAAGATCTTTTGGTCACCTCTTACCCTTAACCTTCTTCATTACTCATTGATTATCCTATACATGACCAAGCATTTGAAATATCATGATCTTTAACCACACCTAATGACTAAAAATTCACCTCTACCTAATGATCTAGACTCAACCATGCCTAAAACCTACCAACCCATTCCTCTACCTCATCATATTCTTTCCCTAGCTTATGAGAGAACTACATCGGCCTGAGGCCCCTTTTCATCGAGGCTATATAGGAAGTACTCGAGGGCATGGGGCCCTTGGAGGTTAGCTTGGCCATTCTTTACCCTAACCAATTTTCCCCCACCTTTTTTATTTACATTCTACCATTAGTTAGTTTCCATCTTCTACATTACTTGGAAATTAAACAAACATACAAGTATATAACATGTATACTTACCTATTTCTTACATCATCATATCATACATTAATCATTTCACATTTCCATAATATCAAATATTTTGGAAATTTACACCATAACATACATATTCATCATCATTTATTTTTCCATGTTACCAATAACTTGGAAATTAAATCAAAACCAAAAACCTAACTCCACCATGCCTAACTGACCTAGACTCAACCATGTCTAAATCACCTAGACCCCACCATGCCTAAATGACCTAAACTCAACCATGCCTAATCACCTAGACCCCACCATGCCTAAATGACCTAAACTCAACCATGCCTAATTACCTAAACTCAACCATGCCTAACTGACCTCAACTCAATCATGCCTATATACCTAACCAAACTAACCTAAATCAAACATGCTTATACTTGACTCCATCATGCCTACATGACCTCGACTCAATCATGCCTAATTCACCTAGTTTCCATCACATACACAATAACAATGAAAATTCAAATGCAAGTACATCATCCATACCATAAATATCATCATCTATAACAATAAGAAAGTTTGTGTATCAATACAAATGTACACCAATACAAATAAATATCAAGCATCTCAAAACTCTCATATACATCCTCACTATCTTGGCACACACATGTGTATAAAAATCAAAATCTCAAAAACCCTCATATACATCTCACTATCATCGATATCCATGCCTATATATCAAAAATCTCCTCCTCCTCTGACTAACCCGATCACCCCACCTAACATCTCTCCACCTAGCATGGGTATTGTCTCGATCTCTCCTCTGCCCCTCACAGGACTAGCCTTTGTGAATCTCTCTTAGCCTTGACTTGACCCTCCTAGGTCCTTAGGACATGAATCAACTAATGTGGCCTCAAATCTCACCGGGGATTACGGGACCCCTATGTTCTCCGAACTATGAGTGTAAGATTTAGTCCTCTCACTTTTGCATGTTATGCCTGTACTTAGCATAGGAGGGGACATCTATCCCGGTAGTCATTAGATGATCCTGGTAATATACATGCCTCATTCGGGAATCCCTGAATCTCACCATTGACACTTTATGAGGTGGTACCATAGGTCTCACAATAACCTATGAGATCTGACTTGCTAACACCGGCATCAAACCCTATACTTGTGAGCTATGACTTGTTAATGCTAGCCTCAAACCTTGTACTTGTGAGCCCTATCCTCTTCCTTGTACCATGAGGCCATGTCCCGCCATAACTACCTGTAGTGTGGGACCCTATCCCTAAGTCTGTGGAGGTGCCTGCTTGCTATAACTTGGGCCTATAAGGCCACAACCTGAGCCTGTGTGCAAGTGGCCAATGGCCCTGTAAACTGTTACTACACTTAAGGTGGATACCTATCCCCATCTCCATCTCCACCCCTATGTGGGTGTCGGTCCTATCGTTACTTGTGCACTATAAGACCACCACTTTGAGCCTATAAAATGGAAACTGTGCCTCTAAACCATTAAGATGCCCCCTATAAAGCTATATTTTGGGCTGAAGGTAGCCACCACCGACCTGTAAGGTATCCTCTACACTTTGTAATGGTGGATAAGTCTCGGCTTCCCCGGCCTTGGTGGTGCGCCGTAGTTGTGTCACCCACCACTACCTATATCTATTAGTGACCCAACATCATCGATTCCTATCCACTTCCTGCTCCTCTTTCCCTATCGGCACACTCGGTCATGGTGGAGACATAGGTCTCTCACATCATCTCTCTTATACTATGGAAAAGGTGGAGGCATGTCTTGCGAAAGCTCAAACTACCATCTGACCTTGTCAACAGGTATCATCTCGTGCTTACCGACACAATGCCCCGAATCCACCTCAACATATGTACTCCTCTAACTCCTCCACCATGTCCCTGTATGAGGGATAACCAACATATGGCCTCCAAACAATATCAACTCTTGAGAGTCCCTCCAACAACCCTCATAATATGAAACATCATGTGTGGCCCTAGCCACCGGTGCTTACCCACCAACTGGTACCCACCGTCTATATCCGACTCTGACCAAGCCACCCCCAAACCAATCATGTCGGGAAAACCAACTGGACGTACACATATGATGTGCTCATATGCCTAATAATGTAGAAGAAAGGTGCAACACAAACTAAACCGCCATAATCTCCCATAGGCCCATAACTCCCTATACAGTTGCACTAGGAATGTAGGTGCCCATGCAAAATAGATCCACTCCTCCATCATATCCTAGAGCACTCCCATCAATTCTCGTGGGAATCTCCCACCCTTAGCATTTGGTAAGGTAAAACAACATACCACCTCCATCATCAAAACAACCAACCTCATCTCCTGAGGATGGGCCACATACATGTCTCCATAGCTAAGGCTCACACTATGGTACCTCAGCTCACCCATCACCTCCCCAAACACAACCACTATAGGCTCCATTGATGCCTCTAAAGAAATAGAATACACTCGCTCACCAACAATTGGTAGCCGCAAGATCCTATATACATCCTCTAGGGTGACAATAATCTCACCTGTCGGTAAATGAAAAGTGTTGGTCATTGAATCCCATCTATCGATGAGTGTGACCATAAAAATAGGATCTCGAGCTACATGCCTATAGCGTCGGATCCCAATCAGTCCAACATCAGTCATATGCTCCCACTCCTCCTACATGAGTCACACTCGATCACATCTCTACCAATAGAGGTGGTACTCTATCTCGCATACGTAGCTGGTCCCTAGCTTGCATCCAACAAACCACAACATTGTTAAAGACATGACTACCTCCAATTACCTATTAACCCCAACACCATACCCAATCACACCAATCATGATTACCCCATTTACCTAATTCACATACAAACCTCCTACCCTTTACAATCATGACTCATCACCTTAACATTATTTCACATACTCACCTATCCTATATCGCCAAATATTATATTTTACCCTTATCCCTCTACAAGAAATCTTTACTTCCCCTTCTTTACCCATTTTCCTTTCATACCTAGCCCTTCTTACCCCTATTCCTCCTTCACCCTAACTGGCATTGGTCACCTTGACCATCACTGGTTTTCCTTGACCGACATTGGTTCCAATTAACCGGTGTCGGTCACCTTAGTCCCGATCGATGCTTGACCAAAGTTGACTGATGTCGGCCAAACCTAGACTGATTATGGTCTGTCTCATGACAACCAAAACAAAAACCCCCTCCCCATTTCTTAAAAATTGTAAAAACAACCTACAAACCTACTTAATCCAACCACCTTTACCCCACATTTATTTCTCACCCTACATAACCTATATTTGACCTTATCCCCCTAATTTCACCAATTTTTTCACCCCCATTTCAAAATCAACATTCCCACCCAAATTTCTTCATTTTACAACATAATTGGATCAAATAACAAGTAAGGAGAATGCCACCTACCTCATCTTGATGTTGTCTCCTCGGTGGCACGTCCTGCCGCTACACCGCATGTGGTCCACCGAACCTCCCTTCCCTCCGCCATGCCGAAATCTACCTCAAATCCCTCCACCAATCACACATCTCCAACCACTCTCATGGACCCATCTACCTAGCTCCTCTCACCACTTAGTAACCTCCACCTCAACCAGGTACAATGCCTTGTCTTTTTTCAAGAAAAATGCACAAGTCACTCAGCTCTGTCATTTTCTCAAAGTCAAAAGACAACAATGATTCCGTAAAATATGGAATTTCAACTTTATAACCCTAACCCGACATGACCAATGTTGGTCATACCAAACTAAAATGTCGGTAACCTTATAACTGGCATCGGTCACCTACTGCATACCATTTTACCTACATTTAAACCACATTTTGAACAAACTCATTAGCCAAATACCTTGTAACCTCACCAATACCTCTTACACCTTACCCACAAGCCTAAATTACCCATACATTTCCTTAATTACATTTAGGGACTTGTTATTTACCCACACCTCGGCCTTACCCATGCCATGACCTATATACCCTACCCTGACCCACCTTTTTGTGACCTTTGAACTTGTGTCCTCACTATAGCTTGTGATATTATTACCTGTGTTATTTTAGCCTAATGACCTTACCTTTCCTATTGCCATGTTGTTTATCCCGACCAAACCTTTGGTGTACTTGAATCATACCTAAATGTTCATGCACCTAACCTAAGTTGTGTTTCGAACCATATCATATACCCTAGATACCTGAATCACTTCAACCTTGTTTGGATAAACCTATCGACCTTGGACGATGTAGAGTTTACATGCTCTTCAACCTGGTACTCGTGTCACAATCTATATATGTGTGCGTGCATTTGATTGTCATTACCCATTACCCGATATGACCCTTTCCCATTACCCATTACCCAATTTGACCCTTACCCATTACCCTGAAATTCCCATACCCTTACCTACAACTCACCTACCTTCACTTTCATCACTTACCCATTTATCAAACCACTCACCGATTTTGTCTCACACCTCATCGACTCCTGGTTTGAGGGGATCACCTCCACCCATACTTGGACAAACCTTACTCCTACTTATATTTGGGGCAACCACTTTCTTTTTTGTTAGTGTCGCTTACAAATACAAGCCAGGCCACACAAAAAAGGGGAAAATGTAGACACCAAAATTGGGTCATAATTCCATTAAAACCTTGTCAATTAAATTAACCACATCCTACCCATTCATATCCCTTAGTGCACATGTTAATTAAATTAATTATCTTAATTAAATTAATCAATATCCACCTCACCCACCAACTCACCTAGCCACCTCACTCAAATGACCCACTCAAACCTCATTAATGACCTAAGACCAAGTCTAAGATTATCCTAACCAACTAGGACTTAGTATAAACCTAGACTTAACTCCTATTAACAAACCTCAAAGGAATCTTACTCTTCCTTCCCATGATCTATCACTCAAGACTTGGATGAATATTGGACACCACGCCAAAAATAGCAACAATCAGGATATTTTTGGCCAACCTAGATATTTCCTTGACCGATTATATCTCAACGTCGGTCACTCAACTAAGCATCGCCGATTAGGTTAAATACATTTCCAAAAGCCTTTTCCTAGGTTGGTCATTCGATTCAAGATCTCATACGAACAGAGACTTGGAGCACTCAAAATTTCGAAGCACTCAGGCAAAGGAAAATATACGGGAGCACTACCAACAACCATTGGCATTCATCATCTTCTTCATGATCATAGATTCACACAGAGAAGCACGGAGGTTCAAACTTCCGTGACACGAACAAAAATTCTCTTCTCTTCGGATCTCTGCTATCACCATCTTCATCACATGCATTCTTAAAACCTATTCTTTAGTAAGTACCTAATATCTCTTCATTTATCTTTGTTTTTTTTAGTAAGATTTATTATTCATCTCAATAATTTATCTTTCTTCACATCCGTATACACCCTTCTTCCCACCAACTTATCACCTTACCATACCTAGACCTTCCACCTATCTTCCCCCTATCCTAATCATCTCTGAACCTTTTAGACCATTTCATGACCTCACCCTCACCATTTCCAACCTCTGTGTAATCACAGAGAGTCTAAAAGACCATTTCTAGGAAGTTTCTGCTAATTTCCCCTACCGACGTCGGTTAGCCAACCAACGTCGGTCATTCTTCCTAACCGGCATCACGTCACACAACTAATGTAGGTTACTATATGTCGACAATAAAGCTCAGGCCAACGAGCTAATACATATTTCCCAATAGCCCCGAGTAATCACTTGTAACCTTTACGGACCCTATCTAGAGCCTATACGGACATGTAACCCAATAATGACCCATCACCGACCCATTTTTGCCTTAAACAACTTGTTGAACAATCTTTCTTATTATTTTAGACAAGATACCTAAATCGTTTCAATTACAATAGGATCTTTATTTCATGTATATTTTGAATAGCATTAATATTGTTATATAAAAGTGGATTGATAACCTATTCATGAAGCATCACGCTTCCCGGATCTAGCTTCGCTAGGAATTCCACTCATTGTTTTTTTAACTCTATTTGGTGGTATTATTTTGCATTTTACAGATAGTTTCTCCTAGACAAAAGGGATCTCTCGCAATCAACTTGGATAAGGAAATCGAACGCACACACAACCTTCGAACGAAATCACAAACATGTATTCCTCCTGGCCTTTAACCCCGATTTGTTTCATTAATTTGTTAAGGATCCGGTGAAACAAGGGGAAACCGTTGTATTCACTCTATTCCATCCAACATTTGCATCTTTACATCTAGTTATTTCCCCCTACCTATGCGTCATTGGCACTAGGGCACCCTAGGCATAAAATTGCACATACAAGCACACATAACTACATTGGGTCTGGAATGTAGTGCAACACTTAGTCATAAGTCCACCATTGTGGCAGCTAAGGTCAATCCAACCCCTTCATTTACATCTTTATTTTTAATAATTGATGCTTTGTATGGGGTTTTGTAAGTAGATCTTCATATCAGATTATTGGTGACATAAGTGAAGATATTGTGACAACTATATGTGAGACAAATACATTGTGAAGAATTAATGACGTTATCGGAACTAGACTCGAGCTTTTCGCAGACTAGAGCACCCAATATACGAGACTGAGTGCCCTGGGTTCTCCCCTAGGTTCCCAAATTTCATTAAAATCCCCAACTTCTATAGTTTCTAGAATAACATATTCACATCCAGGCCATCCCACACATCATACTATCTTAGTCCTACACACATCAAGGTAAGTTATATTCGGGTAAGTACCTTATCCATTATATCTCATTTATTTTCACTTCATTTAATATAAAACAAAAAGTATTTGACAATAACATTTCAATTCATACTAGCTATTGCATTACTATTTCTATTTAGATTAACTTAGAATAGGATAAAAATCTTGATTTTAATTAATCAGCCCTAAATTTAGATTTAGAGAGTGAATCCAGTAGGTTGAAGATGTATAAGAGACTTGATAAGAGATCTAAAGCTCTTAATGGGATTTTAGAAGGCCAAAGGGTGGCTAGTGACAAAATAGGCCTAGGGTTTAAAGCAAAACATGTGAAGAGTGATGGTGATGCTGGTCCAAGTACTAAATCTGATATGAAGGTGACTAAGAAGGCTGATTTGAGAAGGTCTAACCTAGTTAGACAACCTAATTCTATGAGGTATGGTACTCCCTTCAATGGATATTGCTATGTTTGTCATGATTTTGGTCATAGAGCTAGAGATTGCAAGAGAATGTCTCCTAAGAATGATGAAGGTATCTTCAAAGGTGAATGCTTTTCATGTTGTGAGTATGGCCATAGGGCTAAGGATTGTGGTTGGAACTTAAGTGTGTTTGAACCAAGGAGGAAGGTGAATGGTGTTGTGTGTCATAAACAAGGACACATTGCTAGATCTTTTCACCAAGGTGGATCACCAAGAGTTGTTGATAGGTTTTAAGCATCAAATGGAAGATTCTTTAAGAGGATGGTCAGTTGTATGAATGAATCCAAGTATGTAATATCAGAGAATATGGTTTCTCAAGTCAAGGAGGTCAAAAAAACTGATTCTCAGCCTACCATGTAGTGTATGAAGTATGTCAAGGAAGATTCTAGTGATATTAAGATGGAAAATAAGGTTATCAATCCTAATCCATGTCAAGGATGTATGTTTTATCTAGTTGAATAAAATCACATGTGTCTCAATGCTTTTGTACATGAGAAGTTGAAGGAGCTAGGTGTTTGGAACACTTCAAGTGTTATAAGGTATGTGAAGTGATATATTCATGTGTCTTTGAGTTCTTATCATTGATATGTTTCTAAAATGTGCTATTGTCATCGGTCATGTTATCTGTTAGAGCTTAAATGTGCACTGTCCCTAAATCATAGATGACTCAGGATTTGAGACAACATGGGACTGTCTCTAAGCATGTGGGAATTGAACCAAGACAAACCTCTGGAAAAGGCCGAATTCCTCTATCTATTCCTAATATTGAAACCACTCCTAGGAATTGAAATGAAGCTACCCTAACACTAACCTAAAATTACAAGGTACTGGGAAGAGAAGATGCATAAATGAAAATCCTAAACTAAGGGAGGTGATAACACCAAGAAAAGAGTGGAGATATTCCTAGTGAGTGAAATTGGGAAGAGAATAGAGGAAAAGGGTAGAAAATATGCCACAATCCAAAACCACATTCAAACCTCCAATTTCATGGAGCACTATAGCTTTGAATCCTGTAAGAAGGAAAAGTATGTGCAATGTACTGTGAATGGAATGAAAGGTAAGAAACTCAAGAAAACACAAGCTAGGGTAGAAATAGCCACAAAATATGAATTTTATTTCTTAAAAGTGTGCACAATCCATTGCAATATAGATACAAGGAAAAAAATATCCTTGCGAAACACCCAAATCTAAGGCTTGTAACTCACAAAGTATTATGGAACAATTTTGCAATATTTTCTCTACCTTTTCAGAATGTCTCTCCTCAAAATGAGGTGAATTTTATTATATATAGAGCAAAGAACCTTGAATTTGCTTCACCAAACAATATCCTGCATTCAATTCTATGAAAAGAGGTATGGGTAACCATACAAATTCACTTCCGAGGGTACCTTCAAGGCGAAGAAGACATGGATGCAATACTTCATTTAAAACCAATTTTTGAGCTATCTTTTCACCCACCTACCTCACCTAATCTAGGGCCTGATACCAATATTACTATAGCTGGCCGGTAACACATTTTTATATTCTTTGACTAGTAACATGTTTCATGTTGTCGGATGGTAACCACTATATATGTTGTCATCAATCCGGTTTCGTTACAATTGGTAACACCTTTTCGTTATTGGCTATTAATGGTTGTACACGCATTATGGATTATCGGGTGATTTGTGGTCTTGCTATCATTTGGTCGGTAACACTATTTTGTTACCAAATAGTAATAGTCATACTTTATCGAGGCCCCTTTTTGTTGTCATCCGTGACAATGTTCACGTTATCGGATGGTAATGGCCATTTTAGTTACTAGCCGGTAATGTCCGTACACTATTAGGTGATAATATCTTTTGTTTACTATAGAAAATGTCTTATACCTCTAACTCCGATTGAGTCAACCACGAGTCGTCCTCAAAATTACAATCCATGCCTAAAAAAATGCCAAATCCCAGATATAATAAGTTATCCAATTCGCAAGGGGTGCAAAATTGGATAACAGTTTGACAACTCATGGGGTAATATGCTTGCTATATTCCAAAATATCAGTGGCCTTAAAGAATCTATTGGGAATAGAGTCATCTTGGAAATATGAAACTAATCTTGAATTTGAAATATCACCCCTAAATCTATCGGAAGCACTGCATGGACCTAGTTCTAACTTGAAAGCGCATGAGTGGTAGATATTGTTCCATCACAAGACCCTTCCTGAGACTGGAAATTTCAAATGCAACAAAGGCACAACTGTATACAAACAAAAAAGTCATACATATCCCAAATGGAATATGCATAGTGTACACCAACACTTATTACAAAAAAACCTATACTACAACAAGTAACAATGTGCTACAAGCACTTGGAGGAAATTGAAACCTAAGCTAGTATTTATAATGATGCACCAAGCTACCTTAATAAGCAAGGTTAAGATAAATCCCATTGACTAAGATTGTTAGTGCATAACCATCAAGATCGGTAAGCTCAAAAGAATTTACTTCTTTGCAAGAAGTAATGGTATATGGACCACTCCAAATTACATCAAACTTGGAGTGTCTCCCTAGTTTGGCTCTGTCAGCATCCCACTTCAATACCAAATCACCAACCATGAATTTCTGAAATCTAGCCTTTTTATCAAACCATTTCTTAGTGGATTCTTGATGCTTCTCTAATTTAGTCATTGTAGAGTTCCTTAGTTCTTCAAGCTCTACCAACTTTGTAATTCTGATTTCTCTCTGATCTGCACCTTCAAATTCTAGCTCATTGAGCTAATTCAAGTGAAGGAAATTCTAGTGAAAAAGCAACCTTGATTCCCTACCATAAACCAACTTGTATGGTGAAGTGCCAATTTCCTTTTCATGGTAATTCTTTTAGTCTAAAGAGCATTCCTCACCTTGGTATGCCATTTTATATCGATTGATATCCATTGTCCTCTTCATAATTCTAATCAAGTTCTTGTTAGTAGATTCTGCCAATTCATTACCTTGAGGGTAGTAATTATAAGAAGTTTTCAAATAAACACCAAGACAAAGAGCCCAATTAGAAGTTTTAAACCCTGTGACAATCTACTCAAGGAAGTCAAGGATAATAGATTCAATTGCTTCCTTCATTGACACGACCTTATTCCACCTAGTAAAATAATATGTAGTTGTTAGGACCCATTTGTGGCCAACACTTGATGGAGAATTAATCATGCCAATAAAATCTAAACCCCACTTTGAGAAAAAGGTTTATTTTCTGGATTGGTGGAGTGGAAGAGCTGTCAACCTTTTCTTGTCAGTAAAGAAACACATTCTTTACATTTTATGACCCATTTATAGCAATCATTGGATAATGTGGGCTAGAAATACCCTGCCTTTATAATTTTCATGGTTGTGGATTTGGATGAAAAATGACCACTAGATAAACCATCATGAAATTCTGCTAGGACCCTCTCTGCTTTCTCTCCTTCAATACACCTAAGAAAAACACCATCAATATTTCTTTTAAACAAGACACCATCTACCAACAGATAAGGAATGGATTGCAGCCTTAAATGTCTCCTTTTTTCCTTGTTGAGACCAAGAGGATATGTTCTGAAGTTAAAAAAGTGGTCATGTCGCTCATCCGATTACTAATACTATTTGCATCATGAGACAATTCTTTATTGATGAAGGAGGTGTCCCGATTGTTACTCTAAGCATCAACAAGTTGCTCACAAAGTGCTCTCCTTCTTACCAGTTTAGTGGCTTTGATGGTCACATCAAACTCCATAATATTAGTGACCCATCAAACTCTCTTCTCATTGATATCTACCCCCATAATGAAGTCTCTCACACTAGAATGTGAGACAAGGACTTTGATATGATTGGTGGATAACATGCTTTTGAATTTATTGAGAGCCCTCATGATGGAAAATACTTGCTTCTCAATGAAATTGTATTTCAATTCACACTCCTTTAGTTTTTGACTAAAGAAGGCCACTAGCTCATCATCTCCTTCATTATTCTGTTTTGTTAAAATAATAGTAATACTAGCATAAACTCCATAAGCATATATAATAAAATCCTTACCATAATTAGGATTAATTAGTGTAGGAGCCTGAGATAATATCTTGCTTGATTTTTTTGAATCTTTCCTTCCCTTAATTTGTCCATTTGAAAGTTGTATCCTTGACATGAGAGTGATAGGTTTGACTAATCCTACAAAGTTAGGAATGGCCAAGGAGTATCCATTGAAGCCCAAGAAGAACCAAAATGCCAAAACTATAAAGCCATAAACAAGAAAACCAACCTAAAAGCCCAAAGTAAAATAACTAACAACAGGGGCCATGGAACTAATATCGGGAAAAATAAAAAAAAAAACATTGACGACAAATAATCCATCATCATCATTTATCAGAGTACCCACTGTGTGCATGCACCCATTCCATTCCTTAACAAATTAACAATAGTAGATTTCAGAACTGATAATCCGGTTCAGCTATCTCCACTTTGGGTCCAGACCCATCCTTTTCTCTATTCTTCACAATTTCCATGGAATGGATCATCTCAACAAGGAGTTTAAGATGGTGAATTGTGCTTTTGACATTAAGGATGTGAACATCCCTAATCTGCAGAATAATCTCCTTCATTTTCAACATCTCATTCTCCATGGCCAAACATCTCTCATTGACATTCTTTAATTATTCACTAAGAACAATAGACATGAGTTTCTCAACTTTTTCTACTAGCTCCCTCAGATCTATGGTCACCATGCTTATCTTATGTCTATTTATGTCAATATCCAACCTAATTTTCAAACTCTCTCATGAATACATTTGATTTGATCATTGTATCTGGGCTTTGAACAAGTTATTCTGAGTAGTTTTGAGAGTGAGACTCTCAATATCCTCCTCCAGTTTTTGGATATTTTTCCCTCTGAGTTCTCTTGATCTTTCCAACCTCCAACTCCTCACTACTTTTAGGTTTGTAAGCTTCCTTTCCTATGATCCTCTGAATCTGAATGGAAAGCTTCCTCGTCTAGATGTTCCCCGAGTCTAAAAAATTTCCAATTCTCCTGAGGCTCTGAAGCCCCACTCTCCCGCCTCTGTTTCTTAACACTTTCTTTTTCCAGATGAGACCTGGTTCTTTTAGCCATTGATTTCCCCATTTCCTCCATACTAGGAGTAGCCACATTAGCTTCCAAATTTCTCTTTTTTTCCCCTAAACTAGTTTGATTCGGGTTTCAAAAGCCCAAATTTTTCATTTTTTCCAATGAGGGGGTACCCATCTTAAGCATGGCTTTGATGAGACCTTGATGCAAAGGAAGGGTGAAGGTTCCTTTCCCAACCTGAGAAACCGATTTAGCCAAAGAAAGATATAAAAATTGGGAAATTGTAGGGTATGTTATTTCTAACATGATTCAACATAGGAAAGTGATACCCATAAATCACTTTATATCTCCCTTCAGAGAAATATACACCATGATTAACTGAGCTATTTCATTAAAAGGTTGAGGAAAATCCTCTCTAGCATAACCATTATGAAATATAAATAGGTCCCCTTACCTTGCATGAAGCATTCGATCTCCTAGACTGTAGTCCGACTTGGGCTTAAAGATACATCTTCCTTCCTGAGACATAGTCCCTTGACACTTTTTCTATGAACTTTGGTGAGATTGTGAATGAGAAGTTCCCAACCCGCACATGACCTTCCTTCCAAGTTTTGGCAACAACTTCACTCAGTTTTTCATCATACCCATCAAAGATTTTGAAATTTTTTAATAGACCAGCCTTATCAAGCAACTCCTCCACCTCTTTTGACATTTTCAAGACCTTGCTAGGTTCAATTCTCACTAAATCACCTCCCATTTTGCTTCTGTAACTCTTCTTCCTACAATGGATATGCAAACCCTTATGGTAGCTACATTTACCATGCTTGTTGAAATGATTCAAAATTATATGGGGATCAGCCCAAACCATGGATTGATAGGAAATAATGGTTGACATGAGTCTAGGATTCATAATATCATGGTGTTCACCCAAAAAGCATCATAACCTGTATCCATCTCATTAGAAAGATATGTTATTTGGGACACATTCCTTTTCAAGAATGTGTATGAAATTAGCTTCCATATTGGTTAGTTCATTCAACCACATTTAAGTCCATAGCTTCCACCCCTTGTTAGCCAATACATCAACAAGTTTGTTTCCTTCACGATAAATGTGTTGGAAAGAGATTTCAATAAAGGAAGACATTTTATTCTTGGTATTATTAATGAAGTCTTCAATAGATATAGAAGCTGAATTTTTTCCCTTCATACATGATATTATATTCAGAGAATCCCCTTCCATAATTAGGTGCTTAAATCCTCTCTCTTCCACTAACTTCACTCCCAGAACATCATCATCGCAGCCTCTGCGACATGGTTAGATTGTATGCCCAAATTAAAGAAATATGCAAGGAGAAACATACCTTTAGCATCTCAAAAAACTCCTCCTCCTCCTGCCTTACCCAGGTTCCCTTTAGTGGCACCATCAAAATTGAGTTTAATAACACCTTCTCTAGGAGAGGTCCATTTAACCCCTTCTCTAGGATTTCTCTTCTTGGGTTGAGGGTCACAGATTAAGTTCCATTTCTTTATGATATGTTGTTCATTGTCCATGACTTCCACTTCTTTGTTCTTTAGGATAGAAAAATTGTTTCTAACAGCCTGTAAACATTTGTTAATAATCAACCTATTGGGAAGTTTCTTACTATTGAAAATCCTCTTATTCCTCTCTTTCCATATTTCCCACCACAAATGTCCAAGGCTCATTATCCATAGATTTTTCAGCCCTTGACTGATGAAAGGACATTTCCATTGATTCCAGAAGATTGGATCTCCTTAGGATTAACCTAGTTAATCGAGAACATACCCAATATAGAAGAAAATATTTGATAAGAAAAGGAGCATTCCAAGAACAAATGGTTAACCATTTCCAAGTTATTTTCACATAGAACACATCTATTTACCATATGGAAACCTCTTTTGGTGAGGTTATCAACTGTAAGTATATTATTTATCACCATAAGCCAACTAAAAACATTGACCTTGGGGATGATATTCTTGTTCCATATCTTACCAGCCACAAGATCTTCCTCTCTAGTTTCCTCCTCAAAGAATAATGCATAGGCTGATTTAACTGAGAAAATACCATTTTGTTCTCTATGCCACACAATTCTATCTTGTTCCTTGTTGTTAAAAGACACATAGTTTTTAAGAAATCATTGAGGTTAACCATGTGTTCTTTAAGTTCCTTCCTATCCAATTCTATGTGCTTCCAAGTTTGGAAGCTCTCATGATTATCCATGTAATTGTTTATTTTCCCCATATTTAACTTCTAACAATTTTGAAATTTGGGGAATTTGTCTTCAAGAGTAAAGTTACCAGCCCATTTGTCAGTCTAGAAGTGGATTTCATTGTCTTTACCTATTTTCCCACTTGCTTGCCCTTAGAAACTATTTCCTTTTCCCAATTAATAGCTTTCCATATACTTGACCCATTGAAAGACACCTATTTGAATATCCACCATTTATCATTTGCATTCATCCAATATTTTTTCCTTAAAATTCTAGTCCACACCCCATCTTCTTTAGTTAGCCTCCAACCAATTTTAGCTAGAAGGGATTTGTTCATTTTAGTCCAATCTCTAAGACCAAGTCCCCTATCTTCTTAGGTTTATAGACCCTATTCCAAGCCACCAAGGGAATTATTTCTTTGCTTTCGGTTCCACTCCATAGGAATTTTTTTGGATCTTTTCTATTTTTTTGCTATTATCCGGGAAGTTGATAGAGAGACATTGCATACACTAGGAGGATTTGAAGAGAGCTCTTGAGTAAAGTAATTTTCCCTAGCTGAGATAATGATTAGCTTTCCAACCCCTGCGAGCTTATTTTCAAATATTTCAATAAGAAAGTTCCATTCACCACTAAAAGGTATTTTATCCCCAAGGGAATGCCCAAATAAATGGTTGGAAAGGGCTTATGGTCACATTCCATAATTTCAAGCTATCTTCTTACATCGACTTTCCAAAGTGTTGAGGAAAAAATAGAGATTTTCCTATAATTCACCAAGTTGTCCCGAAACCTCCATGTAATCATCTAAAAGATTTTTAAACTTCTTAGCTTTAGGAATAAACACTTCTCCCACCAAGATAGTGTCATCCACAAAATGTTGATGAGTCACATTATCCATTATCCATATCCCTGCTTGAGAGATATCCCTTTGATGTAGCCATTACTAGTTTCCACATTGAGTCTTCTGTTGAGGGCTTCTGCCATAATTATGAACAGGAAAGGGGAAAGAGGATCCCCTTTCCTTAAACCTTAGGAGATGGGAAAGAAAACACAAGGGGTCCCATTAATAAGAATGGAGAACCAAGCATTTGAAATACAAGCCTTAACTAAACTCCAAAAGGAGACGTCAAAACCAAACTTGTTTAGGATTTTATCAAGAAAACTCCATGAAACCCTATCATAAGCCTTGGCCATATCTAATTTTAGAATCATAGCTGCCTTCTTGCTAAGTTTAGCCAAATGAATAGTCTCTTTGATTGTAATGATCCCATCTTGAATTTGATGACCAGAACAAAACCTCCTTCTTGTTTGAAATGATAGAAGGAAGGATCAATTGTAAATGGAGGGCAATGATTTTCATGAAAATTTTGTAGGTAGTGTTGCAAAGACTTATAGGTCTAAAGTCTTTTAATTCCATGGCATTACCACATTTTGGAACTAGAGAAAGAAAGGTACAATTCATATCCTTAAGCATATTTTTTGGTTGAAGAATTCTCTCACAACATTGTACACATCCTTTTTTATTATATCCCAAAAATATTGAAAGAAAAAGGCTTGAAACCCATTCGGTCCAGGAGCCTTATCGGGACTAAGATGTTTGACCATAAATTCAACCTCCTCCATAGATGGGATCACTGAGAGGATCTTATTATCTTCTATAGAAACCATAGAAGGAATGTAATTAAGAAAATCCTACTCTTTTGCCAAATTAGGAACACCTTGATTAGTGAGAAAGTTTTTAAAGAAAGATATAGCCTCTTCATTTATTTCATCCTTATCTTCCAAGAGGTTTCCTTCATCTTTCCTAATTTTACTAATTCTATTGAAACTTCTACGCTTAGGGTAGAAAGATGGAAGAACCTTGTATTTTTATCCCCTTCCTTGAGCCAAGTAATTTGAGATTTCTATCTCCAGAAGGTTTCCTCCTTCACAAGGATGTTGTGGTATTCGAAAGGAGAAATATTTCCTTTTCATAGTCTTCCAGATCTGGTTCTAAATCCAACCTTTCATTCTACCTTTGGAAATTTTGTAAGTCAGATTTGATTTTCACTTTCTTCTGAAAAATGTTCCCAAAACTTTTCTTATTCCAAACTTTGAGATTCATTTTGACATTTTAGTTTTTTGGTTAATCTATACATTGTTGTTCCCTAGACCTTGAAATTCCACCATTCATTAATAATATCTTTAAGATCCTCACTGTGGAGCCACATTTTCTCAAAATGGAAGGGAGTTATTCTTCTTGAAGGGTTCTTTATCATCAAAAGAATAGGGTTATGATCAGACCCTATCCTTGGAAGAGAGAAAAGGGAAATGTCCTGACTTAACCATTCTTTATTACCAAAACTCTATCCAGTCTCACTTGTATTAGTTGTGAAGAAAATCTTTTTTAGACCAAGTGTATTTTTTGCCTTTAAGTTCAATATCATGGAGTTGAGAGTTAGTAATAAAGTCTTTAAAATCCTCCATACCAATAGTAAACTCCTGGGAACCTCCTTTCTTTTTTCCAGGAGACATAGGGGTATTAAAATCACCCATCACAATCCAGTCAGAGCTAGTGATATGATTTTTAAAAGTAAGGAGGTGCTGCCATAATTTTTCCTTTCTTTGTAAAGGGTAGGAGCATAAATGTTAGATAAGACCCATATTTTTCTATTTTCCAAATTTCTCATCATTACAACCATATGATGATCTATTTTCATGAGAAAAGTACCCTCATAAAGGGAAGGGTTCTAAACCACAACTATCCCTCTCAAGGCCCCATTCAAACTAACAACAAAAGCTTTAGAGTTATTCAAGAAAAATTTACAAGAATTTAAGAAATTGTCTTCTTTCATTTTGGTTTCTTGCACAACTAACACATCTATTTTTTGTCCTTCAATCAAGTCTTTAAGGATCCTCCATTTAATTGGGATATTGAGCCCTCTTCCATTCCAAGAGATGCAATTCATTTTCTAAGATTGGATTTGTTTTTTTGAAGACCTTTTGGTCTAAACAAGACTATTTTCTTGAGTCTATTTCCTTCTAAGTCGATTTTTTCCTTAATTCAAATTTATTTGTTTTGCCTTCCTTTTTCTGTTAATACTCTCCACATTAATAGGGTTTTCTCCTACCTGCAAATCCCCTTTTCCAAAAGGAGAAATTTTGGAGGATTCACCCCTTTTGCAGATGAAACTACTTTTCCTTTTCCTGAGGGAGATATTTCAAGGGAATCCCCTTTTTTCCAGAAGTTAGCTCGTCTTTCTTTCCTTCCACCTCCTTATTTAGGATTTGTTGAACATTCATGATTTCATCGAGGAAAGGTTAATCAAATCTCCTACTTTCATATCCTCTCTCCCATTGAAGTAACAATTTTTCATTTTTCTCTTATTCCTTCTGATCTTTGCTCTGTTCCTTCATTGTTTCTTCCAAGAATAATTCTATAGAATGTTGATCACCCTTAATGTTTTTCTCCTTACTTTCTTGTCCACGTGTTTTCTACTCGACTCATTCCCTTTATTAAAACCAAAAGCTCCAATTTTTGATAGAAGGGGAGTCCTTAGCTGATAGTTCCTTCATTTTTCCTTAACTTTTGAATCAAACCATGACTGATTTTTGGATCTCCTTCTATTGACCACCAAAGTAAAACCATCCTCATCCATTTTAGAACAATTTTTTTGGAGTTTTCTCAGTCACCTCTTTATCTTGGATCCTTAGAGGTTTATATCCTTCAGTATGATTTTTGAAAAAAACCTTCCTATGATCAACTGCACTTTGCATTATTCCTTTACCTTTGTCTTCTTTTCCTTCATTCCCCATCACAACCATGTACATTTTGGAGATCTTGAACTTACAATTCTAAGTTGAATGCCCCTAACCATTGCATTTGGAACATTTAGTTGGAAAAATTTCCATTTCAATCTTCTTCTCCCATATTCCTAGTCTAGACTTCAGCTTAATGCTATTTGGGATATCCTTGTCAATGATAGTATAGATACAGAATCTAGCACAAACAAGTCTAGTCATATTTAGGGTTGCATTGTCTATTATAACTAGAGATCCCAAGGAGTTAGCAATTCCTTTAACAATATCTTCATGCCAAAATTCTAGGGGTAGGTTAGGAAGACGGATCCAGACAGGGAACTGATTCAGATTTTATTTTTTTGGATTGAAAGATGGTTCCCATTTCCTAAGATACCATCCTGATTTTCCCCAAAACCAAGGTCCTTCTTCCGAACCTTCTGCATATATTCTTGGATAATGAATTTAAAAGGAAAAAACCATTTGTAAGAGCACTTACCTCTAGGTGTCCTTTTGGGTTCCACTTCAGTTTGGCCCACCTTCTAACAACATCGATATTTGGTCTTCCACCCACAAGTTTCCCAACCAATGCTTTGTTCAAATTTTCGTAGTGCTATTGAGGAGGGAATCAGGTATTTCTAGAACACATCTCGATGCATCCTTGACCACCTAGAGGAAAACTTTTGTCCCTTCAAAATAGATCCATTTTTAACTCGGTTTGACCAAGAATCTGATGTCTTGTTGTGGAGACCATTTTCCTAGGCATCTTCATGTCCATAGATCTCACCTTCTTCGATAGTTGCACTAGGATCTATAGATGCGGGAAGGATTTCCCGCCATTAACGAAATATGGCACTTGAATTTGACAACTTAAAAGGCATCTTCGATAGGAAAATTTACCCCACTTTGTTGTAAATGCGGTTTTAAATTAATATTCTTCCCTAACCTTAATTTGATTAAACTTGAACACCCATCTAGCATGGAAAACCTTTCACCCCCGCAACAATTTGAAAAATTTGCTCCATAGAAGGTAAAGGGTAGTGGTCTTTGAGGGAAGCCTTGTTCAAATAATGGAAATCGACACAAAGTATGATTTCCCCATTTTTCTTTCTAATCGGGACCAAATTGGAAACCCAAGTAGAGTAATTGATTGGAGAAATTATTTTGGCCTCAATGGGTTTAGATAACTACTTCCTCATGAGGGGATCTATTTTTGGGTTGATCGGCCTTTTTTTTGCCTAACCGGTTTGACATCGGGGTCTAGATATATGGAATGTTGCATGATTTTTGGATTAAACCCTTTTAGATCTTCACAATCCTAAGAAAAGATATCACTAAAAATTTTACACAAAGAAATGAAGGCTTGCTTATTATTTTAACCACATACCTTTCCTAATAAAAGCTTCTTTCCTTGTGCAATAACAATTGGTTGTGATCTTCTAGCTTGGTTTCCGGTTCTTCTCTTCACCATTGAACTCATCATCCAGGCTAAAAATATGCTCTAAGGTAACCAGCCCCTTGGAAATTTTATTCGTCTTCAAATGGATATTCGGTCACCATAGATGTCATGCAAGTTAGTTTGCATTTCGATGAGAATTCAACCTCATTTTGGATGAAATGAATATTTTTTCATCACTATCAAAAACTTTCTAGCTGGTTTCATTGTTCGGAATGGATGGCCTTACCACCATTCTAATGTTTTGCACATTTCCTTTAATCAAATCCTCGTTGGGTGAAAATTGTGATCCAAGGGTTGCCATCTAATCTGCCTCTTTGTTCATCTTTCTTGGTATCACCTGAAAATTAAGAGCATCAAAGCCTTCCAACAAATCCAAAAATCTATGCTTATAAGCTTTCAATAGCTTATTTTTTGTAGCACACTTTCTGTGACTTGATGAATTACCAATTATGTGTCCCCAAAAATCTATAGCATTTTAATATTTTTCTTTTCAACAATCAACAAGCCATGGACCAATGCTTCATACTACTGCCACATTATTGGAACATGCAAACTGTAATCTGTGGGAAATAAAAACTTTTCCTCCTTAGGAGAAATCAACACAACACCTACTCTAGCTCCATTCCTGCTCCTGGAACCATAAAAAAACATTTTCCATAATCTCGAAGCATCTTCTTCTCTCTATTTAAGCATGTTGGGCAGTATAACTTCTTCTTCAAAAACACGGTGAGTACCTAGGCCAATGTGTTGCACATTTCCTTGAATCAAATCCTCATTGGGTGAAAATTGTGATCTAAGGGTTGCCATCTAATATGCCTCTTTGTTCATCTTTCTTGGTATCACCTGAAAATTAAAAGCATCAAATCCTTCCAACAAATCCAAAAAATCTATGCTTATAAGCTTTCAATAGCTTATTTTTTGTAGCACACTTTCCTGTGACTTGATGAATTACTAATTATGTCTCCCAAAAATCTATAGAATTCTAATATTTTTCTTTTCACCAATCAACAAGCCATGAACCAATGCTTCATACTCTATCACATTATTGGAATATGCAAAAGCTGTAATCTTTGGGAAAATAAAATTTTTCCTCCTTAGGAGAAATCAACACAACACCTGCTCCAGCTCCATTCCTACTCCTAGAACCATCAAAAAACATTTTCCATAATCCTGAAGCATCTTCTTCTCTCTATTTAAGCATGTTGGGCAAAGTATAACTTCTTCTTCAAAAACACGGTGAGTACCTAGGCCAATATACTAGGATTTAATCTCTTCGGCATAAGGATCAAATTTATTATCTCTTTTAGCCCATTCATCAAGCAATAGGTCCGGAGTGGGAGGATGAATAGGATGTTCCTCCAAACCGAGTCTTGTTCCTAATTTTCTTAGATTAAACAATTTTCTTGGATAGGGGTGGGGTGATATGGCTCGATATGATATGAAAATATAGGCTCAACTTGTATGGTAAATTGGGTACCATACCCAGTTCTTAGAAGCACATGAGTCCAATTTGTAGACAAATAACTACCCACTTTGGAAATAAAATCCCTTGACAAAAAAATGACAAACATATTGGAAATTCAATGACCAATATATCATGGGTTATGGTTAGGCTTGGGAAAGTATGAAGGGTTAATTTTAGATCTTTTATGACTCCCAAGACACTAATTGTTGAGCCATCAAGCTAAAAGACACTTTTTGCAACAGGGATATACTCTAGTCTTAGGACATCAACAATTTTCTTTGGCATAACCGAGGTACTAGCACCTGAATCTATCATGCAATTATGAACCAAATGTTTTCCCAAAATTAATGACATATAAAAAGGTGGGGTTTTGACAACTTTACTTACTTGCTCCTCCTTTGTATGGAAAACATTAACAACAACAGGGGTCCTTTGAATCAAAGGATTAGCTAGGGGAAGTTGTTTAAGAGCTTCACTTAAGAGGTACATTTGTGATGGGAGAGCCAAAGCATCCCACATTGTCACATTGAAATTCATATTCTTCATTATTTCCATAATGTCAAAGGGAGGCCCACATATTTATGCAACTATGGTACAAGACTCTCCTTTCTTTGTTGTTGCAATGCTAGAATAGACATTTTTGATTGGGGAGAAACTTACTTGATAGAAAAATCAGGTGTTTTCTCTTTCTCCCACCAACATCCTTTTCCTTGTTAACAAAATTTCCCTAATTAGAAGAGGATATATGTTGTGATTCCAACATTATTTTCTAAGACCTAGTATTATCGAAATCTGTCTCGATTTAAGGCAAAAAAATCTTGAGTTCCAAAAACATAAGATTTGCATCTTGATTGGACTCATGAGCTCTGTTGTCATGCAAATGTGCAACAAGGAAATTGATAATTTCCAAGCACAACAACGATACTCCTGTACCAATTTTTTCAAGTCCTATCATTCCAAGACACCCCAGTCTACCTAGTCAATCCAGTAACCTCTCGATCAGTTTTAATTCATTCCCCTAGGTGATTTAGGAAAGTAAAATCAACCCCTAGGTGATTTTAGGAGTTCATCAAAATTTGCAAGCTACATGCAGTTGTGGGAAGGGCTATCACTGACCTTCGAGGACTAGAGCAACTCCATGGAGCATAGAAGAAAATCCAAAATGGATGTGGAAGTGATTGAAAGGAATAGGAACATCATGAAGGTGATTTTGGAAGGTTTAAGGAAGATTTGGAGTAGTTGTGGCAGTTTCATCAAAGTTGGGGATTCACAGGCCTAGGCAGTGCACATGCCAAAATAAGCTACTGAGCTTTAGAAGGTGATTTCGGGAGCTCGGATAGAGTTAGGAGCAAAAAAACATCAACGGAAAGATAATTCCAAGACCTAAATGATGGTGAAATCATATTTTTCACAACACTTTGGAGCATTAGGTCTGTAGGTAGTTTTTCTCACGCACATACGGAATACCAAATAAAAAATCAGTTTTTAAGGGATCAAATGGAATAATCAAGACATGATACCCCCACCATTGGATTAAAAATTCCATTTACAGTTAGGATCATATAAATTTTTTCCAAAAATTTCCATCAGAGCTCAAGATATCATCGTCGCAAGTTGTCCTCTTAGAGTAAGTTCAAGACTTAACCAAATTTTTGGAGGACACATGTCAGCTCCAGAAGTTTGGTGGGATTTTATGTCCCGAAGTCCTTGAGGGTTAGGTACATCAACCTTGGAAAAATTCTCCCAGCCCCCATGTGACCTATGGAACCCCATACGACCATCAACATTTCCATTTCAGCGCCGGGTGTATTTTGGAGCTCAAATTCCAAACCGTTGGATCAACGCCACATGTCAGCTCCAGGACCGCCATGGAATTTGATGTCCCTCACGTACCTCACAGGTCAAGGACATCAAACCTTGAAAAATGTTCCTATCCCTCTAGGAGAGAGTTTTGGTCACCCATGTGACCCACTTCCAGCCCCTTGGTGCTTTAAAGCTGATTTTGGAGCACTCATTCCTTGTAAATCGATCACGAGACACGTGTTGCCTCTAAGATTATCATTGAAATTTATGTACCTCATGTTCCTTTGAGGTGAGGGACATTAGGGAAATTTTTTTCCCAACTTAAACTCAAAAATTTGAATTTTTTTCTAACTATTAACTATTTCTTGTTGCTTCTCACCGTCAGAAGAAAAGTTGTAGAGAACACCTCAGTCCACCAGTCCACCATTGCCAAAGCTCAAACTAGATTCACCATAGAAATGAAATACTCTACCCCATGGTAATACACAAGTATCAGAAGAATATTTCATCGAGATAAGAAGAAGAAATTAAGAAAAATGGAAATCCTCATTGCCATGAAATCAAAATTTAAAGAAATCTTCCAAGCGGGTGCATGATTGACAAACCGTGTGTTTCGAGTTATTATCTCTTGAAGGCCATTAAAAATCATATTCAAACCTCCAATTTTCATCAAGGAATTCTCACAGAGAATAAATTTCACTTCCGGCTCCATGAAGAACAAAGTTCAATTTCCTATCAAACCGGTTATCTCAGTTGAAGTGAAAATTTGTGTGTAGAACGGAAGCAAAAACCTATTGCAATGGAATTTATTTCATTATGAACAAATAAAAAAACCATACCTAAAAATTTCAATCTCCATTAATGGCCGCCATGACATAGTAGTGGAAAAAATCAGTGAGCTACCTCTCCACTTCTCAGGGTTCCAGTGGGCGAAATCACACAAAAATTGGAGGGAATGATCATTGAAAAATCTAGTTTCGCATGAACTAGTTTTTGCGCCATGAAGTCCCTATTTTTTAGGGATATAGAGGAATTATTTTTCATAATATTTTTCCCTATCACATGAAGAACATCTACGAAAAGATAGTGAGCTACCTCTTCAATTCTCAAGGTTCCAATGGGCGAAATCGCACAAAAATTGGAGGGAATGATCATTGAAAAATCTAGTTTCGCGTGAACTAGTTTTTGCGCCATGAAGCCCCTATTTTTAGGGATATGGAGGGCTGTGTTTTTTTCAATATTCTTCCCATGCCATGAAAATATCATTTTCCCACTTGTTCAGATGAAGGAGTTACTCAAACGCGGAGCGTGGAACCCCGGAATAAAACCCAAAGTTTCAAGACTTGTTTTGTTGCATCTTGACATCCATGACGAATTAATAAAAATAGAATTCCTTCTGCGTAAGGGTCTGTTACTTTGGGTAATCCACCATTTAAAGGGGATATGAAAAAGGAAGTGAACATGGAGGGAGTATCGTAGGAAAAGTCATCGAAAAGGTCGTCTTAGCTTGTAATTGACACTTATTAAAAATAATAAGTGGTTCCACAAGCCCCCACTAAATAGCTGGTTGGTCTAAAAGGTAAGACAAAAAAAGTAAGAATAAATAATTCAAGCTACCATGGCTGGTGGAGGTTGGGAAAAGCTAACTATGAAACTTACTAAAAATAGTAAGTTGCTCGAGGTGTACTTACTAAAAATAGTAGGTTGTTCTCAAAGGGAAAGTTTGGCACAACAGAGATTTCCATCATCATTCGAGGATCATCAAACTTTATCAAGGGAAACATCTTCTCCTCTTCTCTCTCGTTTCCTCCCTCTCTTTTCTCTCTCCTTTCTAATTCTTTGTTATGCGTCATCATTGTATTTCGTCCTATTCACTTAAGTGACCTATTTTAAATTTGTAAAAAGTATTCTTTCAAAATTATAAGAGAAATACTTAATTCATGGAAAACGAAAGGTCACGAGTGGAATATGGAAACAAAGAGTCATGTGAGGGATGTGAAAGGACAATTCAGATTTCTATAAATTGTAAAGCCATTCTCTTTTCAAAGGGTTGGCGATTGATCTTGTAAACTCAAGAGTGTATTATACTTAGAGAAAGCAAAGGAGATTTCCTTCTACTTTCCTCCACTCTCTATTTTTCCTCTATTCCCACAATATGTATAACTTTGGTTCAAGCAATCCATAAAAGAAGGAGTTTCTATATTTCTTTGAATAAGGGGTTTCTTGATACTTTACAATCAATTAATTATATTTAGTCTTGTTGTTATTTGCAAAGTTGTTTCTTCTCATGAATGCATGTGTTGAATTTTCTCGACTAGTGTGTGCAGGAATCGATTTTCTACTTGTAACATTAGTTCTCCTACCTCTTTTCTCACTACCTTTTCACACTCTTCGAAAATGTCTTCCCTAACAAGAGATTGCTAGCTTTGCCACATGGGTCGAGTGGAGTGTCCCTGTTGGATCCCCGGTCTAAAGGCCACCACAAAAATACACCTTTTCACGTGCATACATATACGCCAGCTACACCGGTTAAGTAGAGGGACTTAGATTCCCAGAGTGTTGGCAAGAAATCCACAAATTTTTCCACCCGACAAATTTCCTCGCCAACAAGCTCCTTCCACATTAGGATTGGGTGCTTCCACCAATGGCTCCTATTGATTGGAGGAACTCGAATATTGAAACCTTTGAAATGCAATGCCCTCTCAAAAATAAGTTGATTGTGTGGCTGGTTGCAAGGAAAACACCACTGTTTCTGAATCACATTATTTTATATTGGAACAAGTTCTTGACTAGAGCTAATAATAGGAGATGGTTGAGAAGTGGAAACCGACACAAGTGGAAGAGAGGCATTTCTGGCCTACCACTTGTTATTTCGCTGATTTTTTCCATACCTTTGATTGTATTGGTTCTTGTATGGCTGATAACCTTGATTAGAACCCTGGTTGGAAGACTTCCCCTTATTAGAATAATTCTTCTAAGACTAGGCTTTTTGTTTCTTCAAAGATATCACCTTATTAGAAAAATTTCTAATTAAGGCCTTCATTTCTTCATCCTCCTTTTGTTGTGTAGGGGAGTAAGATGTGGAAGCAGTGGGTTGGGAAGTTTTCTTAGGAATAGGAGCAATGGAGGGCTGAGTAGCTTGGGGTAATTCAGGGTATAGGGGCATAGGTGGCCTAGGAGCTAATTTTCTAGCTTGGATTAAACAATTTTCAGCTCTAATGGCTATAACATATGCACTAGGCAATGTTGTACCCCCATAGACTGAATCATGACAACAATACCAAAATTCAATGCTTTTAAAAATAAAGAAATGTAAATTCATTTGTAATCCCGAAAAGGATTGGAATTTTGTCCTGTGTCTTTTGAAATCTGTCATGAGCTCATTAGGAGCCCTCTTTATAGTTAGCTACTCAAGAAAAGAAAGATTATCTGCCTTCTCTCCAAATTGATTGCATAAGGTGGTCCCAGAGATGATTCTAATTTTGAATTGTTCATGTTGCTAGACTTCTAAACCATTGCAAAGATATCATTTTGAATGAAGAAGCTAATAACCTAATAGCCACATCTTGTTTAACAATTTGATGTATAGAAAAAATGTTGGCAATATCCTGAATTTGTTCAGCTGGAGTAGTCTGATTCTACCCAGTGAAGAAAGGGATTCTCTTGAGAGTAGATACTGGTATGGGATTGTTGGCATTAAGAGAAAGAGGAACGCTTCCAGTAAAATTGACAAATCCCAAATTTTGTTGTGCTGCCATTCGATAGGTCCGAGAAATCGGTGGGTGCAAGAAAGGCCTACTAGAAGGTGGAGTGGAAAGAGTCATGTTTGGTGGCAAAGGTGACCTTTGAACTGATCTTCCTCTTCTTCCCCTTCCAGGTGATAATTACAGGTACTCTAAGGCTCCCTCCTCTACTGCATTCGGACCTTGTTTGGATTCTTCTCATGAACTTGGGTGCTTGCACTCTTGAAACAAGTTGATCGAATGACTAAGTCACTAGATGTGTAGAACAAGTCTCCGAAGGCTAGAAATTACTAAGTCACACACCAAGAATTAACAACAATGAAGCTAAAGACCATATTAAATCTGAATTCAATTCATCCTACCCAGTGTGCCAAAATTGTTGAAGCTCAAATGTGCACTCGTCCCCAAATCATAGATGACTTGGGATTTGAGACAACATGAGACTATCTCTAAGCTGTGGGACTTGAACCGAGACAGACCTCCGGTGAAGGCCAACTCCCTCTATCTATTCCTAATACTAAAACTACTACTAGGAATTAAAATGTAGCTACCCTAACACTAACCTAAAATTCCAAGGGACCAGGGAAGAGAAAGATGCATAAATTAAAATCCTAAACTAAGGGAGGCGATAACACCAAGAACAAAGTGGAGATATTCCTAGTGAGTGAAACTAGGAAGAGAATAGAGCAGAAAAGGGTAGAAAAATGTGCCACAATCCAAAATCACATTCAAACCTCTAATTTCATGGAGCACTATAGCTTTGAATCCTACAAGAAGGAAAATTATGCACAATGTACCTGTGAATGCAATGAAAGGAAAGAAACATAAGAAAACAAAAGTTAGGGTGGAAATAGCCACAAAACATGAATTTTATTGATTAAAAGTGTGCACAATCCATTACAATATAGATACAAGGAAAGAATATCCTTGCGAGAATGTCTAAATCTAAGGTCTGTAACTCACAAAGTATTCAAGAACAATTTTGCAAGAGTTTCTCTACCTTTTCAGAATGTCTCTCCTCAAAATGAGGTGAATTTCACAATATATAGAGTAAAGAACCTCAAATTTACTTCACCAAAAAATAGCCTACATTCAATTCTCTAAAAAGAGGTATGGGAAACCATATAAATTCACTTCTCGAAGGTAGATTTATGGCGAGAAGAAGATATAGACACCATACTTCATTAAAAACCAGTTGTTGAGCTTTCTTTTCACCCACCTACCTCACCTAATCCATGGCATGATGCCGATATTCCTGTAGGCTGGCTAGTAACACATTTTTATATTGCCCATGGTAACATGTTTCATGTTGTTGGATGGTAACCATTGTATATGTTGTCGTCGATTAGATTTCTATAATCGTTCAATAACACATTTTTACATTACTAGGCGTCAATGTTTGTATGCACCTTGTGGACTATCGAAGCGTGGTCCTTCTACCACCGGTTGGTAACACTATTCTATTACCAACTCGCTAATGTGCATACATGTTACCGACTAGTAACAACCGCGTACCGTCGGGACCCTTTTCTATTATCAGTCATTTTCGACATTACATTGCGATAGGAACACCATTCTTATTCTTGGACGGTAATGTCCATTTTAGTTATCGACCGGTAATGTTCGTACACTATCGGTGGTAATATCTTCCTGTTTACTATAGCCAAATGTCTTAGACCTCTAACCTAGTTGAGTTAACTATTACCCATCCTGCAAATTGAAATCCATGCCTCAAATAGCTTCTAACTCCCGGATCTACTAAGTTATCCAATTCACAAGGGGTGAAAAAATTGGATAACATTATCCTCTAATGTGAATTTGAGTGTGTCTTTAGAGTTTGCTTGTCAATGTCTCCATCTTCATTAGTCCAAGAGTAAGTCTGATCAATGTTATGATATATCTCTGAGTCTAAATGTGGAAAAAGGTCTATGTTATCATATGTCTACCTTGTGGAAGTTAGTTGAGTCATGATTTTTCAAATGGATTCCTCATATCTCTGTGGTCTTGATATGCTTCAAAAGTGTCAAGAAAGTTGTGTATGATGTCAATGAAGATCAATATATAGTTTATGGTCATGTTGTCCTTGATAGATATGTGTTATTATCAAGATTGTATCTCAATGTGTTCTTGTGGTCTGAGTCATCAATATGGTTGGTAGTCAAGATGAAAAGGTTCAGGTAAGGAGGTTAGGTCTGTGATGACCTAGTAAGTATTGTCTAATCCTTGTTATAGAGTATGTCATCGTCAAATGATGTCATTTCTAGTGTTCAATGAATTCTTACAAGAAGAAAAGTGTGATTCTTAATGTGAAGAAGTTACTAAAACCTTGAAGGCACTTGTGGCTATTGATAAATGAAGAAAAATGATCTGCACAAAGGTCAAAAGGTGTGATGGTGATGCACTATTCCAAGGTAAAGATTCTTTCAAGTATGAAAAATGAGAAAGGAATGCCAAAAGCAATGAGTATTCAGGTGATACAAAAGTTTGTTGAAGGACTCTTAGAAGATGATCTTGATGTCTTGTTGATGGTAGAGGATCTATAGTAGTATATGAGGATGGTATGACATTGTGAGAAGTTTCAAGTGTTGTCGAGTATCAGGTGACTTAGAGGTATATAAAGAAGTGTAAAATTTGATCAGATATGTCAATATCTTGATAAGGGCTCCCAAGATGGTTGTAGGGTTGATCCAAGAAGGTATGGTTCCTTTAGGCTAGGAAAAATACACTATTAACAAGGAAGTAAAATACCAATAATATTACCTCCTCCTTCGCGTTCCGTAGCAAACCTCGAGAATGGGCTAGGAAACTTGGATTGAGCCTTGATTGTGTGATATGTAGGTGCTTTTCTTCGAGACGGAGCAAGACCTTCCTGCAACAACGATCCTCTTACTTTGCACTAGATAGAAAAAATGATTATGAGGCTATTTGAGCATTAGGATGAGGCCAAAGGATGTTCTTTGCTCAAAGGATGCAAGAACTTAGATATGGCATTAAAGTTTTTTCTCCGTGTGTTTAGAGGGGGTAAGGTTGTATTTATAGCTTGGGGAGTGATTAACTTAGAGTAATTTAAATAATCATGGTTTGAAAATGTGGGCAAGATTAAGTGAGTGGTTTGAAAATGTGGGCAAGATTAGGTGAGTGGTTTGAAAATGTGGGCAAGATTAGATGAGTGGGGGCCACGAAGAATGGGTGAGGATTTGAATTATATTTTTAATTCATAAGTGGATGATTTTAGGTGAGTGGGGACCACGAAGGGTGGGTGAGGATTTGAATTTGAATTTTTAATTCAATAGTGGAAAAACATGGAGAATAATGACATGTGGTGAGGATTGGGTTATTTTTTAGATTTTGAAATAGATAATTAATCAAATTATATTTGATTGATTCGAAGTGTATTTTTTGTGGGAAATGAGGAAGGGTAATTAATTGATTTAGGATAGATGTGAAATTAGGGTGTCTACATTTGCCCCTCTTTGGAAGGGTACTATGAAAGTAGTGTCCTTTCAAAGAAAGTAGACGGTATGGGGGAAGAATTCAATCTACTTTTTAAAAGGTAGAGCGAACGTTTGTTGGGGAGAATAGAAAGTGGTGAGTGACGGATGTCATGGTATCCTCTAAGACAAAAATGTCATGAGAAAATGTGATTATGGATAGATGTGGTGATGCCCCCTCGAGAGGACTGACGAGAATGGAATATACAATAGAGCTCTCGAAAATAAGAGAAATAGATTCTGTGGAGAAGAGGATGATAATGGAGTGGAAGAGACTGGAATGACCGCACGACACAAATGGAGAAAGGATTCAATCGACCTTGAATGCTAGGTGTGAGGGTGTGTGGGAAAGAGAAAAGGGAATGGGTAGGATTGGGGTTGATTATGAGAAGAGTAAGGGAGATAGGAGGGAAAAAAAAGGAA
Source organism: Taxus wallichiana var. yunnanensis (assembly GCA_018340775.1). Lineage (NCBI taxonomy): Eukaryota > Viridiplantae > Streptophyta > Pinopsida > Cupressales > Taxaceae > Taxus > Taxus wallichiana. Next base: position 809,165,038 of record CM031240.1, on the reverse strand, counting down.
TGAAAGGGGTAGAAATAAGAGAGATGGATGATAGGGGAAGAAGGGAATGATGAAGGACAAACAAGGAAAAAATAGGAAAATGACAGAGTAGAGGGTGAAGGGATGAAATAGAGAGATGTGCAAAATGAAGGAAGCAACGAGAGATAGTAAAGAGGGATGCGTGGAAGTGAAATAAATGATAGAGCTAAGAAAAGAAGGAAATAGGAAAGGATAAATAAGGAGAAAATGAGGTGGGAGTAGGGGGTGAAATGGAGGAAAATGGAAAGAGGACGAAAGAAGTAAAACGGAGAAAAAAAAGAAACTATGAGGGGCAAGGAAAGTGTGAAAAAGAGGAGAGAAAGGAAGAGAAACATATATAGAATGAACGAAAAGGTAGGGGTGGTAGAGAAAAGGAGAAGTGGTCAGAAGAAACGTGAAAATTAGGGGAGAGGAAAGGAAGATAGAACGAATACAAGGAGAAGATTGAAGGAATCGTGTCATTGCGAGGAAGACCAAGGCAAAGAATATGGAACAAACCGTATGGAGATGCATGTGGAGGGTGGTATGATAAAAAAGACAGGACAACGTTGAACAACCAGGTTATCGATGGGGAAGTAAGGAGGAAACGTGATGGAAAAAGGGGAAGAAGATGATACAGGGGAAGGGAAATAAGATGAGGGGTGGGAGAGAAGAGGATAACAAAGAAAATGATGTAGAAGGAAGGGAATACATAAAGGGGGTAATAAGTGGAAAGGGAATGGTATAAGGAATGTTCAGAGAAGAAAGAAGGAGGAATGACATCGATTGGAAAAGATGTGGAGATGCATGAAATGAGGATACTAGGATGACGAGAAAATAGAAAAAGGATGTATGATGAAGACAGTAAAGATATTGAAGAGGGAAAAGAGGAGATGGAGAGATGGGTAAGAAGTGACAAGAAAGGGTGGGAGTGAGGGAAAAGAATAGGAGAGAAAAGAGAATGGGGGATAGAAGAGGCAATGCCAATGAGGGGATGTTAGGGAAATCCCTTTTATAATGAGTGGTGGGGAAGGGTGAGAGAAAAAATGAAGAAAAGGAGAAAGCTAATGAGGATTGGAAAGGGTAACGCCAACAAAGGGACGTTAAGGAAAACCCTTTTACAATGAGTGGTGGGCTTAGAGGAGGGAAGGAATGAAGGGAAACTTGAGAAGGTCCAAGGGAGTGAATGAGGTCGTGCGGAATGAGGATTGATGATTTTTAAGGAAAACACGTTTACAATTATTAGCGGGAAGAGAAGATGATGATGAAAGAATGATATAGGAGTGTTAACAATAATGGTGAATGTGTGTGTGGGTAGAAATGTGGGGGGAATTTGAGAAGATGAAGTGGATGAGTTGGGATTAGGTGAAAGTGAGGAGAGGATGCAAAGTGAGGATGAAGAACCAAGACATGAAAAGAATGGGAAGAAATGGTATGAAGGATGATGGATCAAGAAGGGGAAAATGGGGGAAAAGAATGTGATTGTAGGTGGAAGAGATTAGTTGTATGTTGTAAGAGGATATGTGAAGAAAGGATAATAGTAGGAAGAAAAAGTGGGTAGTAGGAGATATCAAGTGGAAGAAGCGATCAACAAAGTGAACAAAGAATGAGTCGGGGGAGAAGTTCACGATGACAAGTTAAGTGTAGGGAGGACCCTGACATAAGATTGTCATGTGACGGAAGTGGTTAAGTAAGATTGCCATGTGAGCGAAACTGGAGATGACAAGTGGTCAAGCGAGAAGTGGTGTTTGCGAGAATCGAAAAGGAGGTGAAAGGATGTGATAATGGGGAATGCCGAGAAAAAATGAAGGGTGAAGGGTGTGTAGTGATGGGGAAAGGCAAGGAGACAGATCATCCTTAAGAGGGACTCTTAAGTGAGATCGCCATGCCGGGTGAGTGGTTAAGTAAGATTGCCAAGCAGAGGAGGGTGATAGTGGTGGTAAAAATATGTGATGATGGGGAATGAAGAGGAAAGATGGATGGTGAGATTGTAGAGTGATGGGTGAGTGTAAGATGACATGTCATGCTTAAGAGAATCTCTTAAGTAAGATCGTCATGCTACCTGGAGAGGTTTCGTAGGATCACCCAACCGACAGGGATGATATGCAAGGAGAAAGACAAGATGATATTGGGGACAGGGGTGGAATGGTAGGTTGAAGAAGATGATCGTGACGAGAGGCAGGAGAAATAAGATGGGGAAATATGATGGGATGGGGAAAGGCCATAGGGCATATCAACCTTAAGTGGAAGTCTTAAGTAAGATTGCCATGCGGCCGGAATGGTTAAGTAAGATCGCCAAGCTGAGGAAGAAGATGGATGATGTTAGAGTTGGTGGGAATAGGGTATGACAAAATGGAATGAAGGGGAACCCTCAAGTGAATTTTCCATACTACGAAAGCGTGTAAGTAGGATGACCAGACATAAAATAGATTTGGGAAAGGATGAGAAAAGAGTGAGTGAGGTATGCCTGAGTGGTATATGCTATGAGATGAGGTGATAGTAAGAAAAAAAGGAAACAAAGGAGTGTAACATGAATGGATGAAGGAATATATGCAGTGGAGGGCAGAGAGTGTGAGGGGAATCCTTAATTGGGATGCCGCGTGGTGAGAGTAATGATGCGAGAAGGGGAAGCAAAAGAGGTGGAATGGGAAGATGTGTGTGGTGGTGATTTTTGTTTGATGAGAGAGGGAGGTGGTGAAGAAGCTTCTACAGCGGGAAGATCTTAGGGAGAGGGTAAACCTCACCGAGGATCCCATATAGAAGGGGTTATTAAGTAAGATTGTCAGCAAGAAGCGAGAAGGGGAAAGGAAAGAATACAAATGGGTGAGAGGGGACAAGAATGGTGAGAAGGGTAATATGGGTATAAGTGGCGGAGGAGTAAAAATGAGGAGTGATGATGAATGGATCAAATACACGGTGATCATGGTGGGGAGAAGGAGCTATTAGATAGGGAATACTACTTGAGAAAGAGATCAAGTAGGATTCACAAACTGCAATAATGGTGATCAAGTAGGATTCCCAAACTGGAGAATGCATTAGTATGGGTGAATGGATGGGGTGCAAAGTAAGATGTTGATCATGCAGGAAGATACTCACGTGACGAAAAGTATCTTAATTTTAATATAGCACATAACAAGATGCATCGTGATATAAAAGATCAGGATGACTAGACTATAATATGCGTGATAACATAGATAGGGGCCATCAAAAAGGTTTGATGCCCCAGTACAATATGCAAATGGAAGAGAGCATAGACAAAGGCCATCAAGAAAGTATGATGCCCCAGTATGACATGCAATCAGATAACATAAGAATATTAGAGAGAACACCAGGATACATAAAATCAAGATGCCCCTGTAATATATCAAGATACAAGAAAGCAATTAATAATTTATAACTAATAATGCAACACAAGAACCAATAAACATGTCCCTAACGTGTTCCACATTGAGGAGTGATTGGATGTGCCCCTGCAGGGGTACGAGGACATAGTAAAGTATTGGGTCATTGTCCTCAAACAAGGAAACAATGAGAGCCAGATTTTTCCCAAGCGAGGATTCACGCGAGGAGAAGTGGTTTGAATTTAGTAGTCATAAGGTGATTAGATCATTCGTTGGGGATAAGAGTTCAAAGGTTGAATTGTGTTGGTTATTTTAGAGTTTTTACGATTTTGTGGATTTTTTTATTTTTGTTTATATATATATATATATATATATATAGATTTTCTAATGTTTTTTGGATTTTTGACGATTTTCAAATGTTTTGATTTTTTGATGATTTTCAAATGTTTTTAGATTTTTGACGATTCTTGTTAATGGTTTTGGATTTTTGATGATTATGTGTAATGTCTTTGGATTTTTGCGAGTCCAAATGTTTTTGTTGGATTTTGGATGATTGTTTCTCTTTTGCTTTTGAGTTTTGACAATTTTCAAATGTTTTTGACTTTTTGTCGATTTTCAAATGTTTTTAGATTTTGAATTTTTACACGCTTTTGAATTTTTGATGATTTTCAAATGTTTTTGGATTTTTAGATTTTTACATTGTTTTTAAATTTTTGATGATTTTCAAATGTTTTTAAATTTTTACATTGTGATTGGCAATTTATGGACCAGTGCGAGACTTATTTTGAGAGACGATAAACATGGATATTATCCATATGTACCGTTTCCGTTATGCCTCGAGAATAACACAAATTCTCTTTCCATTGACAGGATATGGTGGTGATGATATGATGAAAAGAATTCCATCTCCATTCTTGACTCACACAACTAGTAAGATGTGTGGGCTCATCATCGAGAATCGGGAAGGACGCAAGAGGTAGATAATGAATATAGAGACAAATGCTAACAACAATCCCTTTGGAAAATTGTGACTCCATTCATCATAACGGTGATCTTGAACTAGTTTCAAAAATGGCTTTCACTTTATGAGTCACGTGCTAGACTTAGACAGTTATGTGGCTTGCTGATTGGTAAGATATGAGGTTAAGAGATAGTTCTCTCTTCACTTAGGCATCTAAATTACGTGTTTAGGGATTCTATAATTTGTAAGCACTATAAGATTTTATAAATATTTTTTTGAAATGACTCCCTATGCCTTGCCCCATGCTACTAGTGAGAAGCAAGGGCTCATCACCGAAGGCAAAATATAGGTGAGTGAATTCCCTTTTTGTCTTTTTTGTTTTGTTTTATTTTATTTTTGAATATTTTGCAATGTTTTTATGCTTGTATGAGAATGACCCTCTACGCTTTGCCCCATGCCACTTGTAAGAGGCAAGGGTTTATCACCGAAGACAAGACGTAGATGAGTAAGGGCACCTTCCTCCATTCCCGGTCTCACACTACCAGTAAGAAGTGTGGGTTCAACACCAAAGACTATAAAGGATGAAAGATGTGACAATGAATTATTCATAAGTTATTGAATTGATAGATTTTTTTACAATAGTGCTTTGTATTTGGAAAGAAATGTCTGCCTCAATCTCAGCCCCACATGACTAGTAGGACGCGAGGGTTCAACACTGAAGACTGAGATGGACGATCAAACGAATTGGGTAACGAAGTTTAGAGCTTTGTTATGAAAGAGAGAATGTATTTGAAGGGAATATATTACCATCAGTAAGCTTCTAGGTATGACCATAGAGGAAAGCGACTGAAAATGGAAGAAGTATGATGCTCACAAACTTAATAGGATTTATATTAGCACTTGTCTCATGATGATAAATATGAAGATGTGATTTTGATAATGAAAATGTATGCCAATGGAAATGAATAAATTTATTCGGAGATAAGCAAGACAGAAGGAACAATGTACACATTGTTGTTTCCTGGAATATAGAGTGCTTTCAAGAATAGAATTTCTTTGAATGGAATGCATTCATGGGTTTTTCAAGGACTTGGCCTATGTCAATGGCCAATTTATAAGCTCCAAACCCAAAATTATCTATGATTTCGTTGGGCTCAAATTTTTCTTGTTTGTCTCGTTCTTTGGGTATATTCTTTCGATTTTCTTTGAGAATGAGATCATTGACCTCAAAATTTCTAGGTTTGAATTTTTCATGGTAGCTACGCCATAGCTGATTTTGATATAATGGAAGATGATCTAGGGCATTAAGTTGTTTTTCATCAAGAAGCTCGAGTTCACTAAGGCATGAGTGTTGATAATAATCTTGATTGATTACATCTTTGAGGGATATTCTGAAGGATGGAAATCCAACCTTGACATGTAAAATATCTTCCTAACCATAAACAAAGGAGAAGGGAGTGGCTCTAGTAGGTGTGTGATAAGATGTATGGTAAGCCCAAAGAGTGGGGTAGATTTGGTTAAGCCAATAGCTTCCATGTGTGTTGACAATGATGGTTTGTATTATTTAGTTTGTTGCTTTTGTTTGTCCAAGAATTGATTGATTTGAGGATAGATTCACGATTAAAGATGGAAAATATGGCATAAAGATATTCCTGGGTATACGTACCTCGTAGAATGTATGCACATAGAAGTCTTCATAGGTGAGAATCATTAGTGATAAGATGCCTGCAAGATCTATCATTGAAAGCATGATGGACATAATAGGTTGCATTGTTGCAAGTGTCCAAACTTGATGTGGTTGTGTTTTGACAATAAGGCTAGAGATGTTAGGCATAAGAGCCAATATTGGAATAATAGAATCAAACTTAATGGTACCTGTTGATGGAGCCTCTTCTGTAGTGTCTACAGTAATATCAAGGTTTGAAAGGGAGTCTTGAAACGAGGTCAATGTCTTGTTAGATGTTAGAAGAATATGGTTGCCCAAAACAGGTTCAATATATGTTTGGGTTAAAAGAGAGTCTTGAAATAAGGTCAAGTGCTCAGTAGATGTTGGAAGAATGTTGTTGTCCAAAACAGGTTCAATGTATGTTTGAACTAAAGGAAGGAAATTTGAAGAAGATATGGATTGGTTTGGAATTAGAGAGGCTTTGTTGTCATCATGATATCATGGAATTTCGGTATATATAGGAGTTTTGATAGTAGTCAGCTCTTCATAGAAAGTTGTGGTATTGGACATGTCGTTGGTTGCAAGAGAATTGTCATCAAGTTCTACAGAGATGACATCGTCGTCAATTAAGTCTTGGACGTAATTCTTAAATCACACACATTTATCTGTGTGATGACCATCAATGTGATGAAAGTCACAGTATGTGTTAGGTTTGTACCAACATGGCTTAGCTTCCCCTTTTACAAAAGGTTTTGTAATTGGATATCTTATCAGTTTAGCCTCTTTTAGTTGATGAAAAACACTAGAGAGACTTTCTCCAAGGGGGTAAACTGACGTTGGACTTTATGTGAACTGATTTCTTCATGAGGTTGTATGATTAGATTTTTGGGTGATCGCTCACCGATTTGGGTAGTGTCGACACTAAAATTTTCCTCCGTAATTTCTATTTCATTAATGTATGTATTAGGAATAGGATGTTGTTAAGTATAATTAGTAGTAGCGTCTGATAGAAGATAACGGCGCCGTCAAGTCTGCGCAATAATGTGGAGTACGGTATGATCAAAGTACAATAGGAATGTTGTAAAAGTAAATATTTGTCGTAAGTGGTCCGGTAATGTTAAAATGTCAAAGTTTGGGTAATTAGAGAAGTAGGGTCTACATGATTAGGAATTAGAAATATTATATTGGTAATAAGGACAAGGAGTGAGGTCATAAATATTTTGTGTATTTTATTTGTAAAAAGTCTAAAAATGTGGAACCCATGTAAACTCTGTTAGAGTAGATTTCTTATCCTATCTTATAGATAAGATGGATAAGCCTGGAAGTTCTATAAATAGATAGGCCACCCTCCTCATTTAGCATAAAAGGAAGCAGTGAGAAATATTGTATGAAGTGTGTAAAGGAAGCCATCAGTTTAAAGGTGTGTTGAAGAAGCCATTAAGAGGTGTAATTGTAAAGTTTCTCCCATAGTATTGGTGGAAGGAAAGTGAAGTCAATAACACTTGAAGTACCTCATGGGTGAGATTGTAACAATTTCATGTTAATATTATAATTTACTTTGATATTTCAGATTTGTCATCATTCCGTCTTATCATAGTCGATGGTATTCTTGTGTTATGTTTGTTGTTTTGTTTTCAGATTACATCCACCAAACTAAAGGTCATTTGTGCATTAGTAAATAATCATAGCACGAAGAGTTCCGGTGAAGAATTATCATAGTGCCGGATTGGTGATGACATTTTGGTTCCGTTGCAAGACCATTCCTCGTTGGTGGATTTTACGGAGAGATATTCTCACTTAGTCAAAAATCAATTGGAGGGTAACCTTGTTTTTTTGTGCATAGTAGCTACCATGGTAAAGTCATTTTTGCCGTGAATAGTAGTTACCATGGTAAAGTCATTTTTGCTGTGAATAGTATTTACCATGTAAAGTCACTTTTACCGTGAATAGTAATTACATGCAAAGAACTTCACTTTTTACTATTAATAGTGTTTACCACAATAAAGTCAGTTTTTACATGATAAGTCAAGTTTTACTATAGTTTACCGAGGTCATTTCTATTTTCTATTATAGTGATTTTAATTATTGGTGCACATAAGTCTTGTTGATTGTACTTTTGGGTTGGTATTTCACTATGGTTATTTTTGAAAATAGGAAAATTCTGTTTTTTCAGCCCAATCTAATGAAGATGCTTCCTCTTTCATTCAAGAGTTTAAACGATCTTGTATTTGTAATGGCCTTATAAGAAGGGAACAATGGACTGAATTTTTCCTACTTTTTGGATGGTTCACCCTTAGGTGGTTTGAAACACTAGGTGATAATGTGAAAAACTCATGGGATTTATTAAGCGAAAGTTTTCTTGAAGAATTTGGTGAACAACGGAGATATGTAGATCTCTCGATCGATATCACAAAGCTAACCCAAGGAGAGAAGGAGAAGATAAGGGATTATCATGCTCGTGTTCTAGAGCTAAGGAGAAAGCTCGATGCCCGGATCCGGAAGGAAGAATTAGCGGATGGGTTGATGAATGGTGTGGATAATATCCTATGTAAGCAATTCATTCTTGGGATGAAGCCAGAGATCAGACAACGAGTGAAGTATGACCGCCCAACTACCATTGAACAAGCAAAGAAGATTGCAAGAAGGCAAGAAGAAAGCATGGAAGAGGAGCCCAAAGAAATTGTTGCTAAAGTAGAACCTACACCAGCACCTTTGCTCCAGAATCCACAACCACTCTCGGTGAGCACAAATATTTCTCCTAGTACATCTACGGAGTATGAAGATCTGCTAAAAAGATGGGTCGATTAACTATTAATCTTCTTCAAGGAAAAAAATTAGTTCTCGGGAGGAGATAGAGGTCCAAAAAGAAATATTTCTGAAGTTGTATGTTATGGTTGTTATAAAAAGGGTCATTATAAGTATAATTGTCCAGATAGAGCTTCTACATCTGGTAAATGAGATAATGATAAAGGAAAAGTACCTGTGAATTCTTTTGATGTAGTAGATAAGAGCAGAAATAATGAAGTAGATGTGTTTGTAACAAAAAGAAAGAAAGAAAAAGATAATCAAGATGGAAATGATCCTAAGAAGATGAAAGAAGAAACTAGTAAGAAACATAGGAGAAGAAAGTTGGGTGTGCAGGATTTTCTGATTTCACAGGGGCAAGGACCATACTCCATCTTGGAAGATCTGTCCAAAAGGCCTGCAAATATTACATATGGTCAACTCTTGGCTATGTCTTCTGAGAAGAGGTGGGAGCTGTGAAGTGGACTCAATGCTTGATGAAGAAAGGAGGTTGAGGTCCCTGTTTTGGAGGTAGAGGCAGATCCCTATGCTCCACAAGCTGAGGTATTATGTAATGGTATTTCAATTCATGATGTCTTAGTTGATGGAGGTGCTGCAGTTAATGTAATGACCGAGTCTGTAATGAATATGTTGGGGTTAAAAATTGATCGCCCTTCAACACTTATGTTAAGGTCATTAAATAAGGGAAAAAATAAACCAGAAGGTGTAGTTTCAAATGTGGAAATATCTGTTATGGGTGTTGTATGTGTGGTAGACTTTCGGGTGATGAAAAATGGTGCTATTGCGCACTCCAATGTTCTTTGGGAAGACCATGGCTAAGGAGATTTCATGTAAGAAAATCTTTGGAATGAAGGCTTCATGACACTTGGATGTGGTAGAGAGAAGGTGAAAATAAACGTGATCCCTCAAAGCATCATAAGGTAGAACCGTCGATTCAAGTGATGAAACCGATGATTGGACATCCTCGATTACTTTAGTACTAGTGAAGTGGACACTAAGGATGAAGAAAGTGAGGTTGATGTTTCAGTCATGGATATCCTTCCAGTCACACCAACTCATGACCCCATAAAATTATCTAAAGAAGAAGTTGATGATCGTCTCCAAAAAATAAATATTGGTGATGTTGTGATGGAGAGTGAGAAGGAATCCTACATCCCACTCTTTCGAAGGTACATACACATATTCACTTTTGATTACAAAGAACTCCGTCAAGTAAGTTGGATAGAACATTCTATTGAGAAATTTGGTAGATGGTGCTAAGCCCATAAAGCAAATGCCATATAGAATGAATCCTAATTTTTCCAAGACTGTAAAAGAAGAAATAGATAAGTTACTTGATGCGGGATTCATATTTCTTGTGGAGAATTCAGAATGAATTTCTCCCATTGTGATCTCAATAAAAAAGAATGGGAAGCTACGTATTTGTGTTGATTACAGGAAGTTCAATAAGGCAACAAAGAATGATCATTACCCTCTTCCATTTTCAGATCAGATCTTGGATGAAGTAGCTGGCCAAGAGTGCTATAGTTTTGCTGATGGATATAGCGGCTACAACCAAGTTCGTATAGAGAGAAAGATCAGCTAAAGACCACATTCACCACTCTTTGGGGAACATTTGCTTATAGAGTTATGCCTTTTGGGTTGTGTAATGCTCCAACAACATTCCAAAGCATTTGATGAATAGGGTGTTCGAACCCTACATGGGACCTTCATCAGAGTATTTGGATGATTTTTGCATCTATGGGAGCAAGTTGGACCACCTGCACTCAGATGGAGACAACATTTCAAAGGTTAGATGAAGCACAAGCCTCACTAAACCCTACAAAGTGTGTCTTTGGATGTTCTAAAGGCATTTTGCTAGGGCATGTTGTATCCAGAGATGGTATTGGTACTGATCCTGATAAAGTTTCAAAAATCAAAGATTTACCATTTCCTATTAATAGAAGTAAGTTGAGATCATTTTTAGGCCATGTGGGTTACTATAGAAGGTTCATCAAGAATTTCTCAAAGATTGCATGACCACTAACTTGATTCTTGAAGAAGGATGTTACTTATGAACCGGGAAATAAGGCACATGAAGCTTTTGGACAAGCGAAGGAAGCCTTGGTGTCTTCACTGTTTTGAAGAATCTAAATTGGAGCAAGCCATTCATGTGTACAACGATGCCTCGGATGCAGCACTAGAAAGTACTTTGAGCCAAAAGGATGAAAATGGGAATGAACATCCAATTTACTTTGGGAGCGAGACAAATGAGCAAAGTCTTTGAGGTAAATTATCTTTATCAGAAAAAAAGAGGCTCTAGCTATCATTTTTCTTTGTAAAGAAGTTTAGGAATTACTTGTTAGGGTAAAAATTTCTAGTTGAACAGATCATCGTGCTCTAAATATATTGTAAATAAGCCTAACCCATCGGAGGAGGATAGCAAGATGGATAATTTTGCTACAAGAATTTGAATTTGATATTATAGATAGGCCAGGAAAGAAGCATGTCAATGCAGATGCACTCTCTCGAGCCTATGATGGTTTAGGATCATCTTGTGATGATGATGATTTCCTCGATGCAACATTGTTATCCCTTGACACAATCCCTAGTGAATACATAAATATTTGGAATTATCTGAATGAATTCAAGTTTCTTGATGGTGCCAATGCAAAGACTAAGAGAAAGATTACTCAAGCCAGTCGTCCATATTCTATTCTGCATGGAGTATTATTTCGAATAGGACCTAATGGACAGTACAAGAGGGCAGTTGGACGTGATCAAGGGAAGGAACTGCTAGAAGAATTCCACAATGGTACATGTGGAGGGCACTTCTCTAGACAACTTACAGCAAGAAGGATCTTGGATGCAGGTTATCACTGGCCCACTCTTTTTAAAGATTGTTATAATTATTGTAAGACATGTGATATTTGTCAAACACATGGTAACCGTAAGACTTCATCAGCTCTATTATGCCCTATTCTTCCACTTGGTCCCTTTGAAAAGTGGGGAATAGACATTGTAGGTCCACTTCTAACTACCTCACGCCAAAATAAGTATATTGTAGTTGCCATAGATTATTTAACCAAGTGGGTTGAAGCTAGGCCATTGAAAACAACTTCCATGGATGAAGTGGCAAGGTTCATATATGAACGCATTGTCACACCAGATTTGGTTGTCCATTAGAAATGTAATGAGATCAAGGAAGCCACTTCATTAATGAGGTGGTAGAAGCCCTAGTCAATAAGTTTTCTATTAAGCATAGGAAGGCAACAACATACAAGCCAAGCACAAATGGACAGGTGGAACAAACAAATTTTGTGTTGTGTCAAATTCTAGCAAAAGATGCAGCCTTGCAGGTACATAAATGGGATAAAAGGATTCATACAGCATTGTGGGCATATAGGGCAACATCAAAGTCAGCAACAAGATACTCTCCATTTCAGTTGGCCTATGGCATTGATCTAGTTCTTCCTATTGAGTTTGATATTCCCACTGTGAGAGTTATGAAAAATGAAAGGATGGATGAAAGTGATTCAGTAAAAGAAAGGTTGGTACATCTTCATTTGCTGGAGGAAATGAGGGAAATAGCAAAGGATACAAGCCATAAGAAGAAAATGAAGCAGAAGGAATACTTTGATCAAAAGATCCGTTGGTCTCCATTTCATGTGAATGACTTGGTTCTAGTATATGATTCCAGATACAAAAAAAGAAGACATAGAAAATTTCTTCCAAAATGGATGGGGCCCTACAAAATAGCAGCTGTGCATGAAAATGGTACGTACCGATTGGAGGAATTGGATGGCACTCCCATTACGAAATGGGTCAACCACGACAAGTTGAAGATTTTCCAAGCACCAGAATAGTCTACTCCGAGGACGGAGTAGAAGCTAGGAAGGGGGAAGATGTCGACACTAAAATTTTCCTCCGTAATTTCTATTTCATTAATGTATGTATTAGGAATAGGATGTTGTTAAGTATAATTAGTAGTAGCGTCGATAGAAGATAATGGCGCCAAGATGGTGCCACCAATAATGTGGAGTACGGTGAATAGGTCAAGGTACAATAGGAATGTTGTAAAAGTAAATATTTGTCGTAAGTGGTCCAAGAATGTTAAAATGTCAAAGTTTGGGTAATTAGAGAAGTAGGGTCTACATGATTAGAAATTAGAAATATTATATTGGTAATAAGGACAAGGAGTGAGGTCATAAATATTTTGTGTATTTTATTTGTAAAAAGTCTAAAAATGTGGAACCCATATAAAATGATAAGGTTTATCTTATCTTAAAAGATAAGCTTACATGTACGAGATAAGAGTTAAGGTATGGAATATGATTCGTCAGAGTGGATTTCTTATCCTATCTTAGAGATAAGATGGATAAGCTCGGAAGTTCTATAAATAGAGAGGCCACCTCCCTCATTTAGCATAGAAGGAAATAGTGAGAAATATTGTATGAAGTGTGTAAAGGAAGCCATCAGTTTAAAGGTGTGTTGAAGAAGCCATTAAGACGTGTAATTGTAAAGTTTCTCCCATAGTATTGGTGGAAGGAAAGTGAAGTCAATAACACTTGAAGTACCTCATGGGTGAGATTGTCACAATTTCATGTTAATATTATAATTTACTTTGATATTTCAGATTTGTCATCATTCCGTCTTATCATAGTCGATGGTATTCTTGTGTTATGTTTGTTGTTTTGTTTCCAGATTACATCCACCAAACTAAAGGTTGTGCATTAGTAAATAATCATAGCACGAGGATTTCCTGGTGAAGAATTATCATAGTGCCGGATTGGTGATGATAGTAGCCATATGAGAGAGTTGTGTTGTCATCTTATTAATTTGTTCTAATAGCTCATTGTGTGATGTTTTTCGTGAATTCATCATGTTTGAAAGAGAGGGAGAATAAAGAAAGGTGCGATGAAGAAATCAACCTATTGATTGTGATCTTTGTTTTGGCTCAATCGAGTTTTAACAAGTAAGGCTATAAGGAGAAAGCTTAAAAAAGCTACTCGGGAGAAATATGTGATAGCTTAAATAAGCTATAATGAAAATGGTTTAGATTTGGCTTAAACAAGCTCTGAATTGTTGACGTGGAGAGTAACCCAAACAGGTTAATCGTGATATGGTTGTGATATAACTCAAAATGAGTTATGAAAGGATTTGTGTTGGCTGTGATTTGGATAAACACGATGGTGGACAGAATAATGAGTGAACTCAAACAAGTCACCCAATATTAGTTTGATATAGCTGGAAACAAGCTATGAAGGATGTTTTGATGATTGACGATTGACGATATGGGGAGTGAATGCTAGTCACTCAATATCAGTTGGATATAGCTGAAGATAAGCTATGGCAGATGTATTGTTAGCTGAAGCAAGCTAATGAAATTGGTGCGATGTTTTGGTCTGTGTGGTTGGATTATTTGGATGTTTTTGCTTGGTATTGAATTGGTCGAGAACTGATTTTTTTGTGGAACACAACTAGGGTTTGAAATTTTACAATGAACACATTGATATCAGCCAAGTTTTATGATAAAACAATGCTAAACTATTTTGTTTTCAAACAACAAGCAATCATGTGGATTTAATTGTTTTGGCTTATGAGGTAACTTCTTCAGGAATGATCATTGTTTCATGCAATCATACAAGTATGCTGTGAAATGGTGGATGCAGGCTCTTATTACTCCAAGAAGATACGTCCTCCGATATACCATAGTCCTGATATACCTAATTCTATACGGGGACATAATTGGTATGGGGAACCTTAGAGCACTGAAGGAGACTCACCAATTCTTACTTGCCTGTTTCAGAGTGATTCACCACGTCCAGAACAGGTTTTGTGAAAAGGTGGAAGGTGATGGAGGGATGAATGTGTATGGTGTCCTTATAAATCCCCGAAGATTTACAGGGACGATGCCCAAGCTTCGTTATTACAAACTATTTAGGCGTGACTCGCATGCGCCTACGCACGACAAAGATTACCTATAAGTGAAGAGCAGGGGAGAGGTAAATACCGAACGCTGTGATGAGACGAGGTCTCAAAGTGCAATGCAGATGTAAATGTTGTTGGTGCATGGTAGTCAAGTCCACGTCACCGGTGTAGCTTTGGTGGTGATGAAATCCACCTCGTCTACGTGCAAAAACAATATGATAAAGTGATTAAACGTAGGGTTCTTTCCAACTTGAAATAAATCACTAGTAGAAAATAATTGCGTACCTGAGCGTACTTTTTTTTTTTTCAGCAATTGTCTTTGAATGGTGGTATTTTTGCAGGATTTTTGTTGTTTTTTTTTTTTGTTTTTTTGACAATATTCCAGCAACGCGGTTCTACAAAAAACAAATTAGTAATCTTGCAAATGAAATGTTAGAAAATGGATCATGGCTATTTTTGATTTTCTAGATCGCTCGAAGGCACAGGAAAAGAGCATACATAACCAACGACCAAAAAAATATTAATAATATGACAAAGTAAAATAATGATTGAAATGACAATTAGAAAACAAAGCTAGAGGATCCTGCAATGTTAGAACAAGAAACTAAAAAATTGTGACCGTTTCTGATTTTTCAGATCGCTCAAAGGTGCAAGAAAAGAGCATACGCGGATACAATTGGAATAGTTTTTTTAAAATGTTAATAATTATTGCAATTAATCATGATTGCAAAATAACGATAATGATTATCTTCACAAAAAGAAAAATGATGAAAGAAGAGTGTGAAAACGTTACCTAGAAGTGTTGTCGTAGAAAATTGAAATGTAAGGCAAAAAATAAAAAAATAAAAAAATTGTTTTGCAGAGCTCGGGTGGCCTCACGTTTCTGATTTCCAAGATCAATTTTAAAGTGCGAGGAAAGAGCATACGTGTGAGGTTGTTATGTGAAAAATAAAAATAAAAATAAAATAAAAAAATAAAACTATAATTTTGTTGTTTTTGGTTAAAAAGATAGGTGTTAGAAGAAATGAAACCAAAAAATTTCTATAAGTCTAAATCTAAAAATTATTTTTTTATTGCATATATCTTTTTGATACCTTTCCATTAAAAAAAATGAAGTAATTCCGAGTTCGGGAGTAAAAGTTATGGCTTTCGGAAGATGGGTTACGGTAGCACTCTGAATGAAAATTTTGAACGTGAGAAAAACATCCCGGGAGTTGGTTTTTTTATTTTCTGATTGTTGTACTTCACCTAAGAAGCTAAAATTTTTGATAAAGGTTAAAAATAACAATAAACAAATGAAAGAAAGAGTTATATCACAAAATGATGGATTAAAATAAAAGAAAAAAAAATGATTAACTTCCTAGGAGTTGGTTTTTTTATTTTAGCGAAAGTAAATAAAGAAATGTATTTTCCAGTTGGTTGTCCCATGACAGTAAGATGATAAACTAATGGCTAGTTCATGTGTTTCTACAGATGACGAGTAAATAGCAAAATCAAAACTGGGAACTAAACACCAAGCACCGAGGAGATCAAAGATAGGATGAGCTTCAGAGTTTCATTGTTGTTATAACCTGCAGATACACCACAAGACACCACACAACAAAAACACTACCCAAAGCGTGAAGGTTAACCAAAGAAGACCATAAGGAACAAAAAAGGAAATAATAACAAACAATAATAAACAAAGAACAGATAAAACCACTAATTGGGAAATTAATGGTAACAAATCGAAAGTAACCAGGCGTGCCAGAATGTAAGCTAGGAAAAATACACTACTAACAAGGAAGTAAAATACCAATAATATTACCTCCTCCCTTCGCGCTCCGTAGTAAACCCTCGAGAATGGGCTAGGAAACTTGGATTGAGCCCTGATTGTGTGATATGTAGGTACTTTTCTTTGAGATGGAGCAAGACCTTTTCGCAACAACGATCCTCTTACTTTGCACCGAGATGGAAAAAATGATTATGAGGCTATTTGGGCATTAGGACGAGGCCAAAGGATGTTTTTTTCTCAAAGGATGCAAGAACTTAGATATGGCATTAAAGCTTATTCTTCTTGTGTTTAGAGGAGGGGTAAGGTTGTATTTATAGCACTGGGGAGTGATTAACTTAGAGTAATTTAAGTAATCATGGTTTGAAAATGTGGGCAAGATTAAGTGAGTGGTTTGAAAATGTGGGCAAGATTAGGTGAGTGGTTTAAAAATGTGGGCAAGATTAGATGAGTGGGGGCCACGAAGAATGGGTGAGGATTTGAATTATATTTTTAATTCATAAGTGGAGGATTTTAGGTGAGTGGGGACCACGAAGGGTGGGTGAGGATTTGAATTTGAATTTTTAATTCAATAGTGGAAAAACATGGAGAATAATGACATGTGGTGAAGATTGGGTTATTTTTTAGATTTTGAAATAGATAATTAATCAAATTATATTTGATTGATTCGAAGTGTATTTTTGTGGGAAATGAGGAAGATGAATTAATTGATTTAGGATAGATGTGAAATTAGGGTGTCTACAGTTCCTATCTATGTATGTGAGTTCATGATGATCTAATTTTATACATAGGTTGGTGTTCATGAAACAAACTTCATAAGGCATGATTGTGTAAATTATGGTTTTTAGAGATGCCTCCATGTGTTTAAAGGTATGTACATGAGCTAACTATGCTTACAAGGTGGTCATTGGTATCTTGGATCAAGCATGAAGTGTGTCAGAGTGTTTATGTTTCATAAGAGTTTTATTGGAGAAAGTAAAGGAAGTTGTTTGAGTTTGCTGGGTGTTTTTTCTTTGTTGCCGCATTTTTGCTAACATTCCGCTACATTTTTCTACTTTTTAATAGGATAAAAATTGGGATTATAAGTTGATGTGCAATTTGTCAAGCCTACATATGAGTGTTGTAGGTTTTTTTATAAGGAAAGATGGTATGCTATAGGTTTGATTTGCTCACCAAGACAGGGGAGCTTGAGTTGCTTCTTTAGTAAGAGTTTTAAATGTCTAGAAGGTATGTAAGTCTAAGTTTGTTTTAAATTTCAGTCTATTGCATGGTGTCAAGATCAAAAGTAGAGAAGAGTAAATTACCCAGTTTTGTGGTTCAATGACTATGAAAAGAAAGAAAACTTATAAGGTATAGGTGTGAGAAGGTTCTACAAGTCAGAGGAAGTTGGTTTGTACTCCAACAAGTGTATTAGTGGAATGAAGAGAAAGCTTGAATGAGATAACTAGGATCTTGAATGATCAATTGTGTTGTAGGTAATATAATTGTATGGAGATATAAAATGCATATCTATAGCCTGTGAAGGAATGAAAAACTCATCAGATTAGGGGAGCATGCTTGGTTGTAAATTAAGTTTGGAAGTTGCAAAATAGGTTGGTAGAGTTGTACTACAAATGATTGTGGATCTCTTCAAAGGTGAAGTGGTTTTTGACTCAAACAAGTATAACCATATGCAAAGAAGGATAAGAAGACTGATGTATTGATTCAGGATAGAGGTAAAGTGTTTGATCCATGTTCAAGCCATGCAAACAAGGTAAGAGCCCAAGTTTTTGCATTTATAGTTAGAGCTTGATTATATGAACCCGGGGAGTCATAAGTAGTTGAGTCATGTTGTGATTGGGTTTCTATTGATTGAAATTTTTGGCTTAGATATGCTCAAAATGTTGATTAGGGAAAGTAGCCCTAAATGTGGTTTCGATAGTTATGGAGGAAAATATTGAGTTCTTGAGCGTGAGTGTGATCTAGAAGATTGTGTTGAGCATGAATAAAGAAAAAATGGAGAGCACATGTTTAGGGGGAGATATTTTAGAGCTCATATCAGGTCCATAGGATCATAAAATGTTGTTAAAGGTGTCAAAGAGAAGCAAATATAGTCTCAGGGGGAACTATTGAGTCAAGTAAGTTGTTTTGAGCATTGTTGTCATTGTGTTGTCTTTGTGTTGTCATTTTTTCATGTCTAGTAGTCACTATAGTCTTTGTCATAGATGTCAAAGGGGGAGAGAAGGATCAAAAACATGAAAATGAGTTATGTAGGTATGTTGGTCATGTTGGTTGCCATCAATGTTTCTAAAGGTGGTTGCCATCAATGACAAAGGGGAGATTGTTGGTCATTATGTGACTAGTGTTTTCATTAATGTCAATTCCATTGATGGAAAAGGGTGTCATGAGGTCATATGTTTCTCTATGAGGTGTCAATCAGATGTCAAACATGAAGGTTGATTGGTAGTGTCAAGTTTGGTGAAGGTCTATAGTGTCCTGATACATGGTTGAGTATGCTAAGTCATGATTTTAGTCCTACCAAGTGATTTTTTGAGTGTCATGAGGTCATACATGGTCCATGATGTATGGTACAAGTGTACATGAGACTGCATGAGGTCAACATGGTCAAGTCATGAGGTTTCATGGATGAGTTAGGTTATTTTAAGCTTATTCCTAGCCCTAGAACGTGTAGAATGAGATGGAGGCATGTGATTTGGATCTTATCATTATTTTGGTGCATGGTATTGCATTATGGTAGTGTACCTAAGGTTTATGGTGAGTTTTACGATAATATTCAAGTGATTGGTGCGTGTTTGAGGTCTTTGGGAAGCAAGAAGTGAGAAACATACATGTTGGCATAGGTAAGTTATTGTGGCTGGAGAGTTTAGAGATATTTGGGCTATGATGTGAGTTTGGATAGTTAAATTATATTTTCATGATGCTTCATGACATGTTTTAGGTCAAGGTGAAAAAGATTTTGCAAGATATGCAAGTTTTGGTGAAACGGTGATTTAGAAGTGTGTTTTAAAGCAAAAGTGAACCTTCTAATGCTCGTTGTGATTTTTTCTTTGCATAGGGACTGAGATATTTTCCATGACTTCTCGGGTAAATTTTGAAGTTTTCACAAAAATAATATGGTGGTTTTATTGTCACATTTTTATGAACAATCATTAACAAGGTAAAGTGGTTTGAAACCCTAACAAAACCCTAACTAGGAGAAACTTGGAGAAAAGTGGGTACATAAAGCCTATTTTTATTGGTTATGAAATTTTTTTGATTGGATGTTGTAGAGGATTCTTCCAAATTTCTAGAAAGGTATATTAGACCATGTGGGCCCCACCTAAAAATGATTATTTATGAAGAGTTCTAGTTTAAGGAAAAATTATCCAAAGAAGGTAAAGAATAAATTAGAATTTATGTTATCCATGGAGGTTATTTAGGTTTCAATGATATTTCTAGGTCATGGTTGAGGTGAAAAAGGGAAAAGTGTGCCCTATTTATGAAGACTAGTTTTGGGGCGATCTGTGGTAAAATTTCAATTGCGAAGTTATGGCTTCATTCAAGTTTTTATGTAAATATGGTTCATATATATTTCTAATGGTGTATCAAAATTGATATTTATACATGGTATGCAAATTTTATGACCTTTTCTTTTAGGGTCAAATTTGGAAGATGCATGTTCTAGAAGGTAGGTGCAAATGGCTTCAAGAGGTAAAGTGATGATTATGAGTTGTTCAAACTTGGTGAAGGTTTCTAAGTGATTAGAAATAATTTATAAGTGTGGTTCATACTTTGGTTAAGTGTTGAAATTAAGTGTTGAAATGTGTTTTTAAGTGATGGAGTGTGTTGGGATCAATGTCAGTTCTTGAGTCCTATAAGGGTTAAGAAGTAGTTTACAGAGATTGGATTGGTTAAAGGCCTTCCACTTAGAGTTGGAAGGAGTTATAATATGTTATGAAAATTTGATTCACATATATTTCTATTGGTATATGGAATGTGTCTTGGTGAGTTGATTTGATGGATCCTTTAGGTCAATTTGTAGAGAAGAAGGTATGTTGGATTTCAGGACAAGTTTTCTTAGGTTGAAAGATTGAGTTGGTTGAGGCATGAGATGGATTAGTTGATGCTTGTTATCACCTAGAGAGTGAATAGTAATTAATTTGGTTTCTATTGAAGTCATTTTGAGGTCTTGGAAGTGGCAAATAAGGGTGCAAACTAGTTGAGTTTGAAAACATATTTATGGGAAACATGTTTTGGTGAAGAGGAAAGTTGTTGTGGTTTGAGAATATGGATGTTTAATGAATTATAACACGAATATAATTTATTTAAAGGTCGTTTGAATTCCATAGAGTGGTAAAATGTAATATTTTAGTTGTTCTTGGGTGATATTGAGGCCCAAAATTGAAGACATGGTACTAGAAACAATTGTTTTGAGAAAGATATGAGCCAATGGGCCTATTTAATGATTTATTTGATTTGTTAAAGTAAATGTTAGACCATGTATGATGATTATATGTTATATTAATCATGTATGGTGAATTTGGGATATTTTATAAACATGGTTTGTGTTAGTGGATTTTTCTCATTCTAATGATGCGCTTTTGTGGATTTTTGTGGAGCATGTATGAAGGTTTTGGAATAGAAGACCTATATGGGTCATATGTGACCATTGTAATGAAGTTATTTGAATTTTATTATTATTTATTGGTCAAATTATTCATGAAGGAACAACCTCCCTTGGGTTATAAGGAAGAGAAGGCTATAAAGCTAGTGTTTTGAGTCCATTTATGAGCTAGTTGTGCATGGGGGAAAAAGTGTGACCCAAGAGGGAGAGTGTAACAGGTTTGAAGGAATCAAGAGATAGCTGAGGGTGTATGAATTTTTTTGAATATTTATGGAGAAAATGTATGTAAGGGTTTGAGGTCAAATTATTCCATGAAAGACCTAGAGAGAGTGAGTTGAAGAAGGTGTGCTTGAGCAAGGGTTTGAAGGAATTTGGAGCTGAATTTTGAGATCACTATCAACTGTGGTATCATCATACTTTTAGTGTTCATACTCCATAAAAATCTTGTGCGATGATTCGTATTCATGCAAGTCTCTTATTGTGAGTAATATCAATGAGGGTTTAGGGGTTGATGTCTCACTAAAGAAATTTCTTGTGATGTGTAATATTCACTTGAGTCTTTATGTGTGTAATATCAAAAAGAAATTTAGTGGTTTTTCTTCCCCTTGATGGTTTCTCACTTATATCTTGTGTTATGGTGTTTCCTCTCTTGTTTATGGTTGATTGCATGTATGTTATATAATGTTGTGCACACATTAATGGATGGTTAATTGATTATTAATTCAAGTGAGAAATATGAAATTGAAATTAAGTTTGTCGGGATTGTTTCATCTCCCCTCAGTCCATTTTGCTTCCAAAATTCTTAGAATTAAAGAGAGGTTAAGACAACATTTTGCAACGACTAATTTAGAACTATTAAATCATTTTCTAGGCATGATTATTTTTCAAAATCACAGATCCATTGTTGCATCACAAGCATAATATATTTATAACCTTCTATTAAAAAGTTTAATACAATTGGTTGTAATCAACTCTCTACTCCTATGGAATCTGGTGTTATTATATCCAAAACCTTCGTGTGATAAATTTAATCCCATTTTATATAGATAGTTGGTAGTTTGATTTATTTAACTATCACTAGGCTTGATATATCATATACTAATTGGAATTGTTTCTAGATAAATGTAGGATCCTTATGAGGACCATTGAAAAATTACAAAAATGATTCTAAGGTATATCAAGGGTACAATCAATTATGGTTTGTTTTATTGTTCTTATGATACTGAAAATTTATTGGGTTATTGTGATTTTGACCATGCTAGTGATATTGTGGATAGAAAATATACTTCTAGGTATATTTTTAAGTTGGAGTGCATGTGAAATAAATCTACATAGCAAGAAGTAACCAAAAATATCTATCTCTTCTACTAAAGTAAAGTATAGAAGTTCTATGGAAGCAACAAAAGAAGCCATATGGCTAAAAATATTGTTAGAAGAACTTCATATGGGTGTCAAAGGAATCACTCTACTTCTACGTGACAACCAAAGTTGTATTGATATTGCAAACAATCTAGTCCAACATCAAAGAACTAAGCATATTGAGATCCATTTGCACTTCATCTGGGAAAATTTTCCCAATGGTGACATAGATCTTAAGTTTTTCTCCACTAAAGAGTAGGTTGCAAACATGTTTACTAAGCCCTTGGGTGCTACAAAGTTCTACAAATTCCATGCTATGTTGGGCATTTAAGATATTAGCTCTTATGATCATGTGGATGACATTGATCTCCACCTCTCGAATAATGAGCATATATTGTTTATCTCTTATGATAACCTTTGAATCATATGATTTTTATCCTTTCGAGCTTCCTCTTGCAGGGAAATAAGAAATGAGCATGTTGCATGTTTTTTCCTTGTGCAATGTCATCTCTTAACGACTTGATTGTGTCAAATTGGATACTCCCTAGACTATTTCTATGTTGTTTAAGTAAATTGTCATGTATGTGAAGTTTACTTGTAATCCCCAATGAAGAATTATATACAAAGAAGTTTATTAAATCCATAATATTATGTAAGAATTCATCCTTAATCACTTTATCTTGAGAATTTGTAATGTTCCTTTGTATTGTGGTTTTTATAGAATCCATGGAATGCTACTTTGAAATATGAAAAAAAAATATATTGTGGCTTCTCTAAAACCCACAATGTGGTTACAGTTGTTCATGGCTTGTATAAGTCTGCGGGACACTATGGTAGTGTATCACGGAGTTGAAAAACCCCCAGGACACTGCTGCAGTGCACCGCAAAACTGCAAAACCCACAGAACAAGTATTTTTTGACTATTAGCGTAAATCATTTTATTTATGGATTGTAATTATTTTTATACCAAAAGGTGACTTGGCATGTGTTATTTGGAACAAAATTTGACATGTAAAAGTAATTTTTATGTTTCCCTACTTAACAGTACGAGGGAGTGTTGGATTTATAATATTAAGTGGGAAACTGCTTATTTTAGAAACCCACTAAAAACTATATGTTTTTGGCTTATAAATTATATTTAAAATATAAGCATGATAGACCACAAAGTGGGTTAGATTTAAGAGTGGATCATGACCACCCACCTTGTATATAACAAGGTGATCTCATTAGAGATTAGTTACACATGTTGATGGTAACATTTATGCAAGCCATATGAGCGAGATGATAGAGAAATAGTGGGAGTGTTGGGTGAAAGTTTATTCTCAATAAATATAAGTGATTTTTAGTGGGTTTTTTACCTTCCAAGGTTTTCCCACTTATATCTTGTGTCACTATGTTCATTTACTTTCAATTTTATGTTGTTTACATATTGTAATCTGCAATATAAACATTTTAATCTATGTTTTAATTATTGTACTTCATAAACTATAATCTTTGGTAATTTATGTTATGGATCTATAATTTGTAACATTATTTATCCCTTAAATTTCCTAATAGGTGTTCCATATGATTTTTACTTATACACATGTTTTGTAGCATCCTCAACTCTATAATACTTTAGGAGATGTAAATACATATCATAGAATATTTGAGGTGCAAGAGAAGGATCTAGAATAGATGTAACTCTACCTTGTGTCATTATACTTGTTGATTGAGCCCTATTATTTCCGCACTCCTCTTTGGTTCATGAAGTGATTGACATGATATTTTTATTGAATATGCACGTGACCATCCCACTTGGTTATATTACTATTTCTTATTGGTTTTGTGTCATGTTCCCAATGCCTCCTACTTACATGTTTTTACCGTCCTAACTTACTTGTTGATTATTCGTCATTCAAAATCAACGTTTAACAGCACATTATGAGTTCATGTAAATGAGATCCTTCTTGGGGTTTTAAAATGTGAAACTTGTTGCATTAAATAAGGGAATGTCTTGTTTGAAATATATTTCCCTTTTTTATTCTTTGAATCTTCTTCACTATTAATTTCAATAGTTGTTATGTTGTCAATGTCAATAAACCTGTGTATGAGCATGCATGTCAAGTTAGAAAAGGTTTTCATCAACATTATATTGCATTTCATTATCTTCTAGAGCTTGATCTATTGAAATGTGCATCTCATTTCTCCTTAGGTTTCCTTCTTCTCCATGATCTTTCTCCTACCATTCCCATTCACCTTTGGTCTTCGCTGTAGTTACTAAGGTTGATTCATCCTCCCAATGTAGACCCTTATCTATGATTTCTTTGCGCTAAGCTTCCTCATATTTTTCTACCTCATCATGTGCTCATATGAGCTATCCATGTTTTAACTAAGTTATTTTTCCCTTCCTCAACCCCTTGAACCACTCATGCATGTAGGATTTTAGATAACCATGTGGAAAGTATCAATTCTAAGGTCGAACATTAGTCTCTTGATCTCTAGGGGAAGTCATATTATATAGGATCCACACGGCTCACATAAGAAGTGGAATTATTCCTCTCAAAGTGCAAGATTAGGTAGAAAGCTGTATTCTATCCATGAATCCATATGCTCCACCAAAAATCTATCGTGAGTGCCCCCATCTTGCCATGTTTCATAATTCTTCTATTATGCTCTAGATTCCAACTATATTTCTTCCTCGATTCATACTTTTGTGCATATAATACAAAACTAACCAAACATATAAGTTTCCATAGAGATCACTAAAAAAATTTCATAGAGAGAGTTGTAAATATGTCTCTCTACCCAAGTCCTTAGTGAGAAGTACCTAAAAATAACATGTTTCGCACAAATATTTATTCCACTCTATCTAGACTATGCTCAATATTCTCTTGAGTGATTCAAAACATCATTCTCCCACTTCATCACATCAACATAAGTCAATGGGTACCAAAAACAGAACCAAAATGTTACGTGTCTAAGTTACACTCCTCAAATTTAGTGTTGCATGTGTGATTCTACCTTTGCGTAGCATGTTACAATTTGTTGCAATTTCCTACAACAACATATCACCCTAGGCATACCCCTAGTGCACTAACATGAGGTGTGAGAGTGGAATAATTATTGTTAGGTTTGGCTTGTATCGCAAATTTTTACAAATATTTGACACATCAGGTTTACAATCGAGCCGATGAAATCCCTAATACTAGAGCATGGAAATGTAATTACACATCACTTCCATATTTTTTAATCGATAAAATAAACATAAGATAATCATAACAATGTTGTATTTCATTACCATAGTGTCTCAATGTTCTCACTTACAATGGATATCATCTCAAAGCCTTACCAAAAGAACAACCGATATTTTCTAACCTCGAAAACCTATTCCCTTTACACTAACCCATAAATGGGTATATATATTAAGGGGATCTTTCCATTCATAATTTCAACATCACTTACAATGAACCTCAAATTGTGTTTACAAAATATAACTTCAATTAAAGAGTTTTGCGTGCATGCCACATGGTGTCACTCCTTTTCCTTGTACACAACGTGTGGGGTTCTAGTTCCTCGAGGATCTTACTTCATTAGTGAACTACATATACCTTGTTATCACGCACTATCAATCTTCATTTAAAATGCACATGCCTCAAAATTGATAATTAACTTTCCCTTTTCTTCCTCTTAATTGGATCTATCTATTAGTTCTTGCATGTGAGCCTTATTAAAAGCATCATGATTACTTTGTGCGTGTGAGAATTATAGACCTTCTTGAAACCCCGTACGTAAACCTATATTTTTCATTTAAACATTTTTGCACATGGGTTTGGGTTTGAACTTATAATGTGTGTACCATGAAAACTTGGAAAGTAATAAAAGGTGTGCTCACTAGAAAATAAGTTCCTTATGCATTGAGGAGAGAACTAATTATCCAAAATCCTATTTTACTTTGAAAACATTGGGGCCCTACGAAACCATCCATAATTAAGAAAGAAGCTAGAACATCCATTGCCCCAACACAGCTAGGGAAACATGAAGTAGGGTTTTGAGGTCACCCCAATTTACCATTACTAGTCAATCTAGAGAAACAAGATACTATGGTGGTTTATTGGTATAACAATAAAAATGATTAAAATGATATATCGATGAACATTTGTGAAAGTTAAAAATGTATCCCATCGATGAAGATAGTTTTGTGTTTACCTCTATGGTTCTAGGAACATACTAAATAATTTTTCTAAGACCAAGGTTGCAAAATGCTTCTCCATCAAGGAGGATAGAAAGAAATAAAAATAAATACCAATGCAAGACAAGTGAAACACCATTTTCTAGAAATGGTTTCTCGACAAGGAAATATAAAAGGTCAAATATAACATCCAAGTGAATAACAAGTATACACTCATACAAGGGCCACTTCACATTGTTACATCAAAAGTACAAAAATAGCTTCCAACCATCAAGAAAATTTCATTCCACTTAATTGGAAACATTGTGATGAGATCATATATTAGGTCTCACTCTCCACTTCGGGAGGGTATTAATTACTTAGACTAATTAAATTCCATTTCTCACTCCATCATTGAAAAAAAAGTAGTTTATGGAAATATTTAAAAATCAATTCTTGAGCTACTTATGGATCTATTGGACACATTATGTTACCTTTTCAAGTGAGGGAAATTGGTCTATACTATGCCATATATTCCTTCTTATAATATAGAAATGGTTTATACACCCATGTCTATTAATCCTACTCACACTATATCTACAAGTCTTAATGTGCAAGCCTTCTCCTAAGTCTCCTCCTATAGGAAATAAATCTCTTATTTTTCCTCCATAACCTCAACTTAAAGTGACACATTCCACTCCTAGTGTGTATATTCATCTCTCGAGGTCTGTCATTTTTAGGTTGCTCTTTGAGGTTCAAATATTTTCAAAATATAAAATTAGAGCCTAAAACATGGTTTGATCTACTAGCTTCCAATTTACATATGTTGTTTGTCACATGCTTTGATGGATAACATATTTTTACTCTATTACACATATGAAATTCATGAGGTATATGAGTATGATGAATTATACACATGAATCGAAATGAATTTGGATCATGGAATTTTTATCTTACCTAGTGGCCTCACTAATTTGGGAACATATTCTACACTTTCAGGTCATATTGTTTCATGTATTACACAATTATATTTCACATCTTGGCTATGCTTATATTATATGTTTTGATATATGCCATTTCTCCATATTTTGGGGCTAACACATATGGATTATGCATGAATAATATATATATTGTTTCATGCACCTATTGTCTAGTGTCTATTTTTTTATCATTACACATTAGATTACTTGCATGTTTTGCATATGTGGCCCTTGTCCCTATCTATGTGTGATTGACACTATTATTTTCCTTGTTTTCCATATCAATCACATTTGTTTATGCACCCATGCGGACCTTGTTTGTGTGTGTGATATTATCGTTCCTCATATTCAACCATTGGTCTTTTCTAAGACTTTATATGTGACATGGATTTTTGTACTTCAATGCATATATGATTTTATGATTATATACTTGTATGTTTGTTATGTGTATTATTTTCTTGTGGCATAGCTTCTGTAATAACCCGTTAAAACAACCCACTTGAGACCCAAGAAACAACCTAGGATTAGTTAGGAAAATTATGGAATAATTTTTTTGTTTAAATGATCCAACAACCAGGTTGAAGGCAACAATTGTCACTAACAAGTTCTAGAAAAATTCTA
This sequence comes from Taxus wallichiana var. yunnanensis, assembly GCA_018340775.1. Taxonomy (NCBI): domain Eukaryota; kingdom Viridiplantae; phylum Streptophyta; class Pinopsida; order Cupressales; family Taxaceae; genus Taxus; species Taxus wallichiana. Next base: position 809,136,874 of record CM031240.1, on the reverse strand, counting down.
ATCCACTAGAATATACTTTTCTTTTATTAACAATTATAAGAGGTCATAAGGTCCAAAATTTAGGGTTAGAAGTTTCAATAAGGTTCAAAGGGTAATTCCTCACCATACCCATTCTCTAATAGGCTTAAAGTTTCAACTTGAATTTTCTCACACTTAACACATTCAAAAATTTCTTAAATCATTTCCATTGGATAGAAAATTTCCTCACCTTTCCATTGATATAAAGAAGTCCTCCTAACTCCTCATAAAACTCAAGTTATGGGCCGGTGGGCCTTGGGGTGAAAATTTTCCCCAAGAGCGGGCCCGCAGCCAGAGGGTGAAAATTTGCCCAAAGGGTAGGTTGGCGGGCCGTGGGGAGATTTTTTTGAAATTTTCTGTGCAAGGTGAAAAACTGATTTTGTGCTCGCGCCCTCGCGGGTCCACCAAGGACACGTGGCGCCCTCCAAGCCAAAGCGGGGAAAATGAGGGAAGGCGGGGTGACAGAGATGTTTGGGAGAATTTGCCAAAGGGGTAAGTTCGCGCACGCACGCGCGCGCTGTGGAAATTTTTTTGCAAGGCAAGGGCAGGAGTGCGGGGCTGCGGAGATAATTACAAAACTTTTCCAAAAATTTTTTCTCAAAAAGGATAAAGTTTCAAGAGTTTCACCCTCTCGCTGCTCCATGTGGCAAGACTCACGATTAGATGTGGGATTCATGGGCCGGTGGAGGAAACTAAGAAAATTTTCCAAAAATTTAAAAAGCGCCAAGGAAGAAAATGGTGCCACGCCTCCGCCATTTCCTTATGAGGCCATGTGGCAACTTTTGATTGGTCATGGGCAGCGGAGAAAATTTTGAAAATTTTCCTAAGTCCCAAGGGAAAATTCGGCCATGGGCCCACCAAGGAAATTTTTCCCAAAATTTTAATGCCAAGTGAAGAAAACTTCAGAAGGCCATAAATTTTGATAGAGAGCTCAGTTTTGGGCAAACGAGGACTTTCTAGAAAGCTCTCAATGCCCTCTTTGCACAGGAGTCATTAATTTTAGATTTTGATAAAGTTTAAGGGGTCAATTTCATGAAAACATTCTGCAAGCTTTTTAAAAGCAAACTGGTAAATTTTAACTTATAAAATTTTGTTCAAATTTGATCTTCTCCTTCACTCAACATGCCAAATGACATGGAGGATTATTCTAAGAAGGATTTAGGATGCATTGGAAGGTAATTTTTCTTGATTGATTTCAAATTTGAATTTTTACAACTTCTGACAGCTAAAAGACTGTGAAAAGGTTTGGGCCCGATTTTGCAATGTTTTAAAATATTTCCTTAAGTGTTTTAGTCTACTTGGAATCATTTTGATCACCTTAAGATCAATTTAATATTTCATTTGTCTTTTATAGCTTGCAGGGTCGTTCTAATTAATATTTGATAAAAAATTTACAAGTATACAGTGGAATAAAAGATGGAGTTTATACAATTCAAAAAAAGGATTAGTCTATGCCTTTTGCTATACTATAACAACATTGAATTCATTCCATGCTCATTTAAAGTAGTTATCTTTCCTTCAATCAAAATGTAGAAACAAAAATGCAGATTCTATTCTTTTCCAATCATGCATTTCAACAAGACAGGACAATGCATTTTCTTCATACATACTTCCTTCTTCCAGTTTTCCAACCAGGGATTTCAAATACAGAATTTTAAATATAACAATGCCATTCTGAACAAGGTAAGACAACTTCCATAAGTTCAATGAATCTTTTACAATTCTTTTCATATATATTTTCAAAATACAACATACAGAATACATGTCTTTCTTTTCTAATAACATAACTGAATACAGAGCACAACTCTTTTACATTTCAAATTTCAACTTTTTTTTTATTCCTTCCCAAAATTCATCATACAAATTACATTTCCTTCACATTCTTTCAAAGAAAAAATAGATTCTATCTCTTTTTCATTTCACTTTACAAATTTCATAATCCATACATCCTCTTTCCATTTCAAAACATTTACAATACATCCACTTCAAAGTGGGAAAGGTTACAATGGGATTTCATTTCACATGGACTGTCAAACTGTCTTTCTCCTCTGCTCTAGAACAACAACATGAATTTCTCCTTTTGGATCACAACAAAGGCAGGGGAAAGGCAAATGCTCTCCACCCAACCAAGACATCCAATGAAGAGGAGAATCCATCCTTCTTCATTGGCCCCCGAGCCCCAACCACAATGCAATAAGAAATGTATTTCAACTCATGGGCAACAAAGCTTCCACATCACAAAGCAATCTTTCAACATGCACATTTCAAATTAAAAACATAGTCCAAACAAAACAACAGTTTACAACTGCATTGAAACATTAAGACAGAACTCATGATTCATCATGCAAGCCAAAGGAGCAAGAACTATGGGGGAAGTTGCTTATGCCTCCCAATGGGAAATGGGTATCCACCTGTAACAAACCGCTAATTTAAATAATCTCATATATCCTTATGCTCCCCACAATCCCTCCTTATGCCCCCACAAAGTAAGAAATGCAAGCTATTTATTTTCCATGGTGGATCCCAATCCCAAACTCCCTCCACAAGAATTTTGATGCCACTAGAATTCCCTTATGCCCCCCATAAGGATTCCCCATAGCCTTCTCCTACACCATTCCTAGGCAATCTACCCAACCAGCCAACAAACACACAAAACATTCACCATTCACACAAACATAAAAATAAATAAAAACATATATGAAGAGCTAAGCTCCTACCTCTCCATGGTAGATTTTGTTCCAAAACCAGAAGCTTTCAATTCCAAAATACAATCCCAAAATCAGCAATGCCCAAGTATGAAGTGCTCTCCAATCTCCTCCAAAATCAGCAAGAGCTTCAAACTTCCAAGGAAAATTCACCCTAAGGAAGCATTCCAAAAGTTCAACAACCCAAAACAAAGCAAGGAGTTTCAATTTTATAGAAGAGGGAAGAGAAAAGGATGAGGTGGATCCATGTAGGATGCCACATCACACATCCTCAACTCTAACAAAAATTCAAATTCATTCTCCAAAGCATAATAAAGAGGTGGGTGAATAATATGACAAATAAACTTACACACTCCAAAAAGCCCACACCCCAAAGGACTTAATTTAATAAAATGTAAGAAGAGTGCAATTAACAATTTGTCTTCCCAAAATGCATTAAAAAGTCTAAAATAAACTTTCCAACCATAGGTATGGTTGGTAAATAAAATTAAGAGGTATGGGACAAGTTTTACTTGTCCCAAAAGCCTCAAAAAAAAAAGCCTCTAAGGATAAATTCGAATTTCCAAGGAGGTGGAGTGTTTCATACTCAAAAATATAACTTACACAACTCTTACACATACTTACACACCATTACTATAACAGCCAACAACTTCTATAATTACTTTCTTATATCCCAAATTTGATTGATTTATTTATTTTAACAATATGATTACTCACATTAATTCTTGATCCGGAGGATTTTTCACTATGAAAATTTTCCCTAAACTTCCCTAAAATTGGACCATGCTAAAGGGCTTATTGAGACCTTTCCGACGGTATGCTGAACTCCAGAAACAGAGTCCGTATGCAAATTCTATCGCCGGTCGAAGATGGGCCTCCAAACGGGTCAACTCTGGTCAATAGGTCAACCAGTGGACCAATGACAAGGTGACACGTGGCAGTTGGTGATGAGGAAAAATTGATGGTACTGTAATGTTTCAAAATTAGTTCCATGGTATAGAGCTCATCGCAAGCTTTCCGACACATTTTGAACGGACCAAATCTGAGTTCGTATGCGAAAGATATGCATAGTCAAAGTTGCGGTCAAATGATGACGTGGCACACTCTAACGTGGACAAATGGCATATTATTGGCGTGAAACTTGGCAGGTTTGTAGTGGATTTAGATTTTAAAATAATAATTTTAAAAATCTATTTAATCCATTCCATGTGAATAAATTCAAATCCCATGGTATAAGGAGGATTTTGTGGCCAAAAAAGCTATTTTAAGGCTTATCTTATCTCTTTCCCACCAAACGTGGGGTCAATGGCTAAATTGGGCTCCTAAACCTATGGAAGGGGGATTTGAACCTTTTCCAAAATAGTAATCAGCCTTCCCAAGCTGCCACTTTGTAGCAAGTGATAGAGAAGGAGATCACATCTATTTAAAGGGAAGCTTTTGGTAGGTTGAAAAGGGGACAGCCAAGGACCAGTTTGCAGAGATCACAATTTTCGAGGCACTTATGGTCCGAATTAGGACTTGGTGTAAAAATAAAAGTTGTTAAAAATTCTGAGATATTTCCAGAAAGGTAACTTTTGTTGCATGAAGTGCTATATATTTTTCTGTGTAGGTGTTTTTCCATCGCAGTTTCACAGAACAGGCACGAGGGGCAAGCAGAGATCTGTATTTTGCATCCACTTCTGATCCGAATCAGACCATGAAGTAAAAGGGGAAGTTTTTAATAATTTCCTAAATTTTCCAGAAATGTAAACCTTATCTATATAGGTCTTTTATATTTCAAGTTGTAGATGTTTTTTGAACGTATTTGCACAGGGAACAAACAGAAGAAATACTGTAGGAGCCACGGATGAACTTGGGAATGATTATGGTAAATTGCAGAATTCCTTGAGGTTTGAATCAGCTCATTTGCAGGTATAAAGGTCTGTTAAGTCAAGATTGAAGGGATATTGTACTTCATTGGATGTTTAATGGATCGATTCACTTTTTGTGAATCCGGAGATGTAGCCTTCGGGTGAACTCCGTTATCAATTTCTTGTTTTGTGGATTTGTGCATTTCAGTTTTTAAAAGATTTTTATCAGTTGAAATTCATCATTGGATTAATTTTATTAATTGATAAAATAAGTATAAAACTGGAGTAAATGGATTGAAGGAACTTTCAGTATCCATAACCCACAATAAGATTTGAATACACTTATCATCTTAGATTCAAATGTCAGTTTGAGTGTATGATTAAAAATCAACTGTGAAGTAAAATGGATTTGTATTAGATTCAAGCGATTCACTTAAAGTTGAAAATCGGATTAATTGGTATTTTTGGAAGAGTTGAGGATTTGGGTTTCAAGACACCTACAAATTGGATCAAATTAACTCAAGATCAATGTTGAGTCTGTAAATTTCAAAATCTGGAAATTTTCTAAGTACTTCAAAATAAATAAATAAATAAGTACCATTTTCAGATCAATTCTCCACAATTAAAAGAATAATGAAAGGGGTAATGCATCACAAAATAAACACATGCAAACAATAATAAAAGAAACCACATTAATAAATACATAAATCCCATTGGTCACATTCAAAGGTAATCCCCCATGGGAATCCCTAACAAACAACACACACACACAAAACATGTTGCATGGTGACCTTGTTGAATTCATCTAGAATTCCAATGTGGTTGGTCTCCAATCCCCCGATGTTTGTTGTGATAGTTTAACCTGCAAAACACAAATACCTCCTTCGGCCTTGTGGCCATATCAGAACATCCAACATGATATAAATATAATCACAAAATCATCTATACATATGAATCACAACAACATCAAGGCAATCAACAATATCACTTACAATTTATATCAACAACTATATCATCATCATATAATGTCCATTTTCTAGATCTACTCATAATATCCAAAAATCACATGTCCGAACAACATTCATAATATATCCATGTCAAATAGTATATCATCATCCACATATGAAGTGTCTCTAATAATCATCATGCATCATAACTAAATCAAGATCAACAATAATCCATGATACAACATCTAATATCATACTAAATCAAAACTATAATAATGTCCATAATGTAATCAATAAAGATCAAGATTAATATCAAAAGGTGTCAAAGGGAAGTGGGCACTAAAGCTTCTATCATCCACTCTCTTGTAGGGATACATTATATATGGTGGTTACATACACTATCATTTATTCAATCTAATTATTATTATATGTTATATATGACATAGGAAAATTAAATTATTTTGAGCCAAGTGATCTACAAAATATCTCACTCACCTCAAAAGAGGGGGAATTCAATGAGGTTATCATAAGAATATCAATGAAATCCATGCACACAAAAATATTACACATTATAAAATATAATATAACATAATACAAGGACACAAGAATAAGAACAAATAAAAATATTTCATAGAGCTTTAGTGTGGAAAAAACCATCCAATAGAGGATGGAACCGAAAGACCTTATGATCCCGATAATATTTTTGACATGTAGTTCATAATTTTCTATGACATACAATATTTTATAGGTCTTTGGTATAGTGGCACGTTGAATTATAGTTTCAACACAACATTGTTAGGTGTGCTAGAACATCACCTTGGAAAATGCTAAGTGCTCACCGAAGGGCACATAATTTTACCAGTCCCTCCTTATGTCCGATTGCCAAGATGTATTTCCGTATTCATGGCTAACATAACATGCAAATATACCATATGAAGAATATGAACTACTATAACATGCACAAATATAATTGATCATCAACCAAAAGGATATTTATATTCATTATAATCATGATGCATTACACATATTATATAAACCAACAACATGGATACATAGACAATCATCTACGAGACTCATGTGTAAGGCAGGACTCATTATGGAATCTAACAACATCAACACTCAATCTAGAATGGCTCATTACATGGATATCCACTCATATATATAGGGTGAGAACTTATCCTTCACCGCTTGACTCTAAAAATAGATTGCCTATACATAGCTTGCATGTTTTTCCTAACTAAAGCTTTCATATAAATAGATCACATGTGGTTTGCTTTATTTATGGAAGCTCCATATTTATCATGTGCACTATAAATAGCTTTTACCCATGTGTTATAAAAAGATCTACCTCCTTTATGTCTATTATTATCCCGACATGTGCTTTATCCACACTTTTATCTATTTCTGGCTTGCCTTGACAATCACGTTAAACCATGTTTTTTCCTATTTTTATCCTGCCTTGGAATTCTAACTAATCTGCTAATTTTATTATTCCTACACATAACCCTTCACGTGTAATACTTCATAATTATGCTTACATACCTTTATGCACTTGTTTCAACCTTTGTAAATAATTCATTCATGCTTCCACGCGCACCCTTGCGTGCATCCTTTGGCCTTCGTGCATGTATCATACTTAAATATTTTCTTGGTCCAACATTACCCCACACTAGGTATATTGTCCGCCCTTGGCAATACATGAATCAATGAATTAAAGAATAAATAATCCTGGCTGAAATAATGTGGGAAATACCCCAAATAATTTTGAATGAAGAATGTATGAATAAAAGAATGTTTGGATAAACTATTCTACCTCCGCGTGACTAAAAATAGGTTCATGGTGTCTCGTAGGTGTTTTGAGAATACTATGTTGATGGTTGCTTCCAGTATTTTCCATTCCTTAAGAACTCTATCTCACATTCTTGGAAATGATAATACAATGTTTGGTATGTTCTCGAGAGATTGGTCCATCCTTTGGCCTTTTCATGTAATTCCTTCAAAACGATGTTCCATTCAAAGGCCATGTCTTCCAAGACATCTAATCCCTTCATCACCATAGCTTGCAATTTTCCCAATCTTGCCTCTATCTTGTCGCGCTTAGATTTGATAGTTTTGCTTATTTTCTCAACTTATTTTAGAGAAATTTGGTGTGTATCCTTGTGTACTATATACAAATAGGATTTGAGGTGGCTCTTTTGTGTTTTCTCTTCTATGAAGCACACATCTATAAGCGATGTATCCTCAACTTTGATGAATAATTTCTCAGCCTTCTATAAAGCTCCCTTCACTTCCACACCAAGTTCTTCATACTCCTTTTATTCTTATATTAATATTTTCTTGATTCTCCATTACCATTTCCTTCATTTTCTGTTCACATCCCCTATTGGCCCTTATTGGTAACAAGTTGGCTAACTCTTCTAAGTTGTCAATTTCCTTCCTTTACCAAGTTTGGCCTATACAATTACTTTAGGACATGAATACGAGATGTTTGTCATCAGCTCACCCAATTTATTATTCACATCGACCAACCTCTTTTTCTCCTTATTCATTTATCGTGCCACTTTGTATTATTCCTACTCACGTCCTCAAAATTTTCCTAAAAGTCACGCATTGTGGATCCTTTATTAATATTTTGGTTCCCAACTTCATTTTCCATCTTAATCAAGGAATTTCTTTCTTGCGTCTGAAATTTGTGTTGAAACCAAAATTAGAAGAGTATTTGAAGGGTCTTTTCTCCTTGTAGCTCACCGATGGCATCCTTTCTTAATTTTAACTCTAGATACTCCATGTGAGTTTGCATCACAAAGATAACATATTCGCATGTCTTAACATGGGCTTCTAATATTTCAAGCATGTCCTAGCATTATAGCTCTATTACATCCACAGAGCTCGGAATTTCACCCTTATGAATTTTTATGTGTTATCAATGTATGGCATTTGAGGGTGAGGAGGTGAGCATATTTTTTAACTTCTTGATGAAGATCCAGTTCCTTGTCCCACCGCGTGATCTTACGGTGAATCTTGCGCAATGTCATAGTGCAAGGTTCCGGAGTACTCTTCCTATTCACGTCATTATATCTCCTCCTACTCTTGCTCTTCTTTTTCCTGATCCTACTCTTACTCATGATCTTGTTTCCCAGTCTCTCATTCATGTTCTTATTCATGATCGACTACTTGAGCTCCTCCTCTACAATATATATGATATGAGGGATCTTCTCTCCTTCCTCATCCATCATGTGGGCTTGTTCATCATGCCATTATCCCATACTAGTTATGTGAGTAGTATCAATTGGGCTCGCTAGAGGTATCTAAGAGGGGAACACGCCAAATTTTCTCCATGTTAATCTTGACTCCTCTTCCTTGTGTTATGGTCCAAAACCCTTCCATCTCATCATAATCATCATCATATTCTTTTGTTGTTGGATTGGCTCAGATTGCACTTCTTTGGTTTTGTAACTATTTTTCCAAAAGATGACAGTTGTTCCTTCCACTCTTTGCTTCTTCATACATATCCAATGTGACCCCTTCTCCTCTATCCCACAACCCTATCAAATTTTCAATTATTTGTGTGGCAATGTGTATCATCCTTCCTACAAAGTAAAAATATTTCTCATGGAATCATGAAAGAAACCATTGAAACAATTGTGCGAGTTTTCTCGAAAATGAAAATTCATATAAGCTGCAGCACTTCACCACTCTTTAAGGTTTTTACACTTGATCGTCTAACATGATTTGTCCTTCTACACTTGTGTTGGATTGTTTATACCAATGTATTAGACCTTATGTCACTTTCATGGCCTGTGGCATTATGGTTTTACTCACTAATCTTGCACCTCTAAATTTGTGATGCACAAGACTTCCCAAAATCACCTTTGTGTGGGTATTACATCTATGAGAACCAATCGCATTTCATGTCTTCCATGGTTTTCTTTCCCATGAATACCTTCTTCACCTGGAGCCATTGCTTAAACTAGATTGAAACTTCGTGATTTAAAATCTACAAGCCGCGTGCCCTAACTCCCCAATCTTTCTTGCTTCAACTATTTGGTGTCTTCCTTGGTATTTTCACCTCCAATCACTCTTCTCTAAACTTTGTGTTTATCTTGACCCCTTGTGCTCTACCTTTGTAACCCCCTTCAATGGCTAACTCATAACCCTAACTCACAATTCCTTCCCATTTCTCCAACCCAACACCCCTATTCTGTTTCTACTTCTACTATGATACTTGAATGTAAAATCGACAAGCAAGAGGAGTATATGTCCACTTTGGTTGCTGGTTATTTGGTTTCCTTCATCGTCACCTTTTGTTCACAAGTTCACATTGGTTTGCAAAACCTCTCAAATTTCACAAGTTCTCAATTCTCGGTGTATAATTACAACTATTTCTCACACCTATTTATAGGTTCTTTCTTTTAAGTTTATTTAATGCGGTAAGTGGTGGTAGGTGAGATTTTTCTCATTCTTTCTCTATTTCCATCTCTTTTCCACCAAGTATGGACCTTCCCAGCTTTTATTACGTGTGCGACATGCATAACCTTTTGGCACAAAATTACTTCCTCAACCGCATAACCTCTTGTTGATGCCCCTTCATGCCTATGCAACTACTATCCTAGGATATTTATCTTTGCGTGTGACCCTTCCCGTGCTGCACCTTTCCTTCCTCTACGCTACATACCAACTAGATTTTTTATTACGTTTCCTACTTCACGTTATCCTACCCACTATTCCACATGTTATCATTTCCACCCAATTTCCTTATACACCACTGGGCAAGATAATCCAACACCATCCTTCCATTTATCATCACAAAGATCTCTATAATTTATTTTAAATTCTACCCCACACTAAAATTATGCACGGTCCTCTACGCATCATACCTTAACAAATATATCAGCTCCTATGCATGAACGTGCTTGTTACAAAAATAAAAGAATAATATAGAAGGGAAAACCTAATCTAAATGGAAATACTACCTTATTAAAATATAATTGAAAGGAATTTTATTTATAGTAGGGCTTCAACATACTCCCATTAAAGAAACTAGGAAATAAGGCGCCATCAAACACCTGTAATTGACATGCACATGTCGCCAAAATATTGGTCACTTTAACTAGTCCTAACCAATGCACTTTCAAATTTCCTAGGTGGTACACAAACTTAGAATAATATAAAAGCACCAATCCTCCAATTGCAAATGACTTGTTCCTGATGTGCTTATAATGCCAATCCTTTTGTCTTGCATTTTCTTGCTTTTGGATCCATCACGCAATTGCACACCATTCATCCAATTGCATCAAATTTTCAATGCGCTCTCCTACTACTTGTTCATCTCGTAAGTCCTCCCGCATGTGCAATATGTAGGGATGGTAACATGAACTCAATTGGTAATAAAAATTTTGTGCCAAGCACCAAATGAACAGTGTGGCTTTATTAAATCTCTTATAGGTAGTTCGTACAACCAAAGTACAACTAATACTTTATCATTTCAATCATTTCTTCCAACATCATAAATCTTGGTCAAGGTCTGGATCAATTTTTTTAATGCTACATGTTGTGCCATTAACTTTGTGGGTGATAGAGAGTTGTCTTATGATGAACTACCTTTAATTTGATAACAATATTATAATAAAGTCTCATTAATAAAATGAGTTAGGGTTCATTTTAAGAATCCTTTGGTAAATTGGAGGTGGAAAATCCTTGGTGAATATACTTGGAACCACTTTCACTAGAAAGGTGAATTTTCTTGGGTTTCAGAACAAAATTTTTACCCAATTTTTTTAGGGAGAGCCAGAGGTATGGTTTTTTTCTGACGGGTTCCATTTTATTGATGTAAGAAAAGAGGTTTGTTAATGCATGGTTGACGCACGTCAATAAATCTAGTTGTCGCATGACAAAAATGTATGTCAGTGCATGACAACACAAAACACTGACACACGACAACAAGATTTGGTGATGCCGTCAAAAAAATATGTTGCCCTTCAACAACCTTTGTTGCATGTCAGAAAATAAGTGTTGTCACCCTTCAACAACCTTTTTCATGCATTAGCAAATCAGTTTTGTCACGCGTCAATAAATCGGGGTTGTCACACATTAGCAGAAGCAGGATTGTCATGCCTTGATTAAGGGTTGTCACTCGTCAACAAATCAAAGCTGTCATGTGTAAGTAATTTGAGTCTTGTCACCGGAATGCAAATATTCTTTGTCTAGCATCGTAAGCATAGACTTGTTTCCCAACCGCAAATATTTATTGTCACACATCTTGTCTCCTAATTACAAATCTGATCTACACTTCGTGTACTGGTACTTCAAAATTTCATAGTACTTGATATGTCGGTACCTCAGTATGCTATAATAATTTACTAGTATACTACCCGGTAAATTACCTAGGTTTATATAAGAGTAGTTTTCAATGGTAGGCAAAGCCAACCCCTAAAAAAATTTATACTGGAAATTTTAGGTGAACAAGGTACTGACCTGCTCCAAAAATTCACCTTTTCAAATTTTCCTAAAATGGAATTTTCACCACATTACTAATATTCAAAACTAAAAAAATCCTTGAAATGAGTTCCCTTGTCACTTGTAAGGCTTAATGAGAAGCCACACCTATTGATAATTTTCTCCAATAAGAAATGTGTAGCTGTATTGGCTGTACATTCCTTTGTGAGCGTCACTTCTTCCCATCGCGTCAAGTAGTCTGTACATGTAATAATCTATCATGCACCTGTTATGCACATAGTTGGCGTAATAAATCCAACAAAGTATATACCACACTTTTAGAAAGGTTATGCAGATGATATAAGGTGTAGTGGTATTTCATCCCTTTGTTTTGCTTTCCAATCCTTTAACAAAGTGGTCACAAGCCTTGACAAAATCCTTTGTATCTTTGTAAAGTGTTTCCCACCATAGTCCCGTGAGGAGTATCTTGCGCGTAGTGGATTCTCTAGCATAATGTCCTCTAGCAATTCCACCATGTGTGCTCATGTTCTAAAACACATCTCGCACATTATGTCATTGTGAACCATTTTATAAATATCTCTCCAACCAACTGGTAAGGTGCAACACATATAACTAGTTGTTTCTTCTCCATAGTCTTCATTCCTTTAGGTGGAATTCCTATGCACAAGAACACTATTATATCCTCAAGGTCCATTGGTGCATGCTACAATCTAAAAAACTAAACATCCAATATTGTATCTTTTATACTCTATGCATCCTCACCATAATTGATGCGCAAAAGATGGTATGGTCCTAGGTTACTCTCGTCGGCTTCATTATTATTGAAAATTCAAATTCCTGGAACAATATAATCCATCTACATATGTGAGCTTGAAATTCTATATTATTAACCAATTACTTCATAATCATATGACCAATGTATAATATAAATGGAGTTATAAGAAGATACTTCCTAAATTTATGAAGCATGTACACCATAAACAAAGCCTCGCGCTTAGTAGTTATATAGTTCTATTCTGCAGTGTTAGCTTCATGCTCACAAAAAAATAGGATGATCAACATTTCCTTCTCTAGGTTGAGCTAACACAACTTCGATTGCAGTACTGCTCGATGCATCCACATGGCCTTGAAAAGGTAAATTCCATGTTGGAAAGTGATGGATAGGTGCAGTTGTTAATCTTTCCTTCAATTGCTCAAAATATTATTATTGTGCATCCTTCGATAAAATTTATCTTTCGCCTTCAATAATTCCTCCAGCGGTGCAACTATCTTGGCATAACCCTTGATTAATTTCCTATAATAACCTATACGCCTAAGAAATTTGCGCACTTCAATTTGGTTAGTTAGCTCTTTTAACCCTAGTTTTACTACAATTTTAGTTGGATCAACTAGAATACCTTCCTTACAAATGATGTGCCCCAAAAATGTGCCAAATGGCATTACAAAAATGCACTTCTTGATATTTAATGATATACTCATCCGCCTGCATCTTTCAAACATTAGGCGTAAGCATTCACAATTATTTTTAACCAAGCCATATACAATTTGTCACATGGTAAAATTAAGGGCTTTCACAAATAATGTGGGACTAAGTCCCTCTACTTGAATGGGGCAGAGTCCATTTATTAAAAACATATAAATATATATACACTAATATAATAACTCGGGGTTAGTCTTTTGACCAAGGATCAAACAGGGGTACTTCCCAACACTCATGGAAAAATGCTTTTAGATACTAAAATGGAGGAAATAACTTGAGAGAGAGGTGCAAAGAGAATAGTGAGGAGGGTTTTTCACAATAAATAACACAAAAGAGTTTATTGCTTAAAACTAGAATACATCCATGATTTCAATGAGAATACACCATTAACATAGAACAAGGAACAAGACACAAGAAGCACAAAGTCTCATTGCATTATGTTACACAAGATTACAATGCTCATGGAGTGTTGTTGAGAAGGAGAGGAATGCATTAGACTAGAAAATGGAAGAAATCAACTACTTTGTCTCTAGAGAGAAAATGAGAGCTAGAAAACAAGAATAACCATCCCCTTGAAGTGAGGAGGTCACCTCAATTTATAGCTTTACATGACAACTCTTCCTCTTCCCCCCACATGACCTTTCAAGTTATTATTCCACTTGTGACTTTTCATCTTCCTTAGAAGTGAGGAAATAAGTCCCCTTTTTATAAATCAAAAGGGACTTTTACAATGCAACATTATAGAGTCACTTAAGTGAAAAATAAAAAATTTCATGATTACATACAATGAGGAATTAGAAAGGGGAGAGAATAAAGAGAGAGAAAGAGAGAGAAGAAGAAGGGAGGTGATTAATTTCTTGATGAAGAAGCCAATCCTCCTTTGAATAAGAATCACCTCCTGCTTTGGCTTCCACGAAAGATCTCCAATGATGAAGCTTTGACCCTTGATCATCTTACTAAACTTGGAAACTATAAATGAAACCTTCTCATCTTCCGGGATGTTCACATGCTCCAATGTGTTGAGCCAAGTCCTAGGGATGAAATTGAGATTTTTGCATTGATTGAACCATTTCTCATGATTCCTTGCAGTATTAGAGATGGAGCCTCTAATCTCCACAAGGGATTCCAGAGTGTCACCATTAAAGGAAAGAGGATCACCAATATTTTCTTGAACCAATTCTTAAAATGAATTTTGAAGATCCTTCAAAGAATTATTCTCATTGAGGGAAGGAGTACCAAGATCATGCATGCTTGTGCCAAGATCCTCTAGAATTCTTGATGTTGTTTCTTCACGGGACTCCAAATCAAAATGTCCCCTTTTAGAGCATCATACCTCTAGGTTATGGTACAGGACAAAATGGGAGACAAGTTCTCCAAGGTGGATGAAAACACATTTGATCTTACTAAGGCATGAGAATCAAGATTATTCATCTCCATCACCAATGGGAGATAATTTTCCCAAAGGACCTTCTCTTTCTTGATCTCTACCCTAGTTTTCTTGATCTTTAACTCTGTTGCCAAGAGGAATGTGAAAAAATAGATAATCTTGGGGAAGAGAGCATTACCTTTTCCATGATCATGCTCACCCATTGGTCACTTGCCCTTCCTTGCACTGTGAACACTTGAGCTTATTTGAGGGACTGAGGATTGAAGCTGCAAATGGGAGAGATTGCTTCAATCGAGAGGCAAGGATGATGAACCCGGTTCAAGAAATGATTATACATATGAAGACAAAGTCCTCACATGCTCCTCTAATTGATCAATGGTTTTCTTGTATTCATCATTCCATACAAGGTTCGAGTTGAGGAATCCTTGAATAAGTGAGCAAAACTTTCATGTGTGGCTTGTCCCAAAAATACTATTGTCATTACATAGTCATCGAGTGTCATGTTATCCACAAGTTTGATGAAATTCACACGTGCAACCTCTAAAACCTGAGCTCCAAAATCCTCAATGTATAACCTAGAGGTTGTTTATGCCTTATTATTTCTCTTTGTCTTGATGTACTTTGAGATGGCCTCGAAGTTGGGTGTCACCACCTATTGCACTGTTCTTGAATCCTCTCCAAACAAATCATTGATCCATGAGAAGGGATTGGAAGGAGTGGAAAGGATATCAGACACCTTAGATGCTTGGTAGGAAACCAAAGCATGACTAGGATGGGAAGATTTAACCACCTCCGTAGGGATACTTAGATCTATCGGAAGCTCAAGGGGTGTGAAGGACCTATCTCACCTTGCTCAAGCTACTCAATAGGATCCTCTTTGAATTTGGACCTCTTATACACCTCCACTGAGGGAGATGTTTCATCAACCTCTGTAAGTTTCCTCTTTCTGGAATGAGATGAGATTATACCTCCATCAGATGCTTCATGAGATGGGGAGAGAGAATATTTCCTAGGCAAGGAAACTATTATACCCTTTTCAATGTAAGTTTCCCTCCTCTTATTGTACCACTTTTTAGACTGTTGGATCACATGCATTGTTCTCTCCTTGATATCACATGTCTCTATGATATGCCATGGAAGAGAGAGAGAGAGATGAAGATTGCACCGCTTCATACTTAGGATCAAACAGGTCTGAATCATCATCAAGAACACTTTGAACAAACCAATCAAACTCAAAAGATCTCATTTGTTCAACTGACATCCTCATATAGTCCTTTTTCTAACTTCCGGTCATCAACACAATTAACCCAAAAGTCTTCAATTTGAGGAATGTGGTGCAAGCTGGGTAGAACAAAGGAGTCATGATCCGTTCTGAGATCGAAGTTAGATCTAGCCACATAGGAATGCATATTGAAAGAGACCAGGGATGTTTCAATGTTTGAGGCATCACTCACATTCTTGCAAGAATATATACCCAATGAAAGTAAAAATGAGACACCTTTCTTTTTCGCAGCCTTACACATGGTATGAACAAGATGAAGTTGTCTACACAATTCAATCAGGATGATCTTGTTGCTCGGGTATCTTGAAAATCTCAAAGGAGTGTAATCAAAACCACATACCGAAGATAGGTGAAAGTTTGGAACTATATGAAGAAGCTTCCGTACTTTTGGATCAACTCATCTACCTCATGTGAAATCCTCCAATTTGGGTCTCCTTCCATCATTTTGATGAGATACATTGTGAACGCATCATTCACTCTTGAGAAATGTGCATTGCTTTCACAGAAGGTGAGTTACCAGTACTTCTCGAATGCAAGTGCCTTCTGCGGAACATTTTAGGCCAATGAAAGACCTCGGAAGGGTCTTGTGAATGCAAGAGCATACACCAAATAAGAAGTCATGGTGAACTTCTTAGAGGTGAAGAATTGCTCCAACTTCCTATGGATGTTATCACTGATGATCTACCCCCAATAAATCATTTTCTCTCCTTCAGTGAGAATCAAGATGAATTGGGCCATCTAGTCTTGAAATTATCTTGTGCTCTCTTCACCCATCACTCTACTCAAAAGCACAATTGCATCCGAGTATGCTTCATGAAATTCATTCCATGATAGGGTCTTGGGCATGCGAGAGGGTTTTCTTCCTTGTTTGAGCCATGAGCCCACTACCACTCCTTGAAGATAGGACTCGGAATTGAACCAATCCTATGATGCATACTCCTTGAGATGATTACCATGTGATTTTAGGTGGGAATCTGTAGAATTTGAGAAATCCCCTTTGGTGTCAAGACCGCCAGAGAGAGTTGTCCTCCACAGTGATAGTTCTTATGGCAGTGTTATAGTGTCTCGCACAAGCCAAAGCAAGCTTGGTTATTTGAACATAGAAGGTTTGTACTCTTAATCAAGAGTCCTCTAGTGAAAATATTTTCCTCAACATAGGCCCTCTTGGTTCTTTCATCATCCATGCTGTTAGATCTTCCAAGTCTAGATGTGCAACATCATTGTCACCCACATGTGGATATTCAATGCTCAAGGTGGAAATGGGATAAAATATAGTGAATTTTATATTCATGATGCTTGGAATGGTGTTAGAATGCTATGAAGAAGGTTTGGTGAAAATTTCAAGTCAATCCGAGCACAATCTATTTTTAGCAAGTTGTAAGACAAGGTCTATTTTTAGCAGTTTTTTCCAATTTTCAATTTCTCATATTTCTTGTCCTTTGAACATGGGGAATTGAATTATGAAGTTTGCATTATTCATTTTTATGACCCTTACCACTTTTAGAATGCATCTATTTCAGACTTACTATAAATAGTAAGTTGAGCTATAAAGGTTGGATTGAATTTTTTTCACTTCCACCGGCTTAGGAATTTGGCATTGAGTGTTTTGCAAAATTTCAACTGATTTGGCTTGAGGAATGAATGGGAAATTGAAAAATCATATGGAGGTTTTTGTAGGTTATAAATGGTTTCTATAATTGATTTCAGAGCATCAATGGTACTAGTTTTTGTTTCCTTCTTTTAGTTTTTTATAGCAAAAGGGGTTGTGCAAGTTCCAGGTGCAAAAATGGAGGTTTGTGAGAGGTATGCAAGCTTCTTTGTCTTCTTCAATGGTGGATGATGAAAATTTTGGCAGCATAACAGTAAGGGAGCATGTGAGGGGGTTTTAAAATGACCAAAAATGGCTGAAAAATGGCTAAGGACAACCTTTATACCATCCCCCTTCATTTCCCCTCTTGAAACCTAGTTAACTCACCCTAAACCCTAACCAAGTCAATCCAACCCAAGTGAAACCACATACTCAAGTTTTCCCCTTAAAATAGGGGACAAAGGGACATGGGGACACCATCTCCTCAAAAATACACCATGGGTCTTCATGTCATGAGGAAGGGGCCAAACTTGAAAGTGAGTTGATAACTTTTTCTAACCATCCATGTTATTGCTTAGGTGACGCAAGTTGTATTTCTCATAAGGTGGCACAATTTTGTGTCCCCATGTCCCTTTGACTTAGTCAAAGGGGGAAAAGGGACATCAGAATCTCAAAGATGCACTCCTTCCATTTTTAGAACTTGCTCTCACCATTGCACTACTAAAAATAACATATTAGAGTTCCTTTGTACCACGAGAGGTTCTGTGGTGTTTCCTAGGCAAACCTTATATAATTTTGAGTGGAAAAAAACCAAGGAATCTAATGCCACAATTTTTAGGACTTGATTCTACCTTATCTTTGAAATTTATCCCCTTTTTAAATTTTTTTCATGGGAAATTCCTGGATGGTCCAACTCAACCTATGGAACATGTAGAGGGTCCCATTTGATCTAATTTGGCCTTTGAATCAGATTCTAACTCTCCTTAGAACTCCCATAATCCTCAGTTGAATCTTCACCAGGATCAAAGGTCTTTATCTGCACTGTTGGGCCAATATCTGCAAATTTGCTCCTCATAATCCCTTGAAACCTTTTACACAATGAAGTAGAAACTCTTAGCTTTCCAATTCCTATATTTTGATCTTGTAATACCTCTGGAGATTTCCCAACCATATGAAAACTGAAAAGTTACTTTTTAGGAAAAAACAATCCCCATCATCGGATAAAAATAGTCGATTTTGGAGAAGATTCTCATGAGGTTCAAAATATTTCCTAAACTTTCCTAAATAACTTTAGTGAATCTTTTAGCTCCTCTCACACAACTCCTAGGTGGTTTGTGACTCAACAATCAACTTCTAAGGGGTGTCTGCTAGTGTGAAAAAACCTTAAAATAGACCTTTTTGGGCCTCCAGGAGCAATTCCTTCTTGATGGCTCTAGATGCATCCTTGAAACTCCTCCCTACACATAAAATACACTTGAAAATCACATTAGAACACTATTCCTATCCATTATGAGGTTAACACAATGGTTGAGTTAGCTAAAGGACATGTTTACATTATCCAGGAGAGGTATTTTTAAATGTGGGCTAGGTTGTCATGACAATTTTTTTGAATTTATCATGCTAAAAATTTTGCATGAAAACAACAATCCAATCATCTAGATAGACTTGCAGGAGGTTATGGATTAATTCTTGAAAATTTTGCACCACAATGCGTGAAAACAATGTTGGCACATTCTTGAGACCAAAATGAATGATTATACATGTAGAGCAACCCCATTTCATGGCAAAGGTATTTTTGGCTTGATCCTCACACAAAATCTAAACTAGATGATATCTAGAGAAACCATTTTTGAAAGAGTATATCTCACACCCTGAAACACCCTCGAGAATATCCTCAGTTAATGGTGTAGGGAATGGATCAATAACACAAGAAGCATTTAATACCCTATAATCCACACAAATCCTGATCCTTCCATCTTTCTTTATACTTATGACCATGGGGCTGATCCATTATAATTCTTCAATTGGCTCAATGATACATACCTTCAACATGTTTTTGATCTCATTATTTACTTTGACACACAAATTTCTATTCATCCTGTAGGGTCTTTTACGTATTGATTACACACCTTCTTTGATCTTTATCTTCATATCCCCTAGTGATGGATGGAAACCCTTCAACTCATGGTATCCCATAGGAAAGAGATCCTAGAATTCATCCAACAATTCAACTATCTTTGAAACTTATGCTTCCGACCAATAGTCACCAATGATTTCCTCCTTAGCGCATCATTCGTCCCAACATTCACCTTTTTAGTCTTTAAGAGAAAATGGTATGTGCATCCTTGTTCATCTTCCTTGTCTAGGACCTCGCATTCTCCCTTTGTGTGCTCTATATTAAAATCCCCAACCTTTTCATAATCAATCAGGTACACTAGCTTTCCTTTCTCCTTTCTCTCCAAGCGCGGTCTAACAAATTATCATCAGACTCTATCCATGCACGTTCATTTGTGCACTCGAGCGGGAGAGTCTCACCATATAATTGAGTTATAAGATCTTCCACATTTGTGTTATCCCCCAGACTGATGTGATTCATCAATTTGTAAAAACTTATGCATTGGAGGGTTAGATGAAAAGTATTTAAATGTGTGCACCATACCTGATGTCATTTGCTTCTAATTGGCAATATCCTACTTTAGATCTGCATGTATGTACCATACGCATGCATAACCATGCAAGGTTGAATAAAACTTATGGACCCATAATGATGGTGGTAGTACATTTGGTCCTTCCAACCAATTATTCTCACAAGCATGTATGTGAGTCTTGGGAGATGTTTTTCCATTGTATGTTGGTATCTTTGAAGGAAGGTTGTTCCTATTAAATTATGTCAAGAAGGAAATTCTTATCTCGTACCATCTGAGAAGATTATACCTATGTGTGGCCCACCATTGTGTTATTTTTCCTCTCAATAATTATACCAACATATTCCTTCTATCTCCTTCATCACGCAATTTCTCTTCCATTGTGCACAAAAATGATTCAATATTTTTTTTTCTCTTATATACCTAAGTAGTACAATTATTCGCAACCACCTAATTGTATGTGGTCTAATCACCCTTGTTACATGTCCCCGACACTCATGACCAACCATTTCATATGTTCCATGGGCCCAATTATCACAAGTAATGCTTGTAATGTCACTGATCAAATTTTCATCCCCTCATTTGAGCACTCCCTCCTTTGTTGGATCAACACACTCTAGACCGTGCACTGATCAACGCATAGATATGATTCAAATCCTCCTCACTAATGGGATTTGTGTAGGGCACAATCCTTGTACCATCCATAGGAATCACTACACACTCATCCTCATTCTCAAAACTAATATAACACTTATTGAAGTGTAGGTTTGTGTTTTTGCATAACAACTTTGTGACCAAGTAATGCGGGTAAGTTATCGCCTCTGTCAACTACAAAACCTCAAAATTGCCCTTGAATTTTTCCCTTGTATAGTGATGCTTGTGCCCTTTAAAACTCCAATCAGCATTGGCCTTGTCTTATTTACCATATAAAAACACTAGAATAAGGTTGAAGTGGTGGCCTCCCATTCTATTCCATGCATCCAGGGTAAGAATGTTTACCTTTGCGCTAGTGTCAATAAGGATGTTGCTCACTAGCCAACCATCAATAACTACATCCAAGGTGATTTACTTATCATATTCATGGTGTTGTGGTGGTAGATTCAGATGTAATTTATGTCGCTCCCTTTCGTTATCCATGTGTGGTACCTTCTCTCGTAACCATTTGCCTAGCGAGGTATAATGTTCTCTTGTCTCAACATCGACACACTTCTTTGAGTTCATAAACATCCTTGTTAGGTACTTTTGTATGTCTCGCATGCTCTCTGTCCCACACTTTCTCTTTTAAGAATTGTATCTCCCTTGTAAATCTTTGATTAATCTTATGGTTTCCTGGAACACTTACTTATTTTTCCCTATGTCTAGATACTTATTGGTTGAGTACGACTTCCTCACGTCGGATGAGTGTTTTAGTTCATGCCTCCTCTTTTGCGCATGCATCTTCAACGTGTGTGGTAAATAATAAAGGCTCCTTATTCACAATTGCCAATTCCTTAGGTTTTAATTTCCCTTTCCTGGTGTGCTCGATTTATATCATCATCACACCTCTATTATTTTTGTTCTTACACACGTGCGCATATAAATCTAGGAAGTCTTCTACCTTGTGCCCTTTTCCATAGTAACCGCATGACATGTTCTTGGGACACTCATGTTAGTAATGATAAGGTGATCCGCAAGTATATCAAGTACCTCGACTGAACCTTCCTTCACGAACACCATATCCTCTACCACAATATCCTACCCTATAAAGTCCATTGACATTTTTCCAACTCCATTATTTTTCCCTTCATGTGCCTATGAACTACCCTCAACGTTAGTCTAGCGTAACCCTTTTTCACAAGCTTCATGGATGTTATCAATAAAATGGTAATCAATTTTATCATGCGTATGTGCATCATAAATATTATAGTAGAGTGACACATTATTCTGCGTGAGAGCACCTTTGGAAAAGTGGAAAGTCCACGACACCATGGTCATTGTGGCATATCTCATAAGCTGCTAGTAGAGCACGCACATTCTTGTGTGGGAAAATATTCTTCGTATGTCCTCTAATTCTCAATGTATACACCAGATACCACTTTGAGTTTCATGTTTCAAGCTAATATATAAAATTTCCAACTATGTGGCTATAGCTGCAATATGTGCTTCAAGGAATGGGATCACTCTTGTATCCACACTTCCAACCACTTCAGTGCATAGGGCTGCTTCTAGGGCTTTGCATGGATCTATAAATGGCTTATGTGATAGTGACCTTCTTAACGGTGTCAATAATCCATCTACAAACCATTGCACATGTTGAATTTGATGGACATCATACGAAATCTTTAACAATAGAGTCTTGAACTGCACATCATATTCCCAAACACTTTCAAATATTCCTCATTTGATGTCTTTTAGCACATTAATGCTCTAGTTTTCAAACTCAAGAATGTGTAATTCGACAAAGAAGGCGGCGCACAGGGTATCATAATCCATTTTTATTTGGTGTGGATCATACTTGTAGTACCAAATGTGTGCGCGACCTTGTAATGTATTCGTGAAATGAGCGACCTTCTTGTATGATGGAATGATTCCCTTGGCCCTTCATAAGAGCTCGCATTTGTGTAGATGCTCCACTACATCTTCTACTCCTCTATACTTAATAAAATAATGGAGTGACATCTCATAAAAAATCTGTGGTATGTTTCCTTGTCTTGGATTTCTCCCCCTTGGGGGAGGACCAGATCATTACCCTAAACCTACACTAGGATTATCTCCACTCGAGGGAGGATTAGAGCCTCATGATCCCCCTATTGTTGGGACCCTCGTATGCGCGCCAATGATAGAAATTATTTGCATGCCAAAAATATGTGATGGCGTTGGGCCTATAGTGTTTCTTCAAGAGAGTAGCGCGCCAAGCAGTCTATCCCGATGCTATGCCTAAAGTGCTACTCCCAAAAAAATTTTGATGACCAACTATCAAAGCCTATCGTGCAACACTAGCCAACGCCATGTGCGCTACTTTTCTATCTATTGCACTTACGAGTTGATACTAATATGTATATGCCTGTATATCTATCCCAACGCAACGATCCCTGATTTCCTTCTCATTCTTCGTCACTATGATGATCCTCTTTATGAACTTCTGAATCTTGAGTACCAAGTGCAAGGACCAAGGGTTCGGGGTGGTCAGGATGCGTGCCAATATTTTCCAACTCTTCACTAGACTCACTTTCACTAGATGTCAAGAGGATCCTTATATTGTGCTTTCCCAATATTATAGGGACATAGTTATGTGGCCCCTCGCTTCTTGCAAAGTTCCCAACACTACCGCTCAACCCTATTTCTCTCTATCTCAATTCCTCTTTAATCTCCCTTTCTTGCACATTGATGTATCTACCCATTCTTTCCTCTCTCTTCTTCCATTTGGCTCAACGCCATACTTTCCAACCCATTTCCTTGTCCTTGCACATAGCATGTGTTTAGCTAGCCACTATTAGGATCTCAAATCCTAATTAAATCATCAAGATTTTGATATCAAGTGGAAGTGCACGTAAGTACAATCCCCTAGGCTCATGAAGAAACTTGAAAATAACTTCCTCTAGGCATGAATATGTAGAGATCATGTATTCTAAGGTATTATTGTTCGACATGTCTTTCCACCAATGATCTACTATGTGCATCTACGGTTTATCCAAATTAGCAAGTTCTTGATACTTGTTTCGGTTCCAAATTTGTCTCTACCCCAATTGAATCTTTTTTTCCTCGCATACATTACCAGCCAATCATGTAACTCTTTTGGAAAGAAGCTAAAGAATTTCTCATAAAATGGATCATAGAGGTTTTCATTGACCCATTTATGCGGATTGAAATTAACCAAAGTGTTGTATCTTTGTGCAAACTCTTCTTCACCTTCGTGTAGCCAACGTTCAATGTTCTCCAAGGATAGCTGAAATGCCATGTGTGCACCACATCTTGAGAGTCAAAGTGAAAGAAGGTCGACAACGGAACCAAAATATCAAGATGAAGTCTAGTTTCAACACAACGATGTCGAGCGCACGACACATCACCCAGGAAAATCCTAAGTGCTCACCCGAAGTGTGCACAACTCTACCAAGTCCTTCCTTGTGTCTGAATGCCAAGATGTATTTCTTGCATTCATGGCTAACATAACATGCAAATATACCATATGAATAATATGAACTACTATAACATGCATAGAGACAATTGATCATCAACCAAAAGGATCTTTATATTCATTATAATCATGATGCATTACATAGATTACATAAACCATCAATATTGTTGCTTAGACAATCATCTATAGACTCATGCGCAAGTCGGGACTCGTTATGGAACCTAACAACATCAACACTCAATCTAGGCTATCTCATTACATGGATATCTACTCTCTCTCTCTCTCTCTCTCTCTCTCTCTCTCTCTCTCTCTCTCTCTCTCTCTCACACACACACACACACACACACACACACACACACACACACACACACACACACACGAGAGGGTGGGAACTTGTCCTTCACCTCTTGAATCTAAAAATAGATGGCCTATACATAGCTCACATGTTTTTCCTAACTAAATATTTCCTATAAATAGACCACACGCGGTTTGCTTTATTTCTAGAAACTCCATCTTTATCCTCTGCATTATAAATAGATTTTTCCGCATGTGCTCCAAATATATATTCCTCCTTTATGTATATTATTATCTCTGCATGTGCTTTATCCACACTTTTTTCTATTTCTGGCTTGCCTTGACAATCATGTCAACCTATGTTTTGTACAATTTTTAGCTTGCCTTGGAAGTCTAACTAACTATTAACTTTGATGTTCCTACGCGCAACTCTTCGCACGTAATACTTCATACTTTCACGCATAAATTCACGCACTTGTTTCAACCTTTGTAAATACTTCATTCATGTTTCCACGTGCACCCCCTCGGCCTTCGCGCATGTCTCATACTTAGACATTTTCTTGGTCCAACATATAGATTCGGGGACAAATACACATTTTAGAGCAGAGTTCACTAAATTTTTATATAAAATGTGATTAAGGTGACGTACCATCAAGAATTGGTGATGTATTTAAACTCAAGAGGAGTTTTGACTTTGGTCTTCCAGGAAAAAAATTCCCCCTCAAATGTTAGGAATCTATAAAACATATTTTAAGAGCACTAATAACCATGATTTTACATTTTAAAATCAAGTAAAACAATTAATTCAAGAAAATTAGAAAGGATAAGTCTAAACTTTCTTTAAAATTGACTTGGGCTTAATACAAAAGACAATGTATCAAAGTTACAACTTATGAATTTTGATTTTTAAAATTGAATTAGATTTACTCAAAGATGTGTAGAGACTTGGTTTACAAAAATAATTAATGTGGGAGTAATCTAAAATTTGTAGCAAAACCCTTTTGGGGGTTGTTTTACATTGGTATTTAAAACATCTTGGTGAAACTTTCCTCAAAATAAACCTCCCATAGTAATTAGATTACGAGTAATCTTTTGGGAAAACGGGTAAATCTTGCATGATAGATCGGTTGTACCAAAATGCTTATAGTTTAAAATTTGAATTATATTGACTCAAAGATGTGTAGAGACTTGGCTTACAAAAATAATTAATGTGGGAGTAATGTAAAATTTGTAGCAAAACCCTTTTGGGGTTGTTTTACATTAGTATTTAAAACATCTTGGTGAAAATTTCCTCAAAATAAACCTCCCAAAGCAATTAGATTACGAGTAATCTTTTGGGAAAATAGGTAAATCTTGTGTGATATGTCGGTTGTACCAAAATGCTTATAGTGATGTATGATAATGATATTTCACACCTCTAACAAAATCTCTTGAAAATATTAGACCTAGAGTTCAAGATATCGAATCAATTCTATTTTAGGTCATTCGAAGGAAATATTTGATTTTTTTAAATGAAAAATTATGAAATGTTTAAAACTTTATATAGAAAAAATGTTTATGCAAGCATTGCCCTAGATTTTTATTGATTTAAAAAATTAATGATAAAACCAAAACAAATTTAGAAAATATTTTACATTAACTCAACACCTTAATATTCAACATAAAAACTCAAGCTCTATTTTGTATGATGCCTTGTTTTCAACTATTTTTGCAAATGTCTCTCACCAAAATGTTATCAAGTTTCTTTATATGAAACTTCTACAAGTAATTAAATAGCAAATTTTGACAAATTATTAGGTAATTAGTTTATTTGTAATGCTTGAAGCTTGCTGATAAAAATGTAGAGATGTTAGTGCTTTGGAGCTCTTCTTTATTTTCTCCCGCTATCATAGGATTTCCTGCTTTGATACCAAGTTGGAGTTTAGAAAAACATTGATTTAATTCAATTAATCATAAAATGATTTTCACATTTAAATACAATTTCACTGTAACAATATTGGTCACAAATCAACAAATATGTCATGAGTTCTCACTAACAAATTATTCTAAATAACATTTTATATAGTTGTCCCACTAAGAAACGACAACAATAACATTTTAAATAATTGTCCCACTAACAATTTTTATGATGTAATAATATTAATTATATAACACACACCATTTTGGAGACCATTTCATTCCATTAAAAAAAAAAAAAAAAACATATTTGATATTATCTTTAGAGGACTTTTATCATCATACCGAAGGAAAGTAGCTTTCATTATCAATTATTTAATCCAGTCATATCTCACTATTTTCATAATCTAATGTTTGGAATATAGTTTTTGAAAAATATACATTTTACATTTAGTTACAAATAACATTTATCTCACATATATTTGGACTATTGACTTTCTTTTTCTTTTTCCTTAATATCAAGGAAATTTTTATTTCCCTTCCATTATAATCTTAGAAGAAAAATGAATACATTGTACATGTGGCATTTATTATATTTATATGTTGGATCCATCACATCAAAACTTTATAATATAAAAACATAAAGAAAGCGATACTATAGTAATTAATTAGTCTCATATCAATAAAATAAGTACTAAACATATAATTACAATAATACCATAACAATCAAATAATCCCACATTTATCATAATTAAATTGAACTAGTCTTATACCAATAAAATAATTAATAAACACACAAATACACTAATATCATAAAGCATAACTAATCCCACAATTTTTATATGTAAAAATACCTTGTAAAGCCCATAGTATCATACTGATTCAAAATTGACCCATTTTTATTTAGCATAACTTTTCAAGATGTACACAATAATGTCATTCAATTACATGATTTGTGCTTTTGTGTTAGTGACCCGCATGATAAAAGGGGAAGGCGAAAAGAATATACGACCTTATCTCTATGCTAGAAAAACAAACAACTTAAAATATCAAAAAATGTAAATGACATATATATATATATATATATATATATATATATATATATATATATATATATATATATATATATATATATATATATATATATATTAGCAAAATCGATGAACATGTTAAAATATGATAATTATGAAATTCATGCACATGAAAAGGAGGCACTATGGGATGCAACGTATTGTCCTTGGTAGGAAGAGTACCCAAACCAGAGGGTTCTTCTACAAGAGGTTCTATTAGTGCCAAAAATTTTGCCCCCTAAATGTTCACGGGTGAACATTAAGAACTTTATGTAACATGGGATGATCTTGAAAGTGTGAGAATTTGCAAAGTGAGATCAACCTCTAGAGAATGTTGGTTCCTTCATTCTATCCCACCATAAATAACCTAAAAATTCAAAATGTAACTAACACTAAAACTAAACTACGTTTTCATAGGGTTTAGGGTTGAGAAAAGGGAAAAGTGGGGTCATGAAAATGAAAGAAAGTGATGAACCAAAACTAAAATAGGGTTCAAATCTGATCTACGGGGACACTTATGGAACCACTTATGCGAGGAGATGATGGGAACACAAAGTTTTGTAAGAGGACAAGTGCATAAATCCAAAGAAAACAAAAAGGGTTAGAAATTCATAATTAATAAAAAGCATATAAAGGAAACACCCATAGTTACCTAATTCATTAAACCTTTTCATTTGTGTTTACAAAAGTATATATTTGACAACTACTTGTAGAATATAGTTATAGAGGTCAAGAGGCATGGAAAATATAGAAACTCAAAGAAGAATTCTAAATTCCATGAGAAGAAAACACCTTTGTATATGGAAGTGCACTTACATTTATAGAAGAATGGGGAAAAGAGAGAAAAGTGGGGAAGATAATTCAAATTTTGAAATTTGAATTTTACTGATGAGTAAGACCGAACTCACTACCCATAGATCTTTTCACCATTAAATTTGGGGACAGAAACTCATTCTCCTTTGTAATAGACCATCGGAACTCAAAGGAAGGATATGGGCATCATCTAAGTTGTTACTTCGAGTGAGGTAGTTGAAGGTTTTACCGACTAGAACTACATATTTCTCCACTTAAACCTGTGTTTGCATTTTTACCCTTCAAACAACACTAAACCCTGAATCTCTTGATGTCAAAATAGATCTCGGAGGATACCTCTCCAATGCCACTAATTTTACCCAATTTGGATGACCGCACCAAAAGTTATGGTCAAAGATCATTTTTGGTCCCACGGCTTGTGTCTCGCGAGTTACGAATTTATTCTCATGTCACGAAAGTCTAACCCTTTGTTTGGTTGATACCCATTAATTTCCTTATACCATGGAACACTTGTTCCTTTGTTATGCAACTTTTAGGTCTTGTATTTGAAATCCTTTGTTCATGAGACTTGGAAGTTCACGAGACACAAAGCTTGTGAAACCCGTGGAACACTAAGACAATGTTCCAAAAAAATTAGGTCCTTAGCCATCTTCAAACTTACCTTTTGGTTTCTTTGTGGCCCTCCAAAAATTTTCCCCTTGAATCATGGACTTGATAAGCAAAACCCATGACTTCGATTTGGATGTCAAGCACTTCTTTGCCGCAAAATCTTTCTAAGTTCTCCTTTAGATTTAATTCTCCTTTATTCCATGGATTTGAAGACCCGTGGAAAACTAATTCCATTCTAAGACTGGAGTTGAGCTTGTAGGTTACAAAAATAGCTTGGGGGTTATTTTGGATAACAAATTCTAGGAAAACTTCCGCCTTGCACTCAATAATTATTTTTCATAAAAATGACACCATGATACCCTATGTCAATGATGGAGAACTAACCAATGTGAAAAATCCTTGAGTCGATGATGACCATCGCAGGGGACCAATGGTGGAATTTCCATGAGGTGGAAAAATCCAATTTCCCCACTAAGGAAGCGGGGTTGAGAAACAAGCATAGACAAAGGGAAAAGAAATGATTGTGGGAGTGAATTTGAAAGGAATGATAAGAAGATTTTTCCAATCCACGATCTCATATGATAATAGCACACCACATTAGAATTGCAAAACAAAAGAGATAAAATACCATATATGGAAATCCATCATAATCCATAATGCTCAATACATTACAATAAAATGACTTTAATTATTCAATATGAAAGATGTACATATAGGAGGAGGGAAGTGCAACTGCTACCTAAATCGGTGGTGAAGAACTCCCACTAAGCGTCCGGTAGTTAAGTTAACTCCAAAATATTAGTAAGCTAACTTCACATAAGCGAGAAGCTAACTCAACACAACTAGTAAGATAACTCCACACAACTAGTACACCTAAGCAAGCTAACCCAACAAGTGTAGGGCTAACACAAGTGTAAGAATTATCCTAATAAATAAATAAAAGGATAAATAATAACCTACACTAACACCCTCCCGTAAGCATAGCTTAGGTAGGCGAAAAAGAAGGTGGGTCCCGGAAACAAGGCCTAATGAGGTACCCACATAAAATAATTGGGAAAATTAGACACCACAAGGTACGTAAAACCAGTAATAACAAAGTAGAGAGAGAAAAATCATGTTGTAATATATCCTAAGAATTTTGGCTCCAAAAACTCGTACAATGTTGAAGAAGTTTGGTGTGCACTATGGTGCGAATCACTTTGCTCGACCATAGAAATAAAAAACAGCGACACTAGGCTTCACTGAGAATAGCTCCATGTAAGGAGAGCATCGGTGGAGTGATGTCAAAAGTGAAAAAAAACACCAAACATAATTTGATCAACTGCTAAAAATAGGTGTGCCATGATCCAAGAACAACCAAGGCAACAAGGCAAGGACACGAGATCTAAATAAATAGGAGTGCCACGATCCAAGAAAAGCCAAGGTAACAAGGCAAGTACACGAAACCCGAAGAAGTAGTATCAACACGTAACAAGGCAAAGTCACAAAACCCAAAGAATCAATATCAATACCACACCCTCCCATACTTGAATGGGTAGAGTGACACCACATATCTATATGAGTTGCCAAAATCAACTACTCGAACACTGAAAAACTAACACTAGGCTTCACTAGAATAGCTCCCCCACAAGAGAGACTGTCAACATGCCAAAAATAAATTTCCAAAAATACAAATCAGAATATCTCAACAAAAAGAGAGATATAAATGCATACACCCATAGATACAAGAATGCAACACCCAAAAGTTGAGGATGTCGGGCTCAACCGAAATTGTGTCCACAAGTGATTACAACACCCTCCCAAATTTGACACTTTATAATTGAGTGCGTGTAAACATTACAATGAGAAAAATTACCTTTTAAATTTTAAATATGTGTTTAAAAATGTCACCAATCCGTAGATCTTGAAAAAATACACAATTTTAAAAAAAGATCACCTTTATTCGAGCTACAAATCAAAAGGTATGAGCTCTAGAAAGTTTTGCTATTAAAATAATATTTTAATCTTTGATCTTTTTTAAAAGGTACACGTGGCACTCAAATGTCCAAAGGGTAAAAGAGTGCATCCACACTATACGGAGCTTGTGACCAAGGGATAAAAGCACTGCGCTCAAAACCTAAAATGTCACGAGGGTAAATCATTGCTTTCGAGAGAAGTACAAAACAATATCCAGGTAGATAAAAGAATGCACCCAAAGTGCAGATCGTGTCAGTGGATAAAAGACTACATGCAAAACAAAAATATCCATAGGGTAAAAGAATGCATCTGGAAGGTACATGCTTATATCGATGGATAAAATAATGCACCTAGAGGGTACATATACGCATCTAGTGGATAAAAGGCGCATCAAAACATAAATATTCGGAGCGTAAAAGAATGCATCAGGAAGGTAAATGCTTATATCCAATGGATAAAAGAATGCACCCAAAGTGCAGATCTGCGTCAGTGGATAAAAGATGCATCCAAAACTGAAATATCTAGAGGGTAAACAAATGCATCGGAAGGTACACACGTATATCCAATGGATAAAAGAATACACCCGGAGAGGGTGCGGATCTATGTCCGGTGGATAAAAGGTTGCATCGATGTCCTCTCAAAATTTCTCCCTCTTCAAAATTGGAAATTTTGAGGTTAATTGCCTTTTCTATTGTTTTGGTAAGGGGAAAAGTAAAAAAGTTGGAAAAAATCTGCGTTTTGGGTCATTTTGTGTGATTTGCCGGTGCATCTGACATTTTTGTCCCAGATGTCCCAAGTTCATTCGGGCTCCTTGTTCATCGGTCGGCCCCTTTACCCAAAAAAAATATTCTTGTGGGCCCATTGGAACTTTTTGTTCCAAATGTCCCAAAGTCACTCGGGCTCGTTGTTCACCTTCCACTTTGCATCGGTCATCGCGCACTTTGCGTACTCGCGTCCCTCATGTCCCATAAACATTTGTGCATTCTATCCCCGCGTTCCCCACATCGGTAGGAGTCACTCTTTCGCGTCCGCATGTTCCAAATGAACCAAAGGCCATCGGGTAATTTTTTCTTGCTCTTTCCGAATATCTTGCTTTTTAAGTTGGTAGATGTGTATTTAATGCACATTTATTACCTTTCTCTCTCCTAAACGGATATTTAATAAGCTACCCCGCTACGTATTTTTGCACACTGCTTTCTTATCAATTGCTCATACCCTCATAATGAAATTTTTGTGCACATACCCATTCCCCCCTGTGATTTCATCAAGAGTATAGATTGTGACTTTTTGATTCTTTATCAACATGAAGATCAAATTCCAAGGTCAGGAGCAAGTTTCACCGCTCGAGTCTGTCATTCCCGATATCGGGGATAGTGAAGTTCGTCACCTGGACTTTGGGGATTTCTGGACTAGGATGACAGACTCGAACCCCTCTCCTATGGCACAAATGATTCATGATAGTGGCTTGGCATTCGCCACGGTTTCCCAATCTCGGTCAATGTGCGAGATATGGTAATCACTGCGGTGCTCATTTGATCGACTCGAGTGAACTAACAAATGTGCATGGGGATCTCATTGCCAAGCTCGATGCTTTGCCGCCATTGGCTTACCCTAAGGATTCCTAAAATGGACAATTCTATAGTAATCTCTCAAAACAAGGCATAGGCCCTCTTCGACCGGGGACAATGAAAATACAAGGCAAGGGTGGCGAAGTCTTGGCTTAAAAACCTAAAAAGGGCGTCCGTCTGTCAAAGCTTTGTTTCATGCCGATTTCAATAAGGATTTATCGATTTTATAATCCTATTAGCTCGGGTCATGGGCTTACCCTCTACCAACGAGTTCCATTTTTGGATGTGCCCCCTTATCAACATGGTGTGCGAAGGAACTCAGAATATCAACTGGGTAGAAATCATCAACATGAACTTAGCAGAGTAGTTGTCCAATGTACAACAAACCAAGAAGTTCTACATGACTTCATATTTGATGTACACCCTAGCAGACATCAAGGCAATGGTTTGGATTCACGTACATTGATGCTCATAAGGGTGACCCTATATATGCCTACTGCCCTCAATTCACTCTAGACACTAGCAATCAGCAACTTCAGGAGGGTGAATGATGCTTTCACCATGTACATTGTAAGGCTTCTGGAGAGCGACACTGCAAGGAGGTTCTCGGATGAAGCCATGAGCCTAATAGTGAAGTACGGTGCTTACTTCATCAATTTAGAAAATTCTCCTATATCAGGCTTGTAGGCTATGAGAGCACCCCTCTCAAGCTCCCTATGTTCTGTAATGATAAAATGGCCTTGATCGAGATATGCAGGCAATTGGAAAGTTACAGAACCTACAGGGATAAGAAAATCACTGGCCTGCACTTCCCTATATCTTTGGGAAACCACACCTGCAAGACGGCTCTAGATGCACAGAACATAGAGAGAGCCCTGGCCCCCATCACCATCCATTTCTTGAGGCCAAGAACTTGTTTTGACTTGAAGATATTTATTAAACAAAACCTCGGAATCAATTACCATCATATGGGAGACACATAAGACTATTGGGATGCTGTCTGTCGTTGATGATTTTGAGGCAAGGAGGAGACACTATGGCAGGTTTTCTCTCTAACTGATCCAAGAGCTTAACTTGTACCAAGTTCCTGAAGGGCTTCAGGATGATATTTCGACTTGTATTCATATGAATATGAAAACTTGGTCAAACACACTCCCTTGGAGGATTTGGATTGGTTCAAAAAGGAGAAGGATGATCTAGCTGAAATCTTAGCCCCTGTCCTAGTAAGAACCAAAATCTGGTTTGACAGGAGAGTTCATGAGCTTAGAAGGCATTCAGGGGAATCCTCCTCCAAGGATACTTCAACTCCAAGAAAGGAAGCATTGACACCTAGTTCGGAAGCACCTGTATAGACCCCTCCTGCCTCATCAACTAAAGGTCCTACATCCTCCACTCCTTCCTCATCCACCCAAGTATATCAGAAGAAAATCAAGGAAGTCAAGAAGGAGCCTGTTGAAGAAGATCCCATGATGAAGCATTCAAATTTCCCTCAGGTCCAGAGAACATTATTGTTCTCAGTGAAAGTGAAGAGAGTGAAGTGCCAGTCTCCATGAGTGCTCCAGAAGTCCCAATGGATAAAGAGAAAGAAGTACAAAGCATTGAGCTTCGAGTGCCATTGACTCCTCTGTACCAGAAGCCCCGAGCGCCCCACTCATATCTCAACTAGAGGCAACAACAAGTGCACACTTTGAGTGCCATGAGTTCCCTTTCTCTCGGCCCTCTTGCCCCACCTTCTTCTTCCTCCTCCTCTTTTGCATGGGTACAACCTTTCGTCGATAGTAGGAAGAGAAAGTCTTCCTCCGAATCTCAGGACCCAATTTTGATGTTGTGGCGGCCTTATTAGGCACTACTCCTCCTACTCCTGCCAAGAAGGCCAAGACCACCTCTAGAATAGTATCTGATGCTCAGGGCCAGCAATTCTTGGAGATAGCCAAGCCCAAAGTAGACAAGCCAGAGCATGATTTGCAAGCGTCTGATCTAGAGCTCTCGAGGATTCCCATGGGAGAGTCTACCCCTGAAGGTGAGATTCACAATCTTCAAGAAACAGTCACCAGGGTCATTGGGAGAGTTGAAAAAGGGCAACAAACTATAGAGCAGTTGGAAGAAGCGAGGCCGGGTTCTTGCGGGTTTCATCAAGTCACTTTGTTGTCCGAGGATAAAGTTTTAGACCCCACCCCCTTGACCACTCTTCCACCCCTGTAATCCTCAGTCAAGATGAAGTCAGAGTATCAAAGATATACATAGATATTCCATCTATGGAAGGGCTATGGAGGCCATGGTGGATGATATGCTCGTTGCAGGGTTGAATTTCATTAGTGAAGCCTTCGAACTCAATGAGAAGGTGAATAATCTGTGAAACTCTCCTCCACTATTGGAAATATAGATAAAGAGCTCAAACTCTGGAGCAGCTGTATAGTAGACCTTCGCCTTATGGGGGCGGACTGATGAAAATATTTTAATGGCAAGCAAGGTCTTTGATGATGCAAAAGATAATTTGTCAAAATCATGGGTATATAGTGTGGAATGGAAAATCAAGGTGCGTTGGAGGAGGCTTTGGGAGAATTGAAAAATAGTTGGCAGAAGGGTGAGGCCTTCAAGACTTTGGTGGTATCTACTTTTAAGGATATCCATTGTCACCTCCAAGATGAGACCTCAGGTGTGCCCTTCTCCTTGCAAGAAATTAAAGCTCAATTCAAAGCTTTTGTTAAAGATAATCTGTTCAGAGAAGATTCCATCACAAAGGAAAAGATGAAAGAAATCTGCTCTCTCCAGTCTGCTATCGAAGAAGCAAGCAAGGATTATCATACGCACGTTGAATTTGACAAAGAGATGGAGAAATGTCTCAGATTTTGGACTCAGTCCACTGCCAACACATCAGTTCCACGTGGCAGAGACATAGCAGAGGCGTTAAAAAGATTTAGACAGTGGATCCTCAAATCAGTGGGTCCTCCTCAGTCGTGAACACTTGTCTTTTCCTCCTGACTCTTCTCCTTTCTTCCTTTCTTCATCTCGGATTTATTGTAATTAGTTGGGGTATTGTGATTAGTAGCCCTTTAACTAAACATTAATTAAAAGAAGTAGTTACCAAGGGTAACTGATTTGTAAACTATATAATGGCCTCTCTTCACCATTTTGGGGGAACTTGGCTCATTTTTGAAAGTGTAAGAAATACTAAAGCAATCAATACAAAGGGATCTTCTTTCTTTGTCCATCTGATTCTTTCATTCACAAGCTATCCATTGAATATTGTTAGATCATTTGTCTGCATTATGCTGAGAAGCTTTGTATTCTTGTAGATGTTATTTATGGAGCTGTGTGTCTTTTCAAATTTCATCTTATTAATTCAAGTACAAATGATCTTATTCAATTCGCTGTATTCTGACATGCATAAGGAATTATTTTGTCATCTATAATTCGGAGTTTTTTCTACTCATTTCCACGTCTTCATTCCTCTGTACTTTTGTGATTGATGATCTATTTAGAAAACACTTTCATGATATCCAAGTTCCATAGTGAAACCATACTCTGTACATGTGTAAATAGGTTTGTTTTGAATAAGGGAACCTCTCCCACTAAAGAGGAGGGACTTCTTGTCCCCTGACTGTGGCTCTTCTTGAAGTTATTTTTCAATGACCAACAGTTTTTGGTGACTCCGCTGGGGAATCATTTTCCAGTTCCATAACCATTTATCGATCATTCTTGATCTGGTGACTCCACGTTTTACTCGAGGGAGAAGGGCCCTTGGTATTGAAGATTCTCAGTTTCAGCTTTTGGAACAGTAGGGTTTTCCTTTCCCTTCAGTAGGAAGAAATAGAAAAGCTCGTTCAACAAGCACTCCTCCTATCAAAAATAGAACCCCTACGGGTGGTATTCCTTCAGAGCAACTCAGTCCTAATCTCGAGCTCTGATTCTTGTTGGCGTTTCAGTTCCCCTTCAAGCCATTTTTCCAAGAATGGTGGTACCATTGCCTTGGGGCCATCGTGTTGGGCCTCTCACCCTTCCTCAGCCTTTGCATGAGTTACCCAGAGGTAACCGGAAGAACTTTCCCAAGTTCAAAGGTGATGGCAAGGTACATCCTGATGAACATATCGCGGCCTTCATAGTTGCATGTGGAGTTCTGGGAGTTGAACATGAAGACGTCTCGTAAGGCTTTTTGTTGAGACTTTACAAGATAATGCGGCTGATTGGTTCTATCACCTTCCGGCGGAGCTATCACTAGCTGGAACACGATGAGAGCAAAGTTTGAGAATCGTTTCAAACCGGCAGAAGACGTGCATGCTTTGCTGGCCCAAATTTCTCAAATAAAGAAAGAATCACAAGAGCCCATGAGAGAATTTGTGGCTCGATTCAACAAGTTGATTAACAAAATTCCACCAGACACTCAACTTGTAGATCAAATTCAAAAATGCTTCTTCCTGAATGCCCAATTTCTGAAGTTAGTTATGCATTGAGAAGAGCTAATCTTGCAACATTGGCTGAAGATCAAACTCTTGTTGTTAGTGTCGAAGATGATTTAATCATGTCAGGGAAGTTGAGAAGAGATCCTTCTAAATCTAGGTCTTTCCCTTCCTCCTCTTCCACTCCTGGGCCTAATACTGATCCATTAGTACAAAAACTTGCAAATGATCTCATCGCCATTAAGAAACAATTGGCTCAGCACGCCCCCTATGCAGACGTTCCAAGGAGGAATTTTCAGCCCAGAAATCGTTTGCCTACTTCTCAAACAAGGCTAGCACTTGAAGGACCTCCTATTAAAGTCCCTGTTAATGCAACCTGTGAAGTTGAAGAGCTGGAGGATGAAGAAGTTAGTGAAGATTGTGAAGAATTTGTTGAAGAGGTTGATGAAGAAACAGAAGAACTTGAGGGATCTCGAGTTAATTTCTTCACTACTGAAGGTGTTGATGAAGAAGATGATTATGACGAGGTAGTGGCGGACATGAATAGTGAATCATATGCTTGTCATGACTCGAGAGTAGACAAACAAAAAGGAGAAAGTGATGCAGCCGGCCAAAAGATCCAAGGAACATCCAACGACTATTCCTGTAATTGCAAAAAGAGGATTTCCTATCCCCATTGCGTCCACACCCAAGGTGAGTCCTGTCAATTCTACTACTAAAGTTACTTCTTTTTCAACTCCTAAGATTGATAAGCCCAGGGTTCCAAGTGAGGATAGCTCGTCCACTTCTGGGTCTTTTGATATCATTGATCACCTGAAAAGGACCAAGGTTCAAATCTCAGAGGCTGAGTATTATCAAACCCATCCCAAGGATTTTGCTAAAATGGTACACTTTGTCAATTCTCATTCCAAAACCACCTCTAAAGGTCTTTTACCCACTCCATCTTCTGCACCACAACCCAATCTGGTAGCCTCTGTCACCTCACCTAATGACAAGATCAAACCATTCTATGTAACCCTCCTTATAGCTGGTCATAGACTTAGTAACTGCGTCATAGACTCAGGGGCATCAGACAATGTAATGCCTGCTAAAGTAGCCCATGCCTTAGGCTTAACTCTCACATGCACTTATGGGTCTTGCTATTCTATGGAGAGTAAGGAAGTGCCCCTAATCGGAAGAATTAAAGATGCACAAGTAGCTTTTGCTACTTTGCTGAGAAGAAAGTTTTGGCTACTATCCTAGTAGTAGACATTCCTCCTTCATATGGGATGCTGCTAAGTAGGAACTTCTGTAAGGATGTGGGTGGAGAAATTCAAATGGATTGGTCACATGCCCTCATACCTGTTAATGGGAAAATGAAGAAGTTGTTGCTGAGAAGCAGTCGAGTATATTGTACAAAAAATAGATGATCCCAAAGCACAAATACTTTATGAGGATATGGGGCATGGAAACTATATGATTATGTCTCCAGAAGAAACCCAACTCCCCAAAATATCACCTGAGGATCCTAATGGTGTTTGGATATTAGAGTTTGATGGAAGTTGTTCCTCAGTTGGTTCTGGAGCTGGTGTAATATTGGTGTCTCCCAAGGGAAAGGTCTGCCCTTTCTCATTCAAGTTACAATTTGAAAA
Organism: Taxus wallichiana var. yunnanensis; assembly: GCA_018340775.1. Lineage (NCBI taxonomy): Eukaryota > Viridiplantae > Streptophyta > Pinopsida > Cupressales > Taxaceae > Taxus > Taxus wallichiana. The sequence goes on along the minus strand of CM031240.1, from coordinate 809,098,168 downwards.
TACTAATAATACAACAGAGTATGAAGCTCTCATTCTTGGGCTTCATGTGGAAAAAGAAAAGGGTGTGAAGAATCTTCTAGCTCGTGGAGATGTGGAGCTGATTGTCAAGCAAGTTAGAAACCTTTTCCAGGTAAAAATAGAAGATTGAAACATTATAGGAATCAGGTTTGGGACTCTATTGAATTTCTTGATGCCTTCTCCATCGAAGTAGTGCCTAGGGAGGAGAACACCAGGGCTGATTCACTAGCAGTCTCAGGATCATTGCTGATACCTCATCCTGACTTTTCTCAAGATAGGTTTACCATCGAGATGATCCATAGGCCCAGTGTACCTGATAATGCAAGTAACTGGCAAGTTTTCAATGATGATCAACATTTTCTTTCTTTCTTAGAACTCGGGGATAACTTTGAACAATTGTACTTTGAAGGAAGTGACAATTTGCCTCGTGAAAGTGTGCCCTTCAACAAAGAAGATGTCAAAGAAGAAGAAGAGCAGATCAAGATGGATGTATCAAACTCAAAGGGAACAAGATTCCAAAGGGATTGGTGAGTTTAGAAGAATTGTTTGACAAACATGATAGGTATGTGAAGTTTAAAGCTTCTACTGGATCACAACAATCAGCTGAATATGATAAAACTAATATTGGGAGTTCTATTGACCCTAAACTCGTGAACATTGGAAAATGTTGCACACCAGAAGAAAAGAAGAAAGTAATTAATCTTTTAAGGAAGTATAAAGATGTTCTTGCTTATTCCTATGAGGATTTAAAAGCTTTTCAACCAAAGGAGATGCAACATTTCATCCCTCTCAAACCTAGGATTAAGCCTTTTTCAGATAGAAACAGAGGCAATACAATCCTAAGATAGCTGACACCATCTTTCAGGAAATACAGAAGTTATTAAAAGCCAAGATCATTTTCCCTATCCACCATTCAACATGGATTGCCAACATTGTGCCTGTTAGAAAGAAAAATGGTGAGATTCGTATCTGTGTCGACTTCAGGAATCTGAATCAAGCTTCTTTAAAGGACAACTATCCTTTGCCCATGATGGATCAAGTCTTACAATTTTGTGAGGATCGAAATGTTGTCATGCTTGATGGCTTCTCAGGATATAATCAGGTAGAAGTTAATACCATGAGATCAACACAAAATGGCCTTCACTACCCCTTGGGGTACCTTTGCCTACAAAAGGATGCCTTTTGGGCTCATTAATGCCGGTGCTACTTTCCAGAGAGCTATGGACTTGGCCTTTGGAAGTTTGAAAGGAAAGTGTATTGTCGTATACCTTGATGACTTGACTGTATTTTCCAAAACAAGGGTAGATCATTTTCAGCATCTAGAAATAGTTCTTTTGAAATGTAGAGAACATGGGATCTCTTTAAATCCTAAGAAATCTATCTTTTGTGTCACGAGAGGAAAATTTTTAGGGCATGTTGTCTCTAAAGATGGTATAAAAATTGATCCTGAGCGAGTTCGGGCTATTGATAGATTCCCCCCGACCAGCAAGAAGGAGTGCATTCTTTCTTTGGTAAGATTAACTTTCTGAGAAGATTCATCCCTGATTTCGCAGAGCTAACCTTGAATATCTCCCAAATGATGAAGGGAAAACAGACGTTTGGCTGGTCTCCTGAAGGTAAAAGAGCCTTTGAAGGTATTAAAAAGGCTATTGCTAGAACTCCCGTCTTAGCATGTCCAAATTTCAGCAAAGAATTTATTATCTATTGTTATGCCACAGATAACACCTGGTTGCTGTTTTGACTCAAGAAGATTCTAATGATCATGAACTCCCAATTGCATTTATGAGCTACATTCTAAAAAATCATGAGTTAAAATACACCATAATGGAGAAACATGCTTTCGTAGTGGTTAAAGTTGTCAAGCAGTTTCGTTTTTACATTCTTAACTCTCACTCCACAGTATTTGTACCGGATACGACCATCAAGTCCATTCTCACACAACAGGAGTTTGGATCCAAGAGAGGGAACTGGGTGGCCAAGGTTCAAGAATATGACATTGACATCAGACCAACCAAGCTCGTCGTGGAAAAGGCTGTGTGAACTCATCGCTGAGGGAGCTAGACATGAGTTATTAGAGGATAAAGTTGATCTTCCTACCATTCTGTTTCTTGGCTCAATTGATGAATGGTATGCCGATATCACACACTTTCTCACATATGGAGAATGTCCCTCTCATTTGACTACCAAAGAGAGGAGAGTTGTTAAGCTAAGATCAGCCCAATATGTGTTGTGGGAGAATTCCTTGTTTAAGCGTGGGTTGGATGGAAGGTTTCTAAAATGTGTGGATAAGGAACAACAGAGGAAGCTACTTTCAGCTTTTCATAACCAAGCATGTGGAGGGCACTACTCATCAACTATGTCACTGCTCATAAGATTCTTCGTGCGTAGGATATTACTGGCCTACCTTGTTCAGAGATGCATCAAAGTGGATTGATAAATGTGAAGCTTGTCAGACCTTCGTGGGTAGACCCAAATTGGCCTCTTTGCCCCTTAAACCAGTTGTGATCGAAGAGCCTTTTCAACAATGGGGTTTAGATTTCATTGGAACACTTAATCCCTCTTCTAGTGCTGGTCACACCCATGTATTAACTGCCACAGATTATTTTACTAAGTGGGTAGAAGCCATTCCAGTAAAGAGTACTACTTCAGAAGTAGTATGCAGTTTTATCAAAGAGAACATCTTGGTGAGGTTTGGTGTGCCAAACAAGATAGTGACAGATAATGCTTCAAATTTTTCTTCAACTGAGATGATGGATTTTTGTTATGGATATGGCATCTCCCTAGCTCACTCCTCGGATTATTATCCTCAGGGTAATGGACAAGCAAAATCGAACAAAAATCTGGTGGCTATTATAAGGAAATTAGTTAATGAATCTCAGAGGAACTGGCACAAGAAACTCTATGATGCTCTTTGGGTAGATAGGGTCACACCTAAAAGAGCCATTGGGATGTCTCCTTTTTAGGTAGTATATGGAGTAGAAGCTCAATTTCCCATGTAACAGTGGAACTACCAGCCTTGCATTTAATGAAGGCCATTGAAGACACCAGTTTTAATGATTCTTTGGATAAAAGGATCATGTACCTTCACAAATTGAATGAGGATAGGTTGAAGGTCAGCTGATAGAATATCTGCTCACCAACAGAAAGTAAAGGCCTTGTTTGATAAAAAATCCAGATCCAGGGATTTCAATGTTGGAGACATTGTTTTGCTGTGGGATAAAAGGCATGAACCTCGTGGCAGCCATGGCAAGTTTGATTCTCTTTGGCTCGGACCTTTCAAGATCAGGCACTTTGCTGGTGAGAATTATTTTTACCTTGATTATATGGATGGTTCTTCCCTCCCACTTCCTTATAGTGGGTAGTACCTGAAATTGTTTAAGTCTTAGGTGATCAGGAAGTCCTTTGTATATTTTGTATAGCGTGTGCGTGTGTTTCCCCCTCTTGTTTTTGTTGTTTTGTTCATTTTGTGTGTTGTCTTCTGTGTTGGTTTGCTTTTGACTCCGTGGCCCAATGGATAAGGCACTGATCTACTTTCCCTAGATTTTCTGAGAGTTCTTGCCTTGTCTCATTTCTTTAGACTTTAGCCAAGTCATCCCCAGAAGGAGCCAGTTGTTGTCCTCTCAAAATTTCCCCCTCTTTTGAGAAGTTCAAAATCAGAAATTTTGAGGTTAATCACCTTTTCTGTTGTTTTGGTAAGAGGAAAAGTCAAAAAGTTGGAAAAAATCTACGTTTTTGGGTCATTTTGTGTGATTTGTGGGTCTATCGGACATTTTTGTCCCGGATGTCCCAAGTTCATTCGGGCTCCTGTTCATCGATCGGCGCTTTACCCGAAAATTTGTTTTCTTGGGCCCATCGGAACTTTTTGTTCCAAATGTCCCAAGTCACTCGGGCTCATTGTTCACCTTTCGCCCGCATCGGCCACATCACGCACTTCGCGTACTCGCGTCCCTCATGTCCCATAAACATTTGTGCATTTTGTCCCCGCGTTCCCCGCATCGGCCGAATCGCTCTTTCGCGTCCCGCATGTTCCAAATGAACCAAAGGCCATCCGGGCTATTTTTTCCCACTCTTTCCAAATATCTTGCTTTTTAAGTTGGTAGATGTGTATTTAATGCACATTTATTACCTTTCTCTCTCCTAAATGGCTATTTAATAAGCTGCCCCACTACGCATTTTTACACACTACTTTCTTATCAATTGCTCATACCCTCGCAATCAAAATTTTTGTGTGCATACCCATTCCCCCTACAATTTCATCAAGAGTACAGATTGTGACTTTTTTCAGATTGCTATCAACATGAAGATCAAATTCCAAGGTCAGGAGCAAGTTTCACCGCTCGAGTCTATCGTTCCCGATATAGGGACAGTGAAGTTCGTCACCTGGACTTTGGGGATTTCTGGACTAGGATGACAGACTCGAACCCCTCTCCTATGGCACAAATGATTCACGATAGTGGCTTGGCATTCGCCGCCGGTTTCCCAATCTCAGTGCAATGTGCAGATACGGTACTCACTGCGGTGCTCATTTCAATCTCGACTCGAGTGAACTAACGAATGTGCATGGGGAGCTCATTGCCAAGCTCGATGTTGCCGCCATTGGCACTGCCCTAAGGATTCCTGAAATGGACAATTCTATAGTAATCTCTCAGAACCAGGCACAGGCCCTCTTCGACCAGGACAGTGAAAAATACAAGGCAAGGGTGGTGAAGTCTTGGCTTAAAAACCCTAAAAGGGGGCGTCCATCTATCCAAAGCTTTGTTTCATGCTGATTTCAATGAGGAGCTATCTGATTTTATAATCCTATTAGCTCGGGTCATGGGCTTACCCTCTACCAATGAGTTCCATTTCTGGATGTGCCCCCTTATCAACATGGTGTGCGAAGGAACTCAGAATATCAACTGGGTAGAAATCATCAGCATGAACTTAGTAGAGCAGTTGTCAATGTATAACAAACCAAGAAGTTCTACATGACTTCATATTTGATGTACACCCTAGCAGCATCAAGGCAATGGTTTGGATTCACGTACATTGATGCTCATAAGGGTGACCCTATATATGCCTACTTGCCCTCAATTCACTCTGGACACTAGCAATCGCAACTTCAGGAGGGTGAATGATGCTTTCACCATGTACATTGTAAGGCTTCTTGGAGAGTGACACTCTGAGGAGGTTCTCGGATGAAGCCATGAGCCTAATAGTGAAGTACGGTGCTTACTTCATCCAATTCAGAAAATTCTCCTATATCAGGCTTGCAGGCTATGAGAGCACCCCTCTCAAGCTCCTATGTTCTGTAATGATAAAATGGCCTTGATCGAGATATGCAGGCAATTGGACAAGTTACACAGAACCTGCAGGGATAAGAAAATCACTGGCCTGCACTTCCCTATATCTTTGGGAAACTACACCTGCAAGACGGCTCTAGATGCACAGAACATAGAGAGAGCCCTGGCCCCATCACCGTCCATTTCTTCAGGCCAAGAACTTGTTTTGACTTGAAGAGATTTATTGAACAGAACCTCAGAATCAATTACCATCATATGGCAGACACAGAAGACTATTGGGCTGATTGTCGTTGATGATTTTGAGGCAAGGAGGAGACACTATGGTAGGTTTTCTCTCCAATTGATCCAAGAGCTTAACTTGTACCAAGTTCCTGAAGGGCTTCAGGATGATAATTCTGACCTGTATTCATATGAATATGACAACTTGGTCAAACACACTCCCTTGGAGGATTTGGATTGGTTCAAAAAGGAGAAGGATGATCTAGCTGAAATCTTAGCCCCTGTCCTAGTAAGAACCAAAATCTGGTTTGACAGGAGAGTTCGTGAGCTTAGAAGGCATTCAGGGGAATCCTCCTCCGAGGATACTTCAACTCGAAAGGAAGCATTGACACCTAGTTTGGAAGCACTGTCTGAGACCCCTCTGCCTCATCAACTAAAGGTCCTACATCCTCCACTCCTTCCTCATCCACCCAAGTATATCGAGGAAGAAAATCAAGGAAGTCAAGAAGGAGCTGTTGAATAAGATCCCATGATGAAGCATTCAGAATTGCCCTCAGGTCCAGAGAACATTATTGTTCTCAGTGAAAGCGAAGAGAGTGAAGTTCGGTCTCATGAGTGCTCAGAAGTCCCGATGGATAAAGAGAAAGAAGTACAAAAGCACTTGAGCTTAGAGCGCCATTGACTCCTCTGTCCGAAGCCCCGAGCGCCCCACTCATATCTGTTTGGAGGCAAGCAACAGTGCACACTTTGAGTGCCATGAGTTCCCTTTCTCTCGGCCCTCTTGCCCCACCTTCTTCTTCCTCCTCTTTTGCATGGGTACAGCCTTTCGTCGATAGTAGGAAGAGAAAGTCTTCCTCCCGAATCTCAGGACCCAATTTTGATGTTGTGGCGGCCTTATTAGGCACTACTCCTCCTACTGCCAAGAAGGCCAAGACCACCTCTAGAATAGTATCTGATGCTCAGGGCCAGCAATTCCTGGAGATAGCCAAGCCCAAAGTAGACAAGCCAGAGCATGATTTGCAAGCGTCTGATCTAGAGCTCTCGAGGATTCCCATGGGAGAGTCTACCCCTGAAGGTGAGATTCACAATCTTCAAGAAATAGTCACCAGGGTCATTGGGAGAGTTGAAAAAGGGCAACAAACTATAGAGCAGCTGGAAGAGCAGGCCCAGGTTCTTGCAGGTTTCATCAAGTCACTGTTGTCCAAGGATAAAGTTTTAGACCCCACCCCACTGACCACTCTTCCACCACCTGTAATCCTCAGTCAAGATGAAGTCTAGAGTATCAAAGATATACACAGATATTCCATCTATGGAAGGGCTATGGAGGCCATGGTGGATGATATGCTCGTTGCAGGGTTGAATTTCATTAGTGAAGCCTTCAAACTCAATGAGAAGGTGAATAATCTGCAACAGAAACTCTCCTCCACTATTGGAAATATAGATAAAGAGCTCAAACTCTGGAGCAGCTGTATAGTAGACCTTCACCTTATGGGGTAGGCTGATGAAAATATTTTAATGGAAAGCAAGGTCTTTGATGATGCAAAAGATAATTTGTCAAAATCATGGGTATACAGTGTGGAATGGAAAATCAAGGTGCTGGAGGAGGCTTTGGGAGAATTGAAAAATAGCTGGCAGAAGGGTGAGGCCTTCAAGACTTTGGTGGTATCTACTTTTAAGGATATCCATTGTCACCTCCAAGATGAGACCTCAGGTGTGCCCTTCTCCTTGCAAGAAATTAAAGCTCAATTCAAAGCTTTTGTTAAAGATAATCTGTTCAGAGAAGATTCCATCACAAAGGAAAAGATGAAAGAAATCTACTCTCTCTAGTCTGCTATCGAAGAAGCAAAGAAAGGATTATCATACGCACGTCGAATTGACAAAGAGATGGAGAAATGTCTCAGATTTTGGACTCAGTCCACCACCAACACATCAGTTCCACGTGGTAGAGACATAGCAGAGGCGTTAAAAATATTTAGACAGTGGATCCTCAAATCAGTGGGTCCTCCTCAGTCATGAACACTTGTCTTTTCCTCCTGACTCTTCTCCTTTCTTCCTTTCTTCATCTTCATCTCGGATTTATTGTAATTAGTTGGGGTATTGTGATTAGCAGCCCTTTAACTAAACATTAATTAAAAGAAGTAGTTACCAAGGGTAACTGATTTGTAAACTATATAATGGCCTCTCTTCGCCATTTTGAGGGGAACTTGGCTCATTTTTGAAAGTGTAAGAAATACTAAAGCAATCAATACAAAGGGATCTTCTTTCTTTGTCCATCCGATTCTTTCATTTGCAAGCTATCCATTGAATATTGTTAGATCATTTGTCTGCATTATGCTGAGAAGCTTTGTATTCTTGTAGATGTTATTTATGGAACTGTGTGTCTTTTCAAATTTCATCTTATTAATTCAAGTACAAATGATCTTATTCCAATTCGCTGTATTCTGGCACGCATAAGGAATTATTTTGTCATCTATAATTTTGGAGAGTGCTTTTCTGCTCATTTCCATGTCTTCATTCCTCTGTACTTTTGTGATTGATGATCTATTTAGAAAACACTTTCATGATATCCAAGTTCCATAGTGAAACCATACTGTACATGTGTAAAACTCCACATAAGCGAGAAGCTAACTCAACACAACTAGTAAGATAACTCCACACAACTAGTACACCTAAGCAAGTTAACCCAACAAGTGTAGGGCTAACGCAATTGTAAGAATTATCCTAATAAATAAATAAAAGGATAAATACTAACCTACACTAACATACTCCTTATGTGCTTGGTGAAATGTAGCAGAGGGCCCAACTACGGTAGATCCAATGGTGCACGACTTGTGGTGTAGGGCGTGCTCCCCCCATTGAATCAATAATTCATGCAAGTATTGGAATTTCGGCACCACTTTTTCCACTTTTTCTTAGATATGAAGACAAACAACATATATGACAATAACTTTATCGTTAATATAAAATTACTTAGAAATAAAATCATTATTAAAGCAACAACAACAATCTAGATTTCCATAGTTGAAATAAATGATTTCTCTAATGAAATTCCATATGAAAGCAATGTAAGTTGGACACTAAGATCCATTCTTGAATTAATGTGTTCGGTGAAAGGGATGGAATAAATAATAAAGAATAAATCTATGTCCAAGCATCTCTAACACAAAGGAAGTCTAGAAATGATGTTGGAAGGTTTCGGGTTAGGCATAAGCGAGGCATTTAGTATTGTGAATGCTAATATTTTTAATTTGTTCCCAAGAGGGAGGCACTAGTGGACTAAAAACTAGATAAAAAGGGTGATTTCGGGCTCATTGTAGAATTCCATATCCGATTGAGGTGATTAAGCTATGTTCAAAGAGAGGAATTGAGACTCCACCGAGAATTTATCTTGCAAAGATTTAGTGAGAAAGGACTCAACATTTGCAGTAGAAAACCTAGTGAGTAATTTTTTAATGTGGTGTCAATATTCCACTTCCATTCCCTCTACCAAGTGGTTAGGTGTTTTAGTTGAAGGCGTGTGTAACATCACATCTAGAAAAATATCCTAAATTCTCAAAAGGGGCTAAAGGTTTAAAGTGATAAGCCTTAATTTTTTTTTATGTTATGGAGCATGTTTTCATGTGTGGAAGTGTTGAAGACTGTGTACACTAAAAGTATTGTATCCACGATATCTCGAGAAACATGCTCTTCTCATATGGGTAGGATTTTTGACCCATAGGTTTATGGGACGGTTTTGGCCCATGGTTTTGGTACCCACGGTATTGTAAAACTACTTAGCATTACTGCCTATTTATGTGATTTTTACATATGGTAGGGTTGATGTAACATTACAGATGTGTGTGAGTTCAAGTGTGAATTACTGTAGAGTTTGTTGAGTATAGCTCCAAACAGATCTAGGTATTGTATTGAGAGAAGAGGTGGATTGTAATAAAATCGAGCAAGTGATTCTTGGTAGACATAGCCCAAATTGGGTGAAACACGTTAAATATTGTTTCTTTGTGTTGTGTTATTGTTATTCTCGCACTTTGATTTCATATATGTAATATTTGTTGCATATTAGTTTCAACTATTGTGATTCTATGTGGGATTGTTTTGCGTATTTTATCCCTTATTTCCTAACAATTTTTGTCATATATTCAACCAATGTATTGAATATGTAGTAGTGATAAAACCATATATAGTGACAATTTCCTTCCAAAAGAATTTAAAGGCTTTGATACGACATTTCAGCTAAAGGGATGTGATTGCTAGACATAATAGAAAACCACCATAAGATGTGTTTTTGAAATATAGACTAGATCTAAACCCATCACCAGCCCACTTCAAGTAAGGATTCATTATTTCATATTCTTTCCAAAGGATTTTAGCAACTAAAGGACCTTTACTCTTAACCGATGCATGGAGGTGATCAATAGGGTTTAAAACCCAATATTTCTCCAACAAATATTTCAATGAGGGGCTCTAACCAAAATTTGATTCCTTAGAAGAATTTTCCAAGCTTCATTTTTGTTGATGGCTCTAAGTATCCATTTGCACACACATGGAAACACTTTTCTTAAGGAAGGCAATAAACACCCCAAACAAATATGTGAAAACATCTATTTTGTTTAGCATTGGCCCAAAGAAAATATATGGGAAGCTTCACAATTTTTTTGTATGATGCCTTAGATGGATCCCATTATGAAGAGTAATAAACATGAGTCACAACAAGAATTTTTTTGCACTGGTTTGGAACTTTCCAATGAAAGAAAGGTGTAGTAATCCAAATAGAGATCTTATTCTCAACTCTTTGGAGCACATATTGTCATAATTCAAAAGGTGTGTTATAAAAGGTGAAAATAATGCCAAGAATTTTGAATTTTTCATCATGTTGAATTCACGTCCAAGGATAAGCTTTGATCAATCCGACAAAGGCATTATACTTTGTCATAAATGATGAGTTTTGACGTATTGTGAATTGGATCTTGACACTTTGTAAAAAATATCAACACTAGAGTGCTTCTTTAAATGAGGCTTCATTTTATGAAAGCATGAGAAAGGAAAAATCGTGAAATGACCATTAATGAGTTGAAATGTACGGTTAGGGGAGCATAATTCCCTATGTTGAACCACGCTCAACTTAGTGCACAAGAAAATATCAAAGAATTCTTTTGCAAGAACATAGAGAGCATAAACAAGTGAACAACCCTGTCGGATAGAAAAAAAGACCAAATATTTCAAATCTTTGGTCATTGATAGTTAAGCAAGATGATGCTTCAAAGAAGAGAGTTTGTACTGTTTGGTAGGAAGAAATCTCCAAAGTTACGAGATTTGAGCATGGAGAAAATGAATGGCCATTAAATATGATCATAGGATTTTTCAAAGTATAATTTAAGAAAAATGGTCCACTTACAAGAAGTGTGAGCCCATTCCATGCCTTCCCAAATAGCTATGTTATTATCAAGAACACATTTCCCTTTAATAAAAATTGTTTTCTTAATTTTGATAATTGTAGGAATAATATGGCATAATCAGAGAGCTAAAGCCTTGGCTATTATCTTAAAGGATACATTCAACAAGGTGATGGGTCTTCAACTTGTGATGAGATCAAGATCACTAAATTTAGGTATAAATTTAATATTTCCTTTTAATAACTTTACCCAAGGATTTTGTGCTCAACACTTCCTTATAGACATGTAGTGATTCAAGACCAACAAAAGCGCCAAGTGGTTTTGAAAAACTCACAAGGAAAGCCATATACATTTTACCACCATAAAAATATCTTCCATAATGAGGTTGACTTCATATTGTTGTATGGTTAAGTTTTCGCTTACATAGAACCATATCAAGACATTCTTGTAAAGATTTCTTTAGTTCTTTTTCCATCTTAAGGATTGGAACACTAACTTCTAGTGGTCTAAGAAGGTCGGAGATATTTCAAGCAGGATGCTAAGACAACTATGTGTGGTCTAAATAACTTACCAATTTCACCTTGGTTTGTTTGGTTTGTAAAGATTTGAATAAATCTTTAGAGACATGAGCTTCAACTTAGAGACAATGCACATGAGCATGAATTTGAGCTCCACTAACTTAGCTTTCTATCAACTTGAGTTTGTGTTTAAGTTTGGTCTCCATGGGCTATACTTGAGCATCAAAGGGTTGCATTCAAGTTAAGTAAAGACACTTTGAAATTATTTTCTTATCACACAATTGACCCACTTACAAATGTGCACCCACATTTTTCCAAAGTGGCAGAGAAAGGTGGCAATGCAATCGATCACATCATACCACCACCCGATCCAAGCGACGGATGAGGAAGACATGGCACAAGGTTTTGTCATCACCAATCCAACACTATGATAATTCTTCACCGAGAAGTCCTCGTCTTATGATTATTTACTAATGCACAACCTTTAGTTTGGTGGATGTAATCTGGAAACAAAACAACAACATAACACAAGAATACCATCGACTATGATAAGAGATGAATGATGACAAATATGAAATATCAAAATAAATTATAATATTAACATGAAATTGTTACAATCTCACCCATGAGGTACTTCAAGTGTTATTGACTTCACTTGCCTTTCACCAAGACTATGGGAGAAAATTTACAATTACACCTCTTAATGGCTTCTTTCAACACACACCTTTAAACCGATGGCTTCCTTCGCACACTTCCTACAATATTTCTCACTACTTCCTTCTATGCTAAATGAGGGGGTGGCCTCTATTTATAGAATTTCCAGGCTTATCCATCTTATCTCTAAGATAGGATAAGAAATCCACTCTAACGAATCATATTCCATACCTTAACTCTTATCTATACATGTAAGCTTATCTGTTAAGATAAGATAAACCTTATCATTTTACATGGGTTCCACATTTTTAGACTTTTTACAAATAAAATACACAAAATATTTATGACCTCACTCCTTGTCTTTATTACCAATATAATATTTCTAATTCCTAATCATGTAGACCCTACTTCTCTAATTACCCAAACTTTGAAATTTTAACATTACCGGACCACTTACGACAAATATTTACTTTTTACAACATTCCTATTGTACTTTTGATTACCGTACTCCACATTATTGGCGGCACTGCATCGACGGTGGCATTGTTATCTTCTATCGACGTTACTACTAATTATACTTAACAACATCCTATTCCTAATACATACATTAATGAAATAGAAATTACGGAGGAAAATTTTAGTGTCGACATCTTCCCCTTCCTAGCCTTCTACTCCGTCCTCGAGTAGACTATTCTCAGTGCTTGGAAAATCTTCAACTTGTCGTGGTTGATCCATTTCGTAATGGGAGTGCCATCCAATTCCTCCAGTCGGTACGTACCATTTTCATGCACAACCTGCTATTTTGTAGGGCCCCATCCATTTTGGAAGAAATTTTCTATCTATCTTTTTTTTTGTATCTCGGAATCATATACTAGAACCAAGTCATTCACATGAAATGGAGACCACCGGATCTTTTGATCAAAGTATTCCTTCTGCTTCATTTTCTTCTTATGGCTTGTATCCTTTGCTATTTCTCTCATTTCCTCCAACAAATGAAGATGTACCAACCTTTCTTTTACTGAATCACTTTCATCCATCCTTTCATTTTTCATAACTCTCACAGTGGGAATATCAAACTCAATAGGAAGAACTGGATCAATGTCATAAGCCAATTGAAATGGGGAGTATCATGTTGCTGACTTTGATGTTGCCCTATATGCCCACAATGCTACATGAATCCTTTTATCCCATTTATGTACCTGCAAGGCTGCATCTTTTGCTAGAATTTGACACAACACAAAATTTGTTCGTTCCACCTGTCCATTTGTGCTTGGCTTGTATGTTGTTGCCTTCCTGTGCTTAATAGAAAACTTATTGACTAGGGCTTCTACCACCTCATTAATGAAGTGGCTTCCTTGATCTGTTACAATTTCTAATGGGCAACCAAATCTGGTGACAATGCGTTCATACATGAACCTTGCCACTTCATCCATGGAAGTTGTTTTCAATGGCCTAGCTTCAACCCACTTGGTTAAATAATCTATGGCAACTACAATATACTTATTTTGGCGTGATGTAGTTGGAAGTGGACCTACAATGTCTATTCCCCACTTTTCAAAGGGACCAAGGGGAAGAATAGGACATAATGGAGATGATGAAGTCTTATGGTTACCATGTGTTTGACAAATATCACATGTCTTACAATAATTATAACAATCTTTAAAAAGAGTGGGCCAGTGATAACCTGCATCCAAGATCCTTCTTGCTGTATGTTGTCTAGAGAAGTGCCCTCCACATGTACCATTGTGGAATTCTTCTAGCAGTTCCTTCCCTTGATCACATCCAACCCCTCTTCAGATCTTGTCCATCAGTCCTATTCGAAATAATACTCCATGCGAGAATAGAATATGCACGATCGGCTTGAGTAATCTTTCTCTTAGTCTTTGCATTGGCACCATCGGAAACTTGAATTCATTCGGATAATTCCAAATATCTATGTATTCACTAGGGATTGTGTCGAGGGATAACAATCTTTGCATCGGGAAATCATCATCATCACAAGATGATCCTAAACCATCATAGGCTCGAGAGAGTGCATCTGCATTGACATGCTTCTTTCCTAGCCTATCTATAATATCAAATTCAAATTCTTGTAGCAAAATTATCCATCTTGCTATCCTCCCTGATGGGTTAGGCTTATTTACAATATATTTTAGAGCCTGATGATCTGTTACAACTAGAATTTTTGCCCTAGCAAGTAATTTCTAAACTTCTTTATAGCAAAAATGATAGCGAGCCTTTTTTCAGATTCTGTATAATTTACTTCAAGACTTGCTCATTTATGCGCTCCCAAAGTAAATTAGATGTTCATTCCCATTTTCATCCTTTTGGCTTAAAGTACTTCCTAGTGCTGCATCTAAGGCATCGGTGTACACAATGAATGGCTTGCTCAATCTGGATTCCTCAAAACGGTGAAGACACGGGGCTTCCTTGATTGTCCAAAAGCTTCATGCGCCTTATTTCTGGTTCATAAGTAACATCCTTCTTCAAGAACTAGGTTAGTGGCTGTGTAATCTTTGAGAAATTCTTGATGAACCTTCTATAGTAACCCACATGGCCTAAAAATGATCTCAACTTACTTCTATTAATAGGAAATGGTAAATCTTTGATTTTTAAAACTTTATCAGGATCAGTACCAATACCATCTCTGGATACAACATGCCCTAACAAAACGCCTTTAGAACATCCAAAGACACACTTTGTAGGGTTTAGTGAGGCTTGTGCTTCATCTAACCTTTGAAATGTTGTCTCCATTTGGTGCAAGTGGTTCAACTTGCTCCCATAGATGCAAAAATCATCCGAGAAATACTCGATAAAGGTCCCAATGTAGGGTTCGAACACCCTATTCATCAAACGCTGGAATGTTCTTTGGAGCATTACACAATCAAAAGGCATAACTCTATAAGCAAGCGTTCCCCAAGGAGTGGTGAACGTGGTCTTCAAACTGATCTTTCTCGCTATACGAACTTGGTTGTAGCCGATATATCCATCAAAGCAAAACTATAGCACTCTGGCCACTACTTCGTCCAAGATCGATATGAAAATGGAAGAGGGTAATGATCCTTCTTTGTTGCCTTATTGAGCTTCCTATAATCAACACAAATGCGTAGCTTCCCATTATTTTTTATTGAGATCACAATGGGAGAAACCCATTCTAAATTCTCCACAAAGAAATATGAATCTGCATCAAGTAATTTATCTATTTCTTCTTTTACAGTCTTGGAAAAATTAGGATTCATTTTATATGGCATTTGTTTTATGGGCTTAAAGCACCATCTACCAGCTCAATACAATGTTCTACCCAACTTACTTGACGGAGTTCCTTGTAATCAAAAGTGAATAGGTGTATGTACCTTGAAAAAGAGCTTTGGAGGTAGGATTCCTTCTCACTCTCCATCACAAAGCATCACCAATCTTTATTTGTTGGAGACGATCATCAAATTCTTCTTGAGATAATTTTATGGGGTCATGAGTTAGTGTGGCGGAAGGATATCCATGACGATGAAACATCAACCTCACTTTCTTCATCTTCGATGTCCACTTCACTAGTACAAGAGTAATCGAGGATGTCCAATCATCGGTTTCATCACTTGAATCCACAGTTACGCCTTATGATGTCGAGGATCACGTTTATCTTCACCCTCTCTACCATGTCCAAGTGTCATGAAACCTTCATTCCAAAGTAGTTTCTTGCATGAACTCTCCTTAGCCATGGTCTTCCCAAAGCAGCATTGGGTGCATGCACAGCACCATTTTTCATCACCCGAAAGTCTACCACACATACAACACCCATAATAGATATTGCCATATTTAAAACTACACCTTCTGGTTTAGTTTTTCCTTTATTTAATGACCTTAACATAAGTGTTCAAGGGCGATCAATTTTTAAACCCAACATATTCATTACAGACTCTGTCATTACATTAACTATAGCACCTCCCTAAGACATCATGAATTGAAATACCATTACATAATACCTCACCTTGTGGAGCATAGGGATCTTCCTCCGCCTCCAAAAACAGGGACCTAAACCTCCTTCCTTCTTCGAGCATTGAGTCCACCTCACAACTCCCGCCTCTTCTCGAAGACATAGCCAAGAGTTGAACATATGTAATATTTGCGAGGCCTTTTGGACAGATCTTCCAAGATGGAGTATGGTCCTTGCCCCGTGAAATCGAAAATCCCGCACACCCAAATTTCTTCTCCTATGTTTCTTACTAGTTTCTTCTTTCATCTTCTTAGGATCATTTCCATCTTGATTATCTTTTTTTCTTTCTTTCTTTTTGTTACAAACACATCTACTTCATTATTTCTGCTCTTATCTACTACATCAAAAGAATTCACATGTGCTTTTCCTTTATCATTATCTCCTTTACTGATGTAGAAGCTCTATCCGGACAATTATACTTATAATGACCCTTTTATAACAACCATAACAAACAACTTGTAAATATTTCTTTTTGGACCTCTATCTCCTTCCCGAGAACTAAATTCCTTTCCTCAAGAAGATTAATAGTTAATCGACCCATCTTTTTGAAAGCAGATCTTCATCTCGGTAGATGTACTAGAGAAATATTTGTGCTCACCGGGAGTGGTTGTGGATTCGGACCAAAGGTGCTGGTGTAGGCTCTACTTTAGCAACAATTTCTTTGGGCTCCTCTTCCATGCTTTCTTCTTTCCCTTCGCAATCTCCTTTACTTGTTCAATGGTAGTTGGGCGGTCATACTTCACTCGTTGTCGATCTCGGCTTCATCCCAAGAATGAAGTGCTTACAGAGGAGATTATCCACGCCATTCATCAGCCCATCCGCTAGTCCTTCCTTCCAGATCCGGGCATCGAGCTTCCTCCTTAGCTCTAGAACACGAGCATGATAATCCCTTATCTTCTCCTTCTCTCCTTGGGATAGCTTTGTGATCTCGATCATGAGATCTCGCATATTTGTTGTTCACCAAATTCTTCAAGAAAACTTTCGTTAATAAATCCCATGAATTTTTCACATTATCACCTAGTGTTTCAAACCACCTAAGTGCTTGAACCATCCAAAAAGGTAGGAAAAATTCAGTCCATTGTTCCTTCTTATAAGGCCATTACAAATACAAGATTGCTTAAACTCTTTAATGAAAGAAGAAGCATCTTCATTAGATTGAGCTGAAAAAATAGGAATCTTTCCCATTTTCAAAATTAACCACCGTGAAATACCAACTCACAAGTACAATCAACAAGACTTATGTGTACAAATAATTGGAATCACTATACTAGAAAGTGACTTTACACCTTTCTACAGTAAAATAGAAATGACCACGGTAAACTATGGTAAAACTTGACTTACTGCGGTAAAAACTAACTTTACTGTGGTAAATACTATTCACGGTAAAAAGTGAAGTTACTGCGATAAATACTATTCACGGTAAAAAGTGAAGTTACTGCGGTAAATACTATTCACGGTAAAAAGTGAAGTTACTGCGGTAAATACTATTCCAGCAAAAATGACTTTACCATGGTAACTACTATTCATGGCAAAAATGACTTTACCATGGTAACTACTATGCACAGTAAAAACAAGGTTACCCTCTAATTGATTTTTGACTAAGTGGGAATATCTCTCCAGAAAATCCACCAACGAGGAATGGTCCCAACAACGGAACCAAAATGTCATCACCAATCCGGCACTATGATAATTCTTCACGGGAATTCCTCGCTATGATTATTTACTAATGCACACTGACCTTTAGTTTGGTGGATGTAATCTGGAAACAAAACAACAACATAACACAAGAATACCATCAACTATGATAAGACGGAATGATGTCAAATCTGAAATATCAAAATAAATTATAATATTAACATGAAACTATTACAATCTCACCCATGAGGTACTTCAAGTGTTATTGACTTCACTTGCCTTTCACCAAGACTATGGGAGAAACTTTACAATTACACCTCTTAATGGCTTCTTCAACACACCTTTAAACTGATGGCTTCCTTCGCACACTTCCTACAATATTTCTCACTACTTCCTTCTATGCTAAATGAGGGGGTGGCCTCTATTTATAGAACTTCCAGCTTATCCATCTTATCTCTAAGATAGGATAAGAAATCCACTCTAACGAATCATATTCCATACCTTAACTCTTATCTATACATGTAAGCTTATCTGTTAAGATAAGATAAACCTTATCATTTTACATGGGTTCCACATTTTTAGACTTTTTACAAATAAAATACACAAAATATTTATGACCTCACTCCTTGTCTTTATTACCAATATAATATTTCTAATTCCTAATCATGTAGACCCTACTTCTCTAATTACCCAAACTTTGACATTTTAACATTTACGGACCACTTACAACAAATATTTACTTTTTACAACATTCCTATTGTACGTTGGTATCAGTTACCGTACTCCACATTATTGGTGGCACCGCATCTTGTGGCGCCGTTATCTTCTATCGACGCTACTACTAATTATACTTAACATCATCATATTCCTAATACATACATTAATGAAATAGAAATTACGGAGGAAAATTTTAGTGTCGCAGTTCCATACCTGTGCAATGAGTTAGATGGTCCCCTTGTGGTCTAAAAGAGATGTGTCAATGAAGAATTGAATATGTGGGACTTTGAGTGAGTAATTCCCAAACTAATCGAAAGGTGATGGGATTATGATCGAAATGCACAATATCTTGATAGACTACAAAAAAATCCCACCAAAGATTTGAATTTGAAACAAGCACTTCTCGAAAGCATAATAATTTCAATTATTTTGAGGACCCTATCATTTATGGCCGTAAAATTGGACCACATAAATGGTTGAGATTTGAATGCTTGTCATAGGAAGAGAGGGTCTGACAATCCCTAATGGTTTTTAAATTAAAACCACATTTCATGTTTTCCTATGCACCATTACATCAGAAGGGCACTATCTATCCTTGGGAAGCTCAATTATATTAAAGTCTCCATAGACAAACCAATACGCCAATGCTAAATTATCCACTAATCGTCACCATAAAGTCAATTTTTCTAGGCCATGATTAGAGGCATAGACAATAATGGCGTCAAACGAGTGTCTATTAATGTTAAGAATAACATAGATAACTTGATTTGATATATCTTCTCATGAAGTAAGAACCTAGGAGGAACATTTCGAGGATATTTGAAATACGGGTACTACCATGAACATCTTCATGAGAAGTGTGGAAGTATGTGGCATTTGATGAGATACATTTCAAAAAATGAAGGAAGAAACCTAAAATCTTAACTTCCAAAGAATAGACAATATCTATTTTTCCAATTCACTATCATGAAAAATGCATAGAGACTTTTTATTAAGATTTTGTGAGACCTCTTACATTCCATGATATAAATTTCATGCAGAAAAATATTCCACGTAAAATTCTTGTTGTTCATCATGATACCTTGCGTTAGACTCAAGAGCAAAAACATTGTTAGTTAAAAGAGGGCATTGGTTTGACAAGATAAAATCTTCAATGGCATTGGAGCAACGTTTAGCCCCATAGTCTCCTTGGGTGACTCATTTCCACTACGGGGTGGAATGTGAGAACATCAAGAGGGTTCGTAAAGTGTCACCGAGGTCCTAGCATCGGAAATAGTCATTTAAATAGAGGTAGCTTGAGAAACTTGGATTTAAGGGACAAAAATGCGGGTGGTTATAAATTGGGAGAGCCGACACAAGAGGTGGAAATGTTCTCTAGTTTCTACATGTTTGGTTAAGGTTTTCATTGGAAACTATGTTGGTCGCTTTATGGTTTCTATTCCTAGCGAATGATTTTTGTCACCACGGTGGTCAAACCATCATTCTTTCTGTCACCACTTTATTTTTTATTAGTGGAGGCTTATCACCCGTCTTAGAGCGAGCCATGAGGTGATAGTCACAAATCTTATGGTTGGGGGCTTGGAAATGAAAGCAAGTGGGATTGACAATGAAAGCAAGTGGGCCTTGACAAATTGATATATGTAATTAACACCAAAATTTGTGCCCTTGAATATTCTTTAGCGAATTTTTAAAACTTTGGGTAACATGGGATGATCTTGCAAGTGTGGGACTTGCAAAGCGAGATCAACCTCCATAGAAAGATGGTTCTTAACCTAAATCTAGTGTTAAAACTACTCCTAAAGCTGGAAATACAACTATCTATTCCTAACCTACACATTCCAAGGGACTAGGGAGAGAGAGAAAGGGTTATGGACATGCATAAGAAAATCTTAATCTAAAACAAAGGTGATAGTGCAAGAAGAAAGGGGGTGGAAATTTTGTAAGGGAGAAGGGAGAAGTAAATTAAGAAGGAGAGGCCAAACTTAAGTGGCGCAGGACCCAAGGCGCATTTTACCATCTATTCTCACATGAAACACAACCAAATGAACTTAAGAGGGAAATATATGCACACTAGGAATGAGAGGCGACATGCAAATAAAAAAGAAGCATAGTGGAAGAAGAGAGCCACAAACACAAGATTTTATTACTAAAGTATGCTCAGACCATTACAGTGGAAGAAGAAGGCAAAAATGCATTTCCAAGTCCAAATAGAGGTCTACAACTTAGAGTTGCTTGGGAGACCATTTTGATATGGTTCCTTCACATTTTAGAATGCCCTCTTTTCAAAATGAGAGATTTTTATAATATATAGGGAATGGGAGAGAAATGAGAGGGAAAGAGAGAAGGGAATGACTTTCTATGTTCAACCATCAACCAAAACTCATAAATTCATCTGGAAAGCACATGGGCGCATACGAAAGACCATTTCCGCACGTTATCTGATCTACAAATGGAGAAAGAGTTCCATTCCTCATTAAATCGGTGGTTGGGGAATGATTTGATAACTTTGTGTGTTCATGACCATTCTTTCTATCTTAAACTAGTGTTTGGCATTTTGGTTCCCAAAAAAAGATTATCAAATTTTGAAATTGTTGATCCTAAAATGTAGTTGATGAGACCTTTCCAACAAGACCATTTTTCTTAATTTGGTTGGCCGCATTGAAATTTATTGGTAAAAAACCTCCTTTGTGTATTCCGCATCTTTCCCCTTCTTTCACGGCTTTTTCCAATGTTTGAACATTTTAAACGCGTTCCACTACACCTATTCGTATTTGGCGTAGTTTTGCATGTTTGGTAGGTTCACCGAGTTACCACGACCTTTACTAATTTTCCAAACTCCAAAGAAGCCTTGTTGCTTGTTGTGCAACATTCTACAACATCTCACGGGTTTGTTTCTTCATTCTATGGACTTGTGAAGTATGTGGATCACTAACCTTTGAGAAGCTCACAGAACCCTAACTTAGTGTTTCGTGGATTCTAGACTTAGCCACATTTCCATGTTCCTTTCCTTTTTCACACACTACCAAGCTCAATTCTTCATCCATACTACCCTTGAGCCAAAAATCCACCCAAGTCTAACTCCTTTGTTACTGCGGGTTGGGATAACCTACGGAACACTAAATTCCTTAAGTCTGTGGTACACTGGAAAGCAGTGTCCCGCAACATTTTCTAAATTTTTTCCTAATTCCAAAATAAACCTTGTTAATGCCAAAATGACCCTGGGGGGTATTTTGGGATAACAATTCGATGACTCACAAGGTTATATGCCTACTAGATAGAAAGATCAACGGTCTTTTGCAATCCATTGGGCATGGATTCGAGCTTAAAAGACTCATGAAAATTTTGATTGAAACTTGAAATCTTACCCCCAAATTCACATGAAGTGCAAGATGAACTTAGCTGATCTGGAACTACCTTGGGATGTTCTTGAAGTGATGTTTTGGGAGTTTCTAATTCAACTTTGCAAACTATCCCAAAATTGAAAAGTTTTGTTAAGGAGCATGGAGAATTGAACTAAAACTAATCTTGGGGATGAAGAATAAGCATATGAAGATTTCCCCATATCTAATTTTGTACCATGAAAGATGCTCCAAAATGGATTGTCCAAACAACAAAAAATCCACAAAAACTATGTACAAACAAGGAAAATCATACATGCTTCAAGTGAAACATGTAGAGTGCACAATGCATTTGTTTTGCAATAAACAAACCTACCTACCCTACTCTAACCAAATGAAAGGGAGATAAACAAAACCTGCATTGGTTGGGAGAAGTAGCTTCTTTTCCTTACAAATTTAGACCATGTAATTAATTTTGCAATGGACATGGTCTTTAATGAGAGTGGAAAACTTCCTTGAAACTAAAATCCATCCTCATTCTTCAAAGTATCAGCTGAGAAAAGAAAGAATACCTCCTCGATCTGATTTGCACTTGGTTTGTGGAGGTAAAAGAGTTGACTTTTGGCACATTGAAGCTCGCCCTCATGCTCTGAATTGAGCATGACCAATTGTAACTCCATTTTTGGCTCTAAATTAGCCAAATATATGATTGGGCATGGATTGATCCTTTGAATTTGCCCATTTTCTTTATGTGAGACTCCATGAATGGAGCTATTAAAGACACTTTCCTCATCATTATGGAGCATGTTTGAAAGTTGATTTATACTTTGTTTTGCTTCTGCAAAAACTTATGTCTCTCCCATGATGACTAGTTTGGCAATGGTGATCATCATCACTTTTTCCTCATCCTCAAGCACAAAGTTTGAAAGATCAAACTCATCCTTTTGCTCCTCGTGAGGATTGATTTGGGCAACATGTTCCTCTTTGATGTTATCCTCCATGGAAAAATCATCAACAAAGTCAGATTCTGCCAAGGATGAAAGCAAGGATAGGTCTGCGATTTTACCATCAAAAGAAAGCAAGAAATACTTTCTATGATTTCTTCTTCATCCAAGACTTCTGAATCTGATTTATCCTCCTCCATTGCTGATTTTTGTGAAGACAAACCAGTGGCCTCCTCTTTGAACTCTTCAATCCCGACCTCTATTGTGGGTCTAACTACCTGTGGCATTTGATTGGATTCAAATTTTGAACTCCAATCCTTGAAGTTTTGCATGAGGTCCTCCTTGTTGGGTTCTTGGATTGGCTTCCCTCCATGACTGATTTTCTAATTATTTTTTCCCAAAATGGATTTGGGAATGTGAGAGGAGGGTGGATTGGGTTTCAAACTAATTTTGTAATGGTTGTATTGAGGGGGAAGATACAAGATCTTCTTGTGGAGGAGAGGAGATGGAAGGAAAAGTTTTGAGAAATTTGGGAACTTTAGCCTTTGGTTGAGATCGTTCAAGTTGGACAGGAATGGGCATCATATACTAAGATGGTAAGTATGCAGGAACATCCCATTGACATGGCTCCTCAACCTTATGTTCATTAGCCTCTAATGCCTGTAATGATGCAATAAAATCAACTATTTGAGTGAAAGACTCACTCATTACCTCAAGCCTTTGTTGTGGACTAAACCAACTAGGTATATGACCTCCCCATGGACATGGATGCCTAAAACCATGTTGTTTAGCTTGCATGATTTGTAGTTGCTCCTTGACATCTTGCAAGATTCGCTCCATTTTCTTAACTCTACTTTCAAAATCATCTTTAGGTGTAAGATGATCTCTAGAATCCCCATACTCTTTCTTATTTTTCTCATAAAATTGAATTGGAGGTGTGTTGTAGTAACTTGAAGGTGATTTTGGAATGATGGAGGTGGATTCGAATGATATTATTGCTTTGTAAATGGGGATTTCTTGTAAGGAAATAAAGTCACGATTGCATAACTTTATGGAAGAGGGGAAAATGAAATGATGGTAAGGAAAGGCGATGGTCTATTGATTGAGAAAATGGGTTGGTTGGACCGGTGATATTGTTAGATGTGTTAAGAAATTGCCTCAAAAAATTTGAATATTTACCAAGAACACATCAAACTTGGCAAAATGGAAATGTAGACCTTTAAAACTTATCCCACCGGGTGTGTCAAAACTATTAACATCAATGAAGGCACCTAGGTGGCTAGAATGTCACAATGGGACATCTAAAAAATAAGACCTTAAAGCTTGTCCCACCAGGGGTGCCAAAATTGTTAGAGCAGTGAAGGCACCAAGGTGGATAGAATGACATAATGGGATGCCTAAAAATAAGACCTTCAAAGCTTGTTCTATCGAACGTGCAAAACTATTAACACCAAATGTTGGCCCCGAATACATGGGATGATATCGCAAGTGTGGGACTTGTAAACGCGAGATCAACCTCCAAAACAAATTGGTTCCTCACCTAAATTTAGTGCTAAACTACTCCTAAAGCGGAAATACAACTATCTACTCCTAACCTACCCATTCCAAGGAACCGGGGAGAGAGAGAAAGGGTTAGGGAGACGCATAAGAAAATCCTAAGCTAAAACAAGAGGTGATATCACCGAAGAAAGGGGATGAAAATTCTATGAGGGAGAAGGGAGAAGAAAATAGAGAAGGGAGAGGCCAAACTAAAGTGATCCGGACCCAAAACTGCATTTTACCATCTGTTCTCACATGAAACACAACCAAATGAACTTGCAAAAGGGAAATATATGCACAATACTCAACAAGAATGGAGAGGCGAATGCAAATAAAACACAAGCATAGGGGCATAAGAGCCACAAACACAAGATTTTATTACTGAAGTATGCTCAGACCATTACAGCTGAAGAAGAAGGCACAAAATGCATTTTCCAAGTCCAAATGGAGTCTACAACTTAGAGTTGCTTGGGGGCCATTTTGACATGGTTCCTTCACATTTTATAACGTCTTCTTCTCAAAATAAGAGATTTTTTACAATATATAGGGAATGTGAGAGAAAGGAGAAGGAAAAAGAGAAGGGCGTGACTTTCTTTGTTCAACCACTGATCAAAACTCATAAATTCATCTGGAAAGCACATGAGTGCCTCTGAAAGACCATTTCCACATTATCTTATCTGCGCAGATGGAGAAAGAGTGTCATTCCCCATTAAATCGGTGGTTGGGAATGTTTTGATAATTTTGCTTTTAGTAATCGTCCTTTTCGTCTTAAACCTGTGTTTGGCATTTTGGTCCCCAAAACTGCATCAAATTTTGAAATTGTTGATCCTAAAATGTAGTCATTGATGAGACCTTTCCAACACGACCAATTTTTCTTGATTTGGTTGGCCACATTAAAAGTTATGGGCAAAAACCTCCTCTGTGTATTATCTGACTTTCCCCTTCCTACGCGGAATTTTCCTATGTTTGAACGTTTTCAACGTTCCACTACACTGTTAGTATTTGGCGAGTTTCGCATGTTTGGCGTGAGTTCACCAAGTTTCCCACGGCCTTTATTAACTTTTCAAACTCTACGGAAGCCTTATTGCTTGTTGTGCGACATTCTATAACATCCCGCGGGTTTGTTTCTTTGTTCTGTAGACTTGTGAAGTCCGCGGAATGCTAACCTTTGAGAAGCCTGCGGAACACTAACTTAGTGTTTCGCGGCTTCTAGACTTAGCCGCATTTCCCTATTCCTTTCGCATAATACTAAGTTCTTTAAGTTCGTAGTACACCTTTGGAAAGCGAGTGTCTCGCGGCATTTTCCAAATTTTTGCGTAAGTCCAAAATAAACCTTGTTAATGCCAAAATGACCCTTGGGGTATTTTGGGATAACACGGTCATTTTGGGATAATAGTAACTTCTTACGTAAAGCTCTCATAACCGACCTGAATATTGAAAGACACTTTCAAGTCTTTCACGAAGTCAACCTCAACATAAACCTATTTGTTTGGCTGAGCAAAGTAGAAGTGATCAACTTCATTACATAATGCGTCAATAGGTTTAACAATCTTTGGTATGAAAAACCAAAGAGGAATTAGGAGGTCCAGAACTCGACCTAGATGGGGACTTTGAGGGACACTTGTTTTTTGCCTACAAAGTCCTTAGAATAAGGAGATAACACCATGAGCATATTCCTCATGAACCAACTACTCGACTTAGCATGCAAGATTTGCACTTGTAAAGGTTCTTTGAAAGAAAAAAGAAAAAAACCTTGTGAGATTTCCAACTCGAGAGCCCTAAATCCCATTGAGATCCCAATGGTGCTTGATCCATGTCTAGAGATAGCCCTCCAAAGGAACACAAAACATAATAAACAATAAGACGATTATTTTCATAGCATTTAACAATTGGCTCAATAGAAGCAATATTAAACAAAACACCAAAGAGGATGAGGAAGAATTACCGACTCATTGCCTCGTTGTATACCTTCTAAACAAACTTTCATGCTTGTTTGGGCGATATTCTCGCCGCCTTCTACAACTAAAGTTACAACTTGTTGAACAAGGGCCATACTTAAAAGCTTAAACCGCCTCGAGGGCAATAGTAGCGCTGAAATTAATGTGAGCATGTCTTAAAAGTCTCATGCAATGTTGATATGTGCGAGAAACGAGGCTGGAAAAGATATCAAGAGTTGACACGCAAAAACCCTAACAAAGCAAGTTTCTCAAGTTCTCTTCTATTGACCAATAAAATAAAATAAAAGGAGAGGTGATTGTCTTCATTCAAGCCTGTCCTTAGTCTCACAAGTTGAAAAAAATTGGTCCAACTTCTTAAACATCATATGCTCCATTCAATCAAAGTTGGGGCATTAGGAGACATTTTCATAAGGTTCTTCTTTGAAGATAAAAATACAAAGTAAATGAAACATAGATGTTACAACGAACTTAACATGTGTCATGAGTCAACATGGTTATAGCACAATTGAATTGATAAAAGAATTATTTTAACATCCATGAGACCAACCAATTTATACAACCATAAGCAATAATGAGGGTGTTATGCATGAAAACAACCACTTGTGACTAGGGTTGTCTTATTGAATTTATTTAATATCTATTCCCTTTTTTGTGTTGGGTCTTTTATTATGAATCTTAATAAAAAAATATTATTTTATCTTGTTTAACCTCTTCAAACAAGGCAATCAAAGTGTCAACTTTCCAGCTATCAACACATATGATTTGGAATTCACTATAAGCCACCATGACGAAGTGTCCTTATGTCTCCACCAACCTCAAAGTATGCCCTCTTTTCCTACTCTTCTTTAGAGGTTTTCACCTTGTCAATCGCACCTAAGATGATGTGAGCTAATATTTAGTTGAGCCCTCAAATTTTTTCTGTACCACTTAATTTAAGCTCCTATTTAGTCTTATGTCGTAATTGCAAGTAGGATTACTTTCTTTGACATATTACTTTTTCTTTCACCGAGTTGGTTTGTCCACATAGTTAGACTGAATTTTTCTCACATACTTTTTATTTCCTTATTGGTGTTTGGGCACTTCTTGTATGCTAAAGCCCCAATTACTCGTCCACATGGTCCTCCTCCTATCTAACTCTTCATCCACTACCATTATGTGGCAACAACGAGTCTCCATGTTTTTGTTTTCTTTAAGTAAACTAGCATTTGAATCATAGTCGATGCCTCCAATGAAAAAAATGAAATTGCTTCATATATATCCAATTCATGAAGTCTCGCATAAATACCCACTCTTTCATTTCTAATGCAAGTATAAAAAGCTTAACCATGCTTTCCTCACGGAAAACATTTTATGCGTGGAAATTGAATTTGATAAGGTAGCCAATATTAAAATACCTCCCTCTATCTTGATCCTTTATGTTTCTTCAAAGTGCACCTCAAATCTTGCAAACAATGTTGAGCGGAGACTCATCTCCTACCAAAAAAAGCATCTCAAACAATAGTGCTTGTCTTGGAGATTCTACTACAAGTATAAACTTTTAGCCACAATTTCCTTTGGAAAACATTATATGCATGGAAATTGAATTTGAGAATGCAGACGGTATTTAAATACCTACCTTCCTTGACCTTTACATGTTTTTACAAAGTGCGCCACAAAGCTTGCAACCAATGTTGCACAAGGACTCCTCTCCTACCAAAATATGTCTCTTAAAGATTGGTACTCATCTTGGAGATTAGTACTTGTTGGTACTTGTCTTGGAGACTTGCATTTCAGTTTTTTTTAAAATACATATTTTGTACTCTTGACCCTAGATATGATGAGATATCAAAAATAAATATCAATATAATTACTCTATCTTTTGTCAACATCTAATATCTTTACTTTAAAAAGTTATTAATGTTTTTCTTAGGCTATATAATATTGTTTTCTCTAAAATTTACATAAATAAATACATGCATGCATACATACATACATTGCTGTCTTCGAGTAGTAACTATGCTTGCAGCTCCAGTTCTTGTTACACAAATCAAGCAAGATGACTTCTTGTTACAAACAACATTTACAAGATGAGTTCTTACATTTGTCTGAGTGAACCTTGAGACCTATATAGGTAAAGTGCAACGAATATCTACAGGGAAGAATTCCAAGGATCTGATCTTCTGCAGATACATCTCTAGCTAATTGATTGAACCTGTAGACATTCCTCGTAAACATTAACAACTTGCAGGTTGACATCCATTGATGTGTTTTTTTTTCATTCATATGCTTGCTGCTAAACGATACTGATTTTCCACCCTCTAAATATATGAACATAAGACTCACTCAAAACAGGGTGAACTAGTTGAATAAACATGGACCAAAAAAATTCTAATGAATGCCTAAATCCTTAAAAAAATTGGAAACTGTTGCTTAAGCTTCATCAAGTTCATCTTCACCCATAACTATAGTATCATCAGAATCCGTATCACTCTTTAAAGCATCAGACAGCCTGCTGTTTTTCAATATGGCCTTGCTCCTATCCAATGCTGCTGAAGGTTGGTATGCAGATTCTGTTTGAAGCTTTCCTTTATTTTGTTGGATTACTCTTCTCATGTTTTCCAACTCAGTTGCATAGATGTTTTTATAAGTAACAGCCCTCTTACACAGCTCCTCTCTAGATACTTTTGTGAACCCTTTCTGGGATCCTCAAGTGCTGCAAGTTCTTTAACTACTTGAGGAATGAATTCCCAATTATCAAGCACAGTATGAACAGGCTGCAATATATCACAGGCACATATGGTAAACAACAAAAGAATAGAAATGAAACATTAAATTTGACATGGAAAATTCCATTCTCAACTCCCTAGAAAGAAATATTAAGATTGATATCTGCATACACTGGTCCAGTGGAGATAAAAGCTAACCTTATTCCCCTCCAAACATTTTGCTGTTTCCTCCAAGCAAGCCTGGATACCATCAATTGCCGTTTCCTTCAGTTCACTAGGCTTAGGCTGAAAGTGTTACAAAAGAAAACAATTATTTGGCAAAAGTATTTCACTCTTGTACTTATCTCTATATACTCATCATATGTGCATGTAAAGAAATGGAAAAGAACAAACAAATAAACACTGACAATAACAAACATCTGAATTAGGTTCGAACGATAGAAATGTCAAAGCAACCATCCATTGAAACAAGGACGACTTTAGATTGGATTCCATCTCCACTGTTGCTGTAATTCTCTTCCTCTTAACAAAATCTTCTCTTTATGGTTTGTAAAAGTTTAACAGAGTTCTAAATCTCATCAGAACTTATACATTTATCAGGGTGTATTGATAATTATATGACCATGTATCACAAAAATGAACAGTAAGATCAAGACTTTTGTGGAAATCAGTGCAAAATCATGTAATGAAGAGAGGCATGTAAAATACAATATCCAAGCAAAAATGGCACATGCCCATCCATTTTAAAAAACAATAATCCTAAAGGCAATTTACACCAAACAACAAAATGCAACCAGAAGCCGAAAAAACAAGGTTGGACCACTGTGCCTCAGCTTCATTATTCAATACACCTTTGAACTTCTCACAAAGATGGCAATGACAAGATGTACTGCTTAAACATAATTATATTTGAGGAAAACCAACTTCTCTTGGGATTTGAAAGGACGTGAAAGAGCTCCTAAAATAAAAAGTATATATACAAGGCGACAAATTGATTTCAATTACCAGTGCAAAGAAACTTGGACATGTCCTTTAAAAAACAAGAAAACAACTCACAGATCTAAACAATCCTGCAAATGGAAAAACCAGCATAGGAAACCAAAATATGGTGCATGTCAAGATAGAATCACATGCAAGACATATGCACAATATATGCCCTTCCATATAATATTTTTAAGTACAACTAATCTGTCTCGATACATTTACCCTGTTCAATATTAGCACAATGAAAAAATGGTAAATAAGTGCTCATATGGTCCACTTATCTTTATGTACTCAAGTAAATATTCATCAGCTACAACCAACTTGAATAGTTACTATATATTATCATGACTAACAGATCGGCTGAAGAATTGCACAAGGAATCTCTTCATTACTAACCATATGGAGTTGCAAGTATTATCAAACAACCTCACATCCAACTTCTCGAACAAACATGTTTAATGAGGTCTCATCAGTGGTAATCTGAAGATCTCGATTTGGCAGATATTGTGAGAATAGAGAGATGTGTGAAAGACAGCAAATAAGCATAGGAGATATTCAATACTCTGATCCTCCGATTTTTCTACGCGTCAAAATATTTACAATACACATTTGGTAACCATAAATGAGACAGACTAAAATAAGTGCCTACTTAATTATGAGATTTATTTCCAAGGGCTATACTATTTACATATATAATAATTAACCGTTAAACCTTGGGCCCTTGGACCAAATTAAAAAAGATTGATGATTCTTCATTAATTCCTCCCAATGTAAAAGCATTTCTTGCCGACACTTCCACACATTTGCTAAACCAAAAGGATCTGCCAATTTTTTATTAAAATTGGGAATTATATTCTTGACTAGATGTGAAAGCCAAAGTTCAAGCTCACAAACTGCAATAGGCCATATATAAAACACAATAAACTAGCAGGCAAAGCTAATGGAGAAGTTCAATGTTGTCCTCCAAAGCTCTCCTATGAACTATGTGCAGCTGATCTTGACAGAGACCATACTTACTGCCTGTCACAAATAGAATAGAGAAAAATATTTAAAAGATCTTAAGAATCACTAACATACTCTTATACTCAGTGGGAGTAGTTGAGTCCTGATGACTGGGTGCATTCGGACTCCAGAATCTTTACATATCTACCAATTTCTTGAGAGACTAAATTTCATTTCACTGTTAGGTCTCTTGAAGTGAAATTCCTAAGAAACTTAAGCTTTTCCAGACCATAAATAAAATAATTACAAATTTAAAATGAGTCACTTGTCGAATCCATGGGTAATACAAGCACTATCATCAAGACAAACATGAAGAATGCCTAGAAAGAATCAGTATTACCTTGAAGTGTCTGAATTTTCTCAAAATCTGAAGATTTCAATGGCTATATTTTGAAAAATGCACCACCACACCAGAATAAAGAGTTTTGCTCCTGCTGGAGGTTATATAAGAGAGTCTTTCAAACTAAGGGTGTAAGTACCAAGGAGTAAATTTTAATCATTTCCAACTCGGTTTCAAGGTACTAACAGAACCCCAGTTGCATCCATACTAATCATTTTATTCAAGAATTGTAAGTTGCTAGACTGCCTTCATTAGCAACACCATGAATCAGTTTTCCGCTAGAAAACATGAGTCACTGTCTCTCTTGACAATAAATGTCATTTTTTTATCTAATTGGAGTCACTTATTTCCTTGGCAAATATCTCTGTCTGACAGGCAAAATTCTAGCACATGCAGCAGATATACACACTAGTTAGTTGATCCTCGTATGTTGGTTAACACCATTTTACACAAATGATTAACATCCATGCATTTGTCAATATGACCTTTGTTTGAAGAATTAA
The DNA here is from genome assembly GCA_018340775.1 of Taxus wallichiana var. yunnanensis. Lineage (NCBI taxonomy): Eukaryota > Viridiplantae > Streptophyta > Pinopsida > Cupressales > Taxaceae > Taxus > Taxus wallichiana. The sequence continues at coordinate 809,066,434 of CM031240.1, read as the reverse complement.
TGTCAATATGGCCTTTGTTTGAAGAATTCATGTGAATATTCTGACCAATTATCTCCTTACATACTGTGGTCAATATTGGTTCTATAAAAATCAAATTATACATTATCAAGTTCCCGAATCACACCCATTAATATTTAGTACTTGGACCTAAAAGCATGGCAAATGAAAAAAAAACAAAAGCAAACTTGAAGCCTTTTCTGTGCAAGAATTATAATTTCAATTTTCTACTATAACTTAACCACATGCATGTTAAACCAAAACAGTACATGTTATTATGTAGCTCTACCACATATAGAGTCGTAATAAGGCAAACCCTAGGATGGGCTGTGCCACATGGACTGCCACTAATATGTAAGAAAGATTTCAATATTTTGTGTTTGATACCATGCTGTTGGTCTGTTTGCAGTTGCACAATGTACTCTTACTGTTTGTATCTATATGGATCTGGTTATAAATGCAACATCCATCATATGATCATAGTGTTTAGTGTTTACAACAGAGCTAACATAAGCCCAACCTGCTTATTACATGTTTGCAAACCTTATCGAAGTTCACATCCTGAACTTGCCTGAAAAGAGTTAGAAAGCCTTTTGCAGACAAATTCTGCCTCGAGAACGAGAAGGAGCATTTCTTTGGTTCTTTTACATGTAGTTTCCCCAGTGCAGGCCCTTGACACATGTTGCAAGCATTTTGACTTCCCAAACATGTTTGCATGAGTAACACGTACTCCCATGAATAACATGTGCACGCATAAATAACAACATTTTTGCATGAATAACAATTTCCCCACTACAAACATTCTCAGACTAAAAACAGGCCTTTCATAGAGATACCCTGAAAGAAATGCATCTAGGTAACATGCAATCATACTCCAAAGTGTGGTTTGCTGCTTGCATGAACACAAAGGGAAAAATCGAAAACCTCTTTCCCTGCCAGAACCCAAGAAAGAAATGAGGAAACAAAATGCTATTCACATAAATATTTTGACCATCCACCTCTAATATTTGTTAGGGTTGTTTCATGTAGCGTTCTCGGCATTTTCCAGCAGAAATTTATGCGCTTCCTGTTTGTCTTTAGTTCACGGAATTGATTTTCTGCTATCAGGAACTTCGCATTGCTTTGAGGTTCTTGATTATCAGAAGATTTCCTACATTGTACAAACCATTTGAAGACTGGACAGTTACTTCAACCATTATGGGAAGATTCTGATCATCTCCTTCTAGACAACAAAGAAGAAGAAAATTATAATCTTTTGGCATTTGAGCTTTGATAAATTGTTAGCATTGACAATTGCAACTATTATTTGTAGTGATATCCACAAGTCTGAAAGCTTACCATTTGGCTTCAAATTAAAATTTGTAAATTCAGATACAAGTACCCAGACCATTTCCTTCAACATAGTTACAAAAAGTAAATTGTGGACAATTAGGAACCACTTGAACACTTAATGACGTAGAGGCCATAAAAACTTTAATAAAGGAAACCATAACATACAAGGCCAGATAAAAAAATTAACCTGGAATTGAACAGAAATGGAGAAATACTTGCCTTCTCGGGAAGTCCTTCTAACCAGGACACTGTGGCATTAAAATCTTCAACCGCCCATTTTTGCACCTCTGAGGGATTGAAATCCAGTTTCTCACTGCTCTGCACGTCAATGCCTTTTTCTTTCTTCTGAGGAATCCAGAAAACCGAACAAAACAAATATGTATATGGTTAACAAATACGTGAAGTACGGAAAGAATGCAGATAAATATTATGCAGTCACTCAACATAACATTTAGTCTGTCTTAGTTAAAGATTAAGTGGCCAAGTTAAAATATAAAAGCAAAAAAGTGTGTAACAAGTTTATGCCTTATGGCAAGCAGCCACATTGAGCGAAGTGAAGGAACATTCATCAAGTGAAAGGAACAAAATCAAGCTCAGTAAGGACTCTGGAAGACATTCTGCAGATGTATCCAATATAAACCCAAAAGAATGGGTATATGTTCATAAAGGTTTTCAAGACAAGATAAATTGAACGATTGTCAGTCGTAATTCGAACAACATGCCCTATCCTTGCCTCCAAATTGATTGACTCTTGCAAACTCAGAAAGCATTTGGGATTCTTTACATGGTTGGATGCATCATCAAGTTTAATAAGCTTGGAACCCCTACGACGAGGGACGAGGAAATCCAATATTGTTTTGTTTACATTGTTATTCTGCCCATCAAATTTAATGCTACAACAGACAACCAATCTTTGAATAAAAAGCACCATGCTTAACAAGGATATTGGCGACATCTTGTACAACTTCAGTCAATAGCCTACCCGTCTAAGCATCAAAAGTAGGGGTGAGCTATTCAGAGAAAAGAAAAAAAAATCCATAAATTGTGCTTAAATCTGAATTCCATTGCTTCAACTTCCCCTCCATCAAAATTTTGACTACACATTCATGCCATTGATATTTTCAATTTAAAAATTCATTCATATTCCATGGATGTAGGATATATCTACCTACTATTCATTTCAACAGTAATACTCCAAAAGAGGAGATTAAACACCATATACATTTATAACTTTAGGCATACTTACAGTTTAAATTCTTTATGCTACCAGATAAGACTTGCATTGTGAGGTTGCAGCACTACTAACTTACTTAACTTGCACTACATACAAAAATTATGATTAACCTTGTACACATTGCCACAATACTACACTTAGACAAATGATTCTGCTTAATGCGAGACACATCTGACACTAAAGTTGTGCCTTACGTCAAACCTGTGGATGAGCCAAAAGGGGCAGTATATTCCTACATTCCCCCTCAATGACCATTTTTTTTCCTTTTACAATTGATAATCCTCTAAATCTTATAAATTTATCTCTTCCCTATGCTTTAGGAAAGACCTTTTTAGTTGATCTTGAGATCTACAATGTGGTAACCCAATTTCCTTGTTTTGCTTGTGATGATACTCCACTTTAATATGTTTGGTCAGGTATATAATGAAAGATTCTTTGCAAGTTATCATTAAATTTTTTTGCCATGGGTATGTTATAAGCTTGAATCTACAAGAAAACTTGAGCCGTATTGTGTCCCCTGCTGCACTAAATACTGCTTCATACTTTTGTGGAGAACAATGCAATGGTCAGTTCCATCTTTCTATTGTGTCAAACTATTCGTGATCTCAAGCTAAATGGGTAACCTGAGGTAGATTTTATTTCATCTACATATACAAGTTACAAACACTCCAATCTAAAATGAAATGTCAAGTCAGTTTGAAGTTACAACTATGAAATTTTCAAACCCAAACTGCAGTTTCTTCAATGCACTTCAAGATTTTGTTACACAATATATTGATTCATTTTTGTGCATTCCAATGGATGACTTAGGAAGATGATATAAACCATGACAACAACATAGCTTATATTTGGTCTAGTACTGGTAAGGATGTGAGGCTTCCTATTACTCACCTATATATTATGGTGTCCATTAGCTTTATGTCCTTGATAGCCATAATCTTTACACTTGTTTCAATCGGATATGTATGTTTGCAACCAATCAAGTCAAATTTTTCCAACATAATGCAAGTACTTATCATGTGACATAAATCATCTGACATATTTCCACTCTTAAATAATGATAAGAGTCCTAAATCTTTCAAAAATATAGAAGTATGGAAGCATTTTAAATTCAATGACACGGATTTTGTGTCACGAGAGAGGTGGGGTGTGGCCCGTGGGTTGAATGAACGACTGCTAAGTCAAGGCTGTATCAAAATACGCAGCTCACAATAATTACACGAGATTGGCGGACAACAACCCCTATTCATTCATTTTCAAAGTATTATATGGAGACATTACATTCATACACTCGGACTCGGCTCTGCAAAGTTCACAACCAGGACTCCTTACACAAACTTGCCTGCTCGGTCTTCTTTTCTATGCACTCCTATGCCACTTACACCCTTCCTCTCTTGAGCCACAATGTAACGAACCATTACACCAAAACCTCGAGGCCTTAGTGAAATCCGCACATGAGGATCATAACATTCCACCACGCTTTTGTAGAGCCCGACTTGGGTTGGGTTTGCGCCCGCACTCCCATACGTATGAGCCCCGCTTCACCGACGTTTAGGCGCCCCACGGGCCCCGGCTACACGACGTAACCAACCGAGTGGGATTCGAACACGAGTGGTCGCTCTGATACCAAATGTAACGAACCGTTACACCAAAACCTCGAGGCATTAGTGAAATCCGCACATGAGGATCATAACATCCCACCACGCTTCCATAGCCCGGACCATGGGCTAGATTTGCGTCTGTATAGCAGGACCACACCTTGCCCTATATGAGCCCCGGGCGAACACTGCAATGCCGACGTAGCTACCCGTGCCGGGACTCGAACCTAGGTGGTCACTCTGATACCAAATGTAACGAACTGTTACACCAAAACCTCAAGGCATTAGTGAAATCCGCACGAATCCCCTTCAGAAATCTATGGTAAAAATTTCAGAATTTTTGGATCTATTTTGTCAAAGTTATTATAGTTTTATGTTTTTTTAATATTTTGCTCCTCAAGCCGCAATTTGAGGAATTTTTCTAAATTTCTTACATTTTCAGAAACCTCTCAAAAATTAAATTGGGGTTTGTGTTCTATGATTTCTAAGTTTTGGTCGAATTTTAGCCGAAAGGGTTAGAACAAGTTTTGATCAAAAGGGTCTATTCCTAAAACCCTAGTTTTGTGGATCATGGGGATGGTAACTTTTTTGGAGATAACAGGATTGATGCTAGAGAATGGTGGAACAAATTTAGGCATAAATTCTCTGAACCATCAGATATTTGGTTCTTCAAATTGTGGATTAGTGGCTCTGCATGATTTGGTTTTCTGAGTTAGAAAAGGAAAAGTCTAATTGGTCCTTGGAGGAACTGGAACAAGTTTTCATGGACAGATGGGAAACAAAAGAAGAATTTAATGATAATAGTGAGGAAGAGGAAATAGAAGAAGAAGAAGAAGAAGAAAATGTTGATGATGAAGTTGTTACACATGATAGTGCATCTCCAAAGAAGGAAGCTTCAATATTTCAGTTTGAAGGGTGTATTCAAAGGAAAAATGTAATTGTTTCCATAAACCCTAGTAGCAAATATAACTTCATCAATATGGATGTAGCTCAAAATCTACATGTACAAGCAAAACATATTAAGGAATCTCAAGTGGATGGTAAGCATATTCAAGTTTTTGAAGATTTAAAGCTCTCTATGGATAAATATGTTTTACATTCAGATTTTTATGCTTTAGATATGGATGGTATGGATATTGTTCTTGGATATCCTTGGTTAGAGAGCTTGGGAACAATTAATCTTAATGTGCAAAAGAAATTCATGAAATTATGGTACAAGAGAAAGAAAATTACATTGCAAGATATCACACTTAGCAAAGAAAAAAGTAATGTAAAATTGGATCATGAAGATGAATTTGAAGATGATGAAGAAGGGAATAATGATGAATCAGAAGGAGAGGATGAAGAACATAAAGTCACAAATAATTTCTCTACTCAAGAGAAAAAAGAAGTAACAAACAAGGTGGAAGAGGACAAGAAAGTTGAGGAAAAGGTTGATAAGGTTGAGTATACGAAGGAGGCACCATATAGACACCCACATCATCATGAGAGGAAAAAATCATGGAGACATGCTAGGACACACAAGGGCAGCAATCTATATGGATATACAGGGAATTGGAGGAGTAATAATTTTGGCTATACATGGAATCAATGGAACAATAATTATATGACACGGAATCACATGAATAATAATTATGGATATACATGGATGCCGAGGAGGAACACATATGGACCAGGATGGAATCAGATGAGCACAAGGGAATATGGAATCAGGTTTGGAGCAGCATCACCCCATAGGATTTCATATGGGTGGTTGGATGATCGAGCATGGCGACAAGTGTGCAATAATTTAAAGCGCACTCATTATATGGCTTCTTCTTATGTTTCGGGGACGAAACATGTCAAAGAGGGAGGCAATGCTATGTACCTTGGGATATGATAATATAATATATATGGGTTGATGGAGATGCCGACATGTGGCACACATCCCCTTAGTTATATGGGCTCACATAGGAATTAATTATATTGGGTAATGGGTCGGCCTACATTGGGATTAGGTGTTACCCATCCTATTTAAAGGATGTGAGTATCATTATGAGGGGGGTGGGTGGGGCGGGCGATGTATGAGTTGAGTCTTCTACTTGGTAGAGATATATTGGAGGTGTCCCCCTCGAAGTGGATTCCCATCTTGGGAGATTGTGGAGTTACTCCTTCCTTAAGGAGCATTGCATGGTGTTGCCCTACCTTAAGGGTATTATTATGAATATATTGCATATTAGGGCATCTTGGCCCACCCATATCTCTTTTGCTGTGTTATATTCTGCAATTTATTGATTTATTATATGCAAAGTTCTTATCACACAATGCTCTTGTTCAAGCTACTCCAAACCCAAAATACAACCTCTACACTACTGGAACCATTCTCAAACTGTCTTGTTCACAGACTCTAGTAGGCACCTTGTCCATTCGGGAGCCCCTTACATGATCCTATGCACACAATATATTGGCAAAGGTGCATTACAAGAAGTTGCTGATGTCAAGGAGTTCTGACGGTTACCCAAATGTATAGTTACACACATTACAATAGTAGTTCAGAAGCACTCGATCAACTGCGGAGAATCTCGTTGCATGGAATTTGATCTATGTTGCTTCTCTGAGATTTCTGGCATATTTGCAGCTGCAGGACTAACATTTTCTCTTGTGAGTCATTGATCATATCATCTTGCGAAGCAACGTCTCCAAGAAGCGGTGGACTGCATAACTTCAATGATCAATCATTACCATGTTTTTGTCCTCATACAGTCTCTGCACTTAGTAATGATGATACATGCAAACTTGCACAACAAGATTTGCCACTGATGTTGCTCACACAATAAGTCAAAATGCTCCAAAACTAGTAGATTTTCCTTTAGACAATGAGGATTGAACATGTTGATACTCCATCGTCACTTTCCACACACCTCAATGTATTTATTGTGGAATATGCATGTCTGAAGGAATTGGCTTGTTAGATCAGCAAGGCGCAAACAGCAGATCTGAACTTTACCAAGGTGGCTGATGCAGGAGCATCCACAAACCTTCAAAGTGTCAAGTTTTGGGTTAATGCAATTGTGGTGTGTTAGGTAGGGGCTTTGTCAAATATGCAAATAAGTGACATTGTGTAATAACAAGTGTCTTTTACCCATTTATTGGGTTACTCATGTGTCTAGTTAGTTGACTAGCTCTAGTTAGCTAGTTAAAGTTTGTAACTCCTCCATCTTGATGCATATGAGGAGATAGTCGAATAAAAGACAGAGAGTCATAGTTGAAGAGTCAGTTAATAGGTGAGGAAGGAGGGAGAAGAGCCTTGAAGGCTCAGGAATCCAGGGTTATCTCCAAAGAGAGATCAGTTTTTCAGGATTCTTGAAGACAAGTACTGTAAATATGAAGACATGTACATCTTTCATGGGTAAGGAGGACTAATGCTTGTTATACATAAGGTATTGTGATGGTTATAGGCATAGAAAAGAGTATTTCAATGAGAGTAAATGATGTTTATGCTCCAGAATAAATGTAATTACAGAGTATTGGAATATTGTAGATAAGGGGTGAATGCATTCTTTCTTGTATGATGATTGACTAAACTTGTCTGATATGACTCTCTAGCTTTCAATGGTGAATGTATGATTGGAAACATGTATATTTGCATGCTTAAGTAGGTTGCATAATATTTCTTGTTGATGGAAAGATCTGAAACTCAAGATCTCAGAAAATACAGTCTTGTTAGGGCTGGTACAGTGCTTGGTGGAAAGATTCAACGAAGTTGCAAGGTCATTTATCCTTGAAGGTTGTTTGAGAAGGGGTATAAGGTGTGACAGAACAAATTTGAGCTTTAACAAGCGTTGAAATTTAAGGAAGTGAAGATAACCCCAAGAATAGAGCTCTCGGATCTGTATAACCGTGTCTAGGGTTTGATAGCAAAGAATAAGTAAAACTCTACAAATAACCGGTGAAAGTGCATGAAATTTAGAGTACAGGTCAGTTTAAGGGCAAGGAAGGTGTTGAAAAAAATTCTAGGAGGCAATACAAAGGTTTGAGGATAAATATGTAGTAAACACAATTGGGACCCTGTCCTTTTTACCAGTCTATGAGCAGGTTTGAGGAAGGAATGTTCTAGATGCCAAATTATCAGGGAGTAAGACCTATGCAGAAGATATATCATGATGACTTATAGTATTCTGTATCAGGTTGTACACAGTTTTGTGGGGTTAAGGCATAGTTCTTGTTGAATCAATGCATGGGGTGTTGGGAAAGGTGTTGTGAAATTGTAGATATGTTAGATAGAAGATGAAAGAAGGTGTGTACAGGGTTGAAGGAGGAAACACAATGTTGTTAAGAGCAAAAAGAGTTTAAACACAGTCAAGAATCTTCCACTGACCAGTTCAAAGGTTAGTTTGAAAGGTAATGAATCTATAAGTTTATCTAATGAAGGCAGACTTGTGGAGATAGTATAGTATGATGGATGGAAGAGATTAAGGGGCTTTAGTGAAGGAAAATAGGATCTCAGAATTGTGAATGAAGTTTCTATATGACAGAGACCCCAAGCAAGTGCACTAAAGCAGAGTACAGAGCAAGAGGAAGGTTGTGCAATGAGACATGTGAAGATAAAGCAATGTATCAAGGTGAGGAAGATTTCATAAGAAAGTTATTAAGTCTGAGAAAGAGTTTGGGACTTCATAGGATCAGTGAGAAGTATAAAATGGAGAATGCACAGTGACAGTCCTAGTGTACAGTCTAGGGGCAGAGCATTTTATCTTTCTTCCATTTTGGGTAAAGAAGTGTATTAGAAGTTGTGAACTCTTAAGAAAAGACTGAGGTGTGACTTGAGAATGTTAGATGACTTAGGAGATGATCTATTACCAGGCCAATAGCAAGTCAAGATCAAGAGGCAGGGTAAGATGGTTAATACCAAGCTAGGGGGCGGGGGACCCTAGCATATGGATAGAGTAGAGGGGCCTAACCCGGACGCCCCCAGATGGAGATGCAGAGAATAGAGAAGGGGGGGCCTCCGCCTCTGCCAATGCAGGGGCGACTCTTTATAGTCTACAGGGAACTATTGATCGCTTCGCTCTTGATCGAACCCCCTATCTCTATTCATTCGCCGGGCCGGGTCATCTCTCTCATCCGAGCCTCTCTATAGTTCTGTGATGCCCTATCCTCTGCTCATCCGAGCTTTGATGTGATGCCCTATCCCTATATATCCGATAGTTCCTATTCCAGTTGGCACCCCCCCCCTATATGGATTATCCATATGGCGAGGTCATCAATGCCCCTCGGGGACTCGGGTCATTCAGATGAAAGGTCTCCCCATCTATCTATATAGAACAGAACTAGCCGCTGATCCGCTTCTATCTCTATATAGAACCTCTACTCTCTATATGGGTGGGGTGGGGTGGGGGTGCCGAGGGCCATCTATAGCCGGGGGCCGAGGGCGACTATGCTATATAGAGTTTAGTTACAGTCGGCACTCGACCGACTGACGAGAGATATTAGATATTGCTGCGAGTGCGGCCCCCCGTGGCACTCTCACGGGCACCCCATCTAGATATGACACATGATATATGGCGTGGCGACACACGATTATGACATATTAAACCCATATTAACAGGTACAAACTATTAGACTTTAGGAAAGCAAAATTTCTTTTTGTGCAGAATGGAGACATTCAAACGACAGAAATTACAATCAATTTATAGTAAATATTCATAATCGTGCCTGATATTGTAGAAACAACAATTCTTGATCCTCCTAATCCTGCAATCTATCCTTACGAAAGTCAGAAAATAGAAGCAACAGCATTTAGGAATAAATGGAAGAGTTGGCATTTAGGGAAACACAACAGATATCATTAATTCGGATGACTCAACAGGAAGATATCACAGTTTTTATTTTAAGCAGTAGGTCATGATTCCTCTTCAACCAGATGTCAAAGATGATGTTGGGTCCAGTCTCCACCCCAACAGCAATGTCAGTTTTAATGACTTCCTCGCAGAGATTAGGTCTCCTTACACCAATGATATTCCTGCCAGCAACGAACATACTTCCTTACCAGTGGAAATCTTTATTCCCCTGACAGATGTATCCAATTCCTGGCATTGATTTTAAACCCTTCTTTGTTCTGTTTTTAATTATTGTGAAATCTTCCTGAGAATTAAAGTATTCACAAACCTGTTCTCTTACCAATTGCTGAAAGGTTTTCCTCCCAACAGACAAGAGTCTAACTTCCACCATCTGATGCCATATTGTATAACTTTGTAGAACAAATAATTTTTTTGTTTTATTTATAATTATACTGAACCCTGGTATCGAAAGAACAAGTGCATCTGCACTATATTAAATGCTTTGTAGAGTAACTTCTTTAAAAATCTGACTTTGGCCAAATCTTCTAATTATAATGATTTATTTATAATCATGATTATCAGTTATTTCTACAATACGCATAAAAATTTATGACGGTTATATCATTTAATAAAAGCAAAAGGTCAATCAGATCAAAGAATTATCTTGAAGAAACTTAAGAATTGGCCCCTGCAAATTGTAAAACCTCAACAGGCAATGTAGAAATAAACAGTCAAAAGTAGGATATAAAATGGACTGCTGTAAAGGTACCGGCATCCTCAACATAGAACAATGCGTAATGAGTCGACTCTATAATGAAATTTGAAGCATATCACGGGTTCAATTTCACGGGTAAATCACAAACGCATGCAATCGTGTACATAGGATGTCATCTTCTACAAAGAAATATAGAGAGAAGCACTCACATCTATTCGAGCACTGACAGTTCTTCCACCCAGCTGCAGTTTCTTCTTTGTTTCCTCTGTTTGTTTTCCTGGTACTAAACAATGAACAGGAAATTAAAGAAAGAATAAAGAAACAGATTCAGGGAAAGGAATTTGGGTTGCAAGTGCAACTAAGAAGAACAGTTTTGTGAGAAATGCAAAATTCTGAAGGGGAAACACTACAAACACAATAACCATTATAGAGTGTCCAAACTCAACTTTTCATAATCAGACGATAAAAAGATATTTTACAACCATAGAAGTATCTATCCATATGAAAGATATAACTCGAACATGATACAGAACCATTACCACTAACAGGACTGACATTTAAGGATTGCATCTTCCTCCATGGCTTGCCCACATGCATAAGATAAGGATCGATATCCACAAGTTTCCTTTGCTTATAACATTTAGTGATCCAGTCCTACAGTAAGAATTAAAATCAGAGCCATTTTGATGTTTTGTTTCGGCCAATGAAGTAGCTCACTTTAATCATTTAGAAGCACATTCCACGTCTAATCCATAACGTCTTTAATTTAGAATATAAACAAGCATAATGCTATTTATCTATTACAGAATAACATATGCCTTTATGCGCAGCCAACTACAACCTAAAAACAGAGATAAACCAATCACCAACAAGCTAAAGGACTAAAAGCAGAAGCTGGTTTCAATCAACTAAAACTTGAACAAAGGAAATCTTTTAAGTTTGTACAAATATGGTAACAAGGAAAGCATAACGCCAATAGTACACAGGAATTAGGTAAAGAGATCCCAGAATTAATAGAATAGGCAAGAATTTGTTGGAAGATTAACAAGATAACCATGTAGAATGAAAAGAACAAAATATAGAAAGGTCTATACGAAACATTCAAAGCAATAGTAAATGATTTGATATGTAACAGTAACATGACAGCCAAACTGGCATTTGTAAATGAAACACTGAAAATATGCCCAAAACACCTGTCTGCCAAAATCCACTCTTGCAAATCATTGATGGAACAGACATACAATTCTAAAAGAAAGATTAAGAAAAGTTTCCCACATGTCTGGCTGTTACAAGATAAAGTCGTGCACTCTGTAATGTGCTCTTGTAATGCAAAAGTATGCTCAAACAAAAACAGTACCGCCTCATTTTCATCGAAACTCTAAGTTGCAAGGAAATGGAAACAAATCTGAAATGTGGAAATGCCACCAATTTTCCACAAAACCTTGAAAACAAAATGGCACAGAAATGTCCATACAATAAATTATAAAAAATATAAATATGTATAAAAATGTACAATACTCATTTTTGGTCCATAAGAGATAAAGCGATTGAAAAATATATATAGGTATTCATGAAAGTTCAAAACATTCAACATGCTTTTGTTTTGCATTTGACTAGGTTTTTATTTTATGTTTGTAGGTAGGTATTTTTTATTTTTTAAAATCAAAATGCTGCTGAAACCGTGTCAGAAATGACGGTGCCATTTTCAGCACTTATTTGGACTGTAGCAGCATTTCCAGCACGTACCTGGACTGTATCTGTGTTTCCAGGGCATTTATGTGGCATTTCAGATTGGCATTTCTCTTCTGAAATCCCCACTTCAGCTGTTTTCTGCATCTTAGTTGAAACTAAGGGTGATCCATTGACCCCTGTAGAAGATGCTTGGAAGAGCATCACTTTTGAGATTAAATATTGCCAAAAAAGGAAAGTAAAACTTATTGGAGTCAAGCAACCAGTAATATCACTTCATAGAATTCAAGTCCTTGATGATCACAGTAAGTTTTGTGGTTGGAATAGACTATCATTTTTATAGAGAACATTAATACAATGGTCAGAGTATGAGATATAGCCCTCTTTGAGAAAACTGTAAGCATAAGGAAACAGCCTCTTAAAATGAATCATTCGAGGGGACATTGGAAAACCGATCCCTTAATTTTGCCAGTTAGTGTTACATATGCCTTGTATGTCATCAAATTTGTGCTTTGTGTAAATCTTATGAATTTAATCAAGAGAGTTTGGAAATAGTTTAAAAGAAGCAATTGAAAATGGCATTAATTGGTACCAAGGTTACACCAATTCCTTTGGAGTAGGGGATGAGAAACTGGGGGCATGTTTTGGAGATGGCAATGGAGCGAAATGCCTATCCAAAATCACAAAAATAAATTCATATGACAAATATCATCTAACGAGTTCCAACAATATCGAAATACCAAATACAAATTGGACATAATAATAATCATAAGTTTAAAATAAATGGATCAAGGCATGTTAGATATGGTTTCCACCTAAGCAAGGATGATTGCAAGCATTTAGAAGAGGCAAATATTGAGTCCTACATGGTAATTTACCACAGTAAAATGATTCTTCCCACTCACAAGAAGTTTTTAATGTGGGAGAATCTGAGTCCACAAGCAATCTTGCATCAACCAAAAAAATATACTAGTGTGTTCATGTGGAATCGAGACCGATATTTAGTGTAAAGATGACCTGCAAACATCTTTGGAGGTCCATATCACTTTTGCAGGCTTTGGGGCTTGAGAAAGGACAATTTCAGTCGTTGAGACATAGTGTTCTCTATCTCATGACAAAATCATCAGTTTAGCCTGCAACAGTTGCACAAGCCTAGTAACAACTCAAAATCATTTGATTGCTCAATTTGAGTGTTTTCCAAGATCAAAGGGGATTCAATAGTCACTTCACACACAATAGGGGTGGGTGAAGGTTTCAGAGAAGGCAGGCTGGAGTAAGAGGAGACTTGCTAGGAGAGTGTGGGTGCTTGTGCAAGGACTCTTGATAATATGTTAAGGAAAAGAGTGTGCGGGGGATGTGACATGTTGAATAAAATTTAAGAGATGTTTTCTGTTCCAGAAACTAGTATGATGCAGAAAGGAGAGGCCTTTGATCTCTGTCTCAAGACAAAATCTATATCTCTCCGGTTGAGATCGTGTGGGAGATGCTATAGGAAGCTTTGATGCTTTCCTGTGGGCAGTGAACTTGAAGAATTTTGTTCGTGGGATTCTGGAAGAGTACGAAGTGAAGCATGAGTGATAGAAGCTCTCTATCAGCATGCTGTGAGATATTTGATAGTCTACAAGGCTAGATTCTCTGTCTTCCTGATCATAGCTAGATTTGGTTAGCAGTTCATGCTCCGGCGCAGAATGAAGAAGAGGCTGTTCAATAAAGGAGTATGATTGTTAGCGGATAGTGATTGAAGTGCATTCTTAATGTGGTGATCTTTCATAATTATTGGGGGCCCGATTTGATAGCTCATCAGTCGGTGGCTGAAATTGTCTCTCTCATGTTTTGCAGGTCTAGGCTCCCTAAATCTAGGTATCTTTAGCAGCAGCTTGCCATCAAAATTCGCGTCAAGAAGCATTGCCTATTTATCTACCAGTCTCAGAATTAGAGTATACTATGGTAGCTTATTTTGAATGCAATCATGCCAAAATCTTAGTTCAAAAAGCTACTGTAAGTTTGCAACCTCAAAAGGCATATGGATAGTCAATGATGACTTTGTGGCTTTTAATGTTATGGGCAAATAACAAATTCCAAAACAAAAACTTTTGTCCCATTGAAAGGCGAGTACGATCATCAAAAATATATCAAGAAGTTATGGAGCAAAGAAAAACAACCTTGAAAACAATAGTACCACCATCCCCCTTCACTTGCCTATACTTGGGAGTATTTGGGAAGGCACAAACAAGAATACTGCAATGAGGATTCCAATCAGGTTGATATTCTGCACCCATCTCAATGCCTTGTGACCGTAAATTCCCTCGTTCGGATTCACCAAACCAGATATGGCAAAGACCACTCCATCCTGCCATTATTACTTTCATTGTAATCATCAGCCGAACTACTCAAGAATTAAAAATAAAAAAATCCATATAATGTGCACAAGTGAGCTAATTACATGAATATGACTGAAGTAGTACAGCCATCTATGATCGGACTAGGACAGTCGGGAAGCAATGCATAATTATAAAATACTGGCCACTAAAAAATGACAAACATTTTCAGTGTTACCTTACCAAAAGTGTTGCAAAGGACCCGAGATCTGGTTTACTCTGAGTTTGATCTGTTTCTTTTCCTTTTGCACTAGAACCAGACAAAATGGGCTTATGACTAGGACTGGCCACAAAAACATTATTTGTGGTGTCTTTCTCATTACTTGACCTTTTTGCTTTTTCTCTTCCACAGTTGTCTTCGAAGAGCTCAATGAATTTATTTTTTCTCGTCTCTCAATGGAATATCATCTTTAGATTCAATATGTGTGCCCTTTCCAGTATGGTCATTTCTAGCATATTTTCCAGTGCCTTCTGAACTTTCTGATATTTGTTTATCCTTCCTCTCTTCACTGGAACAAGCATTGCTCACAGTTTTCCTTGAGAATCTTCTGTAGAGTTCTCCGTGGCGAAATTACAAACTGAGAGCTTCTGCTTTTTATCATCCCCTCTATCATCCTTTCCATCCACTAATCTTTTATTAGTACTGCAAGTAACTGAGGGATCACTGCCATGGACTCCAGATAGCTTATCAGCAGAGCACACTTTCCTTACCTCTGAACCACTGTCCTCAGTGTTGCAAGAGATTACATCAATTCTTGACAACCCAATGCAGGCCCTGTGTTCTGAGGTACCAAGCGGCTGGTGACATGCAATACGTAACTGTTTCCACCTGATCATCACAAATTAACTTCCACTCTTTAGAAGATAGCTTATTGGTGCTTAAGAGAAATACCTTTGATTTTAACAGACGACCTTTGACTGTTCTGGATTCAGAAAGATTCCAAAACCAATAAAGCTTCCAAAGAAATTTATAAAACAGTATGAATTGACTCACTATGAAACTGCATAATGGAACTTCTTTAACAATAACAATTGCACGCAAATGGTGCAATGGAGATGCCGAAGGGGATGCATTGATGAAGTTATACTGAGGGAGGGACACATTGCAGGAAGGAAGAGGAGAGATGATGAAGGGGTTTAAGGAAGGAGAAGTGCAAGGGTGGGGAAAATGTTGGGTGGAACTAATGTCAAACTCTTCTTTGTTATGACAAAGCATATATGAACCACGTGACAATTCTGTCAAGCGTTTGAAGGAGGAAGGGGTTTTGGTGCAGAGGTCATTGAGGCAACGTACTTTGGACACGTCTCAGATTAAAGCAAGGTGTGATCGATCAATATTGCTAATGTTAATAGTTTTTACTTTTTGTAATGCCAGTCCTTGTGATTTGTGTGTAGTTAAAACCACGGGGGCTTCACATTCTAAAAAATGATCCTATCATGTTTGTTCATAAAGGGGATTTATTAATTGCAATTTTTTTAGCCAATATAATGGCATGTAATAAGGGGTGAAGGGGATTTAATATAGTGTTTTTGAGAAAAATAAAGGGGGTAGGGTACATGGGTTGGGGAGAGGGGAGGAGTGAATAGGTGAAGTGGAGGCAACCTTTGATATAACATTAATAATCCCTGCATGTGTTTTGCTTGACCTTGACTTTTCTCCTTGAAATTTTCACCTCTCTCAATCTCTGCCACATGGCCTCTGTTGGCTTACTCATTCACCGCATAGTTTAAAAACTTTGACTTAAGTGTTGTACTCTTGGGCCACCGATCAATGACATTTGTCAATGATCGGGAACTCGTGCATTACTGCAAACCTTCCAAACTTTGGTTTTTGTATCTTCTTTCAATCGATCTACAACACATGGAGAGAATTAGTGTAGGCGCTTGTAATGTCCCCTTTCTAGATTAAAATAATTAATAATATTATTTAAGTTGGGCACTGGTCATTTCTAATCTTTGGGCATCTTAATAATATTATTATTATTAAAATGAAAAGTATTTTTAAATACTTAAAGTAAAATTAATGATTTAACTAACTTTGCCAAATATAACTTTCTAGGCGCTGGAAATGCACGATACACGTACCTAGTATGGGTACGGTCTAGGTATGTTGCATGTACATACCTGCATGCCCTAGGTACGTATTGGAGTACGAAATCCGTGCACAGGATGTACCCGAGGCCTATAGGTATGTGCACCGTAGTGTACCCACTCCAAAGTTCCGCCATTTTCAACTTAAAATCATTAAAAACCCTAACTTTAAAAGAACATAACCTAACCCTAATTTCACCCTAAAAGACACCCCCAAAACCTATTTATACACCCAACCCCTCTTGTTAATTCACACACTCATATTTTGGCATTTTGCTAATTCTGAGCTTGAAGGAGAGAAAAGAGAGCTTGAAGAGAGAGAGAGAGAGAGGAGAAGGATCAACTACAAGCCAACAAACAACGAGGATCGTTTCAGGTATTTTTCATGCATCCATTGTTCTTTTTTTAATTTTTTATCAATTTTTAATGTAATAATCAAACTAGTATGTGATCAATGATCAATGATCAAAAAAATAAATATTTAGAAAACGTAAAATATCATGATCTATTTAATTTTTATTTATTTTACGTTTTTTTAAATATTAATTAATTTTTAAATTTAATTTCGTATTTAAAGTTTAGTATTTAAGTTTTATTTTGTTAAACGTCTACCCTTTGTGTATGCTCTCACCTCGCACCATTTATGGCAAACTTGGTGATCAGAATCAAAGATTGACGTGTAGGGTTTAACTGTTTAATTTTTTTAATTAGTTATGTGTTCATTTTTTTATTTTAAAGTTTTAAATTGAATTCATTAAAAACTTAAACATCTACCCTCTATGTATGCTCTCACCTCGCACCATTTATGGTGAACTTGGTGATCAGAATCAAAGAATGATGTGTAGGGGTTAACAAATTAATTGTATAATTTGTATTTGTTGTTTTTAATTGTTTATTAAATTATTTTGCAATGTTTAAAAAATATCTCTCATTGTAGGTTAAAACAAATTAAACAGTTGTAGTCATGGCATCCAGTTCAACTTCGGGGGCATGGGGAAGCAAGCAATGAGGGAGGAACACAAGGAAGTGTTCCTAGGTGGCTTGATAGTGAAAATAGATCCTCATTCTCCTTTATGGAGGCATGTGGAAGTGCTTAGAGCTCATTGTCGGTGGTGGTGTTCGTGTTTGGACGTGCCCCATTGTGGCACCACATTTAAGTCCTCGTATACCCATTTGAAAGCTCATTTAACTGCATGTAACGGGGACGGGCATTAGACCATGTAAGAAGGTGGAGAAGAATAAAATAGCTATGTACTTAAGAGAGCAAGAGGAGGCTAACTTTGAAATTGCAAGAGCTCGCTCTAAAACCATTTCTTTGCAGCAGAGGGCTATGGGAAAACCACCAACACCACCATCATTCCATCATTTCATTGATAGTCATACTAAAATTGTTCCAGTTGAAACTCCTTTGGATGAAGAGACCACATCGAAAAGAGAACAAAAGGGCCTCTAGAAAAAGCATTCAACATGGAGAAGAGAGAAATTGCAAATGAATTGGTGGCTCGGTGTGTTTATGCATGTGGGCTACCATTCAATGTGTTGAGGTCACCATATTGGGTGACGGTGAGAGCCATTAATAATGCACCACAGGGGTATCTGAGCCACCCGACTATAATAAGGTTCGCACATCTCTTTTGGCAAAAGAAGTGGAACACATACAGACATCTTTACAGCTGATTAGAGATTCCTGGAAGGATTCAAGAGTGTCTATTATATCAAATGGATGGAAAGACTCCCGAAACAGACCTCTTATCAACATTATTGCAGTAAGCCCTAAAGGGGCAATGTTTGAAGGTTGTTGATTGTGAGGGGGAAATAAAAGATGCCCAATTCATTGCAAACATTCTAATTGAGGCTATTGAGTCAGTGGGCCCTCAAAACGTTGTCCAAGTCATCACGGACAATGCAAAAAATTGCAAGGCAACAAGGATTGATAGTAGAGGTATGAGCACATATTTTGGACACCATGTGCAATACACTCCCTGAATTTGATGTTGCAGAAGATTGGGAAAATCACATGGATTGAGAAAATCTACATGGAGGCAAACGAGATTCAAATGTTTGTCACCAACCATCACATGTCTCAGGCCATTTTCAAAAGATTCTCGAAGTTGGAGCTGTTAAAGGTAAGGGAACAACTCATAAGTTTTAAGTTTTTAAGTTTTTCATTTTAATATTTAATTTTAAATCAATTTGTATTGTTATTGAATTCTTTCCATTCCTTTTTAATAGGTTGTTGAGACTAGGTTTGTCTCTCACACACTCGTCTTGAGACAACTTGTGAAGGTGAAACATGCTTTGAGTAGCATGGTGATTGACAATGTTTGGACTGTCTGGAGGCAAGCAAATACAGAGAGAGCCCAAAAGATAAAGGCATTGATCCTTGATGATGATTGGTGGGCAAAAGTTGAGTATTTGTTGAGTTTCACGGAGCCTGTTCTTTGTATGATTAGATTTGTAGACAAAGATAGTGCTTGCATTGGAGAAATTTATGATGGCATTGACTCCATGCTTGAGAAAATAAAAGAAATCATACAAGCCAAAGAGCAGGACCCTGAGGAAAAGTTCTATAATGAAGTTAAAAGCGTGGTCATGAAAAGGTGGAACAAAATGACCACCCCATTGCATCTCCTTGCCTATGCCTTAAATCCCAAATATTACAACAATGAAATAGTTGGGTTACCTAGTAGGCAGCCACCATATGATGACCAAGAGGTTGCAAATGGGATGAGGGCAGCATTCAAAAGGTTGTTTCCTAATCCATCTATATCTAGTGCAGTCCACAATGAGATGGGGATGTTTGTATCTGGAGAAGGTAGCATGGGAGAGGTAGAGGCTCTTTGTGACAAGTCCACCATGACTCAATCAAGTGGTGGATTGTACATGGCCATGATGCCAAGTACCTATGACCTATTGCGATTAAATTGCTCTCACAGGTATGAAGTTTGTTATTTGATATTTTAATTACCAATTAAGAATTAAAATTTAAGATGATAGCACTCATTTTACGCAAAGCAAAATTGAAGTACTTATGGCTTCATCCACTCAGCCAAATGCACCATGTTGGCATCCAAGAAGGTTGAGGATCTAGTATATGTACATTCCAACTTGCGCCTCTTAACGCATAAGACGGAAGAGTATACTAGAGGTCCTAACAAGCTTTGGGACATTCAACCTGAAACCACGGACTTTGAAACTTTTTGTTGCTTGTTTGTCTAATGTTTCACTACTTAGCATTGATGATGAATTTCAAGGAGCCCTTCACAAGGGTTCGACAGTGGAGCTAGTGGGAGTGGAGCTGCAAGTGTCATCCATGAAGATGATTTTGAGGATCATCTAGATGATATGTTCTAGGCTTTTAGCCCTAGGAAACTAAAAGTGAAGCAAGTTGAGAACTTGAATGTATTAAGTTATTAACTATTATGTTTTGAACTTTATGAATCAATACAAACTCAAGTCTCAATTCTCAAAGTATTTGAAATTTGTTTTCATGTTCCATGAATGATTGTATGAGTATTAAATTTCAATAAGTATGCAAATGTTTCTTTAAATTTATATACATATTTATATATATTTATATATATAAATGTACCCACAATGCATCGTACCCAAGGTTTTAAAAATTTGCCATTTTAGCATATCGTACTTATACCCGTATCCGTACTATAACCGCATCAAAGCTTGATCTTGGTAACTTTATGTTATATTATAAGGCAACTTATGTTTTAATATTGAAAATAAAAGTAACTTTTATTTAAATAAAGTCGGCCACGAGTTGAAGGAAGAGAAGTTATAAAAGGAGGATGACGAGGTTCATTTGGGGCATATATCATCTATCATCTTGATTTTAGAAATTCGGGCACTTGTGCTTCTTCTTTCAGCCATTGAGGATGGATACCCTCCTTGGTATCCTATTAAGGATGAAAACTCTCAATAGATTACAGCAATTGACGACAAAAACCCTCAATTTGTGCATTGGTGGCTTTATCCAGAGGTCACAATTGGGCTTCACTTGTATTTCACTGATTGCATTTAGAATTTTTAGTGCTAGGGCATCATTTCAGCGAGGGCTTCAAGAAGAGATCCGATTTGAAGAGTTTTGAGTGTGGAACAGCAACACATTTCAATATTTGTGTTTTGCAAGGGTTTGTTGATCAGTGTTTGCACAATTTCAGACCTTTTCCTCGGATAGTGAATTGCATAGTGGATGAGTTTGATGGTATCTAGTGCACGACACTTCATTTCTTGTTGATATTTGGATTGCTCATAATTTCTAAGGTTGGTTGCATTTGTCGGATTGAATTTTGGGCCTTGGAATCTCAACTTCCGGCCATTTTTGTAAGTGGATCCATTGTTGTTGCAAATTTAATTAAATATACTCCAACTAAGGGTTTTAAAGCTCATTTCTTAGCTTGTACTTGTTCTAAATTATTTATAAAATTTCCTACATGCTTTGGATGTTGTAAAAGTGGTTTTGGTGGTGAAATATTGCAATTTTCCTTTGTTGTCATAAGATTTCAGAGACGGTTGTACCTTGTCCAAAAATTCAATTGACTGTTATAAATTTCAGTTTGCTTTGAGTTGGGTTTGTGCCATTTCCCTTCTTTTTCAGTTTCAGCCTAGAAAGGGGCATTACAATGGTATCAGAGCAAAGATCTTCCTGCCTAAAGGGTATTCATGCAAGTAGGTAACAAAGAATACATTTGCTATCAAAGGAAAGTAAAGAAGAATTCAGATCAGCCACTTGAAGGGCCTAACATGGCCAACAAAGGTTTTGAAGAGGCCAAGTTTGATAGACTTATCGAAGGGCAAGAGAGGTTGGCGGATACTATGGATTTGCTAGCCCTAACCTTGCAAAATCTTCATGGGCCAAGACATCACAATGGTGAGGGCAGTTCATCAAGGGTTCACAATATAAGGCAACCCCAAGGGTCAAATTTTGGATTTGCTACTAGGCATTTCCAGCCTACCTTCCTCCCAAGAGAAGTCATCATTTCGGAGGTTGAAACACAACATTCAATGGGTCACAACATTGTAGTCAGCTATGAGGAGTATAGGACTCAACCGAATGAGATTCATCGTGCCATTTCACTTGTGGAGTTCATAGGGGTGAGCAAGGGTAGATCAAGGCCCGAGGCTAGATCTCAAGCACCACCAAAGGATCTTCAACATGCCTTGGGGAAAGTGACACTCTCCACATTTGATGGTTCCAACAAAGAACCCATAGAGGAATCCACCATGCAAGTTGAAGAGGAAGAGGCCTCCAAAGAAAAAGGTATGGATTCGAATGAACAAAATGTTGGGATTAAAGAGAAAAAGGAATTCAGATTTTCAAGTGCAGAGGATGTAATGAAGACCCAACAAAGGTGTGATGAATGGCTAAGAAGAGCTAGGAAGCTAAGTTGATAGCCGCTCAAGCAAAACAACACCTACGGGAAATTAGGGCAAAGAATTCTCCCTTGACAATGAGGGAAGAGGGAGAAATCATGGAGCATGAGCCAAAGAAAGAAGGAAAGTCAGATTTGCAAGATTGTGGAGAGAATTTTGTGGTTAAAGCCCAATGGCTGGATGATAATGTTGATGTTCAACTTGCTGGGATTTTCAGAACAGCAATCAATAAGAAGCAAGTTGATGGTGTTCATGACTCTGGCAAGAACTATGAAGATGCTCCATGCATGTGTCAACAAAATATGGATGAAGTCAGCTTCACTTGTTGAATGTGAAGAGTCTAAGAGGAAGGAGAATGCTGATCCTAACTCAGAAATTCTGAGTCACAAGGATGGAGGTGTTGAAGATATCTCAATCATTCTTCATCCGGAAAAGGAAGGTGAGCAAGTTGTGGACAGCCAAAGGTATGAAAGTGTTGTGGATTTGTTGCTTCCTACTATGTCATTTCAGATGTGTTGTCATCATGGGCAACATGTTGAAAAGAATGATCTTATGTCAAGTTTGATGCTTCATGGTACATCACAACAAATTTGTGGTCATCATGGACAACATAGTGAAAATGGTGATAGAGTGAAGAACCCTTTGAAGGGCAAAGGGCACGTAGATACTTTCATACAAGTTCCAAATTGCTTGTACATGAAAGTTTGGAATCAGGTGATCCTTGGAGATTCAAGAAGGGTGAGACTTGGGTAAAATGGGATCTTTTGGTTATGTGTTATCAACTTAACATAGTGGGTATGGATATGGGAGTTGTCTCAAATTTTTGGATTGTTGTCCACCACATTTCCAGTTTCTCCCATATACATTTTGTTGAGATAGAAGAAGATTTTGTCACAAGAAAGATGCATATTCCACCTACAATCATTGATGAGTTTTTGCAGTTGTTACAAGATGGTTTCCAACCACCATAAGCCCAAGGTTGAGTAAGAAAGTACAATGCTACAGCCAAGGTATGATACTCTTTCTAATTTCATGTGTTGGAATGATAGTACTTTCCTTGGATAGAGGTATATTGGCAAGTTTGATGAAGTTCTCTTGGTCTAACATGATGTATGAAAGGGGTCACTTGATGAGATCAATGAGTGCAAATATTCCAACACCCTTATGGTTGTCTGGGAGGGAATTAAGAGCAAGGGTGGATGATCTACTACCTCCCAAGGAAAAGGAGAACATAATGGGGACAGCCATGCCCCAAACTTTCAACTTGAAGGCTAAAATCATCACTACTTCTAGCTGCTACATTACATTGTTTGCAACCATACAAGTGGGTTTACAGTGCCTTCAGTCAAGGGAAGGAGTTCTTTTCAGTTTGTGACTGCTAATATGATATTTTCAGTCCTCACATGGCTGTTCTCAGCCACTACATTGCCCACATTGTTGATTTTTGCAAAAAGGTTTCAATTTAGTGTCTGTTGTACCTTTTTCATGTTACTGGTCATAAAAATAATAGGTGTATGATATTTTCATTTGTGACTACTAATATGATATTTTCAGTCCTCACATGGCTGTTCTCAGCCATTACATTGCCCACATTGTTGATTTTTGCAAAAAGGTTTCAATTTGGTACCTGTTGTACCTTTTTCATGTTGCTGGTCATAAAAATAATAGGTATAGGACTGTTATCAGCTAAGGACAGCTGCGAGCTTGCACAAAATAAGGGAAAGTCTTTGATGGAAGAAGTTGGAGAAAGGGTTCAACTGAAGAAGATCTTCATGGCAGCCACCAAGGTACCTAGTTGGATGAAAATCCAAGTGATTTGTGGCCGTTATAATTCATCTCCAGCCTATCCACCATCTGATTTTTATGAGATATGGGGAGAAACAACTTGCCAAATCATGGGAGGAGCCATTGGGACCCAAGGATCTGGTATCCCAAAACCTTCTTTGCATAGGAGGAGCCAAGTAGGACAGCAGCAACACAATGACATGGGCATATGGCAATCTTCAGTCTTGCGGGAGTATGCGGATGTTTCCAGATATCTACAATTTTTTGAAGATCAACATGAGGTAGAATGGCATTCATTATCCATCTGGGATATATCATATTATGTTCTTTGGCAGAAGCTATCCCATTTAACAAGTACAGGGTCCAGGCTCTATGAGCACTACAACATGACTCATCACTTTGGCATAGTGATACTTGCGCATATGAGTTGGGCACAATAGTTCTTTTCATTTGTGACTACTAATATGATATTTTCAGTCCTCACATGGCTGTTCTCAGCCATTACATTGCCCGCATTGTTGATTTTTGCAAAAAGGTTTCAATTTGGTACCTGTTATACCTTTTTCATGTTGTTGGTCATAAAAATAATAGGTATAGGACTGTTATCAGCTAAGGACAGCTGCGAGCTTGCACAAAATAAGGGAAAGTCTTTGATAGTTGAAGAAGATCTTCATGGCAGCCACCAGGGTACCTAGTTGGATGAAAATCCAAGTGATTTGTGGCCGTTATAATTCATCTCCAGCCTATCCACCATCTGATTTTTTGAGATATGGGGAGGAACAACTCGCCAAATCATGGGAGGAGCCATTGGGACCCAAGGATCTGGTATCCCAAAACCTTCTTTGCATAGGAGGAGCCAAGTAGGACAGCAGCAACACAATGACATGGGCATATGGCAGCCTTCAGTCTTGCGGGAGTATGCGGATGTTTCCAGATATCTACAATTTTTGAGGATCAACTTGAGGTAGAATGGCATTCATTATCCATTTGGGATATATCATACTATGTTCTTTGGTAGGAGCTATCCCATTTGACAAGTACAGGTCCAAGCTCTATGAGCACTACAACATGACTCATCACTTTGGCATAGTGATACTTGCGCATATGAGTTGGCGTTTGCTTGAGGGCAAGCAAATTTGGAAGAAGCGACCTGTAATGTCCCCTTTTCTAGATTAAAATAATTAATAATATTATTTAAGTTGGGTCTTTTTATTTGTAATCTTTGGGCAACCTAATAACATTATTATTAATAATAAAAAGTATTTTTAAATACTTAAAGTAAAATTAATGATTTAACTAAGTCAGCCAAATGTAACTTTATGTTATATTATAAGGCAACTTATGTTTTATTATTAAAAATAAAAGTGACTTTTAAATAAAGTAAGTCAGCCACAAGATTGAAGGAAAGAAGAAAGAGAAGTTATAAAAGGAGGATGAAGGGGTTCATTTGGGGCATCTATCATCTTGATTTTAGGAAGTCGAGCACTTGTGCTTCTACTTTCAGCCATTGAGGACGGAAACCCTCCTTGGTATCCTATTGGGGACGAAAACCCTCAATAGATTACAGCAATTGAGGATGAAAACCCTCAATTTGTGCATTGGTGGCTGTTAGGAATAATTGATATTTTCCTACAGCACGTGATGCCCATGTTGTTCAAAGCTTGCCATGAGTCATGAATCGTGACTTCTTCTACCAGTTTTTTTAGATCGTTTGGTGTTATTTCAATTCTGCGCCCACTATCTACATATCTGCATTTAGTAGTTGATCGCTTTATTTAGTTTCTCAAAATTGTGTGGAATTTGATCTTGTATCAAGAAGCTTCCTAACGCCTTTGTGTGGGCTCTCACCTCCCTGCCACGAATCTTGAGCACATATTATCTGCATCAGTGATTTTAAATACCAAATGTCTGAGATCTGAGCGGAAATTCGTGATGGCATTGTATTATGATCCGTAACTGAGTGCACAGACCTGCATTAGTCATTGCACTGTTCTCATACGCCATCAACGTACCGATTTAATTCAGCTCTGGGTCATTGTGTTGTGCATTCCCCTGAGAAAGCTCACTATCCATTGTGAATTCGACACAATTAGTGGTGGTCTATCAAACATCAACAAATCTATGTAGCGTGTGAAGATCTGTCCCTTTCCATAGCATGCAAGATTGATCCATCTACCGAACTCTTACTCCACCACAGCTTCACTTTCAACGTGATAAGATGCTCTCACGGCCGGCGTCAGAATTGAAGTATGTCGTTACATGTTATTAAAATATCATTTCATTAGGTTAATAAGGTAATTTTGTTTTAGTCTTTGTGTAGCTCAAAAAGTAATATTTTACTTACCTTGTCATTAGAATTATATTAAAGTCTTTATTTCCTTTGTGTATAGGAAATTTACGGTTTGATTTTATTTTTGTTTAATAAAGTTTGAGTCTTTGTTGTTAAATGTATTTCCTTGAAGTCAAAGTCTCATAATAAATGTCATTTAAAATCAAGAGTTATTAGAATATTTTTATGTCTAGTTAAATTCATTGTAATGATTATCGATAGAGTCAAACAAAAGTCATTTGTTTGTGTCGTGTCTATTTTATAAAGAGTTGTCAAAATTGAGTCGAAAAGTTGTTACTAAATTTTTTTTTTTTTTTTAAAAAGGACAAATGAGTGCATTTTCGGTGTAATCTGACACTCAATTTTTAAGGGAAAATGAAAATAAAAACTGTTCGGCCGAGGGCTCTGTCCCTCGACCCCCCTATATCGCAACAGAAACGCATATCGTCCTCGACTATACTTTCTGTTGAGTTAGCAGCTTGCAGTGATGGAGGTGGAGGCAAAGGAGGAGGAGGCTAATCAGCATCTCTTGTTAGTCACCAACAAAGAGATTGCTCAGCATATTGGTGACCTTCTTTCAGTTGTGTTGTGTGTTTATTTTCTATTGTAATAATGAACAGAAGTCCCATTCCTGTTCAAAACATGTTTCTTTCCTTCTACAATCTCCTCTTCTGTATTGAAAATGATGAGAGCAAAAATAATGTATTGTGCTATGAAATGGTTGTTGGTTCCATTCTAAAACCTTCTTGAGAGTTTGTGGATCTCTTGAAAAACACATACAGATATGGTTGTTGGTTGTCCTAGAAAACCTTCTTGTGGTTAGTGGTTAACCAATTGTAAAACCATATGTAAAACATGAGCAAGTACAGGAGATAGCTTTCCCCATGTTCACACTAAGGGGGTGAATGTTAGGAATAGTTTAATATTGTGAACATTATTATTGTGCAAATAATGAGTTGGTGACAACTCGTAGAGATCTCTTAGAGAGATTCTAGGTTTGTTGAGTGAGAATAGGGATTAGGAGAGATAAGTGAGAGTTTGTTGAAGATTAGAGTTGACTCCTCTTTCATAGGAGAACTCCACTCTATATATGTAACCTTGTCTTATTGAATAAAATATCCGGAATGAATTAATATGAAGATTATTATTCCGTGAATAATATTGAGTTTTCATGTGTAATACTGATCCAAAATTATTGGTGGCTTCATCCAAAGGTCACGATTGGGCTTCACTTCAGTATT
Organism: Taxus wallichiana var. yunnanensis; assembly: GCA_018340775.1. NCBI lineage: Eukaryota > Viridiplantae > Streptophyta > Pinopsida > Cupressales > Taxaceae > Taxus > Taxus wallichiana. Next base: position 809,038,838 of record CM031240.1, on the reverse strand, counting down.
TCAGGGCTGCATTCAGAATTTTCAGTGCTAGGGCATCATTTCAGCGAGGGCTTCAAGAAGAGATCCAATTTGAAGAGTTTTGAGTGTGGAACAACCACACATTTCAATATTTGTGTTTTGCAAGGGTTTGTTGATCAGTGTTTGGCCAATTTCAGACCCTCTCCTAGGGTAGCGACTTGCATAGTGGATGAGTTTGATGGTATCTAGTGCACGGCACTTCATTTCTTGTTGATATTTGGATTGCTCATAATTTCTAAGGCTAGTTGCATTTGTCGAATTGAATTTTGGGCCTTGGAATCTCAACTTCCGGCCATTTTTGTAAGTGGATCCACTGTTGTTGCAAATTTAATTAAATATACTCCAGCTGAGGGTTTTAAAGCTCATTTCTTAGCTTGTACTTGTTCTAAATTATTTATAAAATTTCCTACATGCTTTGGATGTTGTAAAAGTGGTTTTGGTGGTGAAATATTGCAATTTTCCTTCGTTGTCATAAGATTTCAGACTGTTGTACCTTGTTGTCCAAAAATTCAGTTGACTATTATAAATTTCAGTTTGCTTTGAGTTGGGTTTGTGCCATTTCCCTTTCGGTATCAAGCGGAAAGGGACATTACACCGCTCGTCGTTGAACTTTCCAAGCACCAACTCCTTGGGCCACCGATGTCGAACACATGGAGTGAATTGGTGTTATTGTGCATGGAAAGATTTTAAAACCTTGGGCTCTATAACTCTCTTCTCCATTGATTTTGAACACGTGTCTTGCATCAATGAAACCATTATCTGCATTGTTTTAGATTTTGATTTCCATAACTCTTTGGACCACTTATCATGGACACTTGTCATCCATTAGTGCCATCGCATGCCGCAAACCTTAAGACTTTGGTCTCTGTAACTTTTGCCTTGCCAATCTATGACATGTGGCTAAATCGGTTTACTCACTAACCGTTGGGTTTTAAACTTTGGGTATTGACCTCTCCAAAGAGTACTAATGGAAGACACGTGTCTTCCATCGGTACTTTGGACTCTCTCACGCTTTTGAAACTTTTAACCCTCGCCCAACCCTTTCGTAACACCGATGGTTGACACTTATCTTTAATCGGTGAAACATCATCCGCTGCAAATTTTGATCGCTATGTTAAATTTGACGTCTTTGATTCAAATAAAAAATGATGAGTTGGCCGTCGTCAGTGGGCGTATTAAATGCATTTTCCTCCGAATCCAAAAATATCCGGGTTTTCCTCCTATTTCACCCCCACACATGCTTAACACATTCAACATGAAAGAGATACAAATATATGCAATATTTGGTAATATAAGGGGTATTTTATAATAGGAGTGGTGTATTGGGAGGGGGTATTAATAATAGAATATTGAGAATTAGAACTTGAAATAGGGGTATTATTTATTATCCTACGAACGAACGTGATATGCCACAAGTTTACTTAGTGAATCCTCGTGGTTAGAACACACATCAATTTAAGGGGAAGTCATTTGTGCATGTCCCGCGACACTTTAGAGATAAGGACACATGGAGTCGAGGCACGTACCACCAAGACTCCCATTTGGAAATGCCTATCTCGAATAATTAATGTTCGAGGCATTGGCAAAAGAGAAAAATTAATTTTTATGTGTACTTGTGGGTCCTCCTTCGATGTTCTAGCTCATCCAAATTATAATTTGGTTGATCGGTTTGACGATTATAATTTGTTGATGAGCCACCAAATCTGAATGCATGGACTTTGTTGAATGCAAGGATGTGGGTCAAGGAAAATTGGAAGAGATGTCAACTCGTATGTTGATGCATGGGGACACATGTAACCTACGTGATATAGCCATTTGGAGAGTCGACCAATGTAATGTTTAACCACCACATGCAAAGAGAAAAAGTGGGCAAGTTGAGGGAAGATGCAAAGTCAAGTGATCTCGTCGGTGGTGCGGAGCTACGGATACAAGTAAGTTTGAATCATTACGCTCAATAGGGGATCCATATATGATGCAATATGTTATCAAGCTCGAGAATCCTTAATGCAAAGATTGATGCATGTTGATCCCAAAACCAAGTGCAAATCCAATACTAATCAAACTCGAGGATCAAGTCAAGTTCGATAAAGGTACAATGTTTAATACAAGCACGATGTTAAGCGAAGCATGGGGAGAGATGAGGCATTTCGGTTGATGGGTTTGATTATTATAATTCAGGTTATTTATCATGGTGATTTGTATACGTTTGATATTTATTAGTTTGGTAGTGGTGGTGTGGGTCGTGAATTAGGGAGGTGGAGATGTTATGTCAAGCATGTCTGTCACCAAATTAAAATGAAAATGCAAACACTTTGGAGTGTTCATCTCATGTCTAAGTGGGAGGTATATAAAAATGTGACATTGAGAAGCTCATCATCATCAACAAACTACGTACGATTCCCTACACAAGTTTCCTTTTCAAAATTTGTAGTATGGGAAATCAAGCATGCCAAAACCATACACGTTGATTATCACAAAGAGGAGGGAGCATGTGGTGATGTCGGTGTGCAATGTCGTTGACCCCACGGGTGGGAGATTTGTGTGTGCTGTGACAGAGAGCACAACTACGAGGGCCTTTCCCCTACCTCTCACACCCCCATTTTTGCCATCATTGATCTCATGAAATTAGATGCGATCAAGGTCGATATAAATTCCAAGACATCGTGGGTAGAGTCTAGCACAAGTAAAGGCCATTGCACTTTTGCTATTGCAGACAAGACCGCACGCCTCGATTTCCTGTTGGATTACGCCCGAATACTGGTGTGGGTGACCATTTGAGGGGAGGTGGAGTAGGTTTGCTCTTCGGGAAATATGGCTGTCTGCGAGACAATAAATGGGTGGCAAGAGATAAGGATGCTGAAATGTTGCATTAAGAGGCTCGTCATCATCACCAACAAACTATGATTCCCTACACAAGTTTCCTCTTCAGAATTTGCGGTATGCGAAATCAAGCATGGCCAAACCATGCACTTTGATCAGCTCAAAGAGGAGGCATCATTTAGTGATGTTGGTGGAGTGTTGTAGACAACACGAGTGGGAGATCCATGTGTGCGGCAGAGGGAACAACTGCGAGGGCTTTCCCTGCATCTCACACCCCCATTTTTGCCATCATCAATCTCATGAAATTGGATGCGGTCAGGGTCAATGTAAATTCCAAAACGCCATGGGTAGAGTTCGGCATAACTATGGGTCCACTTTGCACTTTGTCATTGCGAGACAAGTCGCATTCCTCCGTTTCCCTACCGGAGTCTACCCGACTATAGGCATGAGCATCCATTTGAGTGGAGGTGGAGTACGTTTTCTCTTCAAGAGATATGGCATATCTACAAACAACTAATGGGTGGCAAAAATAAGGATGTCGAACTATCGACTCTGCAGTGAGTCATGCGTAGTATCTCCTCCATCTTGACCATCTTTGCAATCCTTTGCCTTGTAAATTTAGAGCGCTCACAAGTCTACATCCCTAGGTTTCCCCGCTAGAGTCTACCCGACTATAGGCATGTGCAGCAATTTGAGTGGAGGTGGAGTAGGTTTGCTCTTCATGAGATATGGCATATCTACGAACAATTAATGGGTGGTAGGGATAAGGATGTCGAATTGTCAACTCTGCCACGAGTCGTGCGTAGCATCTCCTCCAGCTTGACCATCTTTGTGATCCTTTGCCTTGTAAAGTTAGAGCGCTCCAAGTAAATATGTACGATGAAAAGTCTAGGGAAATGAAAGGCAACCCAATTTTGCAAGAAATATAGCAGAAAAGGACACAAGCATAAATGCAATCGGCACAGTATAACAAGTATGATGTAGGGCCACAACATACCATTCCCATCCCCCTCTTCAATTTTGTTGTCTGGAACACCAATGCTTTGTATATTTTTTTATAACGTCAAGGTTTTTATTGGACAACATCTAATTTGTTAGATAAGATGAAGTCACGAATGGAAAGTTGGAAATAAAAGGTGGGAATTAAACACCTGCATATCCCACACCTATTCCATGGCTCAGATTGTTCTTACCCAAATAATATATTCTATACGTGTTTCACTTTATCGTCTCGACCTCGCTCACATTATTCACATGAGTGCAATTTACACTTAAATGGGCCAAAATAAAAAATGGGAAAATCCAATAGGTTCCAGGTTTGAAACCCAACCACAATGCTTGCTTCTTGTAGCACTTTCTAGCCTCCCTTTTTTTAGTTTTAAGCTCAAGTAATTGCAAGAAAACAGGGGATGTGTGAACAATCATCGATAATTGAGCTCCTCTAGCGGTTGGTCATATCCATGTGGTTCAACATCCATATTTACATCCTTCCCACATAATATTTAAGACAAACCCCATTTTCCTTCACATATACACAAAAGCTCTGTTTTGTGCGAGTTGTATTCTATAATCAGAAACAAAGATTAATCCCCCAGTCAAATTCACATTTCAACCCCTGAGATCTCCAACCATACTGCGTTCAAAATAAAATTCATCATCTGCACTATCACATGTGTGGCTTCATTCTCGTATCCAACGTGTCATATAAGTGATAGGTGGATTTTATGTGCCAATTGAAATCTGTAGACTGAGACTCCATATGATTTCTTACATTGTTGAGTGTAAATTGCTCTCTGATTTACAAGGAGGGATTTTTACTAATAAAACCATCAAAGTGTACCATGTAATGTCCAGGTCTGAAAGAGATTCCTTGTTTTCTTAATTTAAGATCTGATGTACTTACTCTAGGTTGAAGCAACTGATTTCTTGCCAATTCTAGCCATGGAATTCGTGAAGAAAAGAAACTTAGCCATATATAAATCAAAGAGTTTTAGACTTCAAGCATGCTGGATCCATACACAGCCCAGAGAGATAACACTGAAAAAATCAGCAGCCGGAAAAAGACAGCAGTGATGGCAGGAAAAAAGACGGCAGCAATAAATTCTTTCTTTCTGCTTCAAATGCTACTATGTATGTCCTTGGTTCATCTTCATTTTCACTGTGTATTTATAGCAAGGAAAGAGGATGTGTGATGGCCCCTGGACTTACGTTCTTCAAACATGATAGAGGATGTGTGATGGCAACTGGACTTGCGTTCTTCAAACACGATAGAGGATGTGCGATGGCATAATCACATATCGCAGAGATATGTGTTCACTTTGGAACAATTACAATGTGATTACTCATTTACAAAAATTTCAACAGTGGTCTCTATTTCTTGCATACTCTTCTATAACTGTCGAAAATGGCCTTTGAGGATGATTTAAGATAGATTCCTCTCTAATTATATGGTTAGTAAATGAAAGGAAAACCAATTCTGTCAGTTTGAAACCTTCTTGTCCCCCTAATATTGTGGCATTGATGAGGGATCTCAATTCGTACCTTCAGCTACTTCAAGTGTCTAGACTTTTGAGGAATTATTACCTGGCTGAAAACCGAATGATGAACTAGATAGGTTTTTAGACCTTTGGCTCATCTTCACTTTATTTTCCATGAGTAGTGTGCACTCAAAACGGATCCTTTAAGACTATGGAAGCATTGCTCCTGTCCTTTCATCATCAGTTCTGAACAACTTTTCTTGGGAGGAATTTGAACCACCACAAATCATGGCCCATTTCTGTTTACTAAAGTCCCAGTTCTATCCATACAAGTATTGGTTTGTGTGAATGTCCATACAAATTGGTGCGCTCTTGAGAGTAGATTGAGGAGTTGTGACAGAATAGAAAATTAAAGCTTCTATACTGTTATCAGCAGCACAAGTTTCATCATTGTCATATGGATTTATTAATGTATTTGGATCAGTTTGAAAACAATGAACACAGCAATAATATTGTTCTTATTCCACACACTCTATAACTCTTATTACATTCATTAAATGCGATTACACAATTATATAGGAAATGTCTTTCCTATAATCTAGGAGATTCTTCTACAATATATATCTTCCCAATCTCCCTAATAATACTCTCTAACAATATCAATCTATATACTTAACTATTGTTGTTATTCACAACAAGATTACTCATATATAATATATTCTAACTAACCTAAATAACCACTAGTGAATTATTACTCACGTAATTATTCACGTTACAATAATCACCCAAATAACTATGTGAACACTAATTTTCCTAACATTTATAATTTCATATTGACCAATAATGCAGACCTTTTCAAAGCATTCAAAAAAATTAATGCCTTAGTTTAGAAAAGAAGTGTTCTCTAGGTCCTTGAGGGCAATGGTGCTTGCATGGGAGCGAAAGATTTTAGAACCTATGAAATATAAGTAAGAAAAATCAAAATAAAGATTTAAATGGTCATAACTCCCAATCAGAAATCGACATGCCATGGTCATATTTAAACTGCTCTTAGTCTATACGAGTTGTTAAGCACCTTGATGTATACAAAAATTTAATTTGAAGTGAACATTTAATAGGTCTAACAATTCTTGTACAAAACTACTTAAGAGGAGGATTACAGCAACCATGAGGCTAACCTTCTGTGTAAGCTTCTTCATGCTGACCTCACAAAAAAGTGCCATAAAGCACTGATCCTAATAATAAATGGGGATAATAAACTTCCAATGTCTCTAAATAAACAGCAGTATTGACACCAGATTTCATGATAGAGAGTAATAAATGCACTCCTAACACAACTTCAATAGATCAAACACTATAAATGTTTCTCTTTGGAAATTTTGAACACCTCAATTCTAAGCTGGTGTGAGCAAACAGGACACTGCCCAGATGGAAATCACAGCTGACATGAAATGTGAAGGTGTGAACATGGAAACTCGACGATACAAATCAGATTGTTTATCAATTCCTTGTGAGGTAATGTGCACATTAAGAAAGCGTAAAGTTCACATACATCTCTAGTGGCAATATCTATGTCACCCATGGAAAGATTGAGATGAAGTCCAGTAGGGGAAAAATTTGTGGGGGTAAATGATCCAAGGAGATGTGCATTGTTTGCAACAAGGAAGATAACTTTGGATGATAGCTGGTTAAATGTTTCTTCTTAGCATAATCTAGATTCTAGACCAATACTCCTCAAAGAGCATAATGCTATGCACATTCACCTGTCTCACAGAAATGGTATCTAACACACACCTCATGCTGTGAAGAAAAGAGGCAATGTTGAACACAATCTCCAACCATGGGCACATCCTATAAAATAACACACCAGTATACATGTTGAGAGTTTTTTCCTAGAATGATCTAGAGCAATGTTCCTCAAAGAGCCAATCACATATATCTATGCCTCACGGAAAGGGAATCTACGATGCACCCAAGTTTGTGAAGATAAACAAGATGTCCAAGCATAGAAGCTGAGATTCGACCTCTAACTGAAGATCCCCATAGGTACAGTATATAGGAAACCAAACTAGTTCACATGCATAACACCTTGGGATAGAAGAAGAGGGAAGGTATGAGAATTGGCTATATCAAAAAGCACTATCATCCTCTGGGACATAGGAACTAACATACAACCATCAGATCCTCAAGAGGAAAGAAAACAAGTGGCCATAAATCTAGAAAAAACATCTATAATATGACCAAGTGCAATTAAAGTATGCACCCTGTTCTTGAAGAAGAGTAAATTTAAGTAATTATCCTTGTCATTTGAATATTTTAACGCACATTAATTGGTAATTAAGAATATGCATAATATGTAATACCATAGGTCACAATACGTAATGACACTTCAGCTATAGGTCATAATATGTAATGTCATGGCAGACTTGACAGAATCACAATATATCCTTATAGTTATCGTATCAATTCAGATGTAGAATCATTTGCAAACATTATTATACGTTTATAAAAGCAATATTAAATTGATAACCTCTAGTAGAGAAACCCACTATTTACCCTTGCTTCTGCATTCTCTTAGATAGAATAGATCCACGGTTCCAAGTACATTGGACAAGGCAAGATTAGTATGTTCAAGAAAACACAAAATTCGTGCAGTAAGTTTTTGTACATATCAAACACATTGACACCATGTATCCACAGATACATTGCCTTGCAAACCTATTCACCTTTTCAGCTTTTCTTACATCGGTATAACACAGCTTCGTCAACTCACGGATCCTTATTAGGTAAAATACATGGTCCAAGACCTCATTTCTGATAAAGCATAAATTAAATTTGTCCACTGCAGTCCTCAAAAATATTGGAAAATTTCTTCTTGTCTCAGTTGCTACGCATATGTTCATATTAACATGCTGACAAACTGGACATAAGAATACCAAACATAATTTTAATGCCATCTGAGAAGATCTATGAAACAACAGAATTTTATCATATATAACCAATTGTGCCCAGCAATATTTACTGATTCTATGTAAATCCTAGATATGAATAAAACAGCTAACCACCAAAAAATAAAACCTGGGCCCTAAGTTTATGACATTTCTAAAACAATCACAAAAATGAATTATAATTCAAAAATTGCATCAAGACAAAATGATTTTTGGTCTGAATAAAGAAGTGTGCTTCAAAGAATGAAATAAAATATATAAATGTCCACAAATGGCCAAAATAGTTCAATGGACTCGAACTTAAAAATATAGTGGAAGTTACAATAGCAAAAACAAGTGCCAAAAAGACTTCAGAAAACAAAAAGTAAAGAATCTAGAACTAAACCTAGAGAACAAACAAGCCTGATAAGAGAGGAGTAAACCTGAATAAGTATACACTAGAAAGATATGCCCTATATAGATCCATGTAATACAAAACGAAACAATCATGTGAAAGGAAGGTCCCACGAAACAAAATAAACATCGTTGATAGAACCATGAGAAGGGAACTGATGAACAACAAGGATCTAGTCTGCATCAGGGTTGGTAGCACAATAAGGGCCAGCAACTTCATCGGTCACAAAGGGTCAATGTCTGGGGATGATCTAGGCTAAGAGGGCGTGGCTGAAATCTCAGAAGCTCTAGAAAGGCATCAAGATTCCAAACAGAATTGTTAAAAAAACATCACCCTGGGTGTGTCTAGCAGTAAAGGTGGACAGGGTGAAAAAACACTTCAAGAGTGGCAGCTTAGTGCTACAATGTCCCGGTTTCAAAATATGGCAGGCATCCCCCTGAATCCTGGGTCATAAAAATTCAGCGCTTAAAAACCTAAGTAGGAACTCTCTGATATCAAGTTCAGTTTAAATAAATGGTATAGAAATGTGAGACAATGGAATATCCCTCAGCCCTACTGAATGAATCAACAATAACAATTAAAATAGCTCAACGCTAACAGAGTTGTATTTATTATACCCTAATTCCAATACAGGCATGTTAAACAAATAAACATTTAAATGCCTCATCCCTGTGGCAAAATCATTCAACATTAAAGATTTGAGTTTTGTTCAGAGTGGTGCATTATTTTTCTAGAGAATTCTTTTCAAGTCACACCACTGGACTCATCATCAGGGAATGATGCCCAACAAATTCAAAAGAAGCATATGCTTACATGTGCCCTAAATAACCACAAAAACAGTGAACATCTGGCATAGTAATAAGGAGCATAAAACTGATGAATTGTAACAAAATGTAATAGAGAAATAGGTGGTGTGAATGAAAACAATTAGAACGCACAAAATAATAATAACAAATAAATAAAACAAGCATACCCATAATTCTTCCCTTAAAAAACATAGGCATAGACGTTGGAGCCTAAAACTGGGATTGTAACAAATATTAATAGAACAAGGGGTGGTGTGAATGAAAACATTAAGGGAAAAAAACCCACTTAAATGGAATTGATAACAGAGATTTCGAACAAGTGGGTGGTTAAAATTAGACTGAAACAATTACCTCTTTTGTGCAGCAATGGGAGAAAGTTTTTGGGGAATGGCATAGGTAAAACTCCTGTTCCTGTAGGCCTTGTTGGTGAGATCCTTCAGTGTCATCACCTGCTGTGTTGATAACAGTAATTCCTCTTCACACCCATCTTCGGGTGAGCCATATAGCTCCATAAGAGAGGCCCCTGCATTCACTATTTCCAACCGCTTAAAAGCCTTTGGATGGTCTGTTTGCAGGACAAGCCATGCTTCCTCTGAAGGCTCCTCAGTCTGCCAAATTCTGTAGAGTTCTTGTAGCAATACATTGTCTGCTTTGTGTACGTGGGACTCAGATGAACATGAATTCACTTTCCATTCTCCACCCATTGCTGAATTTTGCTGTTTCTTATACTCACTTATATGAATATCAAAAATACCGCCTCCTCGTTTTCAAAATACAGAAAGGTTGAAGAAAATTTTTGTTTATACACTACCTACAGGTGTAGAAGTAATTCCAAAACGATGGAAAGCCAAGATTTCTGGTATAAATCATCTCTGGAGATTTTAATATTAAAGCTCTATACCTAAACTCTAAGTTCAGAAAAAATTAATATTGCTTTCTTCATTATTGGTATTATGAAAAAGAATAAATGTTCTATAAATTTAAAACACTAGGTACAATGCCTCCTCAAAGATAGGTTTCTAATTTTAATAACACTTATGGAGTGGTATGGAGTGGTCCCATGCAAGGGGCAAGGCATAATTTTTTAGCACGAAAGAGAATTTATAGGAGAAATTAGCAGCTCTATGGTCTCATGTTCTCCCAATTTTTCTGCAAAGACTTTGGAGAATACTCTATGTATTTATATTATAATTTAAAATCATCATATTTATATTGTTCTCTAGCCAGTGATTTGTTGACATGTGGCCGAAAATAATGGAATGCAGCAACAAAAAGTTTCAGTCCCCACCTATGCCAATCGATGGAAATGAGCCTCCTATGCAATTGATGCTCCACTTTTTTGGGAGAAGATTCAGTTTTCTGCAATTTGTGAAAAATATTTTTACATGGGACCATCTCCCCTTATAATTAGTTGTAGTTGCCCCCGCGTGAGACTATTGTTTTACATTGCTTGTATGGGGAAAAGATATGCATTGAAGTTTTTAGTGCATGTATGGTAGTGAGCACATGGATTAGTGAATACCTAACGATTTATGGTTTGGAAGAACAAAGTTCTAACATAAGGTGAGTGTTACCATCAATTTTTGGAGTGGCACGTATATATCTCACTCCATTACTTGCATTGGTTTGTGTGCTTCACCAAACATTTTTTTGTTCTTTTCGTATTGTATATCTTTTTGTTGTAACTTATCATACATTTATTATTTTATTTTGAGATAATATGATATATCGCTAAGTTCTAATCAAACACGCTCACACATGTAAATTCTTGTTTTCATTATTTATATTTCTTTATCTATAAGGTGCACTCTAATTACTTAAATGAAAAGTTAGTTTTTAGTACAATTCAATTTCAATTTTTTGAAATATTTTATTTTATGGTATGTCACCATGCTCAAATTTTATGGGATTTAATTTTTGTATTGTGTTTTGTTCTTTTGTTTGGGTTTTAGATAAATCCTTGTTTTTATTTCTTATTTTATTTTATTATGATTTTATATCTAAATTCTTAATTTTATTTTAAGTTTGATTTATGTGATTTTAATCTCTAAGTTAATTCAATTTTTGAAATTTCCTAAAATTCTTGTGTTTGAACTCATGTGGTATGTATTTTTGTGTGGATGTGGAAAGTGGTTTTGTATACACAATTACACTACACTAATAATATTATGGGTTATAATTAGATTTCATTCTAAACAATAAATAAAATAGGTAATTGTAGAAAATAAGGGTTTTATTTAGATTATAGGGTAATGTAAAAGAATTAAATGTTAGAAAAGACGGAGAATTAGTGTTTTGATTACAATACGAGTTGATCACACAAGTTTGAAGGTAATCGTTAGTAATAGGGGTAAAAGGGTCCAAACAACATAAGAAATCGACCCCTTAAGATAGGATTTCGGAAATTGCACTAATCATAATTGAAACGGTCACAAAACTAGTTGGCGAGAATCATAACTACGAAAAATGGCATTAGGTGACAAGATATAAAGTTGACTTCGAAATACAACCACCGGTCCTAGTCATCAAAAACATCATTCATTTTATGTGGTACTATCATGAATCATTTGGAATTTACTCCTCTTGGTCAAAACCCTAGTTTAGCCTCAATTCCTTATAAAACCCATAAAATAGGGACATTAATAAGAATCATGTCATGTTATTCCTCCATTATTATCAAGCCCCGTATGTCTTTAACAAAATTACACTCAAGCAGTTGAGGCAAGCCAACAATCAACCTAGTTTTAGACACTTATTATTGGTATGGGGCTAATTAATTGCTATGGTGCTAGTGTATTTATATTTTTATTGATTATTGGTCCAAACTAGGTTCTTATTGATATACATATCCTTGTGTCAACGCTCTTCGACCTTTCTTTCTTATGTTGTTGACCATTTCAAATGATTTCTTACTTTCCCTTGGTCATTTTGAAACTTTGCATTCTTCTTATCTTAGCCCTTGAAAATATTGCCAATCAATTGAAAATACTAGAAAAAAACTATTTATTTTCCTTGTATAACCCTTGATGCTCTTGGAATAACCAAAACGTTGTTTTAAACTAATTGGCCGTTTTTTCATTTTTATGGGTTGATGATCATTTTCGTCCCATAGAAATGGTCATTTTTACGTAAATGTTATTTTACATTTTGGGGCCCTTTTGACCCCTTTGTCTATTTTATTAGGTTTTTGCCCTCTCGCCGGCTTTCTTACTCATTATCTATTAGCTTGCATGTTATTATTATCCTAATTTGAGTTCAAGAAGTCTATAAATACAAAGGTGTGTTAATGCATTTAAGAAAATGAATTAATGTAGAAAAACAATTGCAATAGTGATCTTGAAATTGTAAGAGCATAAAATATTCTATTTCTAAAGCATCATCATACCAAAAACCTAAGTCAAACATGTATGGGTTCATTTTAGATGATAGTAGTTGTTGCACGTTTGGAAAGGTACGGGTTGTGACACATAATTGCTTGCTATCGTTGCACAAGTGTTGATTTTGATTTTGTTCAAACTACAATGGGCCTAATAAGTAAGGTTTTGAAGGAATTGGCTAAAGACATTGTCACATCGATTTTTTAGAGGTATTCATGTTTGAGTTATGGATTTATATTTCTCAATCTTCCTCTAATAGTCATTCACAAAATTACATGAAATTAGGGATTATCCTTTAAAACCCTAATTCTCTTTGCATTTTATTAGTTTATATTATATTTACTATTTAGATATTTTATGCAATTGGATCTTAATCATTAATTAAATTTAAATTGGGTCTAATTATAATGTGTTGTGGTTATTTTTTACCGCATTTTTATATGTAAATCAACTTTGCAAGTCTACATTTTGGTGAACTCATACTTATATTTAATACAAAACCTACGTTTTCTTTTGATAAGTCCTACAAAACTAATACTCAATTTTGGATTTCAATTTGTGTAAACCAACACTTGTTTATTCAATTTAGGGATTGCTCCTACCCTTTGTTAATTGTCATAGGATTTATTCTAGTTGTTCAAATATTTTATTTGTAGGTACCATGTGTGATATTGATTGTATATTGTGTTACATGTTTTATTTCCTAATAGGGTTAGATTTTGTGTCATCTATTTATTCTAATCTCTTAGACCTAGCTTAGTGGGTTGTATTTAAAAACCCAGTGTGTTTATAATGGTTCATCTCATATATATGATGTTTCAAGACCATGGTCCCCTTTGTAGAAGCTCTCATGATTATGAAATGGAAAAAATTGATACGTGTGGACCAAAGAATAAGGGGGAAAGCGTTAATTTCACACATAGTATGCTAGTACAATATGGATTCGATCCTAAATGTGCAAATCAATATATTGCTTCCTTGATACAACTTGATAATACCTTACAACAAAGGGATAATATGTGGTTATATGGTTAATATAATGCATGTCTCGTGAATAGTATAGCTCCTTAAGAACATTATTAGGATGCAAATGATGCAAATCATGATTATGAGGCTAATTTAAAGCGAAAAATAGAGACAAACTCATTGCTTAGTGGTAAGAAACATGGTATCAAAATCCTCTAGATATATCTAGAACCATTAATGTATTAAGATAAATTGCTTGACAAGGTATCCTTACCCTTTGTCCTTATCAAAAAGTTATATTTTCAAATGAGGTGAATGTTTATATTGTTTATCTTAGTGCATTTCCTCCAAATGTCCACAATGATTGTGTGTTTAAGTGTTATCTATTCAATGAGATATATTTGGTTATCCATTTCCTCTTGCCCCAATTTGAATATTATAATGGAAAATGAGATCTGATTTAACTTGTCACATCATTTCATGATTCTCTCTTAGATATTGCTTATGATGATAAGTCATTTCCAAGAATCTTATGTTATTATGCACTTGATTAGTTATATTACTTTTCATATGGATTCACGCATTCATTCACATTTTTAGTTGATGGTTAATTTTCTCATTTCAAAATCAATATTTTTAGGAAGGTTCTAATTTAAAACTTGTATAAGCTTAAGCAATAATCAAATGAGCACATTCATTTATACTTAGGTTCAATATCATGGTCACTAAGATGTGTAGTACCCAAAATTTGGTATTATAGTACTTTGACAATAATACTTTAACATTTATCCTAACATATCCTATTTACACATTTATTAACTAAACTTAAAGCATCTTGTTTTATCCTACACCCTACATCTAATAGGTCATGATTTTTCCTTTAGCTTAGCACTTTAGGAATCAATATACTTTTATACAAGACCACACCTTCATACTCTCTACAAACCATTTCATGCATGAGATTTGATTTCAACTTAAATCGGTACAAGTTTGTAGGCCCAAGATGTATTTGAATAATGAATATGTCCCATGGCCAATGGACCTATTCCTTGTACATTCAATGGTCATATTTTCAAATGTACAAGTTACTTTAGTTGGCTTAGGGTCGTTTGAGCGGAAAGCTTTCAAATCAACCGCCTATATAAACATTTGTGCCCTCTTAGGAGCATCTAGGTATCCCATATTAAAAAAACTTATAAGAAGGACATTGGTTGATCATTGAAACATCTATCTCTTATATTACATTATAGTATAGCTATTCAAATATGATCACATCTATGGTTGCTTCCCTATAGCACATTTATGCACTAAAAATAAAATAAATCATCATTACGTAAGCTATTGAGGGTTGAATGAGGGCTCCATATTAATTTACATTTTATAACCCCCACTCCACCATAAGACTTAGAGAGCCATGTGTGGCTTGATCTCACTTTGTCTTATCGGGTACGTAGTACAACACTCGCCATGTTATTGAGGGCACAATGAGGTTAGGCCAATACATATGATGAAATACACTCTTGCAAGTCAATAAGGTTTGAAAACAAAAAATATCACACACATGTAAAAAATACTCAATGTTGAGATACAAATACAAAAAAAAAATCTAGAGACACAAATGACGAAGGTGTTAGAGAAAGATTGTGTGTCATAATATAAGAGGACACATTCATCAACCCTAGGACACATTTTGTGGATGAACCTATCCAAATATTGAAAAACATGCATTGCACCAAGTCTTAAACTCCCAGATTTCATAGGTATATTTATGATACCCCACATATCCTTCTAACCAAGTTATAAATCGTTGTCACACAATTTGAGCCCATATTAGGGTTAATATGTTCCAAACCCTAACCCTAATTACTTTTGTTCACTTTCATAAGTTGTGTCGAGAAAAAATATAATCCTTACATGATTATAGACTGTGATTTCCGTATTTATTGTTTTAAAATTATTCTAAAACATATTATAATATCTCAATTAGATTAACCCTAGTTTTTATATTACAATATGACTTATCGAGATCTAGATGGTGAGATTCAATTTTTTATGAATAACCTCTTAAAAATTCTCAAAGATTGATTTTTTCAAAACTTTCCAATCTTTTAATGTGGTTAAAACCATTGAAGTCACATTTTTAGAAGAAAACATGCTTGAGTTTAAGTCAAATGCTCTATATCTACTGTGAAATTTCATAATAAACCAACTTTTGAGGATAGAAGAAATGATCATATGTTTCAACATAAGAACAATGAGACACACATGATAAATGTTATAGAGTAACTGATTAAGAAGCTCATGGTATCCTAAAAAGAGTGAAGGAAATTTACAAGATCCAATGAAAATAATATAGAAAAAATATATTAGTAAGAGGAAAGGTGGAGCTCTAATCTTGGGAAGATGAAAATCCATCTTCCACGACAAAGACCTTCAAGATTTCCTTCTCTTTATCTTTGTAGTATTATAGATTCCTCTTAGTGCCTCATTATCATCCTTTTGATTCTTTATTGTTTTGCGTGGTATTGTTGATCTTATGCTTTCTTGATTTCTAGATTATTGTGTTGGTTTGGTATAGTACATGGTGTCTTGTGTTATATTTTGGCTATATTATACATTTTTAGTTTTGGCCCAAAAAATTAATTGGGGAGAATCGTCAAAGCCCAAATGAAGCTTTAAAATTTAGATGTATGTTCTTTGCACATGGGAAATTTTACACTATATATCTAGGAAGGGGATAAAAATATTAAGGTAGATGATGGAGGTCATATTTCTATCAATAATGTGGATGAAATTGGAAAAAAGCAAATAAGGAAAAATCATCTAAGGAATCCCTATGAGAAGAAACAATTGTTGATATTCTCGAAAGTGCTCACTTTTTCACTATTAGTGATGGAGCAAAGTATAGTAATAAGGGATATGGTGTAACATTAGAGGGAAAAGAAGGCAATCTCTCTACCATTCCATCTTTTGTTACCCTTGAACCCAATGACGTTTTACAAGAAATCTTTAAAAAGTAAGAGAATAAACTTTTAAATGTGGGCATCTTTTTGGTTTACATAAATAAAAAGTACTTCCTTAAATAAAAATAATTTTTGATGTTTGGGTGGTTGTTGTTTGGGGGATATTAGGGGGATGTGAAATTTTCTCGATCGATTAAATCAAGTGTCTTTGTGATCTTGTTTAGAAATTCCAATTTTTAAAGGACAAAAAAATTTCAATACTTCTAGTTAGATGGTCAATGTGTGGGAATTTTCCTTTCATATATGAACTTTATTTGTCTAAGTCTTTCATCCACGACTCACCCAAAAGGTTGGAATTATCCAATGTTCGATTTAAATTTGGTATTTTTTACTTTAGTTGTTTAAACACGTTGGTGAAGTTCTATTGGTTGAAGAATCTAGGGTCATTCTCTCCCATACAAATGTAAGAGTCTTAATTTATGTAAATCTCTTATCCTCCTTAACTAAAACCCTCTTAATTAAGCTAAAACAAAAGGATTTTGAGTGTTTGTTGACTAGCCTCGTAGGTTAAAATGTTTGCTTTATTGTAGGAAATGCAACCGCCTTAAAAGGATTGTCCTCTTCTCATTCAAAATTCCCAACCTCAACCCTCTCTAGAGATTCATGTCATATCTCCCTATGGTAAAATGGGTAAGCCCTCATAAAAATACCCCTCCCCCTCACTTTAGCCTATTGACACCATAGAATCAACCTCTTCTTTCCCTAAAACATCTAGGCCCCAAGACTTGGATAAGGTGTTATTTTCTTCCTGTTATCCAAATAACTCTCCTAGTTATCTGGATAACTTATATTTTCATTTTGACTCTGATGTTTCACATTTCAAGTTATGCACACTCAAGATTGTTCTTTTGACACCTTGCACGCTTTTAGTTCTTGAAGAGCCCCACGCACCTTTCCTCCTCCATCTCTTTGCATCCCCATTCCTTTGCTTCATCTTGCGCTTTCTTTGTGCACTTCCCCTTCCCTCTACATTCTGCTATCCTTTTCCATTTTCTCTTGCACCTTTCTCCTTCGCATGCCCTTTTATTTTTGGCATCGTGCACCCTTCCTTAGTTGAACACTCACACCCTACTCACATACTTGTCCCCTATAGGTGTGCATCCATTCCTTCCATGCGCATTTCATTTTTGTGCACCTTCCTTCTACTTCCCTTTCACACCTTCTACTTCCATGCATGCACCTCTACGCCTTCCTCTCGCACCTTTCCATGCCACATCATTTTTAGACTTGAGTGTGCAACATGCAACCTATCAAGCATGCATGCCAACATGGCGCCAAATCCTAACAATCAATCAATTGGTGCATGAAACGTGGTAGAAACGATAAATCAGATGAATAGTTGGCCAATTTCCTCAGTCAATCAACGCGTGCCACATGTCATTACGTGTTAGAGCAACTTGTAGACTTTTGACAACCATAACTTATGTTGCAGGTGCTCGATTCCCGCACGCCTGGTCTCATTTGAAAGTTGTTGACATCAACTACATGTTGGACTTTTCAAAATCAGATTTAGGTAGGATTTGGTAGGTGGAAAACAAGGAAACGTCATTTTGGTCATCAATGCACACATCTAATCGACCCCAACCACCAGATTTCTTCAGATCTTGCCTTCTTCCTTCTTCTACATGCCAAACAAACATGGGGAAGCACATTTAATAACATTGTAGGAGGATTTGCAGGCATTTATCACTTGTTGTTAGCGGTTGTAGATTTGAATCAGAATTCCCTCCTTTTCTCCTTCTTTTCTCTCCTCCTATAAATAACAGAGTTCTAATTTGTAAAAAGGATCCATCTCTGTTGTAATGACACCATGTCAAAATGGTGGCTGACTTCCCACGGGTTTCAGACCTTGACATGGTCTCTGCAATGTATTCTCGCCTCTTGTCATGAATGTAACTGAGTGTGCATCCCTTAAGCAATAAAATCAGGTTTTTTGGCACTTTTGTCTTCCCTTGTTTCAATTTCTTACATCTCACCTCTCTGATTACATTTTTTGGTATGTTGTGTGTTTTCCTCCCTTCATGAGTCCCCACGTTCATGTGTGTTGTGTGTCTTGGAAGTCCAAGCTCACATGTTGATCTCGTGGCACACGTCATCTTCCCTCTTCTCCTACACCCTCTCTATCTCCGTCGCCGCTCGTGGAGAGAGATCAGCCCTTTCCTTGGTGCTATCACCTTCCTTAGCTTAGGATTTCCCCTTTCTACACATCCTTCGTCCCCTGGTCCTGGAAGTTTTAGTCTAGGATTTGATATTAGCATTATGAGTAGCAGTAATGTTAGAGATAGGTAGAGGAATTGGCCTTCTCTGGAGAGCCATCTCAAGCGTGCAAGGTCCCACAAATTGGAGACGGTTCCATTGTTGTCTCAAAAAACTCGATTCTTCCATATCCAAGACATGGGTATAAGTTTGACAACCAACAATTTTTGGCATGCCTAGTGGGACCAACTTGAAGAGCCATACATCTTCATCTCAACAAGTTTGGTGTATTATTATTGAGATCCAGCCTTTGGAGGCATTTTTCAATACATCTGGCAACTCCACTAATTCAAACACACCCATTATTTCATTCACAAACCAGTCTCCCCTCTTTCTTTCATTCATTTTTCCTTCTTCCATCGTTCCACCTTCCTCTTTTGAAGTTGTACAATCATGAATTCTTTCCCCTCCTGGAATTCTCATTTATAGCAGCAAGATCTATTTCCCTCCATCACCACAGTTTCAAAATCCTCCTCTAAATCAGTTTTACAAGCCCCATTATCCTGAAAATGCATGTAACCCACTTTTTTCTAACCAAAATGTTTATGAAGAACATGTTTATGCGCAGATGATGATGGTGAATCCATGACTGAAGCTGATTTTGAGAGGAAAGTAAAAATATGGAAATGGACATGATGCACTCACGATCAAGTGCTCCATAAAGGCAGCTAGAGTTGGCTGAGGTCCTATTGACGATCATCCTTGGTGGATTGGACCGTCAGAGTCGTGGGAATCCTTAGGTTAGTGGGACGTGCGCCCTAAGGAGACCTCCATATTTTAAAGAAGTTGACTCTTTCTTGAAACATGAGATGGGGTTAGAAAAATGAAACAAAACATTAATTTAAAGGGGGGTGATGCACCAAACGAGCCTTCCAAGAGATCAATTGAGACCACAACTATTTGAAAAAGGGAAATGGTGAATGACTAAAAAGGGTGGTCAAAATTACACCACATGTCAGAAAAGATTCACAGAACACTACCTCAAACTACTTAAGCACAACTTCAAAGATAACAACAACATTGGAAGATGCACAATTTCTACGTGAAAATAAAGGTGATCAGAGTCAATAAAGATATGCAAATGATGAACAGAAAGCACCACAAGACATATATATTACTCCAACAATTGTGCATAGTATTACATTAGAAAAGAGGCAAGATTGTTGTTACAAAACCCCTGGAAGAAGGATGGAACTTCAGACCCCTATCTTTTGCAAAAGGGGAACTTGAGACAAAAAAAAAACCGAGTGACTCTCAAATCTATATGTCTCTCTATCTATATCTATCTATATCCCTTTTGCGTACAATATATATAGGAGGAGGAAGAGAAGATAAGAAGCCATCCTACACTCCTTTCCAACTGCTTTAATTATGATAAATGGAGTGAAGTGACAGGAACATATTTCTCAAGATATTTCTCACACTTTCCCATTATCTATCTCCTTCTAAAGGGGTGAGAGCCATGTCTATTTAATGCATCTTTAACTATCCTACAACCGACCCCTTTGAAATGGACTTGCCTTTTGAGAAACATCCCTTCGGTTCTTTATTACATAACTAGATATTTCGATCCCTTGTGCATTGGTTCCCAACCTCATGACTCAAACAACACGTATTTTTTCGCTATACTGAAACGACCCTTTGAATGCAAATGAATAACTTGAGTCTTCGCAGGTTGGCATTCTTTACACTGGGCTGTGCATTAATTCACTACTGAAATGACAAGCTAGATGACCCTTCACCTCCGACCTTTTGAAAAATTCTTGAGCATTTAAATCTTATAGATAAGTCTCATAATCACTCATACGTGATACATGGCTTGTCACCTTTTGTGACCTACTTCAAACCTAGAGTCCATTTCTTTCCAGATCCACGTGGGAAGCCCGCACATCCTTAAGATTTTTGCTTCCCTTCAGGGTTTTGGGAATGTGTTGTGCCGACACTTGGCACTTGCACCGGCGCGAGCACACCGCTTCGTTCCTTTGGGCAAGTAAAAGGGCCCCACTGTATATAATGTAAAAACCCCTTTTTGGGTGGGACCTTTTTAGTTAGCTCCATGTGGAAACCCTGCGGGCTTCCGAGACTTTACTCCCTCCTTTGACTTTTGAAGTTGTAACGGTTGGACACTTGGCATTGTCCGCGAGCCTACTCTACTTTCTTTGTGTTTTGGCTAAGTCCCTTTTTCCATTGGTGAAGATTCAACTCGAATGGGCTTTGAAAATGCAAGAAACCTCCTGGCTATGGAATTTAGATAATAAGTCCCTTGTCTCATGGTCAGCCCTATACCAGTTAGCTTAACGCCCAACAAAGGTTGCGCTTTATTACCGAGATGTTTCCCAAATTACAAAGTGGGTGGAAGAAATGGAGGCTCAAAAATATAGCGGCGGACAACCTTGTCAATGGGGAAACCCTGCACTACCATCATACAACCCTCCCACTCCTTCGTGCCAACTTACATCATCTCATCCTACTGCTCATGTTCCCAACTTTCTGCACGTTGCTCCCACTAAGGATTCCATTGTTCCACCCTTCTCCCTTCCACCCCATCTTCAGTTTTCTTCCATTCCCCCTTTCACATGCGCCTCTATTCCTTTAGCATGCGCACCTTTCATCCCTCACGTGCGTGCTTCCACTCCTCTTGTTATTTCCTTCCATTCCTTCTTCCGTGCCCATCCTCTCATTTCCTTCTAAGTCCCTCTCGCCTAATTGTGCTATAAATAAACAACCCCCGCTAACACGCCTTTCCCGACCAATGTTATTATGGTCGACAACTAAAAACAATTGAATAATGGCATGACTCATGTGACTCCGATGGGAAGAGTAAATCATATGTGTGCCTGTTTGAGAGGAAAATTAGTTAGTTCCAGAGGGCACAATCTTCAAGGAGACAAAGTTTTTGTAGAGGCGAACCTTGCGCCCCGACTTTGCGCAACCCACCTACAAGCGGCATCACCTTCAAAAGGAGAGTTTGTATGAAAATCCCATTTATGGGATTGAGCTTCAAAGTAATGGGAAAATTACAAGGATCAAGTCGTGTTTGATCTGATATTTGGCTAGTCTAGAGCCAAATATAGATTTTACCGGTCATGCTCACTTGGGGCATGAGGTAAAACTTCAATGAGCAAAAGGTCAACAACAGTACCTCCGTAATCCAAGAGCGAGACCAACTTCGGGAGGTATATATATTTTTGTTGATACTTTGAAGAGGGTGAAATACTATCTGTAATATATTTTATCACTCTTAATACAGACCATGTCCACCGCCAAATCAATTACATGGTTACAATTTGTGAGGAAGGGCTACTTCTCCCTACTGTAGTAGGTTTTACTTGAGATCCCTTTGCCTCTGGTTAGAGTAGGCTATTTTATGTTTTCTTTCAAGTAACACAAGTGCTCACACACACTCTACATGTTCCCCTTGGGAGATGTATGATTTTCAACTCTTGTACATAGTGTTGTGCTTCTATTTCGCAAGCTCCCTCCGGCACCTTTCTGTTGCACCCACACGCCCTTTTGTTGCTTCCTATGATGATAGTTTAATTTTGACAGAGGTAGTTCCAATGGTCAATGCGTAGCTTTTCACTCTCATGAATCCAAGTTAGAACATCTTCACATGAGAGCAACAGTTCAGTTCAGAGTTTAGAAAATGATGTAAGTGACTTCAAGGATGTTCTTCAAGTTGCAGATCAGATCTTCAAGTTTAGTGCTTGACTCCATGCCCAATGGAATTCTAAGGCTACTAGTCTCTTCATCTAGCAGGCAGATGGCCCCGAAATTCACCAAAACTGTTATCTAAATAAATCTCCTAGTTATTTAGATAACTTATATTTTCATTCTAACTCTGATGTTTCACATTTCAGGTTGCGCGCACTCAAGATTGTTCTTTTGACACCTTTGCATAGTTACAATTATTTCGCATGCCCCCATACCTTTTCTCCTCCACCCCTTTGCATCCCCTGTTCCTTTTCTTCATCTTGCACTTTCTTTGCGTGCTTCCCCTTCCCTCTCGCATTCTGCTATCCTTTTCTTTTTTTTCTCTTGTGCCTTTCTCCTTTATATGCCCCTTTTCTTTCTGTCATCGCGCGTCCTTCCTTAGTTGAATGCTCGCATACTTATCCCCTCTAGGTGTGCATCCATTCCTCCCACGTGCATTTCATTTTCATGCACCTTCCTTTTGTTTCTTTCGCGCCTTCTAATTCTGCGTGCGTGCATCTTTGCGCCTTCCTTTGCATCTTTTTGTGCCACGTCATCTATCGAATTGAGTGTGTAACACGCAACCTATCAAAGCATGCCAATAGGGTGCCAAATCCTCGATAATCAACCGGTGCGTGACACATGGCATAAACAACAAATCACATGAATAGTTGGATGATTTCCTCGGTCAATCGAGTGTGTGCCACATGTCATCGTGTCGAGCGACTGTATACTTCGACAACCATAACTTCTACCGGTGATGATCGATTCCCATGCGCCTGAGCCTCATTTGAAAGTCAGTTAACATCAACTACATGTTAGAATTTTCAAAATCATATTTAGGTAGGATTTGGTAGGTAGAAAATAGGAAACATCATTCTGGTCATCAATGCACACATCTAATCAACCGCAACCACGATTTCTTTTGATCTTGCCTTCTTCCTTCTTCTACACGCCAAACAGACATGGGGAAGTGCATCTAACAACATTACAGGTGGATTTATAGGCATTTATCACTTGTTGTTGGTGGTTGTAGATTTGAATCTGGATTCCCTCCTTTTCTCCTTCTCTTCTCTCCTCCTATAAATAACATAGTTTTACTTTGTAAAATGGATCCCTCTGTCAGAACGGCATCATGCCCAAATGGTGGTCAATTTCCCATGAGTTTCAGACCTTGACATGATATTTGCAATGTATTCTCACCTCCCGTCATGAATTTGATTGAGTGTGTGTCCCTTCAAAGAATAAAATTGGGTTTTGTGGCACTTTTTCTACCCTTGTCTCAATTTCTTACATCTCGCCTCTCTATTTACATTTTCTCGGTATGCTATGTGTTTCCTTTGCTTGCAGGCTACTTGTAGTCCCCATGTTCATGTGTTATGCACGCTGGAAGGCCAAGCCCACATGTTGATCAATGGCATGCGTCGTCCGCCCTCTTCTCCCATGCCCTCTCTGTCTCCTTGCGCTCGTGGAGAGAGATTGGTGCTTTCCTTGGAATTATCACCTTCCTTAGCTTAGGATTTCCCCTTTCTACACATGCCTCTATCCCTGGTCCCTTAGCATGTTTAGTCTAGGATTTTCTTTCACCGTTAGGCATAAGAAGTAGCGTTAGAGATAGGTAGAGGAGCCGGCCTTCTCCAGAGAGTTGTCTCAAGCGCTCAAGGTCCCATAATTTGGAGATGGTTCCATTGTTGTCTCAAACGACTCGGTTCTTCTAGATCCGAGACATGGGTGCAAGTTTGACAACCAACACTTCCCTCATGAGAATGTTAATGTAATTGGGGTAACTCTAGTTTCCTTGCCTCAACCTTGGCCTCTAAGAGATAAAATGACCCACCTCTTTTTATACCAAAATCTCCTTATGTAAGGTGGAATAAATTCCAAATAAGTATGAAGTTACACTTTTCAACCTAATTGTGAGTGACCCCCTCAATATGTTGTATTTTAAAATAGATACTAAGGTGGTTAAAGTAGTAGAAGGTCATATGTAGTTGTTTTCATGCTAAATTTTTAGCATAAACATTCAAAAAAATTGTCATGACACCTAAACCTCATTTGAAAATCCCTCTCCTAGTCAATGTAAACATGTCCTCCAGCTAACTTAGTTACTGTGTTACCCTCGTAATGGTAAGAAGGAATGTGCTAATGTTATTTTTAAATTTTTTTCATGTATGGGGGATCTTGTTCAAGTTGATTCATGAAGAAATCTAGACCTAAGAGAAGAAACGTGCTTAGGAGGTTCCAAAGGTGTATTTTTGGCCTTTTTGCACTGGTGAGCACCCTCCAAGAACGTACATGGATAAGATAAAGCATCCAATTAGTGTTTGGTAGATAAATGTAGTCATCTGAGGTAGTTTAGGAAATTTATGGATGAAAAATCAGATTTGGGAACAAGTTATGTAACACCAAAGTTATTTGACTGATATAAGGAAATGAAAGTTGTGAAAAGATATTTGGCTTGTTCGGACATATCAAGAGCCTCGTGAAGAATTCAAAATCAATCGAGATACTCATTAGAAATATAAATATGTATAATTAATTTTTCAAAATGGTCCATGGGATTCTAAGGAGCCTATTTTTATATATTGGCCCAATAGTGCGTCAGATCAAGACCGCCTATTTTGGTGAAGATTCAATTGAAGATTTTGGGAGTTCCAAGGGGATTTGGAAGCTGATTCAAAGGCAAAAGTGAATCTAATGGGACATTATACATGATGCATAGGTTGAGTTGGACAAAAAAATATATTCTTCTTTTTTGGTAGTTAGACCTTCTAGAACCGGCCTAGACCAAAGTTGAAAAGGGGCCTGAATTTCAAAAAGGAAGCAAAATCAATGTATGAAAATGGTGGAAATGTATTCCTTGGGTGTTTTTCACTCAAAATTATATAAGATTCTTTGTAGAAACACCAAGGGAAGCTCTTGGGGCAAGAAGGCACTCGACAGGCTATTTTTAGTAGTGCAATGGTGACACCCAACTTCCAAAAGTGGAAAATGTGCACTTGGAGACACCTAATGTCCCTTTTTCCCTTTGAAAAAAATTAAAAGGGGACATGGGGGACACAATAATGCGCCACCATGGTGATATATTCATAACTTGAGGTTGTATCACTTAAGAGGTTAGGAATGTGTCTTCCACTCACAACATGACTTGGCCCCTTCCTCATGATGAGCAGACCATATGCACACTTATGAGGGGGTTATTTACCTTTATAACCTTGCTAAATAGACATTTGGGACACAAAAGTGTGCCACCATGGAGAAGGGATAGTTTGCGCCACTTAAGTGACATTTTTGGGTAATAGGACAAGTTTTCAACTCACCTCTCAAACTTGGCCCCTTCCTCATGACAACCAAAACATACGTAAACTTGGGAGGACCTAACATCCCTTTCACCCCTTAACAAAGGGACATGGGGTAAAATAGAATGCACCCCCACATGAGGATTTCAATTTTCTTCACTTAAGTCTTTCAACTTGTTCACTAGGTTTGTGTTTTCAACTCTACAACTTACATCGCCATGCCCCCTTTCATGATGATCAAACCCTATGTGGATTTTTTAATCCCCAATATCCATTTTTCCCTTACTAAATGTGGTAAGGGACATGGGGACATCTAAAACCCATTTGGTAAGTTTTAACCCCACTCTCTCATGTCACTTAACCCGAGTTAAGCAGGGTGGGTTAAAGGTGAGTTAAGGTGTGAGTTAGCTAGGTTAGTAAGGGGAGGTGAGTATAAAGGAAACAATTATCCATTTATGAATCATTTTTCATGATTTATTTCCCCCATTTTTGATAGTATGTCTTTATGCTACCAAAATTTCTAAAAACCCTCCTTGAAAACCACAATTTTGCTCATATCTTTAAGATCCTTGCTCTATTTTCCTTGAAACTTTTCCTATAGCTTGCATTCCAAAACGCCTTGAAGATGATATAAACCTCATTTCCATTGATGCCCTGAAATTTTTATAGTATCCACTTGAAAATTCCAGCAAAAAAAATTCCTTTTTAGATCCCAAGAGTTCCAGTGATTGAAAACACTTGAAAATTGGAGCATGAAATCACATTGAAAAACCTAATCCAAAAAAACAATTTTCAGCTCAATTTGACACTCAGAAGGCACACTTATATTTTTAGTAAGTTGGCACCAGAGCCATTCTAAAAATATTAAGTGTTAAAACAAAAAATAATAATTTTGAAACCTCGTGTAATTCTCC
The DNA here is from genome assembly GCA_018340775.1 of Taxus wallichiana var. yunnanensis. NCBI lineage: Eukaryota > Viridiplantae > Streptophyta > Pinopsida > Cupressales > Taxaceae > Taxus > Taxus wallichiana. Next base: position 809,011,847 of record CM031240.1, on the reverse strand, counting down.
AAAGTCTGAACTCAACAAATTGTAAAATTGGGAAATTGGGAAAAATTGTCTAAAAATAGAAACTAAGGGTGAGGTGTGACTTACTAAAAATAGTAAGTATCATGATCACATCCAAATTTCACACACACATCTATATCCCTATTCCCTCACTATCTCTGACCATCGTGAAGATCAAGTATTCCGGATTCGAGCCAATTTCCACTCTAGCTATCGAGTACCTGAATGTTGGGGATGGTGACGTGGAACATCTGCACCTGGATGATTTGAAAACAAGGATGATAAAATAAATAAGGGGCCCTATTGATGTGAATTTATTCCTTGTAGGACTCTTTAAAGTAGGAGGAAATCCACTCTTTGTGAAAATCACTGAACTAGTCATAGCTTGTGTGAGGCACTATGATCTTGCAATGAGGACTATCACTGCCGAAGACAATTCTCTACTTGCAGTTATCACTCCAAAAGGAATCTCAAAATTCCTGAAAATTCCCACCCAGTCACATGGTCATCATCACATGAGAATTTTAATCTCAAGAATGGTCAAATATTGATTCCTATCTTCAAGGAATTGTAATTGGCTCATGGCTCAAGCAAGGAGAAAACCTTCTTAGATGCCCAAGACATTGTCACAGAGTGAATTCCACGAGGCATATTCAGATGTAATTGTAATCCTGAACAGATTGATGGGTGAATAGCATACAAGGGAATTTCATGAATGGATGGCACAATTCATATTGGTGATCATTGAAGGAGACCAAATGGTTGAATGGGGCCAAATCATCAGTGAAAATATTCACAGAAATTGGAGAATTTTTTCAACACTAAGAGATTCACTATGACCTCGTACTTGGTGTATGATATTGCATACACAAGACCTTTCCATGGTCTCTTTATTGCACCATATGTCTCTCAAAAATCCCTCTAACTCACTTTCAGAGAAGGAAACTTACATTTCATGAGAGTGAATGATGCATTCACGTACCTCATAAGGTTGCTCGAAGGAGATCTAGAATAGAGAATTTCACCTCAAGTAGTGGAATTGATTACAAGGTATGGAGGCTTCTTCACACAATTATCCACATTCACTTATCTCATATAAGTGGATTTGACCATGCTCCTCTTCACCGCCAAGGTACCCAAACCAAAAGATCCTCCTGATTGAGTTGTGTAGGCAACTTGCTCAAGTTCATATCAAATGAAAAGTTGGGAAGCAAAGGGGTATTTCCTTTCCCATCTCCTTGGGAATTTATTCATGTAAGAATGTGGTTGATGCTTCAAACATTGAGACCTCTATTGCTTCTTTCAACATACACTCCTATGTGGCTAGAGCTAACTTCAATCTCAAAACGAATCATGACACCTTTGTTCTACCCGGCTTGCACCAAATTCCTTCAATTGAATACTTCTAGGTTAATTATGTCGGTGACCTTGAATTCAAAAAAAAGGACTACATGAGGATGTTAGTTGAAAAAATGGGCTCTTTTCAGTTTGATTGGTTTGTTTAAAGTATGCCCAATGATGATTCGAACTAGTTGATCCCGAGTTTGAAGCGATGCAATATTCACCTCCCTTTTCCATCCCACAACATATCACAAAGTCAAGATACATCAAAGAGATAACAATGCATGTGATTCAACGGTCTAAAAAATGATACAAGAAGAGGAGGGCGGCTTGCATTAAAAGAGGTATAATAAGTGCCTTTCCTAGGCAATCTTCTCTCTCTTTGTCTCATGGAACATATAATGAAGGTGCAAGCTCATCTCATTATAGAAAGAGGAAACTTGCAGACGTTGATGAAACATCTCCCTCAGTAGAGGTGTATAAGAGGTCCAAAGTTAGATAAGATCATGTTGAGAAACTTGAGCCAGGATAGATAGATCCCTCACAGTCCCCTGAGCATCTAGTAGATCCAATTATCCCTACGAAGATGGTTAAATCAACCCATCCTAGTCATGCTTTGGTCCCCTACTAAACATCTAAGGTGTCTAATATCCTTTCCACTCCTTCGACCCATTCTCATGGATCAAAAATTGCTTGGAGAGAAGTCAAGAATAGTGCAACAGGCGGTGACACCCAACTTCAAGGCCATCTTGAAGTACATTGAGAGAAAGAGAAGTAGGAAGGCACATATAACCTCTAGGTTCTTCATGAAGGCTTATGGAGCTCAGTTTGTAGAGGTTACATGTCTAAAGTTCAACAAACCTGTGGAGGAAATGACACTGATGAATATGAAATGACAAGAGTATCTTTGGGACAAGCCACACATGAAGGTGATGCTCACTTATTTAAGGATTCTTCAACTCAGATCCTCGCACAGAATGAGGAATATAAGAAAACCATTGATCAATTAGAGGAGCATGTGAGGAATTTTTCTTCATATGTATAATCATTTCTTGAACCGGATTCATCATCCTTGCCTCCGATTGAAGCTATCTCTCCCATTTGCAGCTTCAATCCTCAATCCCTCAAGCAAGCTCAAATTTTCATAGTGTAAGGAAGGGAAAGTGATCAATGGGTGAGTATGATCATGGAAAAAGGGAATGATCTCTTCCCTAAGATTATCTCTTTGTTCACATTCCTCTTGGAAATAGAGTTGAAGATCAAGAAAACGAGGTAGAGATCAAGAAAGAGAATGTGCTTTAGGAAAATCTCCTGTTAGCAAAAGAGATGAATAATTTTGATTCTCATGCCTTGGTAGACTCAAATATTTTTCATCTAAATCAGAGAACTTGTCTCCCATTTGGTCTCATACCATAACTTGGAGGTTTGATGCTCTAAAAGAATCCATTGCTGATTTGGATTCTTGTGAAGAAAATGTATAAAGAATTCTAGATGATCTTAACACAAGCATGCAAGAGCTTGGGACTCCTTTCCTTAATGGGAATACTTCTTTAAAGGATCTTCATAATTCATTTCAAGAATTGTTTAAGGAAAATATTGGTGATCATTTGTCCTTTAGTGGTGACACTTTGGAATCCCTTGCAAAGATTAGAGGCTCCATCTCTAATACTATAAGGAATCATGATAAGTGGTTTAATCAATGTAAGAATCTTGATGCCACCTCTGAGACTTGGCTCCACACATTGGAACATGTGAACATCCCAAAATATGAGAAGGTTTCATTTGCAATTTCCAGGTTTGGTAAAATGGTCAAGGGTCAAAGCTTCATCATTGGATATCTTTTGCGAAAGCCACCAGAGTCGATTCTTTATCGAGGAGGGTTCTTCATCAAACAGCTAGTCAACTCCTTCCCCTTCTCCTTCTTGTCCCTCTTTCTTCTCTCCCCTTTCTAATTCTTCATTATGTGTAATCATGATTTTTTTCTTTTCCACTTAAGTGACTTTCTAATGTTGCATTGTAAAAGTCCCTTTTGATTTATAAAAAGGGACTTATTTTCTCACTTCTAAGGAAAATAAGAAGTCACAAGTGGAATAGGAACATGAAGAGTCATGTGAGGGGTAGATGAAGAGTTGCATTGTAAAGATATAAATTGAGGTGACCTCCTCACTTCAAGGGGATGGTTATTATTGTTTTCTAGCTCTCATTTTATCTTTAGAGACAAAGTAGATGATTTCTTCCATTTTCTAGTCTAATGCATTCCTCTCCATCTCAACTACACTCCATGAGCATGTACTTATTGAATATAATGCAATTAGACTTTGTGCTTCTTGTCTTGTTCCTTATTCTATGTGAATGTTTTCTTCTCATTGAAATCATGGGTATATTTTGGTTTTAAGCAATAAACTCTTTTGTAATATTTATTGTGCAAAACCCTCCTTGCTATTCTCTTTACACCTCTCTCTCTCTCTCAATATTTTTCCTCACTTGTAGATCTACAAGAATTTTTCCATATGTGTAGGGAAGTATCCTTGAGTGGATTCCCAGTCGAAAGACCACCCCGATTGTTAGAATAGTGTAAATATTTCTTGTTTTTCAATAAATGGAGCTGCCCCATTCAAGAAGAGGGACTTAGTCCCAAAGATTTGGTGAGATTTCCCTAATTTTTCCATGTGACAAATTATTTTGCAAAGCAGTGTGAATACAAAGTGTGAATGGAACAAGATGCCCCAATGGCTGAAAAAATTAAGACATGCTCCCCCTTTCAAGTGTTTCTGTAATCATAAGCCTTCCCAAGGACCTGATGTTGTAAAAATCATGTTGATGTGGATGTTACTCATTCCTCTTCAGCTGGCCCCAATCCCAAATACGGGGCTAAAATACCAAAAAGACTCTTTGGATGCACTAAGTTCCATCAATTGACTATTAAATAACTTTTAAAAAGTAATGTAGAAAACTACTATAAAGAATGAAACTACTAAAAATAAAGGAAGAGGTGATAAATTTCCTCCATGTTTTGAAAGGCTTTACAAGAATACATGAGATTTTAATATTTATGGAACATTCCTTTCTCATTAATCAAAGAAATAAGTTGGAATGTCAATGGAATTGAAGCTCATGCTAGGAAAGACATTGTTATAAGATATTGTAAATCTAAGGATGATGTTTTTTTCATTCTCTTATAAGAGTTGAAATTTGTTGGTTTTGGGCTTGAGAATTCTCTCTTTTAATATATCCTAACACTAGATGTTTCTCCATTGAACATGACAGGGGGTGAGGGGAGGATTATATTTTGATAAGAAAATATTTCTCAATTCATCTCAAGATATGGTAAACCCCTTACAATAGAGTTGTTTAGGTTTCCCTCATAATTGTTGGCCATGCATTTGGATTATGTTTTATATATGCCCCTAGTGACTATAGAGAAAGAGATAATATATATGGAATTGGATCTCTATCATTGTAAAATATATTTCTTAGATCTTTGGGGTAAAATTCAACATGGTTGAGGATAAGGACTATATAATGGGTTAGTATCACTTTGCATGGAAAAGCAATAAACAATACTTCGATATAAAATGAAAAAGATCCTCGATTAGTTGATACCCTTCTTGAGGGAAAAAATATAGTAAGGGAATATAGTTCACTTGGTGTAGTAATAAAAGTGGAAAAATCAAGGTCTTGTCAAGATTAGATAAATTCTTAAGTTATAAAGATATCTTTCTCCTTCCTACTATGGACCATGCTAATGTTGTTAATGCTACCCTACACCTTCTCTAATCCTCATCATATTGAAATGAATTTTATTCTTATTTATTATCCACATTCCTTACCCAAGGAATGGAAGGGATTACATAAGATCAATGTGTTTCACAAAAAAAAAAACTTTTCCTTTCGAATGGATTGAAGAATTATTGGAACATTTCCAAATCTCTATCCCCTCCTAGTCTTCCATTTATGTACGGGGCCAATGTATGTCATCCTATGATAAATTTATGAGGAAACACAAAAATATAAAGTTATATATAGAAGGAATTATAAATTAAGAAATCAAGAATATCTCATTAATATTGAATTTAAACTTTCAACCTCTCCTCGAGAATGAGATCTTGTTACAAAAAAATTATATCGATAAAAAGTAAACATAGAAGTCTATAAAACTATATTGTGTATGGGGCCATGATTAAGATTGGATGCATATGGATTGACATGGTGATAAGGGCTATTATTTATTTTTTAGAATCCTAAAATATAAACATGTTAGAGAAAAAGTGGAGGAAATTGATATTAGGGGTGTGATTTCGAAAAACCCTAAGGATGTCCAAAATGTCTCCTTCTCGTTTTTACTAGACCCTCTTTTATTTTGATGCATCTTATGAGATATTTGAGAAAAATGGAGCCATGTGTACTATAAATGTGCCCCAAAATCATGTTTACTCGTGTTGTTGAATTCAATAGTTGCATTACAAAATATGAAACTTATTTTGTTGTTAAGGCCCTAGAGAATGATAAGTATCCTATTTGTGATGGTTTCCTATATAATTCCAATAAGAATTGGGTTGTTGAAGAACTATTTAAGGTATATAAGGAAACCCTTTGGGCTAGCACCTGGGACCACAAATTAATAAGTGAGTCATTAAATTTGTCCCTAAAGATGGTGATAAGACATAAATTAATAATTTGAGGCCCTTTATGTTGATAAATGTTTCTTATAGGATTTTGTACAAAAATATTTTATAATAAAATTGTCATGATCCTATCTCTTATCATATCAAATACATGAGACTATTTTTGTTGAGACAAGAAATATTCCTGATAATATTATCACCGGTTGGGAGGAAATTAACTGCATAATGAATATGGGAAGAGAGTTTGTATAGCTCGACTTGACTTTGAGAAATATTACGATAGAACCTTAGTGGCCTTTTATTGATCTTATATTGAGAACTTTGGGGTTTAGAGATTAATTTTGTAGAATGGTGTATTTTTTTCCAATATGTTTCTACATAAGATGAGATCAAAGTGAATAAGTCAATCATTTATTTATTCGAAATGGTCAATAAGATAGGGGTTCCCTCTTATTCCTCCATTTTCTCCTTAGATATGTTTCCATTAGCCTCCATATAAAAGGCATTATTATCCCCAACAATGATGAAATTTTGGATATTCAATTTGTTGATGAAACCTTAATCTTTCTAGAAATTGAATAAAACAAATGTTTACTAATAACTAATAGACTTGATATTTATGATATTGCCTCTAGGTAAAATGTTTCCATCACCAAGTCTCTATTGTTTGGTTGGGATGAATCTCCCATGGTCATTACCTCTCTTGGTCAAATTCCCACATATAAATTTTTCTATTTACCCCTTCTCTCAAATACATGCGGTAATGTGTGTTGGAAAATATTTCTAAGAAGAATACCAAATGGAAATTTCATCTCCTCTCTCTACTTAGAAGGATTAAAGTTTTTGGAAGGTATTATATAGTTATTTTATTTATTTTTCCTTATTTTGTCTACTCTTGAGATCATATATGGATAATATGCATAAAATTGTAAGATACTTCCTTTGGTCATATGGTAGGGAGGAAAGAAGGGAAAACTACCAATTAGAATGTGTTGTATTCGTAAGTCCCTGGAGGCCTTGAGATAATAATATCAAGAAACAGAGGATAATTATTGTTGTGAAATTAATTTCAAGGACTTTGACTAAAAATGAGCATTGGAAATTTAATATGAGATTCAACATTACCAAATACCATCCCAAGGGTCATAAGATATGGAAAGAACTTCACTTAATTGACTCACTCTTTGGTTGATTTCAAGTTACCCCTCATGAGTAATTTATTATTTAGAAAATTTGGAAGGCATGGGAAAAAGTTAAACACTTGGCTTTTGGAGATCCTATCTTTTCTTTGTAGACACTAAATCATGCACTTTGGGTATCTATCTAGTCTTGATCACATACTACTATTCATATGATTCCTAAGTAAGAAAAGTACTAACTAACCCATGTATTTGGCCACCTTTGATTGATTTTTGTTTCCTCTTTAGGTCTTACACTAATGTTGACCAAGTTTTTATTTTCACACTTTGGCATTTCTCACTCTGGACACCATCACCCATCCAAGACACCAGTGCCAGGTGACCCCATCCCCTATGGGTGCCCCCGACCTCTTTGTACTTTTATCACATCTTTTGGTTCCTTTCTAGATGTTTGGGCATATTATATTTTTGGTAGTCGGCCTTTTCGGGGTTAATTACAAAATTCAAGCAAATTAATTATATAAATATAAAGTCATGTGACCATAATAAAGGAAAAAACACTAAGCGAGTAGCTATCATCACCTAAGGCTACATCTCAAGAGCATTATTAAGAGTATTATAGCTCCACACAAGGGACAAAGGACTGTTATTTATGTATACACTTCATAGGAGGGGAAGTTCATTCTTTCATGCACACATCTATCTACATTTTCTACATCTAGCTACTTTCTCGCTATCAAGTGTGACACGCACAAGAGCCACCTAGGGCAATTCCACACACACACACATAGAACTACATTGGGTCTAAGATGTAGTGTAGTGCTCGGTCGTAAGATCACTTTGTTAACAGATGAGGACAATGAGAACACTATTTTGTATTATTTTCTTTTTAGGATTTGATGTTTTTTTGGGGTTTTACATGTCACATATTTATTATAGGTTATCGGCGATCAGCGTGCGACATTATAATGATAGAAAACGAAGGATTGTTACAACTCAATGACCATATGAAGATCATTTTTTGAGCATCTATGTAGACTCGGGTGCCCAGACAGGATTCTAGCACCCAAGTGCCCCGTATTGCCCTAAGTGCCCTGGTCTAGCTTTCCTATGCACTTCTACATTTTTCAAAGTTTGGTTACGACCTCATGTGTTCAAGTTTTCCAGTTCTCCATCTCTACTAAGTATTCTAAATCTTCATTGCACTTAGGGTTTTATTCATCTTGCTTATTGCTTGTGTCACTTCATGTACTTTATTACTTTATTCATCACTGTGACTCGAAATAACCTATCTAGTGCTTAAACAAAAAAATCTTATTTTTGTTAAATAATTTGGTGAACCCGACCTCTTCGAACACCTTTAGGGTCTTTCTTTCATTTTCGCTTGCATTTTTCTAAGATCCTCTCATCATGAATATTTCTATTCATGATTTCTTGCTCATCAACCCTGAATTAAGAGCTAAAATCATTACTCTCTTAGCTACTACTTGTGTTCCTTCTGATATTCATCCAAATATCATCTATAGCACATTCGTAGATGCCTTTTCTCAACACATCACTTTTCCATATAATCCTCCCGATTCTTTTGACAATGATCCACCTTTATACATAATGATTATGTTGGTCCGAAAATCTATCGGGCAGCGGCGAGATCTATGGATAGACAAAGCCAATAGTGTGCGGGCGTAGCCCCTCTTTGAGACAAAAAGCGAAACTCGGTTTATTGCTATTCTACCAGCAGGAACTTGTGCAAGTCCTACAAAGATTCGCCTTGGGGTTTGGGATCTCATCCCAGTAGAGTTAGTTCCGATGAAGAATAGAAAGGAATGAAAGAAGGAATGGAAGGGAGATGGATCTGAAGGGAGAAAATAAATGAATTCCAAAGTAGAAAGGTCAGAGGGTTCATGTTTTGGGCCGGTAGTAAACAGAGACAAAATTACTCACATAAACAAATAAAGCAATACTGATAAACAAAACAAAAAAGTAGATATGAATCTAACGGAATAAACACATAGATATCCGATATAACACACGTATTCAACACAAAGTCTCGATATTTTTCTTAATGTTTTCTTCTGTTATAAGAAAGCTCAAAGTCTTTCTCTCCTCACTTCTATTTTTCATACAAGATTGTCCACCACCTTGAATACTACAAGTATCCAAGTATTTATAGAAGGAGAAGGAGAAAGAAGACAAAAAGGAGCCAACAACTTATTTACAAAATATCTAAAATTCAAATGTTGACTTTGGGGCAATTTTTGTGGATGACAACATCCCATGGTGCAACATGGATGATGTCATCACGTGTGCCAACATACTTTTAAATAATTTTACAAAAATGGGATTTATCCCAGGAGGAGGAGGCCTATTCATCATCATCCCTTTACTTGAATGGAGTGTCTTGTTTCTACTCTGGAGAGGTGATATGATACTGAGCTCAATACTCCATGAACTTGTTGATCATCTTCTGAAGTTGATCATGATCGGGACCTTTGTGTGATCTCTGATAACTTCGTAAGTTTCTCGTTCATCTCTAAGCCTATCAGGGAGCATGAAGTATTTGTTGCTCGCCTCTACTAAAAACCCGAAATTGCGGTAAACCATAAGGTTGTTAACTGATTATCAGTCAAAAGTGACCTCTAACATTAAACCTTGTGATGTAATTCCCTTGAAAATCTGAATAGTATCATTTGCTTCTCTCAAGGTGAATGATGCGCTAAGCAACCCTGGAGACATCCTCAAGACAATCTGCTCCATTTGATGTTTTGTGTCCAGGGATTCCTCCTTGATTTTGTCTATCTTTTCTATGACAAACTCCATTTGATCAACCCGATAGTCTAAAGTGACAAGCGCTTTGTTGTGTGCTCACGGGTGATCAATGATGCCGAATTTTAACAAGTCATCGGTCGGGCAGTCGACCATTTTCTGGAATGTCTCATGTTGCAACCTAGCATGGTCCAACTCTTCGGAGATGGGTCTTGTTATTGCCTGGAGTTCATTGTTTGCCTTATCTATACTTTGGTAGAGGCCTGTGAACTTCGTGATTACTTCCTCACTGTCTCTGAGGATCTGCTCTCTCCAGGAGGACACTGCTGCACCTTGTTTGTCAATCTTGGCATATTCATTTATCTTCTCCTAACTAAGGACTTTAGGAGTTTCGGTGGCAGTTATAGGAGCTTCATAGCCCATTCTTTGAAGAGCTTGGAGAAGATGTTCGTTTTGTTCCTTTAACATTCTCTTCTTCTCCTTTGCTTCTTATAGTTTCTTGCGCAAAGGGCATCTACGGGCCGACAAGGCCTCTCCTTGTAGGCTCTTTGATGATGTTCCCATTGTGACCTGGGTCACTATAAAATCTATAGGAGACAGATCTTCTTTCTTCTTTATGGGATCCGGGTAGGCTATCTCCATAACCCTTTCGCTGAAGCACTTTTTGAAAAGTGAGTTATCACTTTTTGCTTCTTTGGTCCTTTAGTCGGGATGACGGAGAAGTCCATGGGTGCAATGGGGACTTTCCTCTTGTGTTGGCTTAGGTGGTCTGAGATCCAGCTTGGACTTATGGGAGTGGGACCAGAGGACAAAGAAGAAACAGGGGTGGAAGGAAGAACAACTACAGTGGACACGGGGAAGTGTGTCGAAACACTTGGTGGCGGCATGGAGAAAGGGGCTGACACACCAACGCTCATGGGATTAGGAGTCACTACAAGAGAGGAGGCCATGGGGGTGGAAGGGATCTGTGAGATGAGGGAAGAAATGTTGGGGGACAGATCTGCAAGGGAAGAGAAGATGGAGGAAGAGGGAGGGGGAAAGGAAGAAGACGGAGGAGAAGACACAACCAAAGGAGTGGTTGTTTGAGTGACATGAGGAGGGGAAGGAGGAGCGAGAGAGGGAATGGTTGGTATTTCGCCAGTTGTAGTTGTGACAACATCTTGAGTGGATGTGTCTATTGGAGCACTTACCGCTTCTTCTTTTCCTGGGGACACTAAGTCCATAACTTGCTCTTCTGTGGTAGTAGGAGGGCTTTCAGGAGCTTTCTCTTAAGCAGTGCTTGCCTCTCTCAATTTATCTTTCCCTTTACATTTAGGCAAGTGTTTTGGACTGGTGGATGCATTTCCCAGGGGAGATGTGATAAAATCTACCCCAAGATAGATGATACCATTTTTCTTACACCAATGCTCAGTGCGTTGTAGAGTAGGTTGAACCCTTTCTTGGATGGTCTGGGGTGCTTTGTTCTGTCAATATCTACGAATGGCTAATCATCCCCTTCCGTGTCAAGGTAAACCTGATCAATTTCCTGATCAATTTCTAGGAAATCCTTTGGGATGATGGCCACGCCATATTGAATGATCTCTTCCAGGGCTAGCCGGGAGTGATCCTTTCGTCTAAGTTCAACTTCATGATTTAAGTCAATGTAGATATCCTCAATCTGAGGAACATGGATAGGATCGATATTTGCCCCTGGAAGGCAACCATGAGGATCGAAGGTTGGCCTTGCTAGGAAATTATGCTTCAAATTGAGCAATTCAAGCTCTGCATACATCTCCCGAGCTTTACTTTGTGAGGGGCACGTGTACCTGCCTACTGTGAGGGGGAATGGAGTTCCTCCCTTCTTCCTCTTCATACACTTCTCGTGATAGGTGATAAGCTACCTTGATAGCTCCAGAAGGATTAGTTTAGGCCCCGCATATCTCGGCAATCTTGTGGGTTCTCCCAAGAAGTTGGCAGCTCTGAGATAGGTAAAGGTGGGGAATTGCGTAAACAACGCTCCCCACTTCCTTGTGGCGGTGATCACACTTTTTCTTGTCCGACCATGAGTCATGTTGGGCCTCAAGAGGCAGATGATGCCATAGAAGAAGACATCATTGATCTTGCTAAACTGAGTTATGTTGTTCTCGAGCCTCAACTCTGGATAGTATTCATATATTTTGACATGGGGCCATACCCCATACTGATTTAGCCCTGGGTAGTCTCTCTCTGTGGCAACTGCATATACTACATAATTTCTGTGGTGGGGGATGCCCAAGATAATTTCAAAGTGTCAGGCTGTGAGGTTGATTATCACTTTGCCTTCCTCATTTTTGACACATCTTGTGTCCTTGTTGTAACAACGGCCCACCAACATGATGAATTCATTATTAATTGCGCTCACTGGGAGCCCTGCAACAAAGTGTAGACCACTGCCAACCAATTTATCCATCCACGAGCTACCTGTGACCTTCTTGGTTCTGGCCCAAAAGTCATCCATGTCTATATGCCCAAGTTCTGAATCTCTGATATCGAGATCGCACTCTGCAAGTGAGTCAAGCATCCTGACCTTTTGGTATTTATACTTCATTTCCTGCTCCATCAACTTGGCTTTGCCTTTGGACTTGGTTGGATTCTTACTCGATGAAGACATAAGTGCACTCGAGGATTGTTGTTGCTCTACAAGAAGAATCAGAGAGTTCCAACATAGAAGGGCCATGTTAGCCATCAAGTTGTCCATAAAAGCTTTGCAGAATGAAAAATTATCAACTTATGAGCCTTTGGGTGCAAGGCGCAACTTTACTGCAGGCTGCAGGGGCTTTGAAAAGAAAGGTGCACCTTTAGCGAGTGTTGCATGGGAGAAAGCAGTGCCAAAAGGCATGCGGGGTATAGAAAGGTTACACATAACATTCAGATGTTGATGTCAAGGAATATGCGCTAGCGCATAGAGGTGCTTTAACTGGATGCATATTTGTTTGGTGTAACAGGTCTCTGGTGCGCCATTATGCAGAGATGTGGAGAATGCCGCATGAGGGTGAGGTGCACCAAGTGCATTTGTAGAAGGTGTAACACATACGTAAAGTGTGCCAAAGGGCTTAGTTTGCATGGCGTGGAAAGGGTCTGCACAACATGCGGTGTTGCTTTATAGTTGCTTTGGCACCATCGCTTCAACATGCCTTAGGAATTTTTGCAATGTTTTATAAAGCACGGGAAAGGCTTATGCTTTGCATGGTCCTTTAATGCATAAATGGCGCGATCAATTTTTGATGCAACATAGTGAAATAGTGTGCCAAAGGGGCGTGACTGTGTTTAGTGTAACAGGAGTTTGCAATGCGCCATAGTGAAAATAGTTTCACTATGTGGGCTGATTTCCCTTTTTCTTGATTTTTACTCTTTTGGCTTAGATTTTGATGTCCAGGAGGGAAAACCTAGCAAGGCAAGGAGTGAAGGAAAAATGGGCATGAGTTATTTTTGAGGCCGAGCCTTCCAGATTTGCAGATCTGGAAGAAAAGGAAAAGGAGAGTTTGCAGGTGGGTACTTGGGTTTGCAAATGGTGTTATCCTTTCCTTCTAGATTCATTTTTATTATTCAAAAATCCTAATCACCTAGCTCAACATCCATAAAAACAACAAGGATGGTAGAAACCACTTACCCGGTATAAATAATGATTAAGGAAAGAAGTGGGGTCCACGATCACGACGAATGGCACGCGTGGGCTGACAGGATAATGACAGGCGCAGAGGAATAATTTTCATGATTTTCAACTTATGAAAATGACAGGTTCAACTCGCATATATAGAAAATTCCGCATTTAATGCACCAACCACTTTTTCCTTTGGCGCACTGGGAGAGATGTTGACATGGAGGAGATTGCGCCTAGGCGCGGGTTTGGATGTGTCGACAGGATGATGGGTGCGCTTAGGCGCACTTTTGGGAGGTGTAACATTTGGAGTGTTGACACTCCAGGAAGTGCACCAAAGGCAAAGATGCGCGTAGTTTTGTAAGAGTTGTCAGCAATGGTTCTTGCGCCCAACCCAAAAAGGTTGAAAATGACCAAGTTCTCAAAAGTTGATTTTCTGGAAGGGAGTTCTAGGCCATTCAGAACATTAATAGACCTTAACAGGGGACCGAAACATAATTTTGGTATGGTTACCTACAAAATTTCCCTTGTCAATTTTACAGGATAACAACTAGCTCTTTCTAGGGACTATCTTCGAGTGAAGCTTAAGGGTAGAGAATCCCATATTTTCATGTGCCTATCCATTGGGTTATAGAGTCAAAAACAAGGGTGAAAAAAGAAAGGAAAACACAACATACAGAAAGAAAACACACGACAAAAACAAACACACAACTAAGTAAAAGCAGACAAAGAAGAGAGCAAGCTCTACTTCCCGAAAATATTGAGATCTTTACTCGTTATAGGGAAGCGAGAGTTCAGTTCCATCCAGATACGAGAGATAGAAGCTATTCTCTTCGTTCAGCTGTCTAATCTTAAATGGCCCTCTCCAAAGAGAATCAAATTTCCCCTTCCCCTTGCTTGTCCCATAGGAGGATAAGATATCCCCACCAGAAATTTCTCTACTTGGCCTTTTTATCGAATAGTCTTTTGACTTTATTCTGATGTTTGGTGATCCTGTCAACCACCCTTACCCTTTTTTCTTCAAGTTCTGTTAGACACATGATCCTCTTTTCAAGAGAATTCTGGAAAGTTTCATCTTCGATCACTCATGCCAAGTGTAGAGCAGGGAGTTCCATGGAGATAGGGATCTCAACGTCAATTCCATATAACACTTGAAAAGGTGACATTCCGAGAGACCTCTTCAGGGGTAATACGGTCTGCCCACAAAGCATCATACAATGACTTGTGCCATGACCGCTGATTCTCATCGACTAGCTTCTGTATGATAGTCACTAGGTTTTTATTGCTAGATTCAGCCTGACCATTCCCTTGAGGGTAATAATCCAAGGCATGGGCCAAGGTTATTCCATATCCATAGAAAAAACCAATAACTTCCCACGAGGAGAAGTTGGAAGCATTATCAGCAACGATCTTGTGTGGGATGCCAAATCTCACAATGATATTTTCTTTGATGAAGTTGCAAACAACTTCAGAGGTGGCATTCTTAATAGGTATGGCCTCCACCCATTTGGTGAAGTAATCTGTTGCGTTGTTAGGACATAACTATGTTTGGCACTTGATTGGGGATGGAGTGCTCGATAAAGTCAATTCCCCATTTCTGAATGGTTCGTCAATAATGACGGGCCTGAGGGGAAAAGTAGCCAATTTTGGTTTACCAACGAACTATTGGTAGAGCTCACATTTTGCTACCCATGTGGCTGTATCCTGAAATAGCGTTGGCTAGTAGTACCTGGCCCGAATGATCTTATGTGTTGTCAGAAGAGGAAAAGTGACCACCATAGGCTGAATCATGAAAGATTTCTAGTAACTTCACCTGATGTGGCTTGTCAACGCATCGCAAGAAGATGCCATCAATCCCACGCTTGTATAAACCGTCATCCCATATGACATATCTGGCTGCCCTGAGCTTTACTGTCCGCTTCTCCTTTGAAGTTAGATGGGTTGGACACTCACCGTAAGTGAGAAAGAAAGTGATGTTAGAATACCACTCGTCGCTAGTCGCAACAAATAGAACCATAGGTAGAGAATCAGCTTTCTCCAGTTCACCCTGCGCTCCATCGATGCAATCAAATTTCTCTTCAGGATCTCCTGAATCTTTATTTTCAGCCATGAGCTGACATAGGCCTCTACCCCTTACCAACTTGGTTGGTTTGATGTCCAGATCATACTCTTGGACCTTTGCGATCCAATTCCCTCGTAAGCTTCCTAACTCCTGTTGAGTTAGGATAGACTTAACTGCCGTGTCAGGAACCAACACTACCGTATGAGAGTTTAGGATGTAGTACCGAAGTTCTTGACTACTTTGACTACTACGAAGGCATGTTTTTCTAACTGAGACATCTTTAATTCATGAAGCTTAAGAGGGGAGATCATGAACGCAATTGGGGATTCAACATCCTCAGAGTTTTTCTGCATTAAGATGGTAGATACTGATATGCGCGGACGCATAACTGTACATGATGAAATCTTTGGAGAAGTTGGGGCACACCAAAACTAGTGCATGAGCAATGGAGGCTTTTATATCCTCAAATGACGTCTTTCCTTCTTCGCTCCACTGGAAATTTTGTGACCCCTTCATCATATTTGATATGTGATGAGTCTTTTCAGTGAAGTCTAGAACAAAGCGTATGAGAAAATTCACCTTTCCGAAGAAGGAGTGAACATCGATCTTGCTTGTGGGCAAGGTAAGGCTCTGAATAGCCTTGAATCTTTCAATGTCTATTTTTGTCCCTTCTTTGACGATTGACGTGTCCTAGCAATTTTCTTTCAGTGACCCCAAAAATAGACTTTTTTGGATTTAGGGAAATCCCGTGTTCTCGGCATCTAATCAATACTTGCTCCAGATGATCACAGTGATCACTTAGCCTTTTAGAGAACATAGTTAAGTCATCTCGATAAACTATAATGACCTTCCCCATCATACCTTTGAATGCGAAGTCCATAGCTCGCTGAAAGGTGGCACCGACATTGGTTAAGTTGAAAGGCATCCTGCTATAGGTGAATGTGCCCAGGAATAGTGAATGCTATTTTAAATTGGTATTCAAGTGAGACCTCAATTTTTATTATATCCCGAAAAACCATTGAGCATGGACAACATCTCTCGAACCGATTCTTGTTTGCAGTAACCCGATCCATTATGGGTAGTGGATAATTGTCCTTCAGGGACGCCTAGTTCAGGTTGTGAAAATCTATGCATATGCGTATTTCACCATTCTTCTTTCGCATGGGCACAATGTTTTTGCAACCCAGGTACTATGATGGATAGGAAAGATAATTCTCACATCCAACATCTTCTGTATTTCCACCTGGATGGTACCCGAGATCTTAGGATTGTAGTGCCTCTGTTTCTGGTGAAAGGGTTTGACATCGTCCTTTAACGGGATGTCATGTTGAATGTCCTTAGGCTTGAATGACTTTAGATTGGCATAAGACCATGCCAATATGTCCATATATTTCTTCAACAACTTGAAAAATTTCCACTTTTCCTCGGGTGTACAACACTTCCCGATGTTCACAAACTGCAGATGCTCTGTAGAGCTTAGATTAACAAATTCGGTCTCTGGAGAAGAGCTAGGGTCATTCTGTCACTTTTTCTTGACAAAGTGGTCATGCTTGTCAAACAATCATTCCAGGGAGACTAAACCTTTCGCAATTTTATCCCCCTTGAGCTAATAGATGCCTCCACCTTCTATTGATTCATTTTCTTGACTAGTGACGGACTCACGACATACCGAAGTAGATCCTTCGAAATGAAGCTCATTGAAATTGTCTGCTTTCTCTAGGAAAGCAATAAGTTGATTGTCATCGTTGAATACCTACCAGTGGTGAGAATTGTCTGGCACGCTTGGGTGAAAGACTACCTCAATGGTATATGTGTCTATTTTCAGCCCTGGGTGAGGGAGCATAAGCGAGGCAGAGACGACCAATGAATCGGCCATGTCATTTTGGGCTCATGGAACCGCTTTGATTGAGAAGGCATCAAACTCCTCAATGTTGTCCCATACTATGCATTGTGGTAGTGCCTGAGTCTGTCATTTTTTACCTGGTATACTCCCTTTACCTGATTGACAATCAGTTCGGCGTCACTGTACTTTTAGGTTCTTGATTCCTCTTTCCTTTGCAGCTTGCATGCCGAGTAGCAAAGATTCATACTCAATAGTATTGTTTGTATTGAAAAACTGTAATTTGAAAGAAAGAGGGAAAATCTCTTCTTCAGAGATATCAGGATGGCTCCAGTGCCACATCCACTTGTTGCACAACTGCCATCAAACTGCAGCGTCCATATCTTGTTAAGGTCCTCCTCCTGGATGAGAATGTCCATTCTATCAGATTCAGTGGATAAGAAGTAGTTCCCCATCCTTGATGATTCGAAGAGAATTTAGGCCTTGGGGTCGTCAGAGTTGGTGACCAGGTACTTCTTTTGTGATTCAGGCTCCAATGTCTGCATTACTCCTTTGATGGGGATTCTGGCTTTGGACCAGTCCATATGAATTTCTCCACCGACTTCCCTGCAAAAACTTCTCCCTAGTAAAATTCCATATCTTTGCTTTGGAATATCAGCAACGAGGATGGTCATCTTTACCCTTTTCTCTGGGAATGCTGCAAATGTGAATTGTGCGCTTTGATCTGACCAATTAATGGAACCTGTTTGGTTTCCATGGAGTAACATCTACCGAAAGGCTTGGTAAGAGTGAGGCCCAAAGCATGGGTGACCTTTACTGGCATGACATTATCGGAAGCCCGTAATCAATTATGCAATTGCTTAGTTTGTGACCATTGATTAGGAGGGAGAGATAAAAAGGTTCAATTTTTCCTGATGCGGAAGTCGAGGCAACATTTATGCGAGATGCAGGAGGAGTGGAAAGGATTCCTTTTAGGGAGACAAGAGAGGGGATGACAGCTTGGCTTTAGATATATTCGGTTAATCTTACAAGCTACTCAGGGTTAGACTGAAGATATTCAACCTCAAACATTTGAATCTTGGTCTTTTTAGTGTGATTGACTATGTCGAATGCGACCAAGGGTTGCGTTGATGAAGGAATGAGTCCCTCATTTCATGATGGTAGGGGAGGGTTACTGGTCTTTATGGAAATGGAAGAAGGCTGATTTGGAGGAGAGATAGGAGGAAAATATTTCTTCGCAAAAGGTTTAATAGGAGGTTGAGCTGGAAGAGGATTACCTCTTTTAGCAATTGTTGGAGGCGTGTTCGACACAACCTTCTCCTTTTGTATCCTGGCAGCAACTTCTGCTTCTTTTCCTTATGAGCGGGTGAAAATAGCATATGACTGTCTGCTTGCATACCCTTGGGTACCTTCCTCTTCATCAGATTCCTCATCTTCAAATTCCATATACCCGATCGTAGAGTCGCCAGTCGGTTCACCGACATCTTGATCATCTTCGCCTTGTGACAAAGGTTCTTCATAAATTTGTTCATCTTCTTCGATCTCGACTAGGGCATTAACCGGAGGGGCCTCAAGTGCTAACCTTGGAGTAGCAGCAGGAAAACATGGCCTTTGTGGGGCGTTGTTGGGAGTGAAGTTCCTCCGTGGGATATCCCGTACAGAGTGGTAGACGAAGCTTGAGCTAATTACTTCTTTAATGCGAGCAAGTCGTTTTCCATCTTCTGGAATGCGGATCTAATGAAGTGGCTTGAGAAGGAGTCAAAGCCTTTGATTTGGATGGATCTTGTTTTAACTCACCAGATATAAGCAGGTTATCCTCTATCCGAATGGCCGTAGCTTGAGTGAGGACCAAGGTGGTGATTTGTTCTTGTAAAAGTAAGAAACTTACTCTTGAACTCATGGCGTTCACAAAGAAACACTTTTGATTTTCTGGTGTTGGCAACATGGCAGGTGGCACACGGTTAATCAGTGAATTGAAATGGGTGATAAAATCGCGCATGGTTTCATTAGCCTCCTTCTTCAAGTGAGTGATCTTTGACAGTAATGCAAATGCATCTTCTGAAGGCTTATACCTGTCTTCAAATGTAGTTCGTAATGTGGCCCAACTGGTGATAGATCCGCCGGCAAGTGTTGGAACCACTCTGCTGCAGGCCCTTGCAAGGTCTCTAGAAAGAGGCGTACCGACACGTCTTCATGGGTCACATCTAGGATGTTGCATGACATAATGAATGCAGATATATGTGAATCCGTGCTTTGATTTCCACTCCCATCAAATCTTGGGAAATTCTTATGGTTTCCATGAGGGAGTGCGTGAACTGGATGCGAAATGCAAGAGGACCCATAGTGTTTCCCCATGGTACTACCATTTGAAAAGCTGGAAAGAGGACACGAGCCGGGAGTGCGGTTCCGCTTAGTAATAGGGCACTGCAAATTGACATGGAAGCTCCTTGTGAAAACCGGTTCTTTCGTGGAGGCGAGGCACTTCTTGCTGACCGATCAGCTGAACTCAGTGATGAGAAATGTGCTGGTGTAATACTGAAATTGTGCCTCTGAAGTAGATCAAAAATAGGATCGACTTCTCCACGAGCTCTTCGATGTACGGGTAAATGGTTCACCCACCAGTGTATTTACTCAGATCGCAATAATTTGGAGTAGATTTATAATAATCTTTTTGTTTGTACTTGCTGATTTTCTGATTTTTCGGAAAAAATCAGCAGCATGCACTTTTCTAAATACTTAAATTTATCCCTTTTTAAACAACCAATTGCGGTTTAATGACAAGGATTAGTAGGGATAAAAAGTGGGATAATTTCAGTAAGCTGATTTTCGGATCTTAGATTTGATTTTTGTAAGGGTTTGAAAATATTTGTAAAAATATCAAGATCTCAGATCTACGGAAATATACAGGTTTTTATAAAAACTCAACGAACTAAAGGTTTCTAACTGGTCCAGATCTATAGATATGCTAAGAAAATTTTTAGTTTGGGTCACTTTTGCAAAAATTTCAGATTTTAACAAAGGGTTAAAATTTTCAAACTGGTAGTGACTTTGACAGTTTTTTATTTATTTTCTTAGTTCGATCCCCAGTGGAGTCGCCAAAAACTGTTGGTCCGAAAATCTATCGGGTGGGCAGATCTATGGATAGACAAAGCAGGAGCCAATAGTGTGTGGGGCGTAGCCCCCTCTTTGAGATAGCACAAGTGGCGGTTTATTGCTATTCTACCAAAGTAGGAACTGTGCAAGTTCTACAATATTCGCCTTCGAGGGGAGTTTGGGATCTCATCCCAAGAGAGTTAGTTATGACAAAGAAAGAACAAAAGAATGAAAGAAGGAATGGAAGAGAGATGGATTTGAAGGGAGAAAAGAAAAGAATTCCAAAGTAGAAAGGTCGGAGGGTTTATGTTTTGGGCTGGTAGTAAAAAGAGCCAAACTTACTCACATAAACAAATAAAGCAATATTGATAAACAAAACAACAAAAGTAGCTATGAATCTAACAGAATAAACACATATATCTGACGTAAGAAGGATTTGATGCATATAACACATGTATTCAACACAAAGTCTTGATATTTGTATTAATGTTTTCTTCACATTACAAGAAAGCTCAAAGTCTCTCTCCTCACTTCTATTTTCATACAAGATTGTCCACCACCTTGAATACTACAAGTATCCAAGTATTTATAGAAGGAGAAGGAGAAAGAAGACAAAAAGGAGCCAACAACTTATTTACAAAATATCTACAAAATATCTAAAAGTAAAATGTTGACTTTGGGCAATTTTGTGGATGACAACATCCCATGGTGTAACATGGATGATGTCATCACGTGTGCCAACATACTTTTAAATACTTTTACAAAAATGGGATTTATCCCAGGAGGAGGAGACCTATTCATCATCATCCCTTTGCTTGAATGGAGTGTCTTGCTTCTGATCTGGAGAGGCGATATGATACTGAGCTCGATACTCCATGAACTTGCTGATCATCTTTTGAAGTTGATCATGATCGGGACCTTTGTGTGATCTCTAATAACTTTGCAAGTTTCTCATTCATCTCTGAGCCTATCAGGGAGCTTGAAGTATTCATTTCCTACCTCTATCAAATACCTGACGAAATCACGGCAAGCCAGAAGGTTGTTAATAGATTCTCGGTCAAAAGTGACCTCTAGCGTCAAACCTTGTGATGCAATTCCCTTGAAAAGCTGAATAGTATCGTTTTCTTCTCTCAAGGTGAATGATGCGCTAAGAAACCCTGGAGACATCCTCAAGACAATCTTCTCCATTTGATGTTTCACGTCTAGGGCTTCCTCCTTGATTTTGTCTATATTTTCTAGGACAAACTCCATTTGATCAACCCGATAGTCTAAAGTGACAAGTGCTTTGTTGTGTGCTCATGGGTGATCAATGATGCCGAATTTTAACAAGTCATCGGTTGGGCAGTCGACCATTTTCTGGAATGTCTCGTGTTGTAACCTAGCATGGTCCAACTCTTCGGAGACGGGTCTTGCTATTGCCTAGAGTTCATTGTTTGCCTTATCTATACTTTGGTAGAGGCCTATGAACTTCATGATTACTTCCTCACTGTCTCTGAGGATATTCTCTCTCCAGGAGGACACTGCTGCACCTTGTTCACCAATCTTGGCGTATTCATTTATCTTCTCCTAACTAAGGACTTTAGGAGTTTTGGTGCAGCTATAGGAGGTGCATTGCCCATTCTTTGTAGAGCTTGGAGAAGATGTTCATTTTGTTCCTTTAACATTCTCTTCTTCTCCTTTGCTTCTTGCAGTTTCTTGCAAAGGGCATCCACGGCTGACAAGGCCTCTCCTTGCAGGCTCTCTGATGATGTTCCCATTATGACCTGGGTCACTGTAAAATCTGTAGGAGATAGATCTTCTTTCTTCTTTATGGGATCCGGGTAGGCTATCTCCATAACCCTTTTGCACTGAAGCACTTTTTGAAAAGTGAGTTATCACTTTTTGCTTCTTTGGTCCTTTAGCTAGGATGACGGAGAAGTCCATGGGTGCAATGGGGACTTTCCTCTTGTGTTGGCTTAGGTGGTCTGAGATCCAGCTTGGACTTATGGGAGTGGGACTAGAGGACAAAGAAGAGACAGGGGTGGAAGGAAGAACAACTAGCAGTGGACATAGGGAAGTGTGTTGAAACACTTGGTGGTGGCATGGAAAAGGGGCCGACACACCAACGCTCACGGGATTAGGAGTCACTACAAGAGAGGAGGCCATGGGGCGGAAGGGATCTGCGAGATGAGGGAAGAAATGTTGGGGGACAGATCCGCAAGGGAAGAGAAGATGGAGGAAGAGGGAGGGGGAAAGGAAGAAGATGGAGGAGAAGACACAACCAGAGGAGTAGTTGTTTGAGTGACATGAGGAGGGGAAGGAGGAGCAAGAGAGGGAACGGTTGGTACTTCGCCAGTTGTAGTTGTGACAACATCCTGAGTGGATGTGTCTGTTGGAGCACTTACCGCTTCTTCTTTTCCTGGGGACACTAAGTCCATAACTTTGTCTTCTGCGGTAGTAGGAGGGCTTTAAGGAGCTTTCTCTTGAGCAGTGCTTGCCTCTCCCACTTTATCTTTCCCTTTGCCTTTAGGCAAGTGTTTTGGCCTGGTGGGTGCATTGCCCAGGGGAGATGTGATAAAATCTACCCCAAGATAGATGATACCATTTTTCTTACACCAATGCTTGGTGCGTTGCGAGTAGGTTGAACCATTTCTTGGATGGTGCGGGGCACTTTGTTCCTGTTAATATCTGCGAATAGCCAATCAGCCCCTTCCATGTCAAGGTAAACCTGATCAATTTCTTGATCATTTTCTAGGAAATCCTTTGGGATGATGGCCACACCATATTGAATGATCTTTGTCAGGGCTAACCGGGAGTGATCCTTTAAATCGAGTTCAACTTCATGATTTAAGTCAATGTATATATCCTCGATATGAGGAACATGGATAGGATCGATCTTTTCCCTGGAAGGCAACCACGAGGATCGAAGGTTGGCCTTGCTGGGAAATTATGTTTTAAATTGAGCAATTCAAGCTCTGCATACATCTCCCGAGATTTACTTTGTGAGGGGCACGTGTACCTACCTACTATGAGGGGGAATGGAGTTCCTCCCTTCTTCCTCTTCATACACTTCTTGTGATAGGTGATTAGCTGCCTTGACTGCTCCAGAAGGATTAGTTTAGGCCCCGCATATCTCGGAAATCTTGTGGGTTCTCCCAAGAAGTTGGCAGCTCTGAGATAGGTAAAGGTGGGGAATTGTGTAAACAACACTCCCCACTTCCTTGTGGCGGTGATCATGCTTTTGCTTGTCCACCATGAGTCATGTTGGGCCTTAAGAGGCTAGATGATGCCATAGAAGAAGACATCATTGATCTTGTTGAACTGAGTTATGTTGTTCTCGAGCCTCAACTCTAGATAGTATTCATATATTTTGACCTGGGGCCATACCCCATACTGATTCAACCCTGGGTAGTCTCTCCTATGCAGCAGCTGCATATACTACATAGGAGTTCATATAGAACCTCCCAGTTGTTGAAAGTCGTTGAAGTTGTTCCGAGATTGTATCACTGATAATCTCGCCCCAGCCAAAATGCTGATCGGGCACATTCTTATTCATTGTTTCCAAATACCTGAGCATCCACTTGTGAAAGTAATGGGCATCAGGGAGCCCATGTACTCTACTTAGGAAGGTGATCGTGTCACTTAGCTCTTCTGAAAAATCACTACGATGAATGACTTGGGGCCACCTGCTCGCCACCTTTTTATTCTTGAGGTACACCTCGTTCATCATCTGCATGCACTTGTCCTCATTATCGGTCCAAGTCTTCATGCGATCTTCTTGACTTCTTCGCCAAAACCATGTCTGTGGTGGGGATGCCGAGAGATAATTTCAAAGTGTCAGTGTGAGATTGATTATCACTTTTCTTTCCTCATTTTCGACACATCTTGTGTCCTTGTTGTAACAACAACCCATCAACATGATGAATTCATTATTAATTGCGCTTCTTGGGAGCCTTGCAAAGCAAAGTGCGAGACCACTACCAACCAATTTATTCATCCACGGGCTGCCCTGTGACCTTCTTGGTTCTAGCCCAAAAGTCATCCATATCTATGTGCCCAAGTTCGAATCTCGATATCGAGATCGCACTCCGCAAGTGAGTCGGGCATTCGACCTTTTGGTATTTATACTTCATTTCCTGCTCCATCAACTTGGCTTTGCCTTTGGACTTGGTTGGCTTCTTACTCGATGAAGACATAAGTGCACTCGAGGATTGTTGTTGCTCTGTAAGAAGAATCAGACAGTTCTAACATAGAAGGGCCATGTTAGCCATCAAGTTGTCCATAAAAGATTTGAGAATGAAAAATTATCAACGTATGAGCCTGGGCGCAAGGCGTAGAGCTTTGCCAGCAGTTTGTAGAGGGGCTTTGAAAAGCAAGGTGCACCTTTAGGGAGTGTTGCATGGGAGAAAGCAACGCCAAAAGGGGCGCGGGGTGCAGAAAGGTTACACACAACATTTAGATGTTGATGTCAAGGAATATGTGCTAGCGCATAGTAAGTGCTTTAACTGGGCGCATATTTTTTGGTGTAGCAGGGTCTCAGGGTGTGCCATTGGCGCAGATGTGGCAGATGCTACATGAGGGTGAGGTGCACCAAGCGCATTTGTAGAAGGTGTAACACATAGGTCAAGTGCACCAAGGGGCTTAGTTTGTGGCGCGGAAAGGGTTTGCACAACATGCAGTGTTGTTGTAGTTGCTTTGGCGCTAGTGCTTGCGCCTTAGGAATTTTGCAATGTTTTATAAGGCACAGGAAAGGTTTATGCTGCATGGTCCTTTAATGTGCCAATGGCATGGCATGAATTTTTGATGCAACATAGCGAAATAGTGTGCCAAAGGGGCACGAATGTGTTTAGTGTAACAGGAGTTTGCAATGTGCCATAGTGAAAACAACTTCACTAAGTGGGCTGATTTCCCTTTTTCTCAATTTTTACTCTTTTGGCTCAGATTTTGATGTCAGAGAAAAACTAACAAGGCAAGGAGTGAAGGACAAATGGGCATGAGTTATTTTTGAGGTGAGTCTTGATTTATAGATCGGAAGAAAAGGAAAAGGAGAGTTTGCAGGTGGGTACTTGGGTTTGCAAATGGTGTTATCCTTTCCTTCTAGATTCATTTTTATTATTCAACAATCCTAATCACCTAGCCCAACATCCATAAAAACAACAACAAGGATGGTAGAAACCACTTACAGTATAAATAATGACGAAGGAAAGAAGTGGGGTCCACGATCATGAAGAAAGGCACGCGAGGGTGACAGGATAATGACAGGTGCAGAGGAATAATTTTCACGATTTTCAACTTGTGAAAATGACAGGTTCAATGTGCATATATATAGAAAAGTCCGCATTTAATGCGCCAACCACTTTTTCCTTTGGTGCACTGGGAGAGATGTCAACATGGAGGAGATTGTGCCTAGGTGTGGGTTTGGATGTGTCGACAGGATGATGGGTGCGCTTAGGTGCACTTTTGGGAGGTGCAACATTTGGAGTGTTGACACTCAAGAAGTGTGCCAAAGGCAAAGATGGGCGTAGTTTTGCAAGATGTTGCAGCAATGGTTCTTGCGCCCAACCCAAAAAGGTTGAAAATGACCAAGTTCTTAAAAGTTGATTTTTTGGAAGGGAGTTCTAGGCCATTCAGAACATTAATAGACCTTATCAGGGGACCAAAATGGAATTTTGGTATGGTTACCTATAAAATTTCCCTTGTCAATTTTACAGGGGATAATGATTCACATCAATGATGTTGGTGTCAAATGAACTATAGTCGATAATGGATCTAAGCTTAATCTATGCACTTTATCATTCATTGAGGCTATCAGCCTTTCTACTACTTATGTTAGTCCTTCATCCATTTATCTTCACACTTATGATGGTTTTGTTTGTCCATGCATAGGCCATATCACTTTACCCATCACTTTCGGGCCAAAACCCTTCATACAATTTTCTTTGTCATTGACTTTCCAATTCAATACAATTGCTTACTTGGTAGACCATGGCTTCATGCCATGCAAGCAATACCCTCTATAGTGCATCAATGTGTTAAATTATTACATGAGGGTGTAGAGTATACAATTGCCAGTGATCATGAACCATTCAAATATTGCACCCGTGATTCAACCACTACCCTTCCTACTCCAACATCTGTTACTACTAATGACCCACAACCCATGGATTCTCCAGATCACTTGCCACCACTTGAAGGTGTTATTTACATGTTAGACATTGTCTCATCCACATCATTTCCCCCTATACAAGGCTGTTATGATACTTTATAGGGGGCGTGTCCAAACATTGAACGATGTTATGCTTACTTCACTTTCTCATGTGTAACCACCATTGGAACGTTTTCCTTTTACATGCACACTTTTCATGAATGATTCTTATTGGGAACATATCCCATTTGATCCTACTTTCTCGATACTATATGTACACATGATGGCTCTACTAGGATATGATTTGTATTCGATAACCTTTATCCTCTGCCTCATGATCCCCATCTTTATCATAGTTTTATTTACATTATTGTTTTTTATGGTCTTCATGTCTTTCACCTCATAATATTTCTTGTATGTGCTCCTCGCACTTCTCCACTTACACTTGGGAAATCTTGGCTTGACTACATTGGGGGCACTTTAGACCCTAATCATACGAGATATTTCATTTCCTATGCCCTTTGGTCATGTTTTCATTTGCAATGATTCATTTCTTGGCTATTCACAAAATCTTACTCAATGGTATGCACATGGTTGTCCATTACCTCCTTTCACTGATGAAGAATATACTATGGGCATGTACAATTTATGCCTTAATGGATCTTTACTCGATCATCCTGATACTATTGCTTACCAAGTCTCTGACGCTTCTCCATTTGGCTTTGACCATGACAACAATGATATCCTAGATGATGTTACATGATCTTACTCTTCCTCATACACTTAGGGGCATCATGCTTATCTTCCCCCTGTCCATACATCATTAGGTGTCTATCACTTCTATTGTCACACTTCAAGATTCCTACTTCACATCTCTAGACATTCATCTTGCACACCTTGATACACTACTTGTATCGTCATTACCCGATGACACACTCTCATGCTTTGGTTCACACTTGACTGTTGAGGGCATACTATATACATGAACCTCACACATTACACACTACACTATGCATACTTCACACACCCTTTACATCTTTCTTGCGCAACTTCTATTACACATTGGGTATTTTATTCACTCTACACACTCTTGATTCATCTTTCTCGCATCTACTTCTACATGTTGCCTCATTACCCTATGATGCACTCAAATACCATGGTTCATACTTGACTGTTGAGGGTTTCAATCTAAAATTAACCTCACATTATTTCACTCATACATACCTATACACTTGGGGGCACACAACTCCTATCACACTAACACTACATTCCATTCAATCTCATCTACAACATATTAGATATCTTGGTCGCATTTACTCTTGTTTATTAATGCTTACATGTACACTATTTACACATGCTTAATATATATCTTGTATGTAATTATATTTCTATATACACATGCACATTCAATTTCCTTATAGTTTTTCTAGTTGTGATCTTAGAATCTACACGATCCATACACATATCATGGATGTTTGGTGCAACACCTCATACCAGTCCCACAACGGCTCCTAGGGGCATCCACTTTCCTATACAAATTACATGTTTTATTGTTTCATTCTATACTACTTCCTATTTACTAGCACACTACTATATCAGATCATACATGCTTTGACTAAATTTATATCTTTCTAACATGCTAACAGGTGCTTCATGTGCAACATTGTTCTTACAGGAACTATTTTCCACCATGGTTTTCTTATTATTTGCTTGTCTCTATTTGATATTGTATGCCATTGTTTGCATGCTTTGCCCTATATCTTGTCTTGATAACTTCTTGTATTCTTTAGGCCACTTCGGCCTTGATTATCTTACAACATTGTGAGTGATGTCCCGTGTTTGCAACCCAATTTTGCGGTCTTCATTGTCTTCTTGTTTGATAGCTTACACTATATTTTCTATAGGCGTGCTTATATTGTTTGCACTAACATTCGTTTCTAGCCATTGTTTGCATGTGCCTTGGTTTCGACAAAGCACATTTCCCTCCTACATACCGGTATCAATTTAGCATGGGGTCCTTTTTTGGGTTGCATCCTCCTAGTGACGTCGCATGCACCCCAAACAAGGGGGCATCATTGGGTGAATCAATCACCCCATTAAACAATCTACTGATCTCGAAAGGGCTCAAAATCAGACTTGAGTCCTTATTCTAAATCTGAGACACTAGCGCCGAGATACAAACTTGGGTGCCTAGGAACTTCTGTCCATTCCTGGGTTCCTATGACCAGGGGGTAGATACCCATTTTTCTTAGAGCAACATGATCGGCGCAGTTCATAGAGCAGTTGGTATAGTGCAGAACAATCCTCCAAAGAATTAGCACATGGTTTATCTTCCTTTTTGGATCAAATTGGATCGAAATGGATCAAACTTGAGCAAGATAGGATCACACCATTTGTAGTGGTGTATAAATTTTGGGAAGCAGTCAAAGGATGGAGAATAACACTAGAACTTTCTCCCTACACTACTTCTGTCGTGGCGTGAGATCGCCCCAAAAACTCACACTTGGCATGAGATCACTTGAAAAAATTGTTCTTCTACAACATCTTCAAGATCCTTTCTATCTCTTCTACCCATCACGAGATCAGGTGCACATGTTCCTTTTTTATATTTTTCAACATTTTTTACATGCATTTCATACATTTGGATCAAAACTTTTCTATATACACATATTTGACTACTTGTTTGTTCTTCTCTTTTGTAGGCCTGTCCTTATGGGAAGTGGTAGTCACATCAATCACACTTCAAACATGACATCAATAACATGTACAATGTGACATCTACACATACGCTTTCACCCCTAGGGTCATCATCACTTTTTAATTCCTCTTCTCTAGCTTCCACGCTTCACTTTTTATCACTCCACGAGTTTTTTTGTCTCTTGGCATGCTCTTCGTCATCAATCTACATGGTTATCAAGTATGCATCTCTATCTACTTTATGTTACCAAGCTTTCACTCAACAACATAAAGTGGGGGTAAATGTAGACACTAAATCACACACTTTTGGTATCTATCTAGTCCCGATCACATACTACTATTCATATGATTCCTAAGTAAGAAAAGTACTATTCATATGATTTATAGTAGTATGTGATCGGACTAGATAGTAGTATGTGACCCGCCACCTTTTCTTGATTTATGTTTCCTCTTTTGGTAATACACTCTTGTTGACCTAGTCTGTCTTTTCACACTTCAAAATTTCTCACTTTGGACACCAACGCCTTGTGAGGATGCCACGCGCTAGGTGCCCTCGTCCCCTCTGGGCACCCCTGACCTATTTATACTTTACTCACATCTTTTGGGTCCTTTTTACCGGTTTGGGCATCTTATCCTTTTGGTAGCTGGCATTTTTGGGGTTAATTACAAAATTCAAGTAAAGGAATCATATAAATATAAAGTTATGTGACCATAATAAAGGACCAAACACTAAGCATTAACTATCACCACCTATGGTTGAATCTCAAGAGAATTATCAAACATCCATTCTAGATCCACACAAGGGACAAGGGACTACTACTTACTCAGTATACAATTCATAGGAGGGGAAGTTCATTCTTTCATGCACACATCTATCTACATTTTCTACATCTAGTTATTTTATCTCTATCAAGTGTGACACACACAAGAGCCACATATGGCACAATTCCACACACACACACACATAAAACTACATTAGGTTTGATATGTAGTACATTGCTCGGTCGTAAGATCACTTTGTTGACACCCGAGGATAGTATGAATCCCATTTTGCATTATTTTATTTTTAGTATTTGATGTGTTTTGGGGTTTTGAAGGTCATATATTTATTGGAGGTTATCAACGACATCGGCGATCATTGTACGACATTATAACGATAACTAACAAAGGATTATGACAATTCAATGACCTTGTGAAGATCATTTTTTGGGCATCTATGTAGACTCTGGCGCCTAAACATGGATCCTAGCACCCATGTGCCCCAATACTAGCCTAGGTGCCCTGGTTTAGCCTTCCTCTGCACTTCTACATTTTTTGGGTTCAGTAATGACCTCACATGTTCCATTTTACTAGTTCTTCATCTTCGCACAGTCTAGGATTAATTATGAAATTAGCTAAGTATTTTAAATCTTCATTGCACTTAGGGTTTTATTCATCTTTCTTATTACTTATGTCACTTCATGTACTTTATTTCTTTATTTATTTTTGTGACTCTGAAATAGCCTATCTAGGGTTTAAACAAAAAAACCTTATTATTGTTAAATCACTCTTCATTTAACACTAGGTGTCAAGGTTTTAGATTGATTTGGTGGAATTTGAAATATAAAAGGTCCTTACCTTGACTAGAGGTTACTCTACCTTCTTTTGGTTTGAGAAAGGAATAAAAACATTTCATGATTTGTACAAATTTGGGAAGTGGGTGCATTTGACATACCTCAAAACTCTGTATAATCTTCTTTAATCTCAACTCATAAAATAAAAATTCTCATAAACACCTTTTTTTGGAATATAGGGTAAAAAGAGGGTTTTAGAAGGTCCCACAACCTTTTACAAAAAATCCCAAAAGGCTAGATAATAGCGATGAAAATTACATAACGATAATACCCTAGAAGATTCCAAAAAAGGGCTGAGAGGAAAGCCAACAAGGGAAAAGGGAAAAATCATCAGATGAGCTTTTTCGGCTCCATTAACAACATTCTTAGCCCTAGGGGAGCCCGAGTCTTCAGCGAGCTGATCCGTGAGAGCTAGGAGTTCGGAACAATCTTTGGCAATAGCAGTCCTAGTGGTGTCAGTGAAGGATTCCCAGGCCTTCAGAGTGGTGAAGGCGCGTTGGAGCTTGTTCAAAATAGAAGAAATCAGATCGACCCTGCGATCATCCCTTAGAAAGTCAGCAGCTGCAGTCTCAGCAGATGAAGCTTCAGGCTTTGGAGGCATGTTCAAGGAGTGAGCGTGGGGTTCAATGTCAGTGGAATCTGAATTGTCACCAACTTTCTGGATGATGGGGTCCTCAACAAGCAGATCCTCATTCATTTCCAGTTTCTCTGAATCCGGGGAATCCGGATACAACTTAACAAGTCCCAGGAGGGCGTCAGCAAGGGGGGAGCCGGGGCTGGAAATAGGGGAGACCGCCAAGGTACCAGTGTCTTTCAAAAAAGGCACGGAAGGTCGAGGGGGGGAGCTAGCAAGGGGAGCAGAGGGAGGGTTGCCACTAGCCGGGAGAGCCCAGGATGGCCACATCCGAATCAGAATCAGAAGAGATGCGAAGGCGATGATGGCGGCTAGAGGAGGGGCGGGAGGTGGAGGAGGGATGGGGAGAGGACGTGGGGGTGTGACGGTGGCACCCCAGACTTAGGGGAAAATGGGAAATGTTGGCATGTGAGGTAGCAGATTTAAAAAGTAAATACAACAGGCCCTGATGAAGAATAGCTCCCTCCCCATCACGAGCGAGATGGATGGAATGCTCCAAAGATTGGAAGAGAAAAGTAGCCAAATTTATCTTCTTATCCCAGCGCAGGTGCGAAAGGATAAAGAAATGGGGGCCATAGACAAGGCGGTAGCGGCCATCGATGGTGAAGTAGCGCATGATCACTTCAGCAATTCTGTCCCATGGAGGAGGTAGAGAGTCACGGGTATAGCCCGACAGATACTTGACTAGTTTATCACCCGAAGCTATGAAGTCCTACATTTTCGAGCGGAGAGAGCGTTTGAAGTAAACATCCCCTGTAGCCGGGAGACCAGTAGCATCGGCAATTACGTTCATGGAGATCGTGAAGGAGGTATTGCCAATTTTAACACGTCCCCGTGACCAGGAAGCCATGGCTAGCATAGGAGACCAGAGCTGAATGTCCCTCCATCCTTTTGAGAAAATTGGTTATCCCATTCTCCAGCAGGATGTTCCAGACTTCTTCATCCTCTTTCACCACGCTGCAGGAGGCAGAGTTCGATGTGTTTCAGCTGGCCACCCATGCTAATGAGATTTTGAAAATGAGTGCAAAGGAGAGTACTGTGGAGGGCCTTAAAAAGCCCTCCCCAAGCATGGGAGTTGTCTCGCCTCATCATTATTACCCTCCCGTGAGTACTTATGAGATGGGGAAGTGCCACACGTGAGAGGATCCGCATAAATATGAATCGCCTCCCTCTTAAAATTCTATTGTGCCAACGGACAAATCATAATAATGGAAGAATCATTACCACCGCCATTGGGAAGATTAATAATGACATAGTTGACACCAAAGGTAGTAATACCCATCCAACTGTAAGCTCTAAGAAGTGAGGTCATTCTTGGTAATTTGGAGGAGGTTTTCCGGTAAGTCATCCGACCAAATTTGTTGATTTTCAAGGTGGACGCCAATATTAGCTAAGCAATCTGCTGCTTTGTTTCCTTCCCGAAGGATGTGTTGAAAGTGAATTTGTTGAAAGCTCCTTTGTAAGATGTGGATATCAGAAATAATATTTTAAATAGACCATTCCCCTATGTCAGCCAACTGTAGGAGTTTGATGATATTGAGGGAGTCACTTTCAACTTAGAGGGGATCATTGCCATAATTGAGAGCCACTCAAGGCCCTTGAGGATGGCCAGGGCTTCCGCACGATGGTTGGTACCATAGCTGAGGTTGGCAGAAGAGGCTGTGATAGTGAGACCAGCAGAGTTCGAAGGATGGCTCCCCCTCCCGAATTACCAGGGTTTCCTTTAGAGGCTCCATCAGTATTAAGTTTTCTCCATCCGGGGGGGGAGGAAGCCATCGCACAAAAGAGTGATCCGTAGTAGAAGCCTTACCCGAAGGAAGATTAGTCAACAGAAGTTGCCACTCCTTAGAATTACATAGTTGATTTTTTTGCGATACTTGATCCAGTAGTGAGTGTTGATGTTTTCCTGGAAGGTCAGAGTGATCTGGTTGGCCACTCGAGCAGGATCCCGACTCTACTCTTTGAATATCCTTCTGTTCCTTTCCTTCCAGATACCCCAGATGCCGTGGGGAGGAGAAGTCTCCAAGCCAGCGTCAGGGTAGGATGGGAGAAAGGGGAGGACCATTGGATGAGAGTATCCTGGATGGACTGGGAAAGTCAGAGCACACCCATATGTGACAGGAACCAATGCCAAATAGCTTGGGAAAAGGGGCAATGTATTAAAAGATGGGAAGAGGATTCCACAACTTTTGTACAGAGCACACATCTAGTGGGAAGGGAGAAGCCCCTTCTTTTCAGATTTTCTCCCGACAGGAAAGCATTTTTAGAGGAGAGCCAGGAGAAGAAGCCAATTTTGGGGATAGTTTCCTTTGGCTGATTTTGTTGAGGGGAGGGCCAGAGCTGGAGAGAGGCATGGAGAGGTAAGTAGCTTTAACAGAGAAGGATCTAGAAGGGGAGAGGGGCCAAATAAGAACATCCTTGGGTAGGGAAAAGAGAATGTAGATGGAGGATAAATCAATTCTAAGAAGAATTAGGAGCTTCCTCTGTTGTTCCCTGATTCCCATCCAATCGGGATACTCCAGGTAGGGATGGAATTCACAATAGACCAATATCCAGAAACTAACCTACCATGATGATTAATGAGAATTCTTCTAACATGATCCCAAGCGGGGTTGAGGCCCAAAGGATTTTCCCTAATCCAGTGATCATGCTAGAATTCAATACGTCCACCATTCCCAAACCTCCATTTGGTGCCAAGCACTAAGAGTGGGAAGGGAACTGATGACTGAATTCCATATAGCCAAACCACGGGCTGGGGTAGAGGAAATAAAGTCTTCATTAGGAGCCAGATACTTGGATCTAAGGAGCTGAGCCCAGTGAGAATTACCTTTTGCCACTTCCCAGCCAATTTTAGCAAGAAGGGTGACATTCATGTTAGCCATTTGTCTTAACCCGAGACCACCAAGAGGGGTCGGCTTACATACTTCCTTCCAGGAAACCAGATGTATCCATTTTTTCTCTTCCACACCAGACCACAAGAA
The DNA here is from genome assembly GCA_018340775.1 of Taxus wallichiana var. yunnanensis. Lineage (NCBI taxonomy): Eukaryota > Viridiplantae > Streptophyta > Pinopsida > Cupressales > Taxaceae > Taxus > Taxus wallichiana. The sequence goes on along the minus strand of CM031240.1, from coordinate 808,977,319 downwards.
GTGTTTTTGAATCCTTTCCACCACCTCCTTCACTGAGCTAGGCAACTTAAGAAGAGACATGAAGTAGATAGGCAGACTCTGGAGGGTGGCTTTGACCAATTAAAGCTTGCCACTGGCTGAGCAGAGCCCCTTTCCAAGCAGCAAACTTTTTTGATATCTTTCGATTATAGGATTCCAAAGGTTTTTAGTTTGCTTACCCTTGAAAAGAGGAATGCCCAGGTAGGAGGAAGGGAGATCCACAATTTTGCAACCAAAAATATCAGCAATCTTCCGCTGGGTCCTAGGAGGGGTATTTATGAAGGAAATGCTACTTTTGTTGAAGTTGATGGTTTGCTGAGAGCAACTTGATAAAGAGTCAGGATTTCCATAAGCGCGTGGGCTTCAATAACAGAGGCAGAGCTTAGCAGCAGGGTGTCATCGACAAATTGATTGTGGGTGGCTGAAGGAAGGTTGGAGGTGATCTTCAAACCCGAGATGATAGAATGGCTTTTAGCATCCTCAAGGGCTCTGTTGAGGGTATCAGCCATAAGAACAAAGAGAAAAGGGGACAGGGGGTCACCTTGTCTAATTCCTCTGCTACTTTTGAAGAAGCCGGCTGGGATGCCATCAATAAGAATAGAGAAGCAAGGAGTCACAATACAAGAATAGACCCAACTGCACCATCTTTTATCAAAACCATAACTTTCTAGCACTCTGATCAGGAAGGTCCAGCTGACTCGGTCAAAGGATTTTTACATATCCAGCTTGAGGATCATTCCAGAGGATTTTGAGTGATAGGTCGAATGAATTGCTTCATGTACCGTGATGATACCACCTTGAATGAGACGTACCCTGAATAAATCTATTTTGGTTCTGAGAGATGAGAGTGTTCATTAGGGGTTTAAGCCTGGAAGCTAGCATCTTAGTGATGATTTTGTAAGCAGTGTTGCATAAACTGATCGGTCTGAAGTTGGAGACAACCTTGGAGCCCTGGACTTTGGGAGCCAGGGCTAAGAAAGTGGTGTTCCATTCTTTGAGGAGGCTTGTTGCAAGTCTGGAATTCATTAACTGCCTTGAAGAGATCCTGCTTGATGGTTTCCCAGAAAACTTGGAAAAAAGTAGCAGGAAAGCCATCTGGACCCGGAGCTTTGTCCCCTTTCATGGAGAAAATGGCTTTGTGGATTTCCTCCATTTCAAAAGGCTTGATTAAATTATCGTTCATCTCTACTGACACTAGCTGTGGGATATGTTGTAGCATAGTGGACATCGTTTGCTCAGAGGGGTGGTGATCAACCTGAAGGAGGTTAGAATAGAAGGAAACTAATTCGTTAGAGATGTCAATTTCAGAGGTTAATAAGTTACCAGAAGAAGACAACAGCTCATAGATTTTGTCTCTACTTTTGTGCTTGGAAGCAGTGATGTGGAAGAATTTAGTATTACGATCCCCTGCTCAAGCCAAAGGGCTCGAGATCTCTGCCTCCAATAGGTCTCCTCCTCTTGAAGGGTATTGTGGTACTCACTAAGGAGGAGGGATTCTTGTTGATGAAGATGGTCCAACCTCCCTTCAGATTCCATTTGAGTGGCCACTCTAGCAATATCCTGCGACAGTTTCTGTTTGCGGAGTTTGATGTTGTCGAAGACCGTAACCTTCCAAATTTTGAGTTTTTTTTATTTCTTTGAGTTTGCTGGAAAATCTAAACATATCAGTGCCGCTGACATTGAAGTCCCACCATTTTTTGATGAGAGGGTTCAGGTTATTATTTTCGAGCCAAGCTAGCTCGAACCTGAAAGGAGGGTTCTTGATGTTCATCTTGCAATTTGCACATAGCAGAAGAGGGTTGTGGTTAGAGGCGGCTCGAGGAGGAGGGAACCGAGGTAGAAATATGGAAAAAGAGAGATCTAATCTAGTGAACCTCAGAGATCTATCAAGTCTGCTTTGAATATGATTCCTGCCCATTCTGTGGTTGGACCAAGTGAAGGAAGCCCCGTGGAGATCAATATCAAGAAGGGAATTCTCACGAATGAAGTCAGCTAGAGCTCCCATGCTGATGGGAGAGGCAGGAGCACCTCCTTGTTTTTCAGAAGGATAAAGGGGGCAATTAAGATCTCCCATTATTAATATGGGAAGATTCCACGCAAGAGCTGATGAAATTTGAAATGTCTTTCCACATTTTTCCACGCTGAGACTCTAGATTGGGAGCATAGACATTGATGGCAATCCAGGGGGAATCAGACCCCACTTCTTGGAAGAGCATGCAAAGGAAGTTGGGATGCTTAAAAATATAGTCACCTTTGTAGCTCCTTGGGTCCCAAAGGGTGCATAAACCTCCAAGAATTGCCTGCCGAGGGTTGAGATACAAAGGAGGCAGTAGGCCAAATTTTTGGAAATCTATCATCGTTTTTAAGTTTAGTTTCCTGGAGCATAATGATATCAGGGGAATTCTGAAATTTCATATCTTTGAGGACCCTTTGTTTTTGAAGAGAATTGAGACCTCTAATATTCCAGGAGATGATCTTCATTTCTTGGATTTTGTTTTGCTCCCCACTATCATGTGGATAGTGCTCTGAGTACCTTGAGCGACATTAAGAGCTGCTTCTTGCTGGAGCTTGACATTACTCGGAATCTGCCCCCTTGCTTTTTAGTTCCAATATCAGGTTTCTTGCTGCTGCTATGAGTCCAACGGGGGTTAAAGCTATCCTCGATAAGTGGCAGAGGGGGAGAGCACATGGGAATCGAGAGATAGGAGGGAAGGAGAGGCCCAGGGGATCCCAAAGGGGGAAACAAAGGACATGATGGAAAGGGGGAGGCTGGGGTTGGAGAGAGGAGAGGGGAGGCAAGAGCGGAGAGGGGGAGGAGGGAGGGGCCAAAAAGAGGGGAGAGAGAGGGGGCCTCGGTGAGGATGGGGGATGAGAGGGTGAGAGGATGGGGGCCAGAAGGAGAGGCCTCTTCAGGGTCGAGTGTTTACCTCCCCCTCTTCAAGGAGAGAAAATGGGTTGGAAGTAGGAATGACCAGAACCTCATCAGAGGACGCCTTTGGAATATAGATTTTCTTTTTTTTTTGGGAGGATATTTGGGGTCTGGTTTAGGTTGGGGTTTAGAGGGGCAACCAGGAGGCTCTATGGCCAATGCTTTTACAGAAGGAGTAGGCTTGAGGGATATATTCGTAGTCAATATTTTGCTTCCAGGTTCCAAAGTCAGATAGGAGCTCTATCTCTTTTGGGAGAGGACAACTAACATCAACGTTAACACAAAAGTGGGCATGGATGAATCTAGTTTTTGCCTTAGTGGCTTGATCAATAGCTATTAAAGAACCCATAGTAAGAGCAATACCTTCTATAACTGTAGGATGCCAGAACTCCAGGGGGAGACCTGGGAGGTGAAACCATATTGGAGCTTGGGTCATGGTTTCAGTGTGTGGGTTGAAGCCGGAGACCATTTCCTAAAGTAGAATCTGTGTCTACCAAAAACCAAGGACCACCCAGAAGAGCCGCACAAAGTCCTCTTTCATGCTGAAGGAGAAAAGGATGAATCCATTTGGCATCGCTGCTATTTCAAGCACCCCACATGGATTCCATTTCAGCCTGGCCCATTTTTTAATATCTTCAAGTGGGGGCCTGGGGCCCATCAGCTTTCCCACTAGAGAGAGATCACGTGAGGCAACAATAGCATTAGTGATGTGGGATGGGATGTGAAGGGAAAAGGACCCATCGGCGATGTGTCGAGAGAAAGTTTTTCTGAGTGAGGGCAGAGATGGAACCTCTACTATTTTATTCCATGCATCTGGAGGCTTGGGAGGTAGGGTCCTAGAGAAGAGGGGCCCCTGGTCTGGACCAGAAGGGTCCGACATCATAGCTAACACCAGAGGACGCTAGGAAAGCAAAGAAAGGCGCAGAGTTAGGGCAAGAGCTCGTATAATTTTTAGTGAGATCTACTTTCACATATTTTTAAATCCTTACTCTCAATTGGATTTATCTTTCAGGATCTTTGTGTGTAAAAAAAATAAAAAAATAAAAATCATAAACACCTTTAAATATCCCATTGTTGGACTAATTATGGAAGATGAGAATGAATTTTGGATTATAGTGAGGCAGATCATAGCCCCCCTTCTCTTGGAGGCTACCTCTATTAAAATATCTTTATACTCTTCATTGGGCTTTAACAATAAGTGGAATATTTGTGACCCCTTTGGTAGGTGGATTGATATATTTAATGAGTAGTGATCTTCTTGTAGTGAGATTAAGAAGTCATTATTTAGATGGATTTTAATAAATAATAATCTTGATATTGGCTCCTATACGTCTAAAATGGATATTGGTAATATGTTTTTATCTTATGTATAACAAGGAGTCTACTAAACATATTTTCTTTGACTATACTTTTGCTAAGAATGCTTTTTCCTTTTTTTTTGTTTCCTTTGAGGATTGTTTCACACAAGAAACATTGTTGGTTATATGTTTTATTTAGTCTTATTAGTTAAAATGTTAATATGCATTTATGTTTGCAAAATATTTGGTTCTTCATCTCTATTGAATTATTGTGGTTTCTATAGAAATATCATAATAATGATGTTTTTAGGCATTGGAAGGAGTTATTTGAATTCAAATGTGAAGTCATTTCATTTATTTTTCATGGAGGTTAATGTTAAAATCAATGCCCCCGAAGAAGAGCTAAGAAAATTCCTTACTTTTGCTCCATAGAGATTGATCCTAACAACCTATTGGAAATTGGGAACTGATCATCTAAAATGAACTATCTATGTATTGTGAGGATAATTAATCCAAGCTATGAAAAAATGTAATAAAGTAAATAAATGTAATAAAGAAGTATGTAAATAAGCTAAACAATTATACAAAAGGAAACATGCTAATCCTAATGTGCAAAAGAGAAGAGGAAAGAATTCAGGTGAATAACAGATGTTCACGGGATAGTGTCGCAGTGAAGATTAGAAAATACGAAGCACGAATGATTTTGCAGAAGTCCGAAAAGGATGGATCTGGAGGATCTAGTTGGATTAGAGTGCTTGAAGAGGGACTAGGGCACCTACAAGAGCTATGATCTATAATCTGGGCACCTAGTTTGTGCGAAGCTCGAAATTGATCTCTGCGGGGTTGGGAGGTGAAATAGAACCCTCGCTATGTATCGTATCAGATTCACCGTGCTCCTTTAGATGTTGCCAATAATACAAGATGAAAGAAATACCTACAAGACCCCAAAACAAACATCAAACCCTAAAAAAGAAAAATGCATATGAAGGGGTCGAATTGACCTCAACTGCCACAATGGTGGACTTACTAATTGAGCGCTACACTACATCTTAGACCTGATGTAGTTCTATGTGTAAGTGTGTGTGAACATGCCCTAGGTTGCTCTTGTACTAGTCACACTTTGTGAAGTAGCGAGAAATAACTGTGTAGAAAATGTAGTAGAATGTGTGCATGGAATAGAATATAATCCCCCTATGAAGTGTGATGTAGATGTCCTAGCCTTGTGCCTTGATGATGGAGCTATGTGGATGCAAGTGATCTCCAATGAAATAGATAGATGCAACTCTAGATGAGTGATAGTAGTAAGTGATGCTAGGTCCCTCATTATGGTCTCATAATTTTATATTTATAGGGTTCTCTTGATCTAATTTCGTAATTAACCCCGAAATGGCTAGACCATGAAAAAGATAAAGATGTAAAATGGATAGAAAGAGCCCAAAAAGTGGGAAAGTGAAAAAGGGACTGGGGCACCCTTGGTGGGATGAGGGTGCCCTAGTACTAGCCTGAGCGTCCCAATTAAGGCTAAAATAATGGTAAATGGTAAAAGAGTGAGCATGTGGATTTAAAATTTTGGTAATGACAAATAAAATAAAACAAGATGGCAAAAAGATGGGGGTTAATTAATACTTTCTTCACTCAAGAACCTTTTAAATAGTAGTATGAAACCGGGATAAATAATGTCTAAAGTGCATGATTTTGTGACTATATTTTGTCCCCACTTTATGTTGGTGAGTGGAAAGCTTGGTAACATAAAGTAGATAGAGATGCATGCCTGATATCCATGAAGAGTGATGAAGAAGGCATGCCGAAGGACTAGAAAAAGTGTGGAATGAAAAAAATATGGAGGAGCGTGGAAACTAAATATGAAAAATGCACGAAGAAAAAGTGATGAGAGTGAACCTAGGGAAGAACGTGTGTGTAGTTGTTGTAATGTGTCATGTACATGCATGGTTAGTAAAGCATGTGTTGTCATGAAGTGTTGTTTTTGTTCTTGTTGTTGTTGTTACCCCCATTTGACTACTTTCTTCTCATTCGGTTGGACTGCAAGTAGAAAACAATCAAGAAGTCAAATATGTATGAATGTATGTGTAAAAATTCAATGTAAAAGATGCATGTATATGAAAGCATGTAAATGTAAAATACACAAATGTAAATGTGTAAATGGAGCATGTGCACATGATCCATGTCGAGAAAGAGAGTGTAGAAGGATATCCTAAATCGTGACTTTTTGGGTGATCTCACGCCACCCGGCCGAAGAAGTGCATGGAGAAAGATGCATTATTATTCTTCTCATAAGCCTGATTCCCTGAATGTGTGTGAAGAGATCTCTATACGCCTAGGTTTTTGGGCTATCCGAAGATGCATTATTATTCTTCTTATAACTGATTCCCTAAATGTGTGTGAAGAGATCTCTATACATCTAGGTTTTTGGGCTATATCCGCGCCACTGGCCGAAGTAGTGTAGGGAGGCGCACCCATTGTAACCTCCAAGTCTGTAACTATTTCCCATAATGCTAAGGACACCATGTCCTATAAAATTCATTGTGTATAGGGTTTGTAGATTGGTCTAAACCCACTCATTGTATATAACTACACTGAATTGATATAGAATCTCAGTGTTAGTATGTGAAAACCCCTAAACGATGCCCCCCTCTTTGGGGGCACATGTGATGTCACTACTAGAGAATACGGACCCAAAAGAGGACCAACTACATGAAATTTGTACCCTTTAGGGAGAAGGGAATGCACTTGGTAGAAACCAAGGCATGCACAAACAAGGATGGCTATACAAAACAAGTGTTAGTACGAAAACACATGCATTTAAGAAGACAATGTGTAATCTATGCAGACAGTGTAAAAACTACCAAGCAAAGTATTGTAAACACACAAGAAGACAAGTACACCACATAAAGTGGTTCACAAACATGGAACATCACTCATGATGTCGCAAGACACATAAGGCCATCATGGCTGCAAACAACAAACAAGTGTGCACACAAAACATAGGGCAAGGCCCGCATACAAGAAGCAAATAATGATAGATAAGTACAAACAAGTAAAATAAGTAGTCATGGAAACATGTAATCCTGTAAAACAAGTATTACACATGGAACACCCATTAGCATGTTAGATAAATAACCAATATGTCAAAGTGTGAATAACCAAGTGATGTAAAGTGCTAAGTACAAAATGAAACAATAACACCTGAAAGAGACGAATGTGGATACCCCAGTGACCAGTGTAGGAAGGGTAGAAGGAGAGCATCCATGTTGCATGTAAAAGATCGTATATCTACGATCATAATTAAACAAATATGTGAAGGCACATGTGTGGATGGTATATATAATGACATAGAAGAAATCAATCTAACATGTGTAGGAAAGTGATCATGTAAAACACTAGTAAACAAATTAAATGCCCCTAAGACAATGCAATATGCTATGGATGGATGGAATGGAATGGAAGATGGAATGATAGGAGCCGCGTGCCCCTTGAGTGAGTGGAGATGTATGTAATGAGGTTCATTTTGTTTTCCCCCTCAGCAGTCAAGAATGAACCATAAAGGAGAGTGCCTCATTGGGAAATGGTCGAGTAGTATGTGAATCTAACATGTTGTGATGAATGTGTAGGTATAGTGATTAAATGTGACATAACGATGATGTGTGTGTGAAACCTATAGCTGTAATGTATATCACAATTAGATGAACATATAAGTGATGATTTAGATTAAGTGTATATCACTATAAGATGAATGGATGAGTGATGATTTAACCTAAGCGTATATCACTACAAGATGGAAGGAAGGAGTGGTGATGTAACCTAAGGTGTATACCACTAAAAAATGATAGAATAGGTGATGATTTAGCCTAAAGCGTATGTCACTAGCCTAGAATTGTTGCATGATGAAAGGTTGAATAGTAAATGTGTGATGAGTGTAAGGTCCATTTGATTTGTAAACCCTTGGCAGTCGAGTATGGACCAAGGAACTAAAGTGCGTCTTAGGCTGGTGAGTGAAACGTGTAGAAAAAAATATAGTATAGGTGATGACCATGTGATGATTAGAATGTGTAAATATGCTATGTGTAGAATGCAAATGCAAGATGTGTAGAATGTATAAAATATAATGTATAGTGTGTGATGTAACATGTGTAGGTAGACTAATAATGTAATATGTAGGATGGAATGATGTTAGACTCGTATGTAATGAAGACTAGTATAGTATGTAGAAAATGTATGACATGACATGAAGACGCACATTGTATGATGTATGGTATATGACTATGTATAGGATGTGAGACAATATGTGTAAATAGTCTAATAATGTATGATGCAAAATGTGTAAGGTGAGGACTAGTATAATGTATGATGTATGAATGTGGAAATGGCACAATGTTGTAGATGAACGTGGATAATGTATGGTGTATGGTGTATGACGCATGATGTATGACTAGATGCGGTATGTAATGCCTAGAGTGCAATGTGTGGGGTTCATGTGTAGTAATCCCTCAACAGTCAAGTGTGAACCGAAGCACAATAGTGCATCATCGGGTAATAATGACATTAAAGTGTGCAATAAGTATGCATATGCTATGAGATTGATGTATGAGATGTAAAAGTGAGATATGCATAGATGCTAATATTAGGGGGTGTGGGATGTTATGCCCCCCAAGTGTATGATAACGCATGTACTATGTGATAAATGATGTATGAGGGTGATGAAGCATTATAGATTTCATTTAATTGATGATGCGTAAGGAGCGTTAAAGTATTATAGATGTGTGTATGTATAGGTGGTGATGTAATGGAGGAATATGGTAATGTAAGATGAAATGAGGTTCTTTATGGTAAAATACCCCTCAATAGTCATATAAGAACCATAAGAATATGAGTGTGTCATTAGGAGGGTAGAGTAACAAGAGTCACCTACCAAAGACCAAGTCTGCGTGTGGTGGAACCATGTTGGATAAAGTCAATAGGAGAACTATGTGATGGTGGTGAAATTGAAAATATATCATGATCACTAGTAGGAGGATTAGTTCTTTAGGATGAAATTAATTGGTTGGAGCTTAGATTTGAGAGGAGGCCATGTTGCACTAACTCTGAAGGGAACTTGCTTAAGTTGACTTGGTGATATGATTGACGACTTATTAATAGGAGATTGTGAACTAATGTTGGTAGACGATGGACTTGGTGATGTCGTAGATGGATGAATAGGAGGATATGGTGAACTAATTGTAAGAGGTTGTTGCTTAGGAGTTGTTGGAGTGATCTTTGACATGTTGCTCCTTAAATATAGATAAGTCAAATTTAGAAACCTAATGGGAGTTATTAGTTGTATTAGAATGTTGTGTAGAAAATGAAATAAGGCATTGACACTTGAGATATTTGATTATGCACGCAAAATGTGGTAATAATTATCATTGTGTCCATTGATTTGATGATAATTGCAATATGAACGACCTTGATATTTTTGTAACCGATAAGGATAATAGTAATGAGTATGGGTAGTAGAGTGATTAACTAATGACTAAGGAACTGATTAAGAATATCATGAGGTGTAACATTATGCTCAAATATGAGAGGCTCAGGCAATGACATGTACTGAGGCTTAACTAGATGACATGTAGTGGACATAGATTGTATAGAGGATGTGGAATGAGAAAAAACATGCGATTGAGAAGCATCCTTAAGCTGTTGAATTTCATATCTAAGGGATGTAATGGTTGAATTCCATATCCTTAAATTTTTCTTGAAATAAAACATGTAGAGCTTGAATAGAATCCAATAGGGTTTGAGTAGATGGAGGATCACTAGGATCAGAGTCATTAGATAAATGATCAAATATAGGACTTATTTTGTGTGGTGGCGTATTGTCATCCAGATACATGTAGTCTAGTTGTTTTTGCAAAATGACTTGGCAATGAGGATATCTCTTAAGTAAAGTAGATAAAGAGACTTGAGAAAATTTAGAAGCCATGATAGAGGAAGAATAAGGATCCTAAGTGTGAAAGCGGTCGGGTTCACCAAAATGATTAACTAAAAATGAACTAACTATGTAGTGTGGGGATAGTTAATCTAAGCTATGAACAATTGTAATAAAGTAAATAAATGTAGTAAAGAAGTATGCAAGTAAGCTAAAAAATTATAAAAATAAATGCTAACCCTAATGTGCAAAAGAGAAGAGGAAAGAACTCATTTGAATAACAGATGCTCGTGGCATAGTTTCACGGTGAATACTGGAAAATATAGAAGCAAGAAAAACTGTGCAAAAGTCCCAAAAAGGATGGATCTGGAGGATCTAGTTGGATTGGAGCACTTGGAGAGGGACTAGGGCACTAGTGGGCACTCTAGTCTTTGATTTGGGTGCCTTGGTTTGTGCAGAAGCTCTAAAACTGATCTCCGTAGGGATGGGAGGTGATTTGGAACCCTCGTTGTGTGTCGTATCAGATTTTTCGTGCTCCTTTAGATGTCACCAATAATCCAAGATGAAAGAAAGACCTATAAGACCCCAAAACAAGCATCAAACCCTAAAAAAGAAAAATGCATATGAAGGGGTCATACTGACCTCTCACTGCCACAATGGTGGAATTATTAACCAAGAATTGCATTACATCTTAGACCCGATGTAGTTATATGTGCAAGTGTGTGTAAACATTCCCTAGGTTTCTCTTGTGTTAGTCGCACTTTTTGAAGTAGCGAGCAATAACTATGTGTATAAAATGTAATAGAATGTGTGCATGGAATAAAATAGAATCCCCTATGAAGTGTGATGCATATGTCCTAGCCTTATGCCTTAATGATGGAGCTATGTGGATGCAAGTGATCTCCAATGTAATAGATAGATGCAACTCTAGATGAGTAATAGTAGTAAGTGATGTTATGTCCCTCATTATGGTCTCATAACTTTATATTTATAGGGATATCTTGATCTAATTTTGTAATTAACCCGAAATGGTCGAATACCAAAAATATAAAGATGTAAAACGACTAGAAAGAGCCCAAAAAGTGGTGGGAAAGTGTAAAAGGGATCAAGGTGCCCATGGCGCCCTTGATTGAGGCTAAAATAACGACAAATGACTGAAATAGACTGGGCATGTGGATGTAAAAGGTCAGTAATGAAGAAATAAAATAAAACAAGATGGCCAAAAGATAGGGGTTAATTAGTACTTTCTTCACTCAAGAACCTTCTAAATAGTAGTATGGCGAGATACATAATGTTTAAACTGCATGATTTTGTGACTACGGGAACTTCCCAGAGTGACTAAACCTCCTTCTTGGCCCCGTGTTTTGATGCTAATAAGGATGCATAAGATGATAATATGATTATTTGGGGCACTATTATCAAAACCTATTATCTCTGGTTGATCATCCACCAAATGATGTGGAAATAGGAAACATTGATTCTTCCGAGCTTGCTAGAAATAATTTTCTCAAATTTTCTTCTAAACTAATTTATCAATAAGATATTAGGGAATCAATTTATGAACCTTTAATGTACACATGTAAATCTATCGGTGGAAAACAATGCATCCTAAATCCTTCAACATGCCATAGAATGTAATGAGCCTCGTATCAATAGAGACATTACTATTGTTAATGGTACTCATGAATCGTCCCTTAACTAAGATTGAAGAATAATCTCAAATTTGGATTATTTCCCTTCTCCACAAACATGTGAATGCTATTTTTGTGAATTCCAACAACATTTTGAGACTTGATATTTTTGAACACCTTAATTTTGACTGTGATAATAATATTCTGATATATATATAGTTTTATTGATACTCACTAGATTAAAGATATTGGTTTTCCTTTTAATGAGGATCTTATATGTATGGAAGGACTTGATATTGACATCGAGGGACATGATAAGAGGAATAAAATTGAATTTAATTGGAATGAAATTTCTTAAGCAAATATGATTGTGCTCATAGATGAGTGGCTACTTTTTAATATTACAATGATATACTTTTCATGAATAGATTTTATTATTTGATGTAATGTTTTGTTTGGGTCTATTTTAAACTAATTCCATGCATATATGAGATGATTTGTCCAACTTGATGTATAATTTTACCAACCCTCAAGTTGTATATCTTTTGTAAACTTTGTGCAATATAAAAACAATTGAATGAAAACCAATAAAATATCTGTAAGAAGTTCATTATAATATGATTACTTTATCATAAATAAGGTCATTATAGTATCTTAAATTTTGATTGATGACATTTGGAAATTAATCCTTGTCATTTATCTCATCCCATCAATCATTATTTACTTAAATGACTAGTTCTTACATATGTCTTTCTCAATTACCACTCTCGTCTAGTAGGTCACACTTATTACTCACCACTGACAAGTAGAAAACCTACTTTATGAATATAGAACACATCTTTAGATACCTAGCCACTATCTCTAAGCGACATAATTCAATTCACACCCTAGAAAAATGAGTTCACCCATGATGGATAAATACATTTGGGTGGATTTATTTTAAGCTAGAAAATTCATCCTCAAAGTCTTGACGATCACTTTTTAAATTCATGATTTATTCAAGTAATGAAACATTTTATAACAATCACCAATAAAAGTACACTTACACTACCCATTCAAAGGGCATTAAATATCACATATTTTGGGACTACCTAGGAGATCACAACAAAGCACCCAATTACAAAATAAATCTCAAGCATAATAACTAATATTAAGTCTGCATGCATCCTATACAATTACCCTATGCCATTTAACAAAGCTATATCCTATACCAAATATCATTACCAAGTGTTAGAGGTCCTATTTGGTTCTTCGTACAAAATAAATTTCTATTACACATCTTATATACATTCATTGGGTGGGAAATATAATGTTTAGATTCCTCTTTGTAGTATTGTTATGTAGGAATTGCATAGGGAAACTCAACCCAATCGGACCAACCCCATTTTATGTATTAAAATAGAGGCCTAGGGTTTGAAGGAAAATAATCCCTAATTTACTACACAAGTGTGATCATGAAATTACAAATACATTACGTGAATCTACACATGTAGAAGGTCGCATGATACAAAGGTAGGATTCATCTAAACCCTATAAATGAGAAAGTTGTCCAAATAATATAAATATGTTATAGTGAATTTTCCCTAGATAAGCGACTTCATCTTCCTCATCAATTCATGCTCCCAAATCTTCGGGATAATTCAATGAAACTTTATATATCTTTCCTACATAGTTTCAATATCACTATCACTTTGTCTCAACTATTAAATTGGTGTTTTCTCTTATGAATCTAACCGTCACTTCCTTTATCAAGATTTCAAGAGTTTGTATGAGATTATAATAAATGTAATAGATGATTCATGACCTTTGATTTCTGTAATTAATTTATTTCTAGTTCTAGATCATATTTACACATAATAATTAAAAATAAATTAGATAAAACATAATTTTGATCCTCTGATAATATGACACTTCAAGACCATTTCCAAAATACTTGAATTTCAGTGTAAATTGTGATTACCATAGACTTAAAACATAGTTAACAAATTGATGAGAATTGTGACCCCAAAATGAGAACTCTAGCTTTGAAAACCCCATATTTTTGTGTTTAAAACACAAAAATTAGCCACAAAATCACAAAAGTGGTGTTATTGGTAACACCATTTTTATTTTTAGGGTTAAAATTAAAACCTTTTGCATCCATGGCCTTAAAACACATAATGTTGCTAACAAAAATCTTAAAATCAACTCTTGAATTGAAGGGTGGTGATCACCACTAGTACCATTTCTTTTGGAGTTAAAATTACAACTTAGTGAAACTATGGCCTTAGTAAGTGATATTGTTCCATCTAAAACCTTAAAATCAACCCCTATATTGAAAAGTGGTGATACCAAGAGAACCATTTTCTTAGACACAAAATTGTAACATTTTTGAAATCATGGCCTTAATAACTGGTAATTTTACCACCAAACTCGTAAAATCAACCCTGAGTGGAATAATGGTGTTATTTTTTAGGCTTAAAATTGCAACATTTTAAAAACCACATGGCCTAAAAAATTGGTAATGTTGCAAAAAAACCATAAAACAAACCTTAAAAGGTCCACTCCTTTAGGCTTAATTTATCACTCTAGGCATCAAATAATAAATAATGACTTACAATTTCACCCTTTAATTTAAAAATTCAATATTATTTACAAATATTTGATTTAATTGTAAATAAAAAATTGATACAAATTGCATTGAATTAAAAATATTTCATAAATGTTTTGCTACAAAGTGTCCACATTCAAACCATATAACCTAATAAATATTATTGTAGTACTCATAATCAAATTGTATAAGATAAGAAAAACAAGAAGGATTTATACCTTTGTCAAAGATCATAGTTAAGTTAAAACATTAATTTAGAGTTACTATACAAACATCATATTAATTAAACCCTTGGAATCTTTAACCATTAAAAACCATACAACCAACCAAGTGAAACTACATAGGTTTTCCCTCCTCTAAATTATTTGGTGTGTGGAAAAAATGTGATAAAACTATCTTTTTTGATCCATACCATCCTACTACCTTCATGCCTTGTATTTTTTGTAATGAACCTCTTGTGACAGATTAAGCCAAATAACACAATGCAAGACAAATGAGTTTATCAAGCAAAAACTAAAATCACATTACCAAATCGCAGGCCACTTCAAGGGGGCAACCTCCTTTGAGCAAGCTCAATACAATAATATTTGTGGATGCCTTTCTTGGCCTAAGCACTCCTAATATACTAGTTCTATTCTAGAAACTACTACTACCCATGCATGTGGGATTATTCTTAATAGCTCAAGGGATGACTTACAAAACATATGCATTTGTAGCATCTATTACAATAATAATGTAAAAAGAAGGGTAGGATGAAGGGTCTTAATATCCCACCCTAAAAATGATTTATCCTCAAAGCTATAATTATAGGAAATGTTGTTGAATCTAGAGAAAGGGTTCCCAAGTTGCATATTTTGATTTCACGCCATTCCATTGGATCAAGAAATCATGATAGATAAATTATGAAGTTTATGGGATCACCTATCGAGAATTGCAACATGTTCAAGAAGGATGGATCCTTCATTGTCAAGATTAGGTAGTATTGACTATGCAGTGATGTGTTGTCCAAAACTCTCTTCAAATAAGAGACATGGAATACAAGATGAACTCGTGATCTAGGTGAAATATCGAGCTTATAGGAAGCCACACCAATATTTTGGAGAAATTTGTAGGGTCCATAAAACTTAGGGTAAAACTTTTGATGCCCTTTGATTTGTAAGGAATATTATTTATATGTTGTAGGTACAAAAACAAAATCCCCTAGATAGAAGTTACACTCTAGATGGTGTTGATATGCTTGTTGTTTCATATGATTTTACACCATATGAATATTTTCTTGAAGAGTGCAGAGAATTTTGTCCCATTGGCCAAGGGCGGTGTCAAAATCTTGAATTGGAGAGCTACCAAGAGTGTAAGGGAGGAGAGGTGGTGGAGGTTGGCCATATACTACTTCATATGGAGTCATTTTGGTGGAGGTGTGATACGATGTATTGTACCACCATTCAATAAGAGGTAGCCACTTGACCCACTATTACTGATGCTCATAGGTAAAACATAGAAGGAATGCTTCCAACCTTTTGTTAACAATTTTAGTTTGGCCATCCGTTTGCGGGTGATATCTAAAGCTCATCCGCAATTAGGTACTTATCATGTAGAAGAATTATGTCCAAAAATGGCTGGTGAAAATGACAACATTGTCTAAGACTATTGAAGTTGGGATGCCATGGAGGTGGACTATTTTGTCAATGAAATTTTGGGTGATGATTGAAGTCGTATATGGGTGGTTAAGGCACATAAATGGGCGTGCTTGATGGGGTGGTCCACCACTACTAGGATGACTAGCTTTCCACCAGATTTAGTAGGCCTTCAATGAATTCTATGGAAATATCGGACTGAGATCTTGGTTGGAATTGACAATGGTTGCAATAAGTCTAGGGTTATCTTTGTTTCAACATTATTTCATTGATATCTATCACATTCAACTGAAAACTATTTGATATCTACCTTTATTCCCTTAAAAAATAAATTCATATGAACTCTCTCATAGTTTTTAAGAATCTTGAATGACTTGCACATGGCGAAACATGGAGTTTGAGAAGAATTATATGGTGAAGCTCGGTTTTGGGTGGTAACACCAAGTGCCCTTTATAAAACAAATAGGTGCCATACAAACAGAGTGTGGTGATGATTTAGGATTGGAAAAAAATTATAGGATGAGGCATTTCATGGTTAGATCCTTTTTCATTCTCATTCTTCCTGGAGTTGTCGTAAAGGGACACTTGATTTGCATCCATTTTGGGATGGGAGCGAATATTGCGAGAAAGGGAGAGAGAGAGAGAGAGAGAGAGAGAGAGAGAGAGAGAGAGAGAGAGAGAGAGAGAGAGAGAGAGAGAGAGAGAGAGAGAGAGAGAGAGAGAGAGAGAGAGAGAGAGAGAGAGAGAGAGAGAGAGAGAGAGAGAGAGAGAGAGAGAGAGAGAGAGAGAGAGAGAGAGAGAGAGAGAGAGAGAGAGAGAGAGAGAGAGAGAGAGAGAGAGAGAGAGAGAGAGAGAGAGAGAGAGAGAGGAGAGAGAGAGAGAGAGAGAGAGAGAGAGAGAGAGAGAGAGAGAGAGAGAGAGAGAGAGAGAGAGAGAGAGAGAGAGAGAGAGAGAGAGAGAGAGAGAGAGAGAGAGAGAGAGTAGGTGATATGATATTCATACCCCATGAGTTTGGATATCCACTTACATTGAGCATGAGATGAGGATCATTATTTAAGGAAGTACTTCAGACTATGATTACTTTGATGTAGAAATATCTCCCTAACAAGTATGGCCACAACTTTTGTACTATATGTAAAATTGCCCTTATTTTTTTCTCATATGTAGACAAGAATATATTCCTTCCTAAGAGAGATTTGTTAGTGAAGGAAATTGGGAAACCTTCCTGGAGGATAAAAACACCAAGGCCATTTCCATAGGCATCACTTTTGATGATGAAAGTCTTGGTGAAATCTGGAATGGATAAGATAGGTGTATAACACATAGCTTGTTTTAAGGCCTCAAATTCCTATTTGGCCACCTAATTCCATGAAAAACATCCCTTTTTAACATGGTTGTCAATGTTACCATAATCAAAACAAATTTCATGTAATATTGAGTGAGACTCAAGAATCCATGAATGTTTTAGTGTTTTGGTTAGCGGCTAATTTTTCTGGCATTGAATTTATCTGGGTCCATGAAAACACCCTCCATAGAGACAATGTGTCCAATATATTCAACTTTTATCGGCTAAAGGGTCACTTGAAGTGTCGGTGCACAATTAATTATCTGCGAGAAGCTACATTCCTTGTCAATGTGTTGTAGATGCTATGCTGAAGTTTTACTATAGATCAAGATGTCATCAAAGAATACTAGGATGAATTGAGGAAGGGCCAAAAATATTATTCATTGAGCCTTGAAATGTAGATGGGGAATTTGTAATCCTAAAGGGCTTGACCAAAAATTCATAGTGACCATCCCGAGTGTGGAAGGTTGTCTTTAGAATATATTCCTCATCATATGAATCTAGTGATACCTCAAGCGAAGATCCAAATTGGAGAAAAAATGGGCACATGTAGTTAATCTAGAAACTCATCAATCACGAGAATAGGGAAATTTTACTTGATAGTTATTTTTTTACTTCCCTGAAATTGATGCGAGAGATCCCACATGTCATCCTTTTTGTGGACAATTAAAATCGGGAGGAATATGGACTTTGCTTTAGGATGAATTGTTATTCAAATTTTGTTTGGCCAAAGGATAACTTGGAGTGTTTGACACTATTAGCATATGGATTTGCACGCATGCAAATGAAATGCAACAGTGTGGGAATGAAGTCCCTCCTTAATGAAGGTGAGGTTGCCTTTATTGAAAACCAGAACCGTATTTACATCTATACATTCAAAATTGTATGTGGGGGTGTTTTGGAACATCAATGGAAAGAAAAGTGAATGAAGGAGATGGAATGGAATGAAGGAAAGGAGTGAAATGAAAGAACATGCAAGATTTAGGTAAAAATAGAGCCTAATATTGCATGAAGAGGAAAGATGAATAACCAACACAAATAAAATGGAGTTTGAGTTAGCCAAACAAGAACATGTAAAAGGGAACACACATGAGCAAGTAGATAATCAAAGCTCGATCATTGTGAAATAGAACAACTGATTAATAATGTTGACAATAAGATCAAAGGTAATATTTGCATGCAAGATTCAAAACACCTAACATCTAATGAACATAAGAACATCAAATGTTACAAGAGACAATGAAAGAGACACAACGTTCGTATTCCATTAACTCCAAAATGGTTTTCACAAAAGAACACAAAGTTTCTTCCTGAAACAAAGCTTGTACAAAAGTATTTTCTTCTCCTCTCTCAAAGTCACCCTTTACAAATTAGTCCCTCACTTTCTTTTATAACCCAAAAGTTGGTTACAAAGTAGTTAGGGTTTTACATGATCATTAAATAAGGCACTTAAGTGACCTTTGACTTTTTCAACAACTTTATGAAAGACAACCCAAAAATAGAAATTACTTAAAATATCCATTGTTTTTTGAAATCAAATAACAACACCTTTTAAAATATACAATAATAACCGATGCCTTATCCATTGAAATGGGTTCCACCTATCTCAAGTGTATGAGAAATGGACTCTCCCACTTCGTTAGATACCAAGAAAATCAACTTCCTGCACCACCAATGAAACTAGGATCTGCAGCTTTTGCTAGTTGAAAGGATCTAAACCTTCCTAAAGTTTCAAACATATTTTCTTCTTCGGAGGTTCACTTGGTCAAAGAATAGCCTCACAAAATACCCATGCAATTCAAGAATTATACTTGGCATATCATTTAAATTAAAAAAATTGGATTGAGCATTCTCAAATAAGTTCTTTAATTTGATGCAACACTCCATGGAAACCGGCGAGAAATTGTTGGAGTGTACATGTCCTTAAACAATTGTGAAAATTGCTCTTCCACTGCTCCGATGAACACCTTTGATTATGCTCATTTATGAGATTACAAGGAATCTCACCATGAATTCCTTAATCAAAGAGAGTGAAGTGAAGGCTTCATTTACATGCTTTCATAATGGATCATAAAATCCTCGAGAAGTGTTTTTCTTGATTTGAGATGCAGACACCAAAGAAAGCGTGTCCCTCGATGTTCAAATTTGAGAATTCCTTCAATAGCTAAAAGCTGAAGATTCCATACTTGTCATCTCATGTAAATGGGCAATATCTCATCCAAATTTCGTATAGTAGAAACAAAAGTTTCTTTGAAATAAAGAATTGGATCCAAATACACACTGACATCTTCATGAAGCTTAACCATGGTCTTGATTGTCCCCTGGCCTAAAACAAGAATCTCTAAAAGCCAAGTTTTAGTAACATGGCCCAATGTGTTTATTTCCTTTGAAAAATTGAGAGTTTCTTCATCTGGGGCAGCCACTGCATCAGGTACTGGGAAGGTGGATGATATGGGATTTATCAAATGTTGAACATACTCCACCAATTGATTCTTTTCGGCCTTAAGCTGAGAGTTTTGAGACTTGTATTTCTCAAGTCTCTTTAGCATGATATCAATTGAACCTCGAGCCATCACCATGTCACTTTCTAATGTAGATATTCCAAGTCTAAGTCTGGAAACTTCATAGTCGGCAGGTGTCATAGCATCACGCTCCTTATCCACTTGTGGAATGGCAAGGTCTGCAAATTTGTTTCCATCATTATCCACCATTATTTGAGAAATCACCTTAGGCTTTTTAGGAATGGCATCATTCAAAATTTTGAAAAGGGCATCAAAATCAATGTCAATTGGATTAAAAACTCTCTTCCTTTTCTTTACTTCGGAATCAACCCAAGAAGGAGTATCATTCACTATTTCAGCATACAAAATCCTGGAGCTCGAATCAATATTCTCATTATTTCCGACATCATGAGATCCTTTTTGAATCCTATCTACGACCTTGATTTGAGGAGAAACAACCTCAATATCCACTTCCGATTATTTGGGAGAATTTTGGAAATGCCTTCATGAACTAAATGCTCTGAAAGTGTTTGATATTTGAATTACCTACACACGAGTGGATGCTTGTTTGAAGCATGGTGAGGATCATTTCTACTAGCTTCGAGCACTATTAATGATGTGGGTAGAATAATATTTACTCGAGGTAGAAAATAGACACACGCTCTCTTCCTTCTTCGGGGTTAGGATCTTTAGATCTTCATCCTTGTGACACGTGACTTGGCGAAGTGGATTTTGGCAACCACTCTTTACTTGCTTGTTGTGTATGATCGAATGGTAATGAGGTTGATCGAGAAGAGAATTTGGTCGAATGGAGACCCCCTCGTATTGGAATTTTTTGTGATCCTGAAACATGATCTGGAATGGATTGCAATTTGGAAAGTTCTCTATCATACC
This sequence comes from Taxus wallichiana var. yunnanensis, assembly GCA_018340775.1. NCBI lineage: Eukaryota > Viridiplantae > Streptophyta > Pinopsida > Cupressales > Taxaceae > Taxus > Taxus wallichiana. Next base: position 808,956,556 of record CM031240.1, on the reverse strand, counting down.
AAGATATGCTTATTTCAATAATTGGTTTGTTTTTTCCATCAAGAGAAAATTCATCTCTTTTGGTCTAGTCGATTGAGGCAATGGGGTAAAGGCAACGAAATCATATGAGGGATCGCGACATCTTCATCATCATATATGAATGAATCGAGAGGACTCTTGATGTGGAAAGCCTTGATCTCGAGAAATTTTTAGGTGAGAGTACTCCCACCTTCTTACCTCATGTTCATCCAAAGCAAGCAACCTAGAAATCTTCCATGGTAGGAATATGTTGGTACTTTGCCCCAAAATCTTTTGCATATATCCATTGATATCAAACTGGACTCTCTTCACATATGGATGGATGGTTATGAGAGCGAACTCTTTTCCATGAGTTGTGCACTTTGAAAAGATTTGGACATTGGTATTCCCCAATTTGAATTGGGAAATGAATTCTTGAGCGGTCTTGTCACTAAGAAGGCAGTGAACTTGGAATAATTGTCACGCCAGCTCCATTAATTCCCATCATCACACCGATGTACTTAGGAATTTTCCACGGGGTCCCAAGTAAAGCCACTCACACGAATGTAAGAAAAAGATGAAAATTGAATAAACCGAGTTCCCCATTAGGAAATGTCACTCATGGCTTCTTTAGAAAACCTTTCCTTAGTATTCCGATTCAGGTTCCGGATCACACGGAAGGTGAATGCATCATTGAATCTTCTAAAATGGTGAGAATTATTTTTGAAACTAAGTTGAGGGTAATAATGAAAAACACTATTCGATGGCCCCATGACTTCTCTCGTTTCAAGTCCCGAAAATAGCTTTCTTCGTGCTACTGCATAGGTCAAATATGAAGTCATGTAGAAGCATCCAGTCATCTTAACTTCTATCAATTGTTTATGAAGGGTGTTACTAATGATGGTGGCCCAATCCACAAACTCTTTCTTGGCTAGGTCGATATAGGTATATTGGTACATCTATGGGTGGAAAATCCTAGCAGAAGATAGATCGAAAACTCGACTTAGGAGAGTGATCATGTCTCGATTTCTTCCACGAACTCAACGCGATACTGATTCTTTGGGAAGCCTATCAATTCGAGGTCTCTTGGTTATTAGACGGTTGTTATTGACCATCTTGCTCCATCTTATGGGTTCCTCCTCCCAGAATTCTTGTGCTGATTGGCGAGTGATATCCGCATTCTTGGGAAAGTCGGGTATGCCGAGCAACTCCTCAATGTGTTCTAGTGTGATTAAGAGGAAAGGCTCGCGATTATCTTTAAAAATTCCTCGTCTCTCAGGGTCATAATGCTCCGTGCAAGCAATAACCAATTCTAGACATTGCACCGAGACAGGAAATGCTTGCTTGGGGTAGACCACTATGGTAAAGTCTATCTGAGAAAATGGTTTTGCCTTCAGTTTTCACCCGCTCGTAGAACTATTGCACATTGATGTGACCTAGATTTGTATCAGTGATGTTGTCATATGCTGAATTAATGGAATTGGGAGGGATAATTCCTTGGAATTCATATTTTAGGGCGGATTTGTTAGATTTCTCCACTGGCTTCCTCGATCTCCCCGTAGATTTGGATTTTTCAGCCATTATGAATTTAACAGAAAAGTGACTCAAGCACACCAAACAACACAAATGGGGCCAAGTCTCGTCTCCAAAACCCCTGTCAAGCAAGAAAAATATTTTCCGGTATAATATTATTATTATTATTTTAAAAATAATAATAATAATTGTCCCGAATTACAATTTTTTTAAAATGTCAATACAAACATATCGAGACTAAGATCGTGTTCCAAATATGGTGATAAGTAACAATATTTATTCTTTTTACTTCTCAATGCATGAATCCTCCTTCGAGTGGCGTGGTATGCATGTGTGTGACGGAAACATCCTCCTCTTTTCTTTAAATTTCTCCCTTGTCAATGCGTGGGAAATTGCTTTCTCTTTCGGCTATTTTTTTGGACTATTCTCTCAAAACGTGATGAATGTTTTTTTAATTGTTCCCTCCACGTGGCCTTATTTCCCTTGATGTGTGATCTTGCCAATGTGTATTTTGGCTATGCGTGGGATTCCTCCCTGAGCTGGGCACATGGATTTTCCTGGAGGATGCGTGAACTTATTTTATTTTTTTTAAAAAAATTGTTCCTCTTTTCCTCACGTGTGGAAAGGAATTTTTAATTTTTTGTTTTATTGAAAACTTCTCCTTCTCTCTTAGGTGCGGCTTCTCCTTTCCTCCGCCCAATGCGTGACTTCTATCAATTTTAAAAACTATTCCTCTTTTCCTCAAGGCATGGTCTTTTCTTTGCTAGCGCATGGATTTTCTTTTAGTTTTTTTAAAAACTGTTCTTATTTATCCCTGGCGCGTGGAAAGTTGTTCTCTTTTTACTTGGCACCTCCTCTACCCAATGCGTGGGCTCAAAACAAATGCCTCTCTTTGGACTGTTTTCTTTCTTCCTCCCACATGGTGAATGTTTTGACTGTTCCTTGGCATGCGTGGGAAGCTGTCTACCTATCCCTGGCGCGGCCTGCTCTTTTCTCTCTCCCTACGTGAACTATGGCTAAGGCAAATGTGTATGGCTTTGACTCTGACTACCTGGTGAATGCGTGGGAGCTGCAAAAATGTGGCTTTGTTCTTCCTTAGCTGGTGTTTGTTTGGATTTTGATTAAACTTCCTTGCATGCACGACTGATATATCTTCCTTCACAATGGCGTGAGTTTCTCTTGCATTATGGGATGTTGACAAAATATTATGTCCTTCAGAAGAAATAAGAAGTAATTGGAAAGCTTCACACGAATTTTTCCAATGAGTTTGACGGAGGAAGTTATGAGGATTAATCCAACTTCCTCTCTTCCGAGTAGTGGACTTAAGTGCCAGGGGGAAATGGGGAAAGCAATGACCAATTGCCAACGGGAATGGCAAAGTGGGTTGGCAATCCCCGTTCAATTTCCCCATGTGGGAAATTGGGGAATTTCTTGCCCGTTAGCCAATCCATGATTTGGCAATTGGTGGAGAAAATCCCACGTGCGGGAAATTTGAAGAAGAATGCCAAGAAAGGGGAAATCTGGGTTCGGGAAGCCAAATTGGCATTCCGTGATTGAAGCATAAGCTTATTTCCCGGCAATAAAAATTTGTTGAATGAAATTTTAATTAATATTTATTTAATTAAATACTCTTAAGTTATTTGAAAGTTAATTTTATCAAACAAGGAGCGATTAATTAATTAATTAATTTTAATGTATTTTAACGTGATTTAAAGCCTGGTGGGAAGAGTTCTCGCTCGAAAAGGATGAAATGAAGACCGAAACGATCACAAAAATGAGATGATTGCGATGAGGGAAATGAACCACGCAAACCAACACATTTGAAAATTTTCAATTTTTTTCATTTTTATTATTTTATAATTTTACAAAGTCAAAATTAGCTGATAACAGCTGGCTCTAATTGGGGACAAGGACTTCATGGATGCAACAATGGACCCAGACCAAAATAGTCATGAACATGATCTCAAAATGATGGGGCACAAAAATGGGGTGACACAAGAGAGGAGACCAAAAAACAGGGAAACAAACAAACCAAAATCCTAATTACCTATGTACATACGGGGAACAACCCGTTTTCAATTTTGATAGTGCTTGAGATATTGCCCACTATAGGGCAAAGGAAAATGAGTTCCATCAGGATATGCCAAGTAATAGGTACTATCTCCACAGAAATGTCTTATCTTGAACGGGCCTAGCCACAACGAATCAAAATTCCCATGCTTTCCTTTCGGCTCACGTATTTTGTCCCAGAGAAGAACTAAGTCATTGATTTGAAACTGTCTCTCCCTAGTTTTCTTGTCAAACAACTTCTTTACCTTGGATTAATGTTCCTCAATCCTATTTGCCACTTGACTTTTTTATTCCTTGAGCTTGCTTAGGAACATGATCCTTTATCTAATGCATTGGTGAAGCATTCATCATCAATTGCTGAGCTAATTTTAATGCTGGTAACTCCAGTGTGACGGGAATTTGAGCATCGGTTCCATACAAAATTTGAAATGGAGACATCCCGATTTCCCTTTTAGGAGTTATGTGATCAGCCCACAATGCATCATATAAATTTTTGTGCCAAGTTCTTTGATTTTCTTCGACTAACTTGTGCACAATAGTAATGAGGTTTTTGTTACTGGATTCAGCCTGACCATTTCCCTGAGGGTAGTAATCTGATGAATGAGACAAAGATATCCCATATCCATAACAAAAACCTATCATCTCTGTAGAAGAAAAATTTGAGGCATTGTTCGTCACAATCTTGTGTGGAATTCCATAATGAACCAATATATTTTCTTTGATGAAATCACAGATTACCGTAGTAGATGTTTGTTTCACCGGTATAGCTTCCACCCACTTTGTAAATTAGTCAGTGGCGGTGAGCACGTGAGTATGACCAGCACTAGAATTAGGATTCAAAACCCCGATGAAATCTAAACCCCATTGTTGAAAGGGTTCTTCAATGATAACTAGCTTCAAAGGCAAAGCTGCCAACTTTGGTCTTCCAACAAATTGTTGACAGGCTTCACATTTTGTCACCCATTTCTGAGCATCAGAAAACATAGTGGGCTAGTAATAATGTGCTCTCAGAATTTTATGGGTTGTCTGCTACTAGACCAGAGAAATGACCACCGCAAGCATGATTGTGGAAAGCTTCCAACAACCTAGGTTGTTGCTCTTTATCAACACATCTGAGGAACATGCCATCAATTCCTTTCTTGAACAACGTGTTATCCCAAATGACGTACCTAACAGCTCTTAATTTGATAGCTCATTTCTCTTTAGCTGTCAGATTATCTGGACACTCACCATATGTGAGGAAGTAGGCAATATCAGAATACCATTCATCTGTGGTACTGACAAAAACTACCAATGGTAAATTTTCTTCAACTGGTTCTTCCTCGGAGTTATCTCGTGGTTCATTCTCTGCAATGAGTTGGTAGAGTCCTCTTCCTCGAACCAACTTGGTAGGCTTGATGTCCAGATCATATTCTTGGATCTTGGAGACCCAATTACCTCTTTTAGATCCTGGTTCCTATTGTGTCAACATTGATTTCATCATTGCGGTGTCCGGAACTAAGACTTTGGTGTGAGAATTCAACACATAATACCTGAAGTGTTTCAGGGCTCTTACCACCACGTACGCATGTCTCTCAAGAGGAGTGTAATTAAGTACATGTTTCTTGAATCCCAAACTCATGAATGTGATGGGAGATTTGATCACCTCTTGATTGTGCTGAGTCAAAATGGCGGAGATTGTGTGCGGAGAAGCATAACAATAAATTATAAAATCCTTTTTAAAATCAGGACATACCAATGTAGGAGATTTTGCAATAGCACCTTTGATTTTCTCAAATGCCTCTCTACCTTCCTTTGACCATTTGAAGGATTCTTTTCCTTTCATCATATCAGTGATTTCCTTAGTCAGCTCAGCAAAATCTGGCATGAACCTTCTCAAAAATTTCACCTTCCCAAAGAATGAGTGGACCCCAGAGCTTACTTGTAGGCAAGGAAAGATTCTTTATAGCTTGAACGCGTTCAGGATCGATCTTAGTTCCTTAGTTAGAGACAATATGACCTAGGAGTTTCCCTCTATGACTCGAACACATAGACATTTTTGGATTGAGAGAAATCTTATGAAGTTGGCACCTTTGCAATATTTTCTCCAAATCCCTTAGGTGATCTTCTCATTTCTTGGAGAACACTATCAAGTCATCTAGGTATATCACAATGATCTTGTCTTTATAATATGCAAATGCCATATCCATGGTCCTTTGAAAATTTGTGCCAACATTGATCAAACTGAAGGGAATTTTTCTATATGCGAATGTACCCCAGGGGGTAGTGAACGTGGTTTTATGTTGATCTTCTCTAGCCACTTCAATTTGATTATAGCCAGAGAAGCCATCTAGCATAGATAACATTTCTGATCCAATTACTGCCTACAAAATATGGTCCATGACTGGCAATGGGTAGTTATCCTTCAAGGAAGCCTGATTAAGATTGCGGAAATCCACACAAATCCTAATTTCTCCATTTTTCTTGTGAACCAGTACAATATTAGCTATCCAGGTCAAATGTCGAATAGGAAACACTATTCATGCATCTAGCATCTTTTGAACTTCATGAAATATTGTCCCTGCAATCTTGGGATTATATTTTCTTTGCTTTTTCTTGAATGGAACTACACCAAGCTTCAAGGGTATAACATGCTCCATTTCCCTGGGTTGGAAAGACTTCAAGTCTTCGTATGAATAAGCCAAAATGTCAAAATATTTGGTAAGTAGACTTATGAATTTCCTGCACTCCTCAGGTGAGCAACACTTACCAATATTGATCAGGTGAGGTTTATCCTTGGTACCGATATTAACTTGCTCATAGTCAGCAGAATTCGCAGGTCTGCCTGCTCTTTCTCTTTAATAAACCTATCATGTTTGTCAAAAAATTCTTCAAGTGAAACCAATCCTTTGGGAATTTTATTTCCTTTGAGTTGAATGATGCCATCACCAGGATCTTCGTTCTCAACTCCTTCCTGAATCGGTGAGGTAGTTGATTCGTGAAATGCTGAATCACTTCCTTCAAAGTACAACTATTCAATTTTTTCTCTCTTTTCCAAGAAGGCAATAATTTGTTGATCATCATTAAATACTTGCCAATTTTCTGCATTGTCAGGAACACTCGGCCTAAAAACCATTTTAATGGTGTATTTGACATGATCAAATTTGAATGGGGAATCATTAATGAAGCCAAGACTACTAGAGAATCTGCTTTGTCATTTTTTTTGCAAGGGACATATTTTATGGAAAAGGTGTCGAAAACTTCTATGTCATCCCACACTTTATTTCTGTAGTGTCTTAAATGATCATTCTTTACTTGGAACTGATTTCTTACCTGTTTCACGATCAATTCCGCATCCCCAAAGACTTCCAAATTTTTGATCCCTTTCTCCTCTCAGCTTGAAGGCCAAGGATTAATGCCTCATACTTTGCAGTGTTATTAGTATTTGAAAATTTGAGTTTGTAGGAAAAAGGAAATATTTTACCATTTGGAGATATGAGCACCACTCCTGCACTAGAGCCTGTCGAGTAACAACTTCCATCAAACTCAAGAGTCCAGATCTTATTGGAATCTTGGCAAGTGATCTCAGGGGTATGAATTTATGCATTCATCATATAATTACCCATACTTGAGCCTTGGAAAAGGATCTATGCGCGAGGATCTTCAGTTTTAGTTACCGTGAACTTTTCTGAGCTTCCGGCATAAGCTTTTTCATTTCTCCATTGATAGGAATCATGGCATGAGACCAGTCCATTTGAATCTCACCACCCAAATCTCTACGAAATTTCTTATAACAACATTCCATACGAGGCGGGAATATCAAGTAACTAAAATAGTTACTTTAACTCTCTTTTGAGGAATTGGGCTAAAACCATTTGGGCGTCTTTAATTTGCACGATTAGAGGAACTTACTTGGTTTCCATGGAGTAACATGATTCGAATGTTCTTTTCAAGTCAAACCAAGAGCATGTGCTACTTTTACCACCATCACATTATTTGAGGCTCGAGTCTATAATGCAATTACTTAATTTGCATCCATTGATCAGAAAGGACACAAAGAAAGGTTTGATCTTTTCATTTGAAGGTGTAGTGGCCGCCACAATATTTTGAGTTTTCCCATCTTTGGGAGTTTTCAGAATTCCTTTGGAGGAATGAATAGTAGAGTCACCTTTAATAAACTGGACCAATTTCTCAAGCTGATCCTTGTTGGACTTCAAGTACTCTACTTGTGACATGGAATTTTTTTATTGATATGATCAATGATATCAAATTTAGGCAAAGTAATCGTACTTGAAGTCTCAGATATAAGTTCTTTTAAACTTGATGATGGCACACTTTTGACCTTGGCCTCGGGCTTGGTTGACACTGATGTGGAAGAAGGAGCTTTCTTTGTAGTTGGTTTACCAACCAATTGATCTAACAAAGGCCCTCCTTTCTTTAAGATAGTCTTGACCTTTGAAACCTCAGTCGCCTTGGACTCTTTAGGAGCCTCATTTGTCTTGGATTCTTTGGGAGTTTCCTTGGAAACCTCTTTATCTCCCACCTTAGTGGTATCCTACTCCTTTTTCTGAGAGCGTGTGAAAACGGTGAAAGATTGACTATTCATATCTTCTATAATTTCTTCGTATTCGTCTTCCTCATCGGAACGGTACTCAAAGAAATGATTATTACTTTCCCCCTCAGGATCTTCAACTTCAGGTTTAGATGTCTTAGAATCGGCTCTTCCTCATCAACCTCAATGACTTCAATCTCATCATCACTTTCTTCAATGACATCACATTTGGAATTAGTTGCGGGAGATGCTTCAATAGCAAGCCTCGTTAGAGAGCACTGCAATCCTGGCTTTGTTGGGAACGTATCCTTTTCTTGGGATGTATTTGTAAGGAGCAGGTTTACTACTTTGAGCAACTTGCTTTTTCAAAGCTAGCACATCATTAGCCAATTTAGTGAGTATATTTTCTGAAGCATTGGGAGTTTCTTGACTCTTTCCTTTGAGGGAATTTTTCTTGAATTTTCTTGCCATGATTAAGTCATCTTCAATTTCTATGGCTAAAGATTGAGCAAGTTCCAAAGTAGCCACCCTAGCCCTTCTCGGAGCAGCACACTTGGTTGTTGTGCGTTAATAAAGAAACATTTTTGTCCATCAAGGTTTGGATGAATCCCGGGAACTTTGTTCACCATTTTTTTGAATTTTGCCATGAAATTCCTCATGGGTTCTATGGGCTCTTTCTTCACCTAAGATAGTTGGGCAAGAAGAGAATGTTCATCTTACGCCATTTTGAATCAATTTTCAAACTTAGTTTTCATATCATTCCAATTTGTGATACATCCATTGGGTAGATGATGAAACCAATATGCAGCAACATCATGCAATGTTTTGATGAAGAGATGAATAGCAACATCTTCATATTCCACCGACAAAATAGCACATGCAACGAAGAAGGCAAAAATATGATTATCTGGTGATGTCTTCCCATCTCCGTCAAACTTGGGAAGAATCTTTCTTGATCCTCATGGGAGTTCATGTCGAGCAGGTAAGGCCAATGGGCCTATGTCATTTCCCCATGGTACATTGGCTACCATTTGAGGAAAGGTGGTATGTGAAGGTAAAACAACGTGAGCGAGGACAAGTGTTTGAATGGTAGCGATTCCTTCCTTACTTGCTCTTTCAGGACTTGATGTAAGGCTTGCGAGATCTATGAGGCATGTTCTTCTTTGGAGGAGATAACTTGAAACCAAATTTTCCTTGAAAGTCAAAAGTGGGGTCGAGATAGACCTTTAGATTTTTCTCCTCGCATAAACCTCTTTCCTTCCAGTTTGGAATTTTTATGTGAAGGGTCACGCATGTTTCGACCAGCTCTAGCCTTTTCTATTTTTCTCTTTCTTGAGCTATTTGCGCCTGAATAGCTCTAGCAAATCTCGCGGCTTCCTCTTCTTCATTATCTAGTACTGATGCGGCAAGATGAAAATGATAGTTACTCGTGCACTTTTCCCAAATAGCTTGCCTCAAATATGATGATATATCTTCTTGAGTATATGCAAAAACAAGATTTGGTTACAAGATAGGTGGGTTACCTATAATAGTCATACAACTTATTACCTTGGTGGAAGAGGACCGTGTCGGTGAACAATGATCAACACGTGTCCAGGAGGTCTTCTGGCCACAAGTGCGGGTGCTCTTCTTCTAAGGTCTTTGATGTAGATTTCTCTGTCAATGGCTCTATCAACAGCCACAAATTTTTGTAAGATTTCACGGTTTTCCCAAGCTACTGTTCGAAGGTGCACAACAATGTCTCCTTGGAAATATTTGTTAGTCACAAGGTTCGGTTGAAGAACTAGAGCTTGTGTAGAGGGGATAGTCATAAAGATTTAACCAAGCACTAGTTAACGATTCCTAAATCCCCAGTGGAGTCACCAAAAACTATTAGCATATGGATTTGCATGCATGCAAATGACATGCAACAGTGTGGGAACGAAGTCCCTCCTCAATGAAGGTGAGGTTGCCTTTATTGAAAACCAAAACTGTATTTACATCTATACATTCAAAATTGTATGTGGGGGGTGTTTTGGAACATCAATGGAAAGAAAAGTGAATGAAGGAGATGGAATGGAATGAAGGAAAGGAGTGAATGAAAGAACATGCAAGAGTTAGGTAAAAATAGAGCCTAATATTGCATGAAGAGGAAAGATGAATAACCAACACAAATAAAACGGAGTTTGAGTTAGCCAAACAAGAATGTGTAAAAGGGAACACACATGAGCAAGTAGATAATTAGAGCTTGATCACTGTGAACTAGAACAACCGATTAATAATGTTGACAATAAGATCAAAGATAATATTTGCATGCAAGATTCAAAACACCTAACATCTAATGAACATAAGAACATCAAATGTTACAAGAGACGATGAAAGAGACACAACATTCGTATTCCATTAACTCCAAAATGTTTTTCACAAAAGAACACAAAGTTTCTTCCTGAAACAAAGCTTGCACAAAAGTATTTTCTTCTCCTCTCTCAAAGTCACCCTTTACAAATGAGTCCCTCACTTCCTTTTATAACCCAAAATTTGGTTACAAAGTAGTCAGGGTTTTACATGATCATTAAATAAGGCACTTAAGTGACCTTTGACTTTTTCAACAAATTTATGAAAGACAACCCACAAATAGAAATTACTTAAAATATCCATTATTTCGAAAACAAATAACAACACCTTTTAAAATATATAATAATAACCAATGCCTTATCCATTGAAATGGGGTCCGCCTATCTCAATTGTTGGCAAGAGTGTACATGTCCTTAAACAATTGTGAAAATTGCGCTTCCACCTGCTCCGATGAACACCTTTTATTATGCTCATTTACGAGGTTACAAGGAATCTCAGCCATGAATTCCTAAATCAAAGAGAGTGAAGTGAAGAATTCATTGCACATGCTTTCATAATGGATCATAGAATCCTCAAGAAGCATTTTTCTTGATTTGAGATGTAGACACCAAAGAAAACGTGTCCCTTGATGTTCAAATTTGAGAATTCCTTAAATAGATAAAACTGAAGATTCCATACTTGTCATCTCATGTAAACTGGGCAATATCTCATCCAAATTTGATATAGTAGAAACAAAATTTTCTTTGAAAGAAAGAATTGGATCCAGATACGCACTCACATCTTCATGAAGCTTAACCGCGGTCTTGATCGTCCCTGCCTAAAACAAGAATCTCGAAAGCCACATTTTAGTAACATGGCCCAATGTGTTTATTTCCTTTGACAAATTAAGAGTTTCTTCATCTGGGGCAGCCACTACATCAGGTACTGGGAAGGTGGATGATATGGGATTAATCAAATGTTGAACATACTCCACCAATTGATTCTTTTTGGCCTTGAGCTGAGAGCTTTGAGACTTGTATTTCTCAAGTATCTTTAGCATGATATCAATTGAATCTCGAGCCATCGCCATGTCACTTTCTAATGTAGATATTCCAAGTCCAATTCTGGAAACTTCATATTTGGCAGGTGTCATAGCATCGCGCTCCTTATCCACTTGTGGAATGGCAAGGTCTACAAATTTGTTTCCATCATTATCCACCATTATTCGAGAAATCACCTTAGGATTTTTAGGAATGGCGTCATTAATTTTTTTGAAAAGGGCATCAAAATCAATGTTAATTGGCTTAACAACTCTCTTCCTTTTCTTTACCGGAATCAACCCGGAAGGAGTATCATTCACTATTTCAGCATACAAAATCCTCGGAGCTCGAATCAATATTATCATTATTTCGACATCATGAGATCCCTTTTGAATCCTATCTATGACCTCAATTTGAGGAGAAACAACCTCAATATCCACTTCTTGATTATTTGGGAGACTTTGGGAAATGCCTTCATGAACTACATGCTCTGAAGTGTTTGATATTTGAATTACTTGCACCTGAATGGATGCTTGTTTGAAGCATGCCCGAGGATCATTTTTGTTTGCTAGCTTTTGAGCACTATTAACGATGTGGGTAGAAGAATCTCTTCTCAAGGTAGAAAATCCAGACACACACTCTCTTCCTTCTTCGGGGTTAGGATCTTTAGATCTTTCTCCTTGTGACACGTTACTTGTGAAGTGGATTTTGGCAACCACTCTTTTCTTACTTGTTGTGTATGATCGGATGGTAATGAGGTTGATCGAGAAGAGAATTTGGTCGAATGGAGACCCCTCGTATTGGAATTTTTGTGATTCGAAACATGATATAGAATGGATTACAATTTGGCAAGTTCTCTATCATACCAAGATATGCTTCTTTCAATAATTGGTTGGTTTTTTCCATCAAGAGAAAATTCATCTCTTTTGGTCCAGTTGATTCGAGGCAATGGGGTAAAGGCAACGAAATCATATGAGGGATCGAAAACATATTCATCATCATCTATGAATGAATGGGGAGGACTCTTGATGTAGAAAGCCTTGATCTGAGCAAGTGTTAGGTGAGAGTACTCCCACCTTCTTACCTCATGTTCATCCGAGCAAGCAGCCCAAAAATCTTCCATGGTAGGACTATGGTTTTACTTTGCCCCCAAAATATTTTGCATATATCCATTGATATCAAACTGGGATATCTTCACATATGGATGGATGGTTATGAGAGTGAACTCTTTTTCCATGAGTTGTGCATTGAAAATATTTGGACATTGGTATTCCCCGATTTGAATTGGGAAATGAATTCCTGAACGGTGCTTGTCACTAGGAAGGTAGTGAACTTGGAATAATTGTCGTGCCAACTCCATTAATTCCCATCTGTCACTGACGTACTTAGGAAGTTTCCACGGGTCCTAGCAAAGCCACTCACGCGAATGTAAGAAAAAGATGAAAATTGAATAAACTAGGTTCCCATTGGGAAATGACACTCATGGCTTCTTTAGAAAACCTTTCCTCAAGTATTATGATTCAAGTTCGGATCACGTAGAAGGTGAATGCATCGTTGACTCTTCTAAAATGGTGAGAACTATTTTTGAAACTAAGTTGAGGTAATAATGAAAAACACATTGTGCCCCATGACCCCTCTCATTTCAAGTCCCGAAAATAGCTTTCTTCGTGCTACTGCATAGGTCAGATATGAAGTCATGTAGAAGCATCCAGTCATCTTAACTTCTATCAATTGTTTGTGAAGGGTGTTACTAATGATGGTGGACCAATCCACAAACTCTTTCTTTTCTAGGATGATATAGATAAACTGGTACATCCATGGGTGGAAAATCCTAGCAGAAGATAGACCGAAAAATTGAATTAGGAGAGTGATCATGTATCCGATTTCTTCCACGAACTCAATGCGGTATAGTTCTTTGGGAAGCCTGTCAATTCAAGGTCTCTTGGTTACTAACCAGTTGTTGTTGACCATCTTGCTCCATCTCAGGGGTTCTTCATCCTAGAATTCTTGTGCTGATTGGCGAGTGATATCTACATTCTCGGGAAAGTCGGGTATGCCGAGCAAATCCTTAATGTGTTCTGGTGTGATTAAGAGGAAACACTCACAATTATCTTTAAAAATTCCTCATCTCTCAGGGTCATAATGCTCCGTGCAAACAATAACCAATTCCGGACACACAGGAGACGGGAAATGTTGTTGCTTGGGGTAGACCACTATGGTAAAGTCTATATGAGAAAATGATTTTGCCTTGATTTTCACCCGCTCTTAGAAGCTGTTGCACGTTGATGTGACCTATATTTTTATTGGTGATGTTCTCATATCTTTGACTTAATGGAATTGGGAGGGATAATTCCTTGGAATTCATATTTTAGGCGATTTGTTAGATTTCTCCACTGGCTTCCTCGATCTCCCTGCAGATTTGGATTTTTGGCCATTATGAATTTAACAGAAAAGTGACTCAGGCATGCCAAACAACGCAAATGGGGTGGGTCTCAGTCTCCAAAACCCCGTCGATGCAAGAAAAATATTTTCTATTATAATATTATTATTATTATTATTATTTTAAAAATAATAATAATAATTGTCCCGAATTACAATTTTTTTAAAATGTCAATACAAACATATCGAATGAGCTTGTGTTCCAAATTTGGCGATAATAACGATATTTATTCTTTTTACTTCTCTAGTGCGTGAATCCTCCTTTAGGTGGCATGGGTCATGCATGATGGAAATGTCCTCCTCTTTTATTTAAATTTCTCCTTGTCAATGCATGGGAAATTGTTGTTCTCTTTGCATCAAACTTTTTTTTTGGACTGTTCTCTCAAAAACGTGATGAATGTTTTTTTCTTGCTTCCTTCCACGTGGCCTTATTTCCCTTCATGCGTGTCCTTGCTATCTTTTGGGTCGTGCGGATTCCTGCCCTGGTGGGCACACATATTTTCTGGAGGATGCGTGAACTTCTTTTAATTTTTTTTTAAGAATTGTTCCTCTTTTCCTCATGCATGGAAAGGAATTTTTAATTTTTTTGTTTTATTGAAAATTTCTCCTTCTCCCTTAGGTGTGGCTTCTCCTTTCCTCCGCCCGATGCGTAACTTCTATTAATTTTTAAAAATTGTTCCTCTTTTCCTCAAGGCGTGGTATTTTTTTTTTTGGCGCATGGATTTGCTTTTAGTTTTTTTTTAAATTGTTCTTATTTATCCCTGGTGCATGGAAAAACTGTTCTCTTTTACTTAGCGCCTTGGAAAGGCCCAATGCATGGGCTAAAAAAATGCCTCTCTTTGGAATATTTTATTTCTTCCTCCCTATGTGGTGAATGTTTTGACTGTTCCTTGGCATGCGTGGGAAGTTGTCTACCTATCTCTGCGCAGGTTTGCTCTTTTCTCTCTCTCCCTACGTGAACTATGGCTAAAGAAAATGTGTATGGATTTGACTTTGACTACCTGGTGAATGCGTGGGAGCTGCAAAATATGGCTTCTTTGGATTTTGATTAAACTTCCTTGCATGCACGAATGATATATCTTCCTTCACAATGGCATGAGTTTCTCTTGCATTATGGGATGTTGACAAAATATTATGTCCTTCAGAAGAAATAAGAAGCAATCAGAAAGCTTCACACGACTTTTTCCAACAAGTTTGATGAAGGAATTTATGAGGATTAATCCAACTTCCTCTCTTCCGGTACTTGACTTAAGTTCCGGGGAAATGGGAAAAGCAACGGACAATTGCTAACGGGAATGGCAAAGTGGGCTGGCAATCCCCGTTCAATTTCCCCATGTGGGAAATTGGGGAATTTATTGCCCGTTAACCAATCCATGATTTGGCAATTGGTGGAGAAAATCCCACGTGCGGGAAATTTGAAGAAGATTGCCAAGAAAGGGGAAATCCGGGTTTGGGAAGCCAAATTGGCATTCCCGACAGTTGGAAGCGTAAGCTTATTTCCCGAAATAAAAATTTGTCGAATGAACTTTTAATTAATATTTATTTAATTAAATACTCTCAAGTTATTTAAAAGTTAATTTTATCAAACAAGGAGCGATTAATTAATTAAATATTAATTAATTAATTTTAATGTATTTTAATGTGATTTAAAGCCTGGCGGGAAGAGTTCTTGCCCGAAAAGGATGAAACGAAGACCGAAATGATCACAAAAATGAGATGATCACGATGAGGGAAATGAACCATGCAAAGTAACACTTTTGAAAATTTTCAATTTTTTCATTTTTTATTATTTTATAATTTTGCAAAGTCAAAATTAGGCGATATGACATACAATTGATTATCTGCGAGAAGCTACAATGCCCCGCCAATATGTTGTAGATTTATGTTGAAGTTTTACTATAGATCAAGATGTCATCAAAGAATACTAGGATGAATTGACAAAGGAAGGGCCAAAAATATTATTCATTAAGCCTTGAAATGTAGATGGTGAATTTGTAATCCTAAAGGGCATGACTAAAAATTCATAGTGACCATCTTGAGTGTGAAAGGTTGTCTTCATAATATATTCCTCATAATATGAATTTGGTGATACCTTGAGCGGAGATCCAATTTGGAGAAAAAGCTGGGTACCATGCGATTCATCCAAAAACTCTTCAATCATGAGAATATGGAATTTTTCCTTGATAGTTATTTTGTTTAATTCCCTGAAATCAATGCAAAGATACTACATGCCATCATTTTTGTGGACAAGTAAAATCAGGGAGGAATATGGGTGGTGTTAGGACAAATGGCCCCCACAAGAAGTTCTTGGATGAGATTTTAAATATTTATATTTTTAATAATGGTAGGTAGGGATAATTGTTGGGAGGAGAAATTATTGGAAGGAGCTATATACAATGATCCTTTGGATGTGAAGGTGAAAATCCCTTAAGATCGGAAAATATAGTATCATGTTTGTCCAAACGGCTTGTAAATGTGTAGGGGTGTTGGAAGAGGTAGGTGGAGTCATTGGATAGAAAATAATTGAACAATGACCCCACGTGATACTTTCTTTATAAGTTTTTCCATATGATAGTAACTAATAATACTAATGGAGCCTAGAGAAATACCTTTTAAGGTGTGTTTTCTCCCATTGTTAGAGAATTGCATCCATAGTTCAAAGAAATCCCATAAGATAGGTCTAAGTGTGTGTAACCATTGAGCTCCCAAAACAACATCACATCCACCCAAGGGTAGGAAAAACATGTCGGAGTGAATATTATAATCTCCCATTGTAATACAAACATTATGACACTTTCCCTTACAAGGTAATGTACCACCATTAGTAATCATAAATTCAAATCTAGAACAAGGATAGACAAATTTGTTGGCTTGTTTGGCTAGCAAGTAGATCAATAAATTTATTTGTGTTACCTAAATCAATTAATATTGTGAGAGTATTTATATTGAAATACCATTTTACCCTCATGGTTTGAGGGGTGGAAACTCTTGCAAAGGCGTGAAGTGATATATCTAGTTGATAATCCTAAGGGGGATTCATCCTATGAAGATTATTCTTCTTGGAATTCTGAGCATCTTCCCATTTATGTAGTCAGAGGGTGATTCAACGTCTAAGAGATACAATTTTTAATCCGTTCACCAATGGTCCCTAGTGAAATTGTCATCACAATTGTAACAGAGGCATTTCTATTTATGCTCTTGCATTTCTTGTTAGGAAATTATTAAAGCTCTATTATAGTTTATGAGTGATTTATAATAATAAATCATGTAGGTATATTTTGGTTATTTGTTAGAATACTTGAGAGCCACATTGTTGTGTGTAACAATAATATTACATATATAGATTTGTTAATGTTTGAGAGTGATAATAGGGATATGATTAGTCATTTATGGAGATACGATTCTCCTGTTTATAGGAATTACTTTCCTACATATTTGTAATCTCTCCTCTCATGTACAATCTGTATGACTATAAAAGAATATTTTTAATATTCATAGTATATTAGTAAAATTGTATGTGTGAAATTGTTGCTACCATTTCATTTGGTATTAGAGAAATCATGAATTCCTAGGATATAACCAAGGGCGGTGCCATTAGAGTCTTTGGTTTGCCTCGTAACATGCAATAATAATGTAGTTTTAGTCTTGTTTGTTTATTTTGTGTGTGGTTTAAATTTGGGTCTAATAGGAGATTAAAATGCTTCATCAATGAGGTTTTTCAATTGATAGATCACCATTATACAACTTAAGTGGATACCGAGATACAGGTGTATATATTTTTAAATTGTTTATCTTCCATATCACTTGCAACAACTCATATATATTTGGGATATGTTTTTCTCATATCTTATTTTTAGCAGTGTCATGTGAATGTTTTTGATCAAGGAACTCAAAAATTTCCCTAGTTGTATATACATATACATTAGCTCCCTCATAGATATATGTACCGCCTCACCACTTCTCGCATACACTGATTGAATTGAGCTTGAGCTTATCACAAGTTGGCGTCTCCCAGAACTCACCCACCAATTTTCCATGACTACACCATATTGCATTTACGCTACCTAGGGCCAAATTAAGGGTTATGAGCACCCTAGAAAATACTAGAGTCAACGCATTCTATAAATAAATAAAATCTAAAATAGAAAAAATAATTAATCGTGACCAAATATCATATTACTTGATATGTTAAGTCTCTACCATTCAAGAAAAACTTCATAATATTTTTGTAGCTACATTTGCCTAAAATTTCAAATTAATTCTCTAACACGGTCTATTATAATCCTCATTTTCTCATATATTTCCCCACTATTTTTCCCACATTATTTACATATTCACATTTCCAAAGGCACTTGCATAAATTTTGAGGCCTCCTAAATATCATATTCTAAATACAATTATGTAATTTTTAAATTTTGAATGAAGTGAATTGAATTGGTATGTAAGGTTGGACAGTAATTGTTACTAGCATATATGGAACTAATAAATTAACCTATTCTTCATAAAAACCATTGTAGAATTAAAAATATAAATGCTAAACCACTTATTTAATTTTATTAATAAATGGAAATAAGAGGATAAGGTACTCACCTTGATCTGACTTAACTTGCAGTGACCTGGGACTAAGAAATGTAATGAAATAGAGTAATAAATAGTCACAAAAAAACCACATAAAATTGCAGCGAGAGGTGAATTTGGTCATATTGGGGCGCTGAAGAGAGATAGGGGCACTTGGGACGCCTTGGTTTGAGTTTTGGGTACCTTGAGTGCGTAAAATGGTCGAAACTCAAATTTTAGGGTCGTAAGGTGACCGCACTTATTCACCTTTTGTCGTGTGTATGTCATCTTTGAAATTCATTAGATGTCAATGTAAACTCGGAATGGAGAAATCACTGTAAAACCCCAAACAAAGCATCAAAACCCTAAAAAGAATAATGCAAATGAAGGGGTCGACAATCCTCAATTGCCAAAGCGATGGACTTATGACTAAGCATTGTACTACATCTCGGACCAATGTGGTTATGTGTGTTTGTGTGTGCAATGGTGCTCCTAGGTCACCCTTTCCCTAATGACACCAAGATAATGAGCAATAGCTAGATAAAAATGTATATGTGTGGATGGAATATAATAGAATCTCCTTTCTATGCAAGTTTGTATGCAAAATAATAACCCAAATGCAATCCTTGCTCTGTGTAGATAGCTAGCCCTTAAGTAGAATAGTCTTTCCATATAATGGTATGTATGTTGTTATTATATAGGGATCTCTTGCTCGAATTTCAACACTAATGACCCGACATGTTGACTAGTACCTCGGGATAAGAGAGAGAAAACTGAAAATACCAACCTCAAATGTAAAAAATAAGATCAAACATAATGAGGACGGGGGTGCCCATGGTGGATAAGAGCACCAAGTGCTATTGTACATCCACAGGCGCTAGTGTCCAAGGAAAAGTGACAACAAATGAGTGATAACTGACAAACAAGGATACTTGAGACTTGATCGAAATGTGTGTATGAGTGAGCTGTTAGCGCCTTAGGAAGTTGCCTAGTTTTCCTAGGCCTTAATCCCCCTCTAACACTACCACATATGTAGCCCACAATTTCACAAAAAAGGTGTTGTCAATACATGTCATTAGGTTTTGTATTAGTGAGTCTATAGGTCTTTATAATTAATAAGTCATTTCTAATGTTAAATGTTTTTTTAATATCAAAGTTTACTTAATGTTTATTTGTGTATTTTAATTAATTATATACAATTGTGTCTTTAGGTGTTACATTTTTAGTTTATTGTGTTGTCTTTTCATGTCAAGTATAATACATGTATGTGTGTATTATTATAGTCAAGCTTTTAGTGTCATGTCTTGTAGTATTTTTGTATAAATGTCTTGTTTATGATAAATCAATTTTGTCACATTATTGAATGTTCATGTTAGATTCGTCAAAATTAAAGTGTGTTATTATCAAAAAATCTATAAGGTCTTTTATTGTTGAGTCAACTAAATCCAATCTTTAATTTGATTTCATAGTAGTAAAATTTATCTATCGTCAAAAGTGCTAGTAAAAATCATCAATAGGGTTTTGTGTTATTAGAAGTCAATTCGTAAAAGTGTCGACAATAAAAAAAGATATTTTCCCCATGAACAATTTTTGGTGTAACCCGATGTCCAATAAAATAATGTGTTTCACATTACGAGGAGAGAATAAACATAATGTGGAAATATATGTGCTTCAAGATCACATTTGTTGAGTAAAATAACACATTCATTGGGGAAGGAGACATAAGAGGCTAGTGGATGAACAATGACCTCTTGTCGACCACAAACGACATGGCCACACAATGAGGTTGTGGCATGTTTTTTTATATCAATATTTTCTTTCAAGAGTGCAATGTGTTTTCATTTATGTGTAGTGTGATCCATTTTGTTGTTCTTATTTTGTCGAATAAATGGAAATTTCACATTTTGGGGGGAATATAACACCAATATTCCATTTCCATTCTACACCAAATCGGCTAAAGTCAAGGGTAACTTCTAGTGGTAGTGGAAGTTTTCTATGCTATTCAAGATCGAGTGACAACAATCAACAACAATGGCTATAATCGAGAACATTTTTTTCTTATGTGAAAATTATTCCTATGTGAGAAAGTCCTATATTTTCCCCTGATGTAAAGATGTAGTGGGAGAGAAAAATCATTGGTGATGTAGATCATAAATCTTGAAAAGGTTCGTGGAAGTATAAAAAACCACATGAGGTGAACAATTCAAGGGTTCCTGTTCATGTCCAAGTTTGTGGTAAACCTATTGAAAACCATGGAAGGATGATGAAAAATGCCCCTTTCATTTGTATCAAGGCCATAAGCCACAAGAATGGGCATGCCAAAAGAGGTGGGCATACTTTTGTTGAATGTGTGAATTTTTTTCTACCATTTTCACACTAATGGGGAATGTTTGGAAATTATTAGTGCTCCATTATAGTTTGTGAGAGATTTATAGTAATAAATTATGTTAGGTATATTTTGGTTAGTTGTAAATACTTAAGAGTCATATTGTTGTGTGTAAGCGAAAGGAATGATAAGAATATTGTTCCAAGCCACGATCTCAGATGATAATAGCACACCACATTAGATTTGCAAAGTAGAAGAGCTAAAATACCATATATGGAAATCCATCATAATCCATAATGCTCAATACATTACAATAAAATGACTTGAATTATTAAATAAGAAAGATGTACATATAGGAGGAGGAAGTGAAACTACTACCTAAATCAGTGGTGAAGAACTCCCACTAACTAATACTGGTAGTTAAGTTAACTCCAAAATACTAGTAAGCTAACTTCACATAACTGAGAAGCTAACTCAACACAACTAGTAAGCTAACTCCACACAACTAGTACACCTAAGCAAGCTAACCCAACAAGTGTAGGGTTAACACAAGTGTAAGAATTATCCTAATAAATAAATAAAAGGATAAATAATAACCTACACTAACACCCTCCCGTAAGCATAGCTTAGGTGGGTGGAGTCTCGGCAACAAGGCCTGATGAGGTACCCACATACAACAACTAGGAAAAATGGACACTGCAAGGTACCCAAAACTAGTAATAACAAAGTAGAGAGAAAAATCCTGCTGCAAGATATCCTCAGAAGCTCAACTCCAAAAACTTGTACAATGTTGAAGAAGTGGGGTGACATTATGGTCTCGAATCTCTTGCTCAATCATATAACTCAAAAACAATTGACACTTTGGGCTTCACGGAATAGCTCCATACAAGGAGATCACAACGGAGTGATGTCGAAAGTGCAAAAAAGAAACACCAAACATAATTTGATCAAGTGTGCGCAAATAGGTGTGCCACGATCCAAGAAAACCAAGGCAACAAGGCAAGGACATGAGATCCAAATAAATAGGAGTGCCACGATCCAAGAAAAATCCAAGGTAACAAGGCAAGGGCACAAAACCCGAAGAAGTAGTATCAACACCACACCCTCCCATACTATAGAATGGGTAGAGTGACACCAAAGATTTGTATGAGTTGTCAAAATCAACTACTTGAACACTGACAAACTAACACTAGGCTCCACCAGAATAGCTCCCCCAAGAGAGATTGTTAACATGCCAAAAAAGTGTCAAAAATACAGATCCAAAATATCTCAACAAATAAAAGAGATATAAATGTATACACCCATAGATACAAGAATGCAATACCCAAAATTTTAGGACGTCGGGCTCAACCAAAAATGCATCCACAAGTGATCACAACACCCTCCCGAATTTGGCACTTTATAATTGAGTGCATGTAAATATTACAATGAGTAACAATACCTTTTACATTTGAAATATGTGTATAAAAATGTCACCAATGCGTAGATCTCAAAAAAATACACAATTTCAAAAAAATATCACCTTAATCCGAGCTACGGATCAAAAGTTATGAGCTCTAGAAGGTTTTGTTATTAAAATAATATTTTAATGTTGATCTTTTAAAAGGTACACGTGACACCCAAATGTCCAAAGGGTAAAAGAGTACATCCACACGATACATGCTTGCGACCAAAGGATAAAAGCATGCGCCCAAAACCTAAAATGTCCAAAGGGTAAATAATTGCATCCATAGGGTACACACTTATATCCAATGGATAAAAGAATGCACCCAGAGGGTAAAAGAATGCATCCGGAAGGTACACGCTTATATCTAATGGATAAAAGAATGCACCCATAGGGTACAGATCTACGTCCAGTGGATAAAAGACTGCATCAAAACCGAAATACCCAGAGGGTAAAAGAATGCATCCAGAAGGTACATGCTTATATCCAATGGATAAAAGAATGCACCCATAGAGTAGAGATCTACGTCCAGTGGATAAAAGCGCATCCAAAACCAAAATACCCAGAGGGTAAAATAATGCATCCGGAAGGTACACACTTATATCCAATGGATAAAAGAATGCACCCATAGGGTACAGATCTGCGTCCAGTGGATAAAAGACTACATCCAAAACCGAAATACTCCAGAGGGTAAAAGAATGCATCCGGAAGGTACACGCTTATATCCAATGGATAAAAGAATGCACCCAGATTTGACTGTCTCAAAACATGGTCGAGTTTACAGTCGATTCTATGGTTTTGGCACCTTCCAAATCCAATGGCGCACTCCATTTTGCATAAAAATGCATGCTGTAGAAAAGTGCTAACAAAATCTGAATACATGAAAAAATAAACTCTTGCTTGCAAAGAAAAACTTACAAATGGATGTCTACATCATCTATAGCTCTGATACCATGAAAGGAACGATAAGAATATTGTTCCAAGCCGTGATCTCAGATGATAATAGCACACCACATTAGATTTGCAAAGCAGAAGAGCTAAAATACCATATATGGAAATCCATCATAATCCATAATGCTCAATACATTACAATAGAATGACTTGAATTATTCAATAAGAAATATGTACATATAGGAGGAGGGAAGTGCAACTACTACCTAAATCAGTGGTGAAGAACTCCCACTAACTAATACTGGTAGTTAAGTTAACTCCAAAAGACTAGTAAGCTAACTTCACATAATCGAGAAGCTAACTCAACACAACTAGTAAGCTAACTCCACACAACTAGTACACCTAAGCAAGCTAACCCAACAAGTGTAGGGTTAACACAAGTGTAAGAATTATCCTAATAAATAAATAAAAGGATAAATAATAACCTACACTAATGATAACAACAATATTACACATATAGATATGATGAGTCATTTATGGATATATGATTCTCCCTGTTTATAAGACAATATTACACATACATATATGACGATACATTTATGGATATACGATTCTCCTGTTTATAAGAATGAATTTCCTATATATTTGTAATCTCTCCTCTCATGTACAATCCCGTATGAATACAAAAGAATATTTTCAATATTTAGATTATATTGGAAACATTTTCTATGTGGGCTCGCTACTAACATTTCATTTTTGCTTCTTGAGTAAGACATTTGATTGGGATTGTCTTTGGAGGAGGCATCATGGGAGCACGTTGGGCTACTAAATTTCTGAATGAAGTGAAACTAGAAGGTTGGTGTTGTGCTATGATGTTTTCCTCTACTAATTTGGCTAAGCCCAATTATTCCATCATGGTATTGGGTTTAAAATTTTTTACTTCTGATTCGATTACCTCCTTGAGGCCACTTGTGAAACAAATATTGAAAAAGTCATCTAACAAGCCTTCCATGTGATTATACAATCTTTAAAATTCCACATGGTAATCATAGATTGATCTTTTTTGTCGAGTTTAGTGAGTGCTCTATGAAGTCATCATAAGAAGCGGGGCCAAGTTGCTCTAGAATAAGGTATGCAAACCATGGCCACTTTGGTTCATCATGATCTTTTAAATACCAACAATACCATTGTAGGGCTTCTTGTTCTAAGTGGAAAGAAACAACAACAATTACGAGAAAATAAATAAAAAGATTGGAAAAAAAGTAGTGATATCAATTTAAGAGCTCTAATAATCTAATTTAACAAAAATTACATAAAATAATTAACGAGAGAGGAAACCAAAAGTTTTAGAGAACATATTCAATAAGAAAGCCTCTCTAATGATTTATTCATGTGTGAGATGGATATAAATACAATTGCTTGATCCTATAAAGAATGAGTCAAGTCTTATTTCCACAATCTCCATTTATCCCCAAATATCTCACACTCTCAAAAATAGTTACGTGAGATTATATCTCACAACAATATTAATCTATCCTAATATTATGATTTGTTGTGACAACTCATAATATATTACAAACTAATATGAGTTGTAAATACAACTCATTATTTGCACACACTAAAACACTTTAATATAATAATATTACTAATGTTCACACTAGAACATAGTAATTTCCTAACATAGGAACCATGTTCATGCTTATAGGTATTGTGGAGATTGAAGAATTGCTCTGCTCAATATATCCACCCAGTTGGATATGTACCATTGAATCGAGGAAAATCAAGCTTGGGACCACATGCAAAACATTTGGAGAAGAGAAATTGTTTTCAAAAGTGGACATAACATGGAGTTACTTAGTGAGAATTTAATTTTGGTGATTGAGTCCTTGCATCATTTGTATGAGCTTTGACACTTGTGCCTTCAAGTTGGTGATTTCTTCCTCCATGTTTTTGTACCTACAAGGGTTACAACCATGACTAAGAGGGGTTTCGAGGGTCTAAAAAGGTTGTTTGGAGTTATATGTTAAATTTATCATCTCGATGAAATGATTGCAATGTTATGATTGCTTTAAGGACCCCCAAAAAAAATTATAGACTATGTTTAGGGGGCTAAAAATAACAGTTTGTATGGAATTTTTTTTGAAAAATATATTGGTGTCTAAATGATCTCCACATCAAACTTGACATGCATAAAGCTTTTGACAGGGTCTCCTGGAGATTCATAGATGAGGTCCTATCCAAATTTGGTTTTCAAGAAAAATTCAAAAAAATCATCCACTCTTGCATCTCTACCTCTAGATTCTCTGTGGTTGTTAACGGGGAACCTGTGGGTTTTTTTGCCAGTAATAGAGGTATACGACAAGGCGACCCAATCTCCCCTCTTTTATTCATTATTATGGCTGACAGTTTAAGCAGATCTATATCCAAAGCTATTGACATTGGCATGTTAAAAGGCTTTCCTCCAACTACTGGAAATCAGCCCTCCTCTCATCAGCAGTTTGCTGATGACACTCTGCTGCTTCTAATGGCTTCTATTATTGAAGCAAAGGCCATTAAAACTATCCTTAGATTTTATGAGGAAGCCTCAGGACAGAAAGTTAATTTTGACAAAAGCTCTATTTACTTCTTCAATACTCCTGAGGAGAGGCAAAGAAAGATTGCTAATATTCTTGGATGTACCATTAATTCCCTACCAGCTACTTATTTAGGGTTACCTTTAAGTACTGGCAAGATTTCTGTGGAAGTATGGAATGATCTTATTAAGAGATTTCAAAGAAAGTTGGCAGGATGGAAAGGAGCCATTCTTTCAAGTGCAGGTAAATGCCTTTTGGTTAAAAGCACGCTCCAAAACTTGCCTATTTACATATTATCTATGTTCAACATGCCTGCAGCTGTGATGAACAGTATTGAGAAGATTCAAAAACACTTTCTGTGGCACGGTACTGAGGAAAGATTCAGATATCATCTTGTGGCTTGGGAACAAGTTTGTAAACCTAAGAGACTGGGGGGGTTAGACATCAAAGATATCAAGCATATGAGTACTGCCCTTACTGCAAAATTAGGATGGAGATTGATAAAAGAGAACAGACCTTGGACAGAGCTGATTAAGATCAAATATCTTTCAAATCAGAACAAAATTTCCTTCATTTATGATCAGTCCCTTCCGAATGGTTCCATTTTCTGGAACAACCTTCTTCGCAGCAGACACATTCTCTTTCAGGGATGCAGCTGGAAGCTTGGAGATGGGCAAAGCATAAACTTCTGGACCGATAAGTGGACTGATTCTAACTGGATTTCTGCTTATGATCATATGAAGGACAACTTAATTGCAAAATATGGTCACAAAATCCAGGGATACATTGAGAGGGATGGAAACAAAAGAAAATGGAAGCAGCTAAAAGTGGAGAATGATAGTATCCAGGCTGATATTATATCTCTCCAGAATCAACTTGCCCTAATCCATCTAAGTAATCAAAATCTTAAAGATGAGCTCATCTGGAAGGATTATTTTGATGGGGATTACACTGTTAAATCAGGATATAATTGTCTTTGCATCCATGGAAAGCGAAATCAAGTGGCACAAGTTATGGATGCCGGAGCTAACCCCTAGAGTGAACTTCTTTTGGTGGCTAGTTATTAATGGCAAGATCCTAACTAATGATAACCTCATCAAGAAGGGATTCATCATGCCAAATAGATGTTGCATGTGTCAGCAAGAGGCTGAAGATATAAAACACTTATTCCTCCATTGTGAGATTGCTTCCAAAATTTGGCAGCTTGTTTTTGCAAAATTCAATCTGAAATGGATTTTTCCCCTTACCTGCCTTCAGACTTGGGAGCAATGGAGCTCTCCATTTAAACATTGCATGGTGAAAAGACTATGGCAACTTGTTCTGCCACACACTATGTGGAGAATTTGGAAGGCTCGTAATGATAGTATTTTCAGAAACAATAGACAAGCTTGTAACAAAGTATATAAGGAAATAATCATTGTTGTGCAAGATAATATTGCTAGATTCAATCCCCCTAAAAATAGACTCTACCAGAGAATGAAGAATGCATCCTAACTGATTGGAATATAGCCACTATCAGTAGAAATAAAAATGGTACTGACAGAAACAAAGTCGATGGATTAAACCCCCCAATGATTGGCACAAATTAAATTTTGATGGGGCCTCAAAAGGCAATCCAGGTGATTCTGGTGGTGGGGGAATCATCAGGGATCAAAGAGGCTGCTATGTTGCTGCTTTTTCTGGGAGAATGGGAAGACAGACTAACCATTATTCCAAAGCCATGGCAGCTCTTTGGGGTATTAGACTTGCCAGAGATTGCAATATTCAAAATATCATAATTGAAGGTGATTCTCTAAATATTATAAATCTTCTGAATAAAAAACAACAGCCCAGCTGGTCTATCAGGGATTATATTGAAGAAGCTATAGAAATATGCAAAAGCTTTGTTAATGTCCACATCACCCATACTTATCGGGAAGGAAATAGGGTTGCCGACAACTTGGCTAACTTAGGAGTGAATAATTCCTTTCAAACTTGGATTGGCAGGGACGTTCTGCCCGCACATGTCAATAAAGCCATCATCATTGATCTTCATGGCTGTGAAAATTATGAATAACGGTTGTTTTATGGATGCTAATGAGCGGATCCCCAAGTACATGATGATGACATCACAAAATATTTGGATGATTGCTGCGATGTGTGCGGACTGGATTGCCATCATTTCTTGGCATGGGAGGAAAGCGGGGGAGAAGGGCAATAATAACAAATGCTACATTATTATTAAGCCGGCTTTCACGGGAGGAACAGATTCAAAAACCAAAAGCACCGCTTGGCCTGTCCCGCACATTGCAAGTTTTTTTACCGTTAAAAATAGGAATAGTAACAGAGTAAACATGGGGGGTCCACCATGCAAGACCGAGCCGACCCACAACCCTGAGTGGAAAGAGAACACGGAGCTTTGGGAGTACCTGCAAATCGGGGGCTGTCGAATTTCATTGAGAGGATTCAAGGCTTCTCCATCAAATTCGCCAAGGGTTGGAAGAACAAAATTGTCAAGTCTAGTAACATGAAAATGGAAATTACAGAAGAGCTCATAGCTCAGGTCACTGGTCTCAGCTTGGAAGGTGCAAAATTTTTCAACAAGAAAGTCGACAGGGAGGTTGAAACCAAGAAATTTCTGGAAGAGGGAGAGAACCTTGAGTTTGTAACTGCTGGCCTCAAGGTGGAGTCGATCCCTGCACCTTTTGATGAACTTTCCAAAATGGTGGTAAGGTATGTTACCTTAGAAGGAAGATATGTGACTATCCCACACAAACATCTGATTTTTCTGAATCATTTTCGTAGAAATAACATTATTAGTTTTCCTCATTATCTGATCAACTCCCTGGAGAAGTCTATAAGGGAGGTGCAAAATCACTCTAGGGTTGTCCCCCTGCACTAGGGCCTTATACTCCTCATTCACCGCCACTTTTCCAGTTGCCCTCCCATGAACCCCATCCCACCTCCCTCCTCCACACCCCCACCTACCCATACTGCTCCCACTCCACCCCTGCCAAAAAGAAAGCATGATGATGTGGGCTCCAGCAAGAAAAGCAAGAGCCTAAAAACTAGAATCCCTGCCTCCCAACGTGTCCTTAGGAGCCACAAGGACTTAGAACTTGTTGAAAGCCTCTTGCATATCAGCATGCCTGTGGAGAAGCCCAAGGAGGAGGATTTGCTGGAGAAGGTTGGATGATTGGAGAAGGAGATTCAAGAGCTCAAAGGGGCTCTTAAGAACATGGAGAAAGCCAAAGGTAAAAGGATCCTGCAAGGTGAGAAGGAAGAGGGGGTCATTGATGAAGTCTTCAAGAAGCTGCAGTCCCTTGATGGCAGATTGGGGAATGCCAAAAGCTGCAATGACTGTATTTTTTGCCCTAAAAAGCATCTATAACTTCATTGAACAGCACGTCCACAGTGTTTGCAGCTTAAGTGGAATCAATGAAGATATATGGGGCCCTAAAGAAAATAGGGACATTGCAATCTCCCAAGCAGACATGAAGGACCCCTCTCAGGCCACAGCCATTGCCTTTTTCATGTCACTGCAGGCCATCAAGGGCAAGATTGACAGAGCCCTCAAGTAACGGGTTGATGTGCTGCTATTTTTTTGGCTATGATCTGGCTGTCATCGGGCGGTTCTAGAGCTGTTTTTTGACGGAGCTCTGTATTCTTCTTCTCTTTTGGTTTCTTTATGAACTTGTCTACTTTGCTCTGGATCTCTGTACGTTTAGATCCACTCTTCGCCTTTATTGTAATATCTGGCTGCTGAGCCTTTCTTAGTTGACTGTTTTGCCCTTCTCTGGGCTGCTTTTCTCATGTTTATTATCTGGATTTTGAGCCCTTTTGTACACAGGGTATAGTCCCTTCAAAACTATTTGCCCTTAATAAAAAAATGATCTCCACATCCCGAAACTCGAGTGGTGAGGGTGCTCGAACAACGGCAAAAACTAAATTTTACTCTTTTTTACATTCGGGAAAATAAGTTGGGGAAAATGTTAGGGAAATAGGTTAGGGAAACATGTTGGGGAAACAGTCGGGAAACAAGTTAGGGAAATAGGTCAAAGAAAAATTAGGGGAAACAAGTCGGGAAATTAAGTCATGGAAACAAGTTAGGAAAATAGGTTGGGAAAACAAATAAGAGAAACAAGTTTAGAAAATAAGTTAGGGAAACAGGTTTGGGAAATAGGTTGGGTAAATAGGTTGGGAAAACAAGTCACGGAAGTAAGTCAATGTTTTAATATTATGAAATAAAGCACAAACTCTATCATGCCTTTATTTATGATTCCTTGAGATCTAAAAAAATCATTATAGTGAAGCTATCCTGGAAAGAGCTATGATACCATATGTAATGAACCTCATGTGATAGATTAAGCCAAACAAAACAATGTTGTATAACTGAGTTTATCAAGCACAAAAAATGAAATCACATGCCATTTTGAAGGGGAAATCTTCTTTGAAAAACTCGAGTATAACAATATTTGTGGATGCCTTTTTGGTGTAAGCACTCCCTAATATACTAGTTCCATTATAGAAACTACTATTACCCATATATGTGGGATTATTATTAATAGCTCAAGGGACGACTTACAAAGCATACATATACGTAACATCTATTACAATAATAATGAAGAAATAAGGGTAGAATGAAGGGTCTTAACATTTTTCTAATCCGTGTTATTATACTAATTTCATACTACCTTCATACCTCATATATGTCTCCTTGAAATTTTAAAACCTTGACATATTGCAAAAATGTGAAATCATGAAACCTTGAAATCTTGCTAAGTGTGAAATATGAGAAGATCATCCAAAACATATAGTCAAAATTTTAGCTCCAAGAGGTCCTCAACCACTCTCAAACATATTTGAATTATATACATAAAATATAACTTAAAGTATAAGAATGTAAATGTCCATATGTAAATGTAAACTTAAATGTTTATTTTATGTATATATTATCTTATTTATCCTTTTTCACCTAGGTCATCTAGGCTTGATAATTTTATAAGATAAAGGGCGATTCTATGAATCACCCTACCCCTCCCCTACATTTTAGGGAGAACATGAGAACTTCGAGAATTACAGCCTCTCTCCATTTTTTTCATTTTTAAAAAGTTTTTGTTTAATTTTGGTTTCCATTTTTATGTGAATCATTACTTTAGGGAAAATAACATTAAATATTATTATTTCATAAATTAAATCTATCAAAATATGCAAAAAGCTGTTATTGTTATTTTTTCATTTTATTTTGACCATAAAATGCTTTTTTAATATGACATTTTTAATTTAAAAACTTCTAAAATGTATGTTTTTCATTATAATTTTTTTCAATGTATTTAATTTTTTCTAAATGTTTAAAAGTAATATTATTTAGCTACAACTATTAGCATGCATGAAATGAAAACTAAAAAATTGTTTAAAACTGAAGGAAATACACTTGTACTTTAGTACATAACACATTCATTTGAGAGGTTTATTGGAATAACAAATATTGTCAAGAAGCAACACAAAATTATTCTAAATGTGTTTACTAAATAAGA
This sequence comes from Taxus wallichiana var. yunnanensis, assembly GCA_018340775.1. NCBI lineage: Eukaryota > Viridiplantae > Streptophyta > Pinopsida > Cupressales > Taxaceae > Taxus > Taxus wallichiana. The sequence continues at coordinate 808,925,326 of CM031240.1, read as the reverse complement.
TATATCTCAATATACGTCATATAATCGACCTATAGTCATTCAAACATTCATAAAAGGAAAATAAAGACATGGAATATTGATAGAAAATGGAGCTCAATTGAATGTATCCACATACCAATTTCACTATGACCTTAGATATAACTTAGATGGTTTAGCTTATACTCCTCCATACATACTTAAATACACACACTATTATAGGAAAGGAACCCTTAGGGTGAATTATATTACCTATTGAAATAGGAGAAAATTATATACGAATCATATTTCGTGTGGTGCCTACTACTGATAATACATAATAATTTGTAGATACAAACATACATACATCATATTAAAGTTATTCATTCTATTGTACAACAATGCTTAAAATTTAAGCATCAAAGCCAAGTCAATAAAATCTTGATATATTAGATATTTAAAAAAATCAAAACCTAAGATCCAAGTAGCACATAAAGAGACATGAAAATAAGTATTCAATTGGATATTTAAGAATAAGGTGCATCTAGTACAACCGTGTAAATCAAGTCAAATCAAGGTACCATAATATCAAATCTAGGATGTATCTAATTAAGATATTACAAATATTGTATTAAGATAATTTAATACCAACATGATAAAAATTATATAGCCCTAAATTATGTAAGGATAAAATATTGCTCAATACTCCTATAAACAAAGGAAAAGGTATAAGTACGGATTATGTTTAGAACATATTCATCCCAATTTGGTCCTATATTTTATGGCAATGGATTATAATTAGCTAGAATTGTTACACAAAGTACCATAACATTGCATAATAAATCAAGGGATCTGTAATTTGGTGTAGGACATGTTCATCTTATAGGGAATATATTTACCAAGTGAATTTGTCTAGGCATTGAATAATGTGTCCAATGAGGTGTAGACAATAAAATTTAGTAATTTTTCATTGTGCAATGCCAAGTTTGACCATGTATCCTTTCCAAGATAAATGCTTATATTCATAATCCAATCTCCTCATCTCTCTAGAACTTTTGAAACTTGTTTACCTTTACACCATGCTTTGTTATCGATTATAGGAATATTATGTAACATCCCGCCCTTTCGATTCCCAAAATTGATGAAGTTAACAACCGAGAGTCTTAGCTCACATTGGCATTTTCTGTTGTATATATGTGTAATCACATGTTGGATAATGATTTTTTTGGTTTGTTGATCACTTACAAGATCACCACATGATCATCATAGTGTTGGAATATTAGTGTTTGATACTCCTAACCTCTGCAGTAAAAATTTGAATTTGGAAAGTATTCGAAAGGTAATAATTCTATTCATGTTTGTTCTCTTGCATGGACTCTTCTTTCGGGTCGTTTGTTAGACCACTTGGCACTAGCTATGGCAAGTTATAAGTTTGTGACTTGTCTATACAAAGTATTGATTTATTAGCTGTGGCATATGAACATGAATAAATACATAAGTTTTAATTTATAAACATGGAGGTAAGTGAACTTCATTAGCTTAACATATAAATTCACTTGATTAGAGTGGATGACACACACACACACACACACACACACACACACACACACACACACACACACACACACACACACACACACACACACACAAAATTGTTTTGTTTGGACTTCATTACATATTAAGTTGTGTGGCATGTATTGAAACATCACTTGGATTTCTGGAATGTATAAATGTTGTTATATCTCATGGCATATTGAATTGTGAAGCATTAGTGACTTGGACAAAAGTCTTGGCAAGTGTAATTTGAACCATGTTAGTTTAATGCAAAGTTAAGTTGTAAGGAATATGTGGTAGGTGGAATAAACATCGAGAGGTTTTAAGTTTAATGGCATTCAATGCATGGCCGACTCCTCGGGAATGGTTAGCTTCCCAAGAAGCCAACCCTAAACTTGGTGGAGACCTTCTCTCTTTGATCATTTGCTTTGTTTTGTTCTTTTGAGCTATTTTTGGGGGTTTTGGAAGTAGTGGAATTTCTCTCCACTATGCATGTTTTATGGCCATGAATGCAATACGGATATGGATATAGAGAAAATTTGTTTCAAAAAGGAATATTTTGATGAATGCATTTTTGTTTTCTATTTTTGGAAAATATTGCAGGAGAAAAGAAGTTGAGTGTAGAAAAAATGTGAGCATAACATGCATGAGCTTCTCTTTGATACTCTAAATCATAATTGTTATATTTTTTTGATAATGATTTGGGTGTTTGCATGTGTTTGGATTTTATAGAAAAAATGTTTTGTATTGATTTTTACTCATAAATGGGGTTGCATATTAAATTTATTTACATATTTATGAGTATAAGTGTTAAAATGCTTACTGGGTATGCATATTTTTATGAGGAGTTTATGAGTTTGATTGTATTTTACTTTGTGGGAATGCATTTTTGTGTGAAGGGAATGAATATGATCTCCTATGATTGGATTATGTTTTTAATAAGATGAAAATTTGCATTTTTTCTAGTAATGAATTAAAATACCCATGGGGACTGATGTATACACAAAATCTATGCACTTGGGTACATTTCTAGGTCCTAGAGCATACTAATCTATACATGATTTTTAAGAAAGAAAACTAGTAATTGACAATGTATTTTGGGCATTTTGATTTGTTTCTTATACTTTTATTGAACTTACACACCCTACAAACCCTATCGGTATTTGGTGATTCATCTTTTATGGCCTCGACACTAGTGCCCGAGTTAGGACATTAGTGCTGTGCACACTACTATCCCTTTTGGGTACTCCCGACCCTCTCTCCCCTTTTCCAATTCTTTTGTCTCTTTTAATTTTTAGGCATGTTTTAAACTTTTGGGTTAGCCTTCCAGTTGTTAATTATGAAATTCAAACAAGGGAATCATATATATGCATAGTTATAGCTCTCAAATAAGGGGCCAAGTACTAACATTATCTACTATCACCTAAGGTTGCATCCAAAGGCACAAAGAGCATTACAAGGCATCCATATAGCACATTCACTCAAGGGAAAAGGGTTGCATCACTCTGCATACACAACATATGATGGAAAGTTCATTCTATTTCATCTCACACATTCTATACATTTGCTACATTCTAGATCTAGCCCACTATCATTATGCAACTTACATAAGGGCATCCTAGGGAATCATTACACACACTTTCACACAGAACTACATGGAGTTTGAAATGTAGTGCAACGCTCAATACTAAGTTCACTCTTTGGGTGACCCATCGGGGTCAATCTAACTCCACATTTTGCATCTTTATTTTTAGATTTGATGTGGTTTGTGGGCATGTGCAACTAGGTATCTATTTTGCAAGTTCTGAGGTGAGGAAAATGATATTGGGAAAAATCCAAAGTGACAAATAGATACAAAAATGAAGCTCCTTGTGCACATAAAAGATTATAAACCGAGCATCCGGATGAACACTAGCACCCAAATCTAGTCGCTATCACCCAAACACTTTGTCCTCCCGTGAGTGCTACTTTCGTGCACATTTCTAAGTTCCCAAATTTTTAGTGAGCCTTGATGACGTTGTTTCAGTCTATTCCAGCTATCCACCTACCCGAGATCACTCATAAACCAACTAAGTCATATCCTCTCTCTCAATTGCTTATGGTTTCATATTATTACATGCTCATTTATTTTCCTTTTTACTGTATATTATCATTTTACATCACTCATTATAGTAGTTACTCTAAAATTAAGATTTAATTCAATTTATATTAAATCATTTTGTGAACCCACTCACTCGAACCCTACCTTCCTTCAAGGTATTATTTTTATGCACTCCTCCCATAGTGGTCATTTTGGTCCCTTTGAGCACATTGAGCTTCCTCCATCTATCTGTAAGTTCTCTAAATCAATGGTGAATCTTCTAATCCTTTTCTTAACTCAAACAATGTTCCTCTTGAAAACATTGAAACTTCTGATAGTGAACAATCATATGATGAGGACACTAAGTTTATCATAAAAAGTTATATAGCTACAACTACATATCCTCTCCCTCATCCCAACACTTCCCACATGCAACGTGGTTCCTCTTGAGCACTCATGACCTAGCTTCTTTATACCAGGATCTACAAATCCAAATCTGCCAATTACAAAAAGTTACTTCACATTCTTATCCATCTATATATTCCTCATTTCTCCTTCATATCCCTTTCTCACCTACCATATTCTCGTATCCACTTCCTCCTAACTTCATTTCACCCAAGCTTCCAACCATCAATGGCCATGACAACCCTCAGGAGCATCTTCGATCTTTTCATGTGGCATGTCTTGAATATGTGAATGACCTTACATTACTGGCTAAATTTCTTCCTAAAATTTTGTAAGATTAAGTTATGTGATGATTTTACGATCTACCTATTCATTTATTAACCTCCTTTACATCATTATCCGATGGTTTCCTTGCTCACTTTTCTATCAATATTGGCACCAAGGTATCTTATGCACAACTTGATCAACTCAAACAAGGAACCAACACACGTCTAGCTAACTATGTTTTACGCTATAAGAATAATCCTTTTAAGGCGACCAATACTAGTTGGTTCCAAACTGAAATATCTCTTTATTCAAAATATTTTACCTCCACTTCAAGAGAGTGTTATCTTTGAGACTTCTCCCTCCTTTGATCAATTATGTCATACACTCAAATTGTGCAAAAGAAAACTTTTATCTATGGGAAAATTGAAATATTATGATGCTACTTCATCCTCATCCTCTAATAAGTTTCAAGATAAATCTACTTTAAAACCATCTCCTAAGCCCATTGAAGTGAAGACCATTGTTAACATTATTTCTACACTTGACAAGATTCAATTGCAACCCATAAGGCATACTTTTACTAAACTACCTTACACACCTCAACTTCTATTACCACAACTTATTAAAAGAAATATTATTACTCTTCCTCCACCACTCAATCTCGATCCTTCTCGCCCCCATGGCCATAACTACGATGAAAATGCATGTTGTGAATACCATCAATGCATTGGGCATTCTACCGATCATTTTTTAAGCTTAAACATATAATTCAAAATCTTATTGATAACAATGCAATCGAGCTCCTTGAGCCATCTACTTCCAAACCAGTCAATGATAATCAAAAGATAAAAATATTCAATGACCCTTTACCAAAGCATGAAAAATAAATTATAGATTCTTATGCAAACCATGCATATCATGTTGTGCCTCCTCCTTCATTGGGGCCTCTTTAATTTCTTGTTGTTACTTCTAACAAACCACCACCAATCATCACATTATCAGCTCATGATTATCACACTACATTTTATTTTTATTCATTGCATATCACTACTTCTATTGGTATACATACCATCAAAAATACTATCGTTTATCCATTGGAACTTACCAATGCATGCTCCATGACACTTCTTCTAGCTATCAAATTTCCCACATCTCTAATCACATTCCCAATTTCTAATTCTCATGGTCGTGTCATTATTCCCATCACAGTTGGGTCTCTTATTGTTTTTACACCATTCTTGGTTAATGTTATCCCAAATTCACCCCCAAGTTAATTTGGATAACTCATTATAAGTGGACTTAACCATTTAAAATTCAAAGACGCCCAAACAACCATCAAATTTTAGTCCAGGTGTCGAGAAAATAAATGCGAGTTCATAATGGGTTTGAGCACTAGACAGGGATTCATGAAGAGATTTAGAGGGATACAATTGAGATTTAAATTTTGGGAAGCATTGCAAGTAATTTAGGGAAGTTTGGAGGTTTTGGAGCCGATTCATCAGAAGCGCTTTTGGGCCTTGAGGAGCATGCATCGTGAAAGAGGACCTGAGCTTCAAAGAAATATTATTAGAGCTACGTGAGGAATTATAAGCCCAAAAAAATTCCTATGGAAATAATTTTCCATTCCCTACATGGTGGAAAATATGAGACATCTTGAAACATCATACACTTTCTGATGCAACTCATTCTTCGGCGTACAACTAGTAGTCCTAAGAAATAATGGGAAATTTAGAGGTTTTAAATTAAAAATTTGATATTTATACCACTACCATTGGATTAATTGGGTTTTTTTCAGGTGGAATAATATAAAATTTCACCCCAAAACTCATCTAGGAGCTCGAGATATCACCTTCGGAAGTTAGCCCCTGGAGGTTGGATGACCTGGGTTGGATGGACTAGAGGTTGGAAGGATGTCAACCCGGGGGTTGGAAATATGTTAGACTACCATATAACCTAGGTTATATGGTGTATGACAACCCAAGTTGGATGGGTCACAAGGCTGGACGACCTGGTTGGATGGGTCGCGAGGTTGGATGGTCCAGAAGTTGTACGAATGGAGGATAGACGCACCGTCCAACCTAGGTTAGATGAGTCATGAGGTTGGATGGGTCATGAGGTTGGACGATTCATTTGATGACATAGTGGTATGGATGGAGGATAGATGATTGTCTAACCCAACCTGGTTGGACAACTCACTGGTCATAAATCAAGCAAAGGCATGCGTGAAAAGACAACTCAACTACCACATTGATGGTAGTATTTGGGGTTGTTCAACCACCTATCAGGGATTTATTGAGGGTAGGTGAGACAAATTCCTATATATATATATATATATATATATATATATATATGTAAAACCCCCTCATTTTAAGGGTTGAGTTTTCTTTGTAACGACACCATGCCCAAATGGTGACCAATTTCCCACGAGTTCCAAACCTCGAATCGGCCTCTGTAATGTAATTTCGTGCCTTCTGCCATGAATATAGTGGAATTGTGCATATTTTAAGCAATTTAAAGTGTGTTTTGTGGCACTTTTTTCTTCCCTAGCTAATTTTATTTTGCATCCTTGCCTTTCCATTCATTTTTGGCATGTTTGTGCATTTCCTACTTACAAGTTCCATTTTTGCAGTGTTGTCAATGCGTGGGTGAGTGGAGGATGTTGGGTTATTGATCTGTGGCATGTTTTGTCTACCCTCTCTCCCTTTTTTTCTCCCCTTTCCTTCCCCTCATGGAGAGAGCTCAACCACCCCTTTTTCTGGTGTTATCACCGCCCTTAGCTTAGGATTTTCCCTTTTCGCATCTCCTTCTATCCCTGGTCCCTTGGCACGTTTAGGTTAGGATTTGTTTTCTACATTAGTGGTGTTAGCGGTAGGATTAGGTAGAGGATACGACCTTCTCCAGAGGTCTATCTTGGTTCACTGAGTCTTACAACTCGAGACAGTCCCATGTTGCCTCAGAATTCATGATCCTCAATGATCATATCTAGGGTGTAATTTTGAGCTCCAAAGTTACCTCGAAATCTTCGGTTGTGATACACTCTTAGGTCTTCCTTGGATTCACACTACCTAGGAAATTACTTCCATACATCACTTATGTCTCAAGTTAATCCATAACAAACAAGTACTCACTTTCAAAGGTATTCCACCATTTCCTCGGCCCACTCTTGTTGATATTTATGCACTAGTTATGGTATATAGACCTCCTATGCCTCTCAAGTCTAAGTCTACTTACTGCACTTAGCTCTCCTATTTGCACACAACCTACATTAAAAACTTTTCATCCTCATTATTCCATTAGTTAACCATATAATCATAAGTCCTTTACTCAAGCAGCCCCTTCTCTCAAGTTTTCTCCAAATTGGTCTCATTCATGTGTACATAGTTATTCTCCTACACCACCGATCCTAGATCATGGTTACATACATTTCTCTCCTCGGATATTGGGTGGGGGCCCTCACCCTTCAATATTTCTAGATAACCTTATATCCATCACACACTAGGGGGCATCGCACTTTATTTTCCCCCTTACAACACTATCATTTGTCTCTAGTGTTTATTACTACACTTCACGTTCCCCGTTGCATGTCTAATATTTCTCAACACTCCTACACCTTTGGTATAGACATTGTACCATAATTCTTGATGATGCACTCTAGTGCTATGGTTCACACTCAGCTATTGAGGGTACAATTCTTAAATGAACCTTGCCTAATCTACACTTTATGCTCAATGCTTCATAATACATTGTTTCTAGCATCTACTCTCAATCACACACACAATACTCATTTATTGATGACACACTCTTGTTCTATGGTTCATTCTTGACTGTTAAGGGGGAATTTTTAAATTAACCTCATCTTATACACATCCATTAGGGGGAAACACTAATCCTAATATCTTCACACCTTACATATCACATTATCACACTCGCACGCATTTGCATATCTTGGTTGCATTTACTCTTGTTAGCCTATACTACTTACATGTTGCACTTTGCTTACTATGTTAGCTGGATTCTTAGTATGTCATTATCTTTTTCTATATACACATGCACATTCACTTGGTATCTTGAGGTGAATGCAATATTTTCACAAATTCATACACAATGCATGATTCTCGACACAACTCTTTACCAGTCCCATCAAGGCTCCTGGGGGCATCTACCTTTACTACTCTCACACTCCACATATCACATGTTTTATTGTCACATTCTTTACTACTTCTCATTACTGTCACTTTACTTTTCACTATTATATACACACTTTGACATAATACTTATCTTTCTAACATGCTAATGGGTGCTTCATGTGTAGCATTTTCCTTACAGGATCTATACAACCATGGTTATCTATCACTTCTTTCTTCCTCTTGTTTACTATTGTTTGTGGGTTATTCCCTATATCTTGCTTGATCACCTTTGTATGCTATTGGATGCTTTGGCCCCGATTGTCTTGTGACATTGTGAGCAATGTCCCATGTTTGAAACCCATTTTTGTGGTCTATCTTGTCTTCCTAGTTGCTTGTTACATTGTCTTCTATTGCATGCTAGCTCATTTTTACTAACTCTTGTTACTATCCTACGTTGATTACGGGTGCCTTGGTTTCTACTATGGACATCCCATACCCCTATGCAGATATCCACTTCAAATATGCATATCAGTATTAGGTCGTCTCCTTTGGACCACATTCTCTCGACATGGGTCGTCACATGCACCTCAAATGAGGGAGAACACATATTGGGTGAATAAATCACCCTTACAATAGCTTAGAGCTTCAATACAACACAACACAATACATAATCAACACGGGAAAATAGTTACACAATGGCTCGAGAATCATAATTGAGTCTAAAATATAAATAAGAAACTAGAACCCGAGTCCTTGAAATTAGTAGTGGGTGCTTGTGTTCCCCGAGCGATAATGTCCTAGGGAAAAGCAATCATTTTCTCACTCCAACATAGTTCACAACAATTTTCGATCAGGTCTCGAAGAGCAGACACTTGCCTCCATGAATAGAATTCATCCTATCAAATAAATTTCAGTTACAATCGAACAAACCAAGGACATACCATCTACAATGGTGCTTATTCGGGAAGCATCATGGAAGGAGAGAAAATCTAGACCTCTTTCCCCAAAACTCTTCTCTTGGCATGAGATCTCTCAAAAACTTGCTCTTGGCGTGAGATCACAAAAAAATCACTCTTAGAGTGAGATTGCCCAAAAAAACCTCATCACCGACATTCAAATCTAACAACTCCAAGTGAACAGGAAATTTTTCTATCTCATACTCTCTCATACATTAGGTGCACACTTTTATTTTACACATGTTTACACTCTTTACTTACTTATACATACATTACTATGATTTTTCATATACAAGACTTTGAATACTCTGTCACTCTTATTTTGTAGGTATTTACTTAATACATAACAAGAAGCAAATCACACAAGCTCCGGCAACACATTACTACACATACACTTCACCCCTAGGGTCTACCTCCCTTTCTTAGTCTCCATGTTTCACATTGTAATCACTTCACACTTCACTTTTCCACTCGACATGCTATCAAATACACTCTTCTCTATATGATCTCATGGTACGCATATTCTATCCACTTTATGATATCAAGGATTCACTCAATAACATAAAGTGGGGGTAAAATGTAAACAAAAAATCTATGCACTTGGGTACATTTCTAGGTCTTAAAACATATACTAATATATACGTGATTCCTAAGCAAGAAAACTAGTAAATGACAATGTCTTTTGGGCCTTTTGCTTTGTCTTTATACTTTTATTAACCTTACATACCCTAAATCCCTATCGGTATTTGACTAATTTATCTTTTATGGGATCGACACTAATGCCCAGTTAGGACACTAGTGCTCAGTGTCATTATCCCTTACAGGCGCTCCTCACCCTCTTTCCCCTTTTCTCACTCTTTTGGGTTCTTTTTACTTTTTGGTCATCTTTTACACTTTTAGGTTGGCCTTTAGTTTTCAATTATTAAATTCAAACTAGGGAATCATATATATATGTGGTTATAGCTCGCAAATAAGGGTCCAAGCACTAGCATTATCTACTATCACCTAAGCTTGCATCCAAAGGCACAAAGAGCATTACAAGGCATCCATATAGAAAATTCACTCAAGGGAAAAAGGTTGTATCACTTCTACATACACAACATAGGAGGGGAAGTTTATTATATTTCATTTCACACATTCTATACATTTGCTACATTCTAGATCTTATCGATATCATTGTGCAACTTGCACAAGGGCATCCTAGGGCATCATTACACACACTTTCACATAGAACTACATGGATTTTGAAATGTAGTGCAATGCTTGGTACTAAGTTCACTCTTCGGGTGACCGCCGGGGTTAGTCTAACTCCACATTCTACATATTTATTTTTAGATTTGATGTGGTTTGTGGGTATGTGCAACTAGGTATCTATTTTATAGGTTACATGTGCGAACAATGACATTGGGAAAAATACAAAGTGAAAAACATAGACTAAAAATGAATCTCCTCATGCACAAAAAATATTAGAACCCAATCATCTAGGTGGACACTAGCGCCCATATCTAGCCACTAGCCCCCGAGCACTCATGTCCTCCCATGTGTGCTTCTGTCTTGCACATTTCGAGCTCCTAAATTTCTAGTAAGCCTTGAAAATTTTTCTTCTAGTTTTTTCTAACTATCCACCCACCCATATTACTTCCAGATCACTCATAAATCAACTAAGTCATCTCCTTTGTCTCCATTGCTTAGGGTTTCATATTATTGCATGCTTTTTGCTTATCCATTTCTTGTACATTATCATTACACATAACTCATTATAGTAGTTACTCTAAAATTAATATTAATTTATATTAAATCAAGCTGCATGTTGTAGTGTGATTATAACATGGGGTACACATTCTCCGAGTTGAGAAACTATTAACCTTTAGCTGATATAGTCTTGTAATAAACTTTATTGATTTAAAATAAGATACAAGAAATTGTTGTTTTGATTGTTTTTCTCACGAGAGATTGTTTTATTTTTGTTGGTATGCATAGATAAGCTTACACATAGGTGTTATTTTATTTGTTCTCTTCTTTTAGTATCCGAATCCTTTGGAGGATAATAAGTCTATTAAATATACTCCTCTTTGTATCTCGAGTGCTTTATAGGATATTAGGAGTGCTTTAGTCATATGCTCTTGTAGTTAGATGAATGTTGTACTTGGTGTTGTGCTTTAATATAGAGTGAAATTTTGTTGAAAATGAACTTGTAATAGGGGTTGGAATAATATCATAATAGGAAAGAAATAATGATTTGATTAGTTATCGATGTAGTTAAGAAATGAACTCTTATTGTTGGGGTTCTAGAACAAGTATGGTTATCCTTTCATAAGTGTATTACTTGATAAAATTTTATGAACTGTTGGGAATAACAAGTAAAATTAATTGTTTGTTGATTAAATATGATTTGATAGGAATTACAAGTAAAGTTAAATTAATTATTGAATTATTACAATCTGATGCAAGTTGATGATGTTCTACTTGTTTATTTAATTTGTTTAGTTCGAATGAGTAAGTTGATTTAATCTAGTATAGGGTCAAACCTTGATTGTTATTCTCATTTTATAATGGTTATGATATAGAATATGAGTGAGTTGACTCATGTCAGTTCTCTCGAATTGACCCATGTATATTTCTTTCTCTCCTAGCAGATGTACAGATAAATAGGAGAAACATTGAAGTGAATACTTTGGATTGATTTAATATTGTTTTATTTGAATACGACCTCGTGGTCATATGTAAAAAAATATCCTTAAGAATCTCTTTATTTGTATTAAAATATTTCATGAAATAAACTTATTTTCTAGGATGGGCATATGACCTAATATATAGCCCTAAATATGGATTTTGTTGATAATATAGTGAGAAAATTTGGTTTCACAACCTTGAGAGATTTTGTGTTGATTATGAACCTCTCTCTGTTTACTTAAATATAAATGGTTTGATTAATCAAACATGATATATGTGAGTAGACATTATCTACGCTCCTATTTTTAATGACTATGTCTTTGTATAAATTGTTGTTGAACTAATTAATTAGATACACCAAAGACCTAAAGTTATGTAATACTATGACATTACTTAACTTAAATCCTTTACTTAAACTAGTCTTATGATTAAATTAGAATAATGGAAAGTATGTTGTTGGATACAATGTTTATCATGGAAAAATGGTAATGATCATCAATGAATTATGGAGTATAATGTATATGGCCATGAATAATAATATAACCTATACTTCATAATATGAAGGTTTGATGATAGTAAAAGAGATTAATAAACTCTTAGGTAATAAATAAAAAGGGACATGATTAACTTAAATTGATTAATATTAATCATTATTTCCTCATGAAATAATAAGTCAACCATCGTAAGTAAATGGAATTATCACCTTTATTAAATAGACAAAAGATAATAAACTAAACTAGACTTTGACCTGGGCAACCTATAAGTAAAACGAGATAAATTTATAAGAGGGAAATTAATAGTTAAATCCATAACACATTAAAGCCGCTTGAAACATATCGAATGACTTAGAAAAGTATTACAAAATACCCCTCGGCTAGAACTTAGATAAATAATGGAATAATGTAAGTCTCGTAGAACTTGATGTTAAATGAAATTCGATTGCGGATAGAAAAATTTAATTATGACGTAGATTGGATATAATATCATGTCATCATGCAAACATCTAGGCATGGTGCTAACTAGGGGTAGTTATAGAAAAAAAAAGAGGACGTAATGGCGGTAACCCATTACATGGTCCCTCCCTATTCCATAAAAACCATGAGTAGGTTATGGTTCTTTTCATTTACGGAGATGGTCCTATAAAGAACACGCTTCCTCTTTCTTAACATGTTCACCTTCTTAAACAAAAAGATCTAGATAATTGTGTCGAGATATTTGTTTGGTGACAAAAGACTATATCCTTAAGGCTTTTGTGCGGTCTCGGGATAAGTTGTTTATGTACTGACCATGAAACTTTGGGGAAAGTAGTGCAAGTAGTGATTAAATTGTCACATTCACCGTATCCTTACTTTGCATATGTCAAATACCAGAATATGAAGTTAAGTAATTGAATTTCATGGTAGACATTTAAGGATGGAAGCATAGTTTTCTCAACCTAGAAAAAGGTAAACCTAAACATACTAAAGATTTTATGGTTTCTCACTTAGAGTGGATTGAAGGGAGATGTAGATGCACCCTTCTCAGTTGCACAAGGTTTATACATGGAAGAGTTATTAGATGGATCAAACTTAACTAAAAGACTAGTTGTTTAAAAAAATTGTTAACTGGTTGTTTTGAGTTAACTCTATTATATAATCTGTGAATAGATTTTAGAAGTTTTTTTTACTTCAGTTATGAGAAAGTAAATGAGGTATTACATTTTGGTATTATAGTGAAAGGTTCCAACTCTTGGAATTAATGGGTTCATTGTGCTAATATTATGTTATTCCTATTTCAACATGATATAATGGTAAGAAGAAGAGTGAATAATGATGATGCAAATAAATCAGAAAATCTTAAGGGTTTAACCAATGATAAAATGAATGAGATCCTCTTGGTTCTCCAAGACACCCATAACTGAATTGTTGCCTTGGAGTAGCAGGTTGGGGGTGAAAATGAAGAACATGAGGAAGAACATCCTAGGCAACATGATAATGAGAATTAGTGAGATAATAAGAAAGCTTGCATGACTACTAAACTGGCTAAAGATATTAAAATAATTATCCCACCAAATTTTGATGGAACTGCTTTAGGGGATGGTGCTGAAAATTGGTTGAGTGAAATGGAAAAATATTTTGAGATTAGATATTTCTATGAAGAAACCAAGGTTGTGTGGGGTGATTTCTAGCTCTCTCACAAAGCTTCCACTTGGTGGGAAAACCATAAAATGGAACTAGGAATTGAGACATCAGTTATAACTTGGGAAAAATTTAAAGGATACTTTCATCAATGTTGGATGCCCCAATTGTATTTTGACCAGAAAATGACTGAATTTCAGAGTTTAGTTTAGGGGAAATTGTCAGTAACTGAGTATTGGGAACATTTCACTAGACTTCTGAAATATGTTCCCCAATACTAGAAAGATGAGAAATTCTAGATCTATAAGTTTATTTTGGGTTTGAATCCTAGCATAGGGGTGAAGTGGATGTGCATGGACCATCCACTATGGAGGAAATTTTTGAAAAAGACATAAAACAAGAACAAAAACTGCGTGGGATCCTCACTTCAAGAGAGGAAAAATGAAAAATAGCAAGTAATAACTCCTCACCTCCCTTCGCTAAAAATACATGGAGGAAAATATTTTGTCAAAAGGGACTACACGAAAAGAAGAAGAATGCGAGATAAGTCTTGTGTAAACAACAAAAAAGAGGGGTATAACCATTTTGGTTTTCATAACGGATTTGAAGAGAAGGGGAATGTAGGGGGCTGTTACAAATGTCGAGGTGATCATTATGCTAGTAACTGTCCCCATAATAACCAAATGAATAATCAGTAGTGAAAAATAACTCTAGGTCTAAAGAACCATTTCAACAAAGGATGTGTGCTACTGGAGGAAATTACCAAGATGAGAAATATGTCACTCCCATAAAAGTGCAAGGTAAGTTGTTTGGCTTACATGTTACTATTTTATTTGATATTGGAGCAACTGAATGTTTTGTTTCTTCTAAGTTAGCTTCTAAATTTTCTAGAAAGGTGGATACATGGAAAATACGTGGACTGTTAAATATGGGAATAATGTTGTCCATAGAGTAACCCAATGTATGTTTGAAGCAACCTTAGAACTACCCGAGTTTACTACATAATTGAATCTTTTTGTAGCTCCCCTAGGGTCTTATGATGTTTTCATAGGCATAAATTGGTTGTCTCAACACAAAGCATCTGTAGATTGCCTAAGAAAACAAATAGTATGCCTTGATGATCAATAGAAAACAACAAGTGATCCAAGGTGTAAAATATATTTCATTGTGAGAAAAATATCTACCATGTAATTGAAAAAGGCTAAGAATAAATGTTATATGGTGTACGCGTAGTAAAAATAACAGATTACAACAAAGAAAGTGAGCCAAAAATAGAGTATTTTCCTCTTTTAAGTGAATTCAGAGATGTATTTCCTAAAGAACTACCTGGTTTACCACCTAAACATGAGTTTGACTTTGTTATTAACCTTAAGCTAGAAAATGAGCCTATGCCTAAAGCACCATACATAATGATAACAACTAATTTGATAGAGTTGAAAACTCAACTTCATGAGTCATTTTTCAAAGGATTGATTTGCCCAAGTGTATCATCGTGGGGAGCACCGGTAATCTTCATAGAAAAGAAGGATGGATCCTTAAGATTGTGCATTGAATTTTGCATTCTAAACAAGGCAACAATAAAAAAACACCCTTTTCCTAGAATTGATGATATTTTTGATCAAATGAGAGGTGTTTCAGTTTATTCAAAGATCAATCTATGATCTGGTTACCATCAACTAAGAATTAAGGATGAAGACATCCATAAAACAACGTTTAGAACATGTTACGGGCATTACGAGTTCATTGTTTTTCCTTTTAGACTCACTAATGTGCCTACAACCTTCATGAATATGATGAAAAATGTGTTTTGGGAATACTTAGATCAGTTTGTGTTAGTGTTCCTTGATGATATTCTTATATATTCTAAAGATGTAGAGGAGCATGATAAATATTTGAGAACAGTTTTGTAGATTTTAAGAAAGCATAAAATGTATAGAAGTTTTCCAAATGCACTTTTTATAAAAAAGAAGTACAATAATTGGGTCACATAATCAATAAAGAAGGAATCTCAATTGACCCGTCTAAAATAAAGGCTATTGTGGAATTTCTATCCCATAAGGATGTACATGAAGTCAACAGTTTCATGGGACTAGTTGGATATTATAGGAATTTTTAAGGACTTCTCTAGAGTGGCAGGTCCAATCACTGTCTTACAAAGGAAAAATAATAAATTTGTTTGGGATGATAAGTGTGAAGAAGCCTTCAACTTATTAAAGGAAAATCTAACTTCATCTCTAATTTTAAAGGTTTCGGATCCAAATAGAAATTTCATAGTAGTAATTGATGTTTCGGTGAAGGATTGGAAGGATTCATTCTTCAAAATGAACATGTAGTGGATTTTGAGAGAGAAGACTAAAATTACATGAAAAAACTATGGTCCCCTAACTTAGAGATTTTTGATATTGTGTATGCATTGTAAGTTTGGAGGCACTATCTATTAGGAAAACATTTTGAACTGAAAACAGACCACTTGGGGCTTAAATACATCTTTTCACAAAAAAATTGAATGCAAGACAACACAGGTGGATGGAATTTTATCACAATATGATTTTGACTTAAATTACATAAAGGCAAAAGAAAACCATGTAGCAGATGCCTTAAGCCGTAGGAAGCATATTTATGTTATTATTACTTTAAGAACTCAGTTTAAAGATGAAGTTAGAGAACAACTTCAGTTTGATCCTTACTATCAACAAGTTAAGAAAACATTAGAAACCAATATTAATGATAAGATGTATGATGGTTTCAAATTTGAACATAACATGCACTCGTGTTATTTTAGTATAGTATATGTGTCTTTAGGAAATGAATTAAGAACTAAATTACTTAAATAATTTCATGATGCACCTTATTCAGGTCATCTAGGGGTAACAAAACTGTTGGATGATATAAAAAGGTGATATTTCTGGAAAGGAATGAAAAAGGATGTAACAAATTATGTAGCTCATTGCTTAGAATGTCAAAGGGTTAAGGCAAAACATTTACATCATGTAGGATTGATGTATCCACATAATGTACCTCAATATAAATGGAAAGTAATTATCATGGAATTCATCTAAGGACTTCCCTTGTCTGAAAATAAGTTAGGATGCCACAAAAAAAATTGATCCATAGACTTTTCAAAACAAAAGTGTTCCACGGACTTTTCAAAATTACAAGTATTCCATGAAAAAACAAATAAAAATCTGTGATACAAGGAAAGGTCCAAACTCGTAGCCAATAAGAGGAGGACACATGTCAATATATTATAACACAGAAAGACATCTTTACATTTTGTAGTTTACAAAATGCATTCTCGTAAATTTACAAAATGATTGAAAGGCATACGCCTTTAATTTTGACGAGCACGAAGAAAAACACAGAGCATGAATTTGAGGAAAGAACATGCAAATTTATTTACATGTATCACTCTGCATTTTGCTTATTCTTATTTGAAAAGGTTTAAATGATTTGGATGTGCCTAATCAATCATTTCCAAGATACAAAATGGGAATACTTATGGTTACTGAAGAGACAAAATAGTTTGTTAACCCAGAAACATTTTTTCTCCATTCTCCCTTGCATTTCATCATCATGGAGCATCAAAAGAGCATATTTGTAGTTAGGGCATGTTTTCCATCCAATTTAAAAGCATGGAACAAATAAATTGAGCTAAAACTTTGGAATCTTTCACAATCAAGTGAAAACTATCATTTTCACAAGGTATTTATCATTTTGAGTCTATTTGAGATATTTTTTTGCATAACTAGTTGTTTAGGAGAGAAATCTTGATCATTACATGATAGAGGTGGTGAAATACAATTATAATTGGTATAAATATGTATGCCTCACTTGTAAAAGGGGGATGCCATTTTGATCAATAGATGTAAGCCAGTTTGAACATTAACTCATGCAAGTTGATATTGTCACTGTCTCATTTCCCTCTTTTGTTGAAAATTGGTGTGTTGAGAGTTCTTGATGTTTGATGTATGTTTCATTACTTTCCTATGTGTTCTTTATATTGTGTTATGAAAATTTGAAATTAAATCACCATAACATGTTGTGGATTGGATTAATCACATAAATGTGTAATTTAGCAATTTAATTAGTAAATCATCTTTCGGTTTGGCTAAGTTCTAAATATCATTTAAACTTCGCATCGTAGCATTCAAATTTTATTCTAAGTTATATTTGGAACTCCTGGTTAACAAATAAAGCATGATATTTCTAACAATCAGACATCAAGTGCTTAAAGCATGTCTATTTCAAGAGCTTTCTCTTTTATCTCTATTCTTCCATTCCTTTTTGTTTCTTTGAGCAACACCCTTAGATTAGATTAATTTAAAAGATTTTAAAAGTTACATTAGGTGAAGAAGGTACATGGAGTGGTGCTAGAAGGATCCATTTGGTTTAGAAAACCCCCTTTTATTAGTTTAAGTGACCAAAACCATACAAATTGTGTATTGAATCACACTTTGTGATCCCAAAATGATTAGGACATAAGAGTCTATCATTCCTCCCTTTGGTGTCTAAATTGTATGCATCAACAAGAACGAGAAAAAATGACACTAAAATGTTTTTGAATAATCACACAATAACACATTTTAATTCCGAAATTATAATTTATATAGTTTGTTATTTGAAACTTCCTTGAAGTTAGTTCTCTATTTCGCGTGTATAAACTAGATTTACCTAGAATTGTGACCAGATCTAGTTCTAACAAAGGTTTATCTCATGTTTCTTTGATTTTGAGCAGGAAAACATGTTCAGACAAGGGAAATCCAGGAGCTCAAAGGCCCCTTTAAAAACTCCTAAATATGCTAAAACACCTAACCCACCTAAGACAACAAACCCCTCTTCTTCATTATCTCCTACAATGGCTTGGTTAGTAGGATCTCTCATTAATATCCCTAGATATGTCCATGATTTTCTAAGAAATACAAAGAAATGCCTCCCTGTCTTTTCCCTGACTAGTAGTGTCTCGACTATGGACCATATTAGAACATTCAAATAATCTCTAAGACTCTTAAATGTAACACGTGAGGATGTGTCTTGTAGACTCTTCCTATTTTCTCTCACAAATGTAGCATATGATTGGTTCTTGAATTTACTAGAGGATGCAATCACCAGTTGGAAAATTTTCCATGATATCTTTGTTGCCCAGTTTGGAAGAATCACTAGTCCAACGGTCCTATATTAGGGGTTCACCACCCTAAAAATGGATGTCTAAGAAAACATAAGATATTTCAATGTTATATTCTAGAAGATCTATATCATGACTACCCAACCATTCAAACCCATAGATGACTTGGAACTAGAAAATTACAAAAATGCCTTAGATCCTATGGCCTTAGTCTTCCTGAAAAGGTCCCAAAACATCACTACCTTGACATGTGCATATGTTGAAGCTATCTAAATTGAAAAACAAATGCACCCCAAAGGATATGTTGTCATTTCCTTCTACAACCCACATCTCAATAAATTTCCCCATGATAAACAATATCCGTGAAATCCAATACAAACCCCAATTCTAAATGCTTTCACCATCAATTACATATCACCAAATCAATAACGAGGTCTTATTAATCTTATGTGTTTTATTTACCCACAATAAAATGATGATTAGGCCCTAGTCTCAGTAAATAATACCATATATCTAGCCCCCAACTAGGAAAATTCTAAGGGTGAATTGGATTCAATCCAAAGAATGGTGAGAAAATTGGGCCAAGACTTCATAAATCTCTAAAGGCAAGTAGGAAATGCAAATGAAGTTAACCCATAAATAAATTACAACTACCAAAGGTATAATAATAGGCCATTTAATATAAATAACAACAATCAAGTTGAATCTTCATCAAATAAAATGCTTGGAACTAATGTGTGTGAAATTTCTTTTCCTAATTAGTGAAAGGTTCATAATACAACCAAGCATGATGAGTTTTATTGTTTGGATTTTTGTCATGCCTTTGAGGTCTTTCAAAATAAATTAAAAAACTTTGAAATTGTCCCAAATTCAAGTGATATACTTAGTTCATCTAACTCTTTTGATAACTCCAAATCACCTAGTTATGCTATGATGGTGGAGACCTATTGTTTTCCATTTCAAAAGGACAACGAACCCGAAGAAAATACGAGATAAGGTGCATTCCTTTCAGCAATATCAAAAGAAAAACTACACTTTAAGAAATAGATCTAACAACACAAGATCAACACCTCCAAATGTTAGCACTACTCCACCGAATCCAAAAACAAACAATAACCCTCTTCCAAAGGGGAATGATTCTAATCTACAACAAAGTGGCACATGTATTCCTAAAACTAGTTATTCTAAATCTATTGTGTGTTAGTCTAAAAATTTTGTGTGTTAGTTTGAAGCTTCTTTGTGTACAAAATTATGAGCCAAAGTAATTTTTTGTCCTTCGTTCATTCTTCATTTACGACCAACATTCCTTGTTTTTCATAATAGCACACATATCTCACAAGAAATATTAGGTGTTAGGAAACAATTAGATCACAATAAATTGTAAATATTATTTCATTATATACCTTATGTTTCATACTTAAAATAGTAAAAATACTTTAAACTATAGCTAAGGTCATTCCAAAACTTACTGAAAATGGAGGAGAAAGTGTTACTTTTAGTCCATAAGATGAGACATTTTATGGTATAATCAAGGGTGCCTTGGGCTCCATTGCTTGTCCTTTTCACAAAAACTTAATTATATATTTTGGTCTAGTGGGCCCCTCGTGACCTTTTCTTCCCAACGAACTCTCGGGTTACATTCCTTTCGTGGAGCCTTCTTCATGTTCTTCTTCACATGTCATGAATGCACCACTAAAACTAGTGAATCTTCACAAATTAGTAATGTCACTTGCTTTAGATTGAATCCTTTTGCATGAATCCATTGTAGATTCCATGACATAAGAGCACTAGTTATATCCTCTAGTGATGTGGATTCAAATTTCAACTAATCAACATAAGGCAATGGTTAAATATCAACTTGTTGGTAAGTATATGTTGGGTCTAGTACATCTTCATCATCAACCATTACCTCCTAAATGAATACCATATAAAAATTCCTTATTTAACTCAAGGTCATGCAATATCAATCCCACTTTTGACTTCTTTTTCATCATCATAATCCATCCAAAATATTTAAAAATACGACACATGGACATGAGTTTCTCCAAAATCATAATTCATTACACCTTGAATATAAAAGTTTGGCCTAGCCTAGAAGGATTGCATAGTGACCCTTGTCATTTGAAAATTTGTGTTCTTTTCCATAACAAAAGAGGGTAGTGTACATGCTAATTGCAATCGAGAAATGAATACTCATTTATTTCTTGCTTGATAGGTATTATACACCTCCACAAGTTGTTGCACCAATTCTATCAATGCCCACTTATCATTGGCATACCTTGGAAACATACAAGGTGCACCTCAAAACTACACACCTATATGTAAGGGAAATTCAACAACTAAATGAACCAACTACCCCACATAAAAATGTTGGTTGTAGCCTTGATAGAAAATTGGGTTCTAGCCAATTTAGTATCCAACATGTCAATAATATAATAGAAAAATGTGTCATTGACATGACAGAGGTGACAAGTTTTGTCCTCAAGGGCGAGTTCTTTGTAGAAATCATATACCTTAGTTGTGCATATATAATCCACTTGATTCAACCTAAGAAACAATATTTTCCTAGTTATAGTGTATACAAGATACAAATTCATATATAACTTTTTGTCATATGAACCTCACCAAGTTGTTTCTAACTTGAAATGTAGATTAATATGGCCCTAGTTGATATCTGCTTATTTTTATAAATTATATGGATGTACTAGAACATCCATTATTTAAATTCTCAAGGTCTGTATTTATCCACTATCATGTTTAAGAGTGTAATTATGTCATTGACCTCATGTTTGAAATCCATGTCTTGGGAAGTCTAGAGAAAAATGCCTTTGAATTTTTAACAAGTTCTTATTTATCATTTTAGTGCATGACTCAATATGTTAATTACAATAAAATTGGGATGATTTTGGAGTTATATCCACACACTAAATGAAATGTGGAAGTTTCAATAGATCCTCATTATCGTCTCGTATCCATTCGGAAGAGTTAGTCATAATAAGATTTCTAGATTGACTCGGTATCCTTGTCATAATGGTATACTAAATCCAAAAAAATTTGGGTCACCAAGTAGAAATAATAAATTATAGATCCTATGATATACCATTATCATAAATCCATTGTACCTAATCATTTTTTAACAAGACCTAAATACAGGTCCAAAACTCATGGATTTTGACATGCTCTAAGTCTTTGTATGCAATTTTATCTACATTTGATTCTAATTTTATGGGGAATGACCCTATGAAATTTATATTTATTTTCTTTTATACCTTTGGAACCTTCGACATGGAGCGAGAAACCACTAACAAAATTTTCCTCAAGAAATGCCCCTTGAAATTCACAAAAACAATGAGTGAAATTTTTTCTTGTAAAAACATCTAGAACTCCGATTAACACTATTGAGTTTGAACCTTGAAAAGTATGACTAAAAATACTGAATATTTGAATTAATTTTTTAAGAAATAGTTTTAATCAACACTGATGGAAGTTTGAATTGTTTTGGTAAGTTAAAGCGTGATTGACACTACGAACTTTTGAACTTGCAATGACACACCTTGAAAAATTTGATTAATATTGCAAGAGTTTGATACTATTAAAATTAGAAGATATTTGCATGGTTTTAATATTATAAACTCCTCTCTTGTATCTGAACATATGCGACATATTACATATATAGTTTAAGCTTCTCCTATAAACTAGGAGTTTTCTTAACTACACACCCCAAAAAACTAGGTGGGTGGTTGATAACCATTTCTAACAAAATACCTACGTGATATTACATCTCACAAAAAATAATCCAAATACAATAATAACAATAATATGAAAACATTACAATATTTTATGTGATCACTATTAATAATTCCTAACATTCCCCCTTAGTGTGAACATGGGGAGAAACATCATTTTCTCGAATAAGTAGCTTACATATGTCTTGACCTTCCTCTCTCGCCACATATGTGTACTTGATTGTGGGAATACATCAACCAAGAAATGGGAACACCGTTGATCAATCATGGTAACATCAATTGAGAAGGGAACCTACATCAACCACTTGGGAACACATCAACCATGCAAAGGGAACTATATCAACTAAATCTAGGAACATCAACTGAACTAATAAAAAGTAGTGGGAACATCACATCTACCATCTAATTTTGTCAAGAACATATCCTACTTCATTATTCATGGCTCAAATATCCTATAAAATATCACATCGGGGATTACATTTGGAAACATGCTCACTTATTACAAATCTGAATAGAAATATTGATTTTGTTTTTATTACAAACAAATCATAAAAACAATAACATTGAAAATGAAGAACACCATGGTGCAAAGCAAACACACAAGATCTCACTCGTAATGGACAACGGGCCTTTCTTAAAAGTGTCTCTCATCATGTCATCATGGGTGGTTTTATTTATAAAAATTAAAAATGACACCAATGCTTCTATGTGTCCCCGTCATTGGTGGTGATCGACGATAGGTCATTGATCAACATCCTTCCTCCATTGCCTATGCCCTCCAGATTATTTTATCTCATAGAGGTAGTCCGCATCACGAGTGTTGAGATTTTGGATCTTTATCATTTGAATGGGTAGATTTTATTTCCAAATCATTTTTCTCTTCCTATTTTTAGAAATGAGAGCCTTATCTTTTAGTTTTTGTCAAGTAGATCCCTGAGCTCTTTATCTATAATACATAAATCCATGTCCATGGGTATCGCAATAGTGACAAAGAAACCTTTTCTTTGAAATTTTGGAAGTAGTACTAGATTGTTTATCTGATTTGAAAGTTCATTTGGACTTTTTTCACATAAATAACTTTCTCTTTTGAATCTAGTTTTTTCCGTTGTATTCATCTATCAAGGATGAGATCAAGTCCTCTAAGCCTAGATTAATCTTACTCAAAGTAAAAACTAAATTTGAGTAGCTAAAAGACATACTATTTAGCAAAACAAATTTTACATCAACATTTATACCAGCTAATTGTTTCATAATTGAATGAAACTTACTAATGTGTTTGATCATGTTATCTTCCTCATCCATCTTTAATCCAAATAGCTTTTACTTCAATACAATTGTTGCACTTTTCTTGTGATCCAAACAAATTATTCAAAGTTACCCAAATATCATTGGATGTCTTAGTTATATCTATATGATGCAAATAAGCATTAGATAGTCCAAGGCCAATGATTTTGATCACTTTTCAACCATTTGTTTCTCATTTCTCTACTTTGTCTTCATCTTTTGGTTTCTTCACTTTTCCATTAACTATTTGCCACAGATCCTTGTTAATCAACAAAAGTTGAGTTCTCACTTTCCAAGTGTGAAAATATCTTTTGTCAAATTTGTTGAGCATTCCCAAATTTTCCATTTTGTTTTTTAAAAAACCCACAAACTTGAATCACAATTTTGACTAACTCAACAATACAAGTATAATTTTTATTTCAGCTCTTTTAATGATGAAACTTTAACAAAACCCACAACCTAAATGTCACTTTTGACTATGAAATTTGTAAATACCACACTCTTGACTCTAGATTAGCTATATTAGAAGACTCGCCTATCAAAATAAAAATATATAATCTATTTTGTCTTGACATGACAAGTTAGAAAACATCATTTACATTATTGAACTAATTAAATTATTTCAAATCTCCTACACTCAAAACTAAATAGAATACAACAATTAAATATTTAAAATTGACTTTGAACTATAAACTATACTCAATAAGATACCAAAATAATGAAATAACCTAAAACCAACAAGAAAATGAAGATATATACCAATGAAAATCAATGGAAATGCATACACCTTTGATCGAGGATCTTCCACTTCTTTGGGTATTCAAATATGTAGACGTGTGGCTGGTCTATACATCTCTATAAAAATCTATGTATGTAAATTAGAATGATCAAGAGGCATCAGACATGATATTTTACACTACTTTATACTGATCATCACACCTAAAATATATATGGGTGAGAAGGTTGTATAATGCTCAAGAGGCAATGTAAACTAAGATGAAAACACACATATATGCATGCTGATCTGTTATCTTGTGTAGAAAAATATGTATATGATATATTTGGACTTCTTTAAACTCCTCTCTCCCACTCTTCTAGACACCATAGCACTAATGGCACCCTTAAATTCCTCGTGGGATACTACTCAAGAGATGAGGCAGCCATTGCACCAAATAAATGCATATACACACAAGAATGCAGTGTAAAACTATGTCTCACACAATTCCAAATGGAAATGTTCCTCTAAAAATCAATGACCCATGTTGACCTCCTATGAATTTCATAATTTATCTTGCATTGTTACCAAATATTAAAATTGGTAGAGATTTGCAAAGTTTTAATATTATAAACTCATCTCTTGTATCTCGAACATCTCGAGATATATTACATATATAGTTTAATCTTCTCCTATAAAACAGAGTTTGCTTAACTACACAACTGAAAAACATAGGTGGGTGGTTGATAACCATTTCCAACAAAATACCTACGTGATATTGTATCTCACAAAAAAACAATCCAAATATAATAATAACAATAATATGACAACATTATAATATTTTATGTGAGTACTATTAATAATTCCAAACATATACACACTGAAAAATATGACTAACAAGTTGGAATGATAAAAAACCTAAGGATAATTTAGATTTCTTCACCCAATTTTGATATATTTTCCCCAAAAACACACTTTTGACAACAAAAAGGTAAAAACCTAATTGGTATGGACACTGACCTCTTTCTTGAAAGAAATATAATTAAAATTAAACAAAAACATATCCAAATTACTTTTCTCATCTAGACAACAAATAGGTTGGGATATTTTGGTAAAAATCATGAAGAAATTCATTGAAAACATGAGCAAAGTTTAGTAGAAAATAATTAATTTGGAAATGCAAATGTATAGTGTGAAAATAACGTGCCAAAATACAATTTCTAATAATATTATTAAATGAGGGGATTTGACGTATATAAACATTATTTTCATAAGGAATTTATTATGTTGACCGATATTTTAAAGGTCAAATCAAATTACACGTAAATTACAAAAATGATCTAAACCCCAATTCCCAATCAACATTGAAATCATGAGTAAATCACTGCGAAAGGTTCACTACCAATTTGCATGTCAAGTGAAAATGTGAACTAAAATTATGAAAGTATGATCAACACTAGAGAGTATTAGTTAAATCCGAACTCAACATGCAATTTTCACGTTACTTGTAAACTTACTTTGAAACCCTATAAGTTTGACTAACACCTTTGAAAATAGACTTCAACAAAAATTGAAACTCTATGATCATTATACATGAAAAATGAAAAAGGTAAGATAAAATTATGGAAGTATGATTAACACTACGTAGTGTTGATTGGAATTTAGAACTTGGTATGTAATTTTGAAGTTTATCTTGCACAAAATAACCCCTTGGTTATTTTGGCAACTAGCTGATTCCATTCTAGCTCGACATCATATTTTTAGATTGTGTGTGCTTGCCGGTTTTATCCTTGGTGTAGTTTTCATGGTTACTGAGATCTTCACACGTGCTCTCCTTAATTCTTACCTTTCCTTAGCTTTCTTTTGTGTAAGATTTGTGTGCTCACACATTCCTCTTTCCATTTCGCCTTTCTCCTTTCCCTTTCGTGTGCACTCTTGTTCCCAAGCACACCTCCTCTTATGTGTTTATCCCTTTTCCTTTATCATCATGCTTCCCCACACGCCACCTTTCACTGGAATTTCGTGTTTCCCTTGGCAAAAATTTTGGTATCCCTTACATTTTTTCATGCTTCTACAAATATGCACCCCTTTCCCCTACAATGTACACCCTCTCATGCGTACATTCGACATATTTATGTATCATTATATCCTTATGCTAACTTAATCCTCTACCTCCTACTCCTACACATGCACCTAAGGTTGTAACGTCTACAACAATCTAAGGCTACCATGTGTCCAACTCTAGGAATTGACAATAAGGGTGCATTGCATGACAACGAATAGAAAAGTACCCGATTTGTGTAGATCCTTATAGTGAATGGAAATGTGAAACATGGAAAATATGAGCTTACATTCAACCAACAAACTCCCATGACCAAGCGGTGATTCCACATGTCCGGTGTGTTGCTCTTATCTTCGCATAACTTAAATTCGCGAACTTCTTCCACGTAATCGCAAATTAGGCGTGGTTGGTCTTGTTGGAAATATGGTGACATGGGATACACTCTAGGCTCTCTAAAATCATATTTTGGCAAGATTTGGTAGGTGAAAATGAGAAAATGTGATTCATGCCATTAATTTGTAGTTACAATTGACTCAACCACCCATATTTCATGATACGTGGCCTCTTTCCCTCTTCTACAAGAAAACCGACATGAGAGAGCAGATTTGATAGAGCTCCATGTTGATTTGCAGGATTTCAATGCTTCTTTTTGGTTGTTGAATCCTTGAATCTGAGTTTCCCTCTCTTTTCCCTCATTTTCTCTCCCCTTCTTCTATATATTGTGAATAATTTTCATTTGTAAAGGTTGGACCCTCTTAGAATACAAGGGCATTGTTTAGATTAGTGTAGTTTGTATTTTGAGTTGCAGGCCTCAGATCTAGGCCACTAGATGTTGATTCCTTCCTCCTTCCTCTATTGTAATGTATTGCGCATTCATCTGAAGCAATAGAAATTGTGTTTTATGGCTATTATCTTCCCTTTCTTATGTTTATTGCATCTACTTTCCTTTCTTTTGCAATATTGGTATGTTGTGCATGTTTTATATCTCTTACAAAGTTTCTTTTCTGTTGTGCTCCATGGAAATGAGAGCTTGAATGTTGTTTTGGACTATGACACACTTGTCTACCCTTATGTTGCTCATTTTCCCTCATTTTCCCTCATTTTCACTCATCTAAGAGTATCCTTACCCTTCTTTTTAGTGTTATCACCTCCCCTTAGTTTAGGATTTTTTTATGCATTTCCCTCTCTCCCTGCTCCCTTGGAATGATAAATTAGAGTTAGATAGTTGCATTTCATTTCTTAGAGTAGTTTTAGTAATAGGAATAAGAAGAGGAAGTCGACCTTCTTTGAAGGTATATCTCAAGTGCAATTCCCATAACTTGGAGATAGTCACATGTTGCCACAAATCCCTGGATCATTTTGATTCGGGTGTAGGTGTAATTTTGAGCTCCAACAGATTCAGTGCACTGTACAGGATCGTGATTGAAAGCTTAAATTTCATTATTGTTAAGTCTTGGTGTGTACCTTAGTGATTTATAGCCTTCAACAACATGTTTCAACATATCTGGAGACTCCCAATTTTTATATAAAGCTGGTCTCAAAGTAGTTTGCTTGCCCCCATTTTCATGAGAAGGATTTAAACAAGATAATGTGTAGCAGTGAAGAACCTTTTGAATATTTGTTGTCTCCAAGAAGAAGGAGAAGAAGTAGAGTAACTCAATGATATCCATCTCTTGCACACAAATATCTTTCCATTATTCCCCTTAGTAGACCATTTATGTGATTTTCCGAGTCCTAAGACCCATTCTTATCATGGTGCATTAGAGGAATCTCGCCTTTATCGATTCAATGGTGGCAGTCCTTCATCTCTCAATGCGCAACATGACATACCAATGGTTGAACTCAAAAGCATTTAATTTTTCATTGGTGAAAATAAAAACTCCGATCACATTCGGGACATTGCAAATGTCTTCTCGGTTCACGTAGTTGCAAAAAGATGTTGTTGTTAGGATGCTAGCTTCTTCACTCAAAGAAAAATCACTTTAATGGTATAAAATTTTAATACATGCCTCCATTCACAACTGGTATGAGCTTTGCATAAATCTTTGCAATCAATTTGAGGAGAAGGAAAACAATATTTCCTTGTTAGAAAAACTAACAAAAATCAAGAGAGATCCAAGATTAACTCATGGTTGACTTTAACTTCAGATTTTAGAAGAGACGTGATAGAATTCCACCCCTCTTAAGACCTACACCACAAGGGGATTTTCTTTTCTTCTTAAGAGAATTGAA
Source organism: Taxus wallichiana var. yunnanensis (assembly GCA_018340775.1). Lineage (NCBI taxonomy): Eukaryota > Viridiplantae > Streptophyta > Pinopsida > Cupressales > Taxaceae > Taxus > Taxus wallichiana. The sequence continues at coordinate 808,896,031 of CM031240.1, read as the reverse complement.
TTCTAACATTTTTTCATGATAATCTATGGGTATTATCTAATTACCCGATGCCTATCCAATAACCATTAGGGATGAACATTTTCTAATTCAAGAAGGAAAAATAGCCCCTAGATTTCCTATTCCCTTGTTTCCTAAGTTACCTCAACCACCTCAGCCTTCTATTGCTCTCATTCCTGAGAAAATTTCCCAACCCATTGCCTCTACATCTTATCCTCCCCAAAAGCAGAAAGAAGATGAAGAAATGAAAGCCTTGATTAGAAATTTTTCAAACAAAGTCTTGAATTTTGATATTGTTATTATGATACAATCTATGGGTGTTATCCTTGAAAAACAACAAGCTCAATCCTTTAGAATTAATCATAATTAAGGGTAGCCATCTTACCAAGGATTAAATTAGATTTATTATCTTCATATGAATTAGTATACTAATAAGAAGTATGGGAAAAATTACCAAAATGATAGATAGCAAGGCCAAAATATACACCTTCCTCTTCAAACAGTTCCTCTTGCATAACCACTTCATCCTCTTATCTCAAGAAAAACATTGGTCCCATTGTAAAATAATGTGATCCAAGAAACAAAATGGTACTTTCCATGTAATAAACCACATAATCGTACATTTTTGTAAATGCTTTACGCGCTCAAGCCTTTATGATTCAAATTTCTTCCAATCAACATGAACAATCCATAGAAGCGCACAAACCTAGCAATGAATAATCTCAACCGGTTAACCCTAAGAATAATATAATATTCTTTGGGTTCGATGAATTTTGGGCAATGAATCAGGTTGTGTAAAATTCCAACATACCGCGTACTCAAGTTGTTGATAGCACAAGGTCTAAGAAGAGAGTGTTGGAAACTCTCATGTAGCCTTCATCTTTCGTCAATTAGAATGTTCTTCATACATCAAAGGAATATGGCACAAATTCAACCAATAGATATGACTTTCCCATTGACACGTGTGAGGTTCCACACAAGGTTACACATAGGCCTGCTTTGGAAAATGAAACTTGTGCACAGCTAAAAACACTTGTTTTAGCCTTGTAACAATCAAGAAATGAGAATGATATTCCAAATACACAATTCCTTGGGCCTCCCATTCAACATTATTGACCAGCTGAAGAATACAAATGTAAATGTAACAATGTGGGATGCCTTAGCTATTCCTTCACAATGTGACCTCATACATGAAGCCTTGCGCAACTCTCTCAAGCCAATCAAATTATTAAAAGAACTCAAGTCTGTTATCAATTTATGTTAAGCATAAGAGAAATAAGTAAGAAAAGTTGTAAAAATCCCACCCTTTTATATTTCCTTGATAGTAGGAAAACATCTTGTTCATAATTGCATGATTGACTTAGGGGCTAGTACTTTTGTCATGCCTAACAAGATTGTTGATATCCTAGGTCTTAAGTACAACCATGTTTCTAAAGGAGTCTTACAACTTGAAGGTGCAACTATTAATATCCTAGGAGTCATTAAAAACCTTGAGTTAACACTTCACACTTGTCCAAATCTAACTATAACTCAACATGTGTTAGTCATTGAATTTCCTCCTTTGTTTTCCATTTTCCTATCAAGATATTTTATTGCCAAGATGGGTAGTTACTTGTCTTTAGATTGGTCTCATATGCTCCTAAGAACTAGATATGGCACAAGGCTCACCATCTAATCCGAGCCTATCTTTTCCTACCACGTTGAATCTTATGGCCCTTCTCCTCTCCAATCTAATTGTGTCATACATGAAGACCAAGAACATGGGTAATTTTAAATAGAGGAGAAAATTCCTCCTTCAATACCTGATATTTTATTAGATGAATGGGCCAATGAGTGTTATGATTTTTATCGTATGCCATAGTGGTGAAAATTCAACTTAGAACATACTACATTCATGAAGAAGAGTTTACTTTACTTGTGCCACTCAAGTAAGAAAAGGATAACACATTTGGACTTTGGAAAATGTTATTTGAAGGTTCTAGAAGTAGAAATGGGGCTGGTGTAGGTGTTTTCTCATCTCTCCTAAGGATGAGAAATTATTATTTGCGTATAGGTTGCGGTTTGCATTCTCTAACAATGTAGCAGAGTATGAAGCAATGGTACATTGTCTTATTATTGTTGAAAAGAGACAGATTAAGACATTACAAATATTTAGGGATACTGAATTGGTCATCCACCAAGTAAGGAATAAATTCACTACAAAGAATAATATTTTAAAGGCTTATAAGCACGAGTTTGGGACCTCTTGAAGAGATCTTATGCTCTTAATCTACAGGTGGTACCAAGGAAGTTGAATAAAGAAGTGGACAAAATGGAATCCCTTGGTTTATAATTCTCACCAACTAATAATCTTATTCAAGGCAATCAACAACATATCAAGTTATTGATCAAGCCATTTTTTCAAGAAAATGAAACCAGTTGGAAGGTGTTTGATAGTGATGCAAAAATTCTGCAATTCATCTAAAATGAAGTCAAGTTTTCTTCAAGAGTGTAATTTGATTTGCATGAAAGCTATGGTGATTAAGTTATTCAGTTGAAAACAAGAAAGTTTCCTAAAGTATTTATCACCTTAGAGCACACTTTTAGTCTCGATGATGAATTCATAGGAGAAGAAAAGAATATGCCAAAGAAAGCAAAAATATTTCAGTAGTCATCATTATTGTGCAAGGCAAAGAATTGTTGGTTAGAAAGGTATGCATGGAAGATGAAAAACATGCTTTTATCTCCTTCTATCAAAGGTACAAGTGATATCTTCTCATGGGATTATGAATATCTTAAGGGTTTGATCGGAAGTGTTTTTAGCACTCCATTGACTTTGATCCTATTGTCAAGACCATCGAGAAAAAAGCAAAGGCCTGTCAATCCCAAGATAAAGTCCCTCATGAGGAAGGAGTTATCCAAGATGATTGAGGTAAAGATAATGTTTCCTATTAAATCTCTAATTGGGTGCAAATCTTGTTCGGTGAGAAGAAGAATGGTGAAATCAGCCTTTGTGTTGATTTCAGAGATTTGAACAAGGCTTCATTAAAGGATCATTATCCTTTTCCTTCTATGGAGCATATTTTACAAACTATTGTTGGTGATGAACAATTTTCCTTGCTTAATGGCTACTCGGGTTTCAATCAAATCATGGGAAAAGAAGAGGATCACTTCAAGATTGTATTTACAACCAAATGGGGAACTTATGCCTATCAGAAAACTCCTTTTGGTTTTTCAAATGCACGGGCTACATTCCAGAGAGCAATGGCCATTACCTTAAAAGAGTACATCAATGAGTTTATCCTTATCTATCTGGACGATACAATTATTTTCTCAAAGCATAGAAAAGATCATATCAGTCATCTTGAGAAAGTATTTTAGAGATGTAGAGAATTTGGGGTGTCTCTTAACCCTAAGAAATGTAACTTTGTTATCCCTCAAGGAAAGATTTTGGGACATGTTGTTTCAAAGGATGGTATTTCTATTGATCCTGAAAGAATCTCAGCCATCCTATCTCTCTCTTTTGAACTCACAAGAAGGCCTTGCAATCATTCCTTGGCAAGATCAAATTTGTTAGGAGATTCATTCCTAAATTTGTAGGTTTGGTTAGGCCTATCACTCTCATGCTCAAGAAGGATTAAGTCTTAAAGTGGAAAACTGAAGCTAAATAAAGTTTCACCAAGATCAATCAAGAAATTGATCAAGCCCCAACACTTATCAACCCTGATTATTCTAGGGATTTCATTTTTAATGCATATGGAATTGATACTAGTGTTAGTTACTCCTTGACACAAAAAAATGACCAAGGACTGGAGCATCTAATGGCTTTCTTGATCGAAAGCGAAGGATTATAAATTGAAATATATCCACATATAAAAACAAGTATTTACCATCATGCACGTGCTAAAGAAATTCAAAAGTATGTTTGACACTAATCATATCAAGGTTTTAGTCTCACACTCTAGTGTGAGAGACTTCATTATGGGAGTATAAATAAAATAGAAAAGAGTTAGATGGGTGACCAAAATCATGGAGTATGATGTGACTATAAAAGTCACAAGGTTGGTAAGAGGAAGAGCATTTTTGAGTAGCTTGCTTTAGATGCACAAAATGATCAAGAAACATATTTATTCATGAATGAAGAGCCTCCACATGCTACCTTGACACTCAACAAGATGGAAATTTACGTAATGCACGCATTTAGATTAATATCATGGAAAAATTTCTATCTCTTGGTGCATATCCTCCCAACCTCAAAAAAGTAAAGAGTATGCGCTAATCAATAGAATTCTATTTGAGAGAATTATTGATGGCATGCTACTGAGATGTATTGATGGTGTGGAGGCTATCAAAGTATTAGAATAATTTCATGATGGTCTCTCAAGAGGTCACTTCTATGTCAAAGAATTTACAATGAAGATTATAAAAGCATGGTACTTATTGCCTATGTTTTTTTTTGACACGCACAAGTGGGTTAGAAAATGCAAGGAATGTTCCTTCTTCACAGGAAAAAAGTGGTTAGTTGCACTTACCCTCCATCTAATCCAAGCGAATCAGCCTTTTGCAAAATGGGGTCTTGAATTCATGGGCATGATCAATCCTCCCTCAAGTGTTGGTCATAAATGGGTTCTAGCAGTAAAAAAATACTTTACCAAATGGAAAGAAGTTTTCATGCTCAAGGAAACAATTGATTTCATTATCCTTGACTTCCTTGAAGGCATTATGACAAGGTTTGGCATCCCTAAAAACATTATCTCTGATAATGCAAAGCTATTCCTTGGTGCTAAATTTTTTGATTGGGCTCTTGGTCTTGGAATATATTTGAATACTTATATTACTACCCTCAAGGTAATGGCATGTCTGAGTCTACTAATAAGAACTTGATCATAATCATGAAAATAACAATGAATATCAACCAGAGGAAGTGTCATACAAAGGTCTTGCATGCGCTCTGGGATGATAGAATAATAGAGAAGAAGGAAATGGCCCTTCTCCATACAAAATTGTCTATGGAAAGGAAGCTAGGCATCCTTTATCACTTGAATTGCCTTCACTAGAGCTGGCGGGGCAGTTGGATTTGAGGGTGTAGATCAAATAGAAATCAAAATGGAAGAATTGGTTGAACTTGAAGAACTAAGAAATTATGTCATGATCATATTGGAACAACATCAAAAGTCAACCAAATAGTGGTTTGACAAGAAGGCTAGAGCTCAGGTTTTCAAAGTGGGTGATCTAATCTTAAAATGGGATGTTCATAGAACTAAACCAGTGGTACTATTCAAATTTTGATGCACTTTGGAGTGGGCCATATATCATCAGTGTTTGTAAGGAGGCCAACTCTTTTGAGTTGTCTCATCTTGATGGAGATGCATTACAGATCCGAGTCAATGGGATTTACCTTGAGCATTCCCATTAGGTGGTTTCATTGCATCTTGTATATATTAGAGTAGTGTAAATTCCTCCAAGTGTGCCTTGTGCACAATGTTTTGTTGGTATTATAGGTTTTCTTTCTCTCATGCATTATGGTGTATGCTCTTTTGTTGATTCTAGGATGGTATTCTTTGCTGCGTAGTATTTCATGTAGATTTCAAAGTGGATGTTATGTTGCAAATTGTTAGCAATATCTATTGTTCTTGTGCGCGTTCTAGGATGGTGGTGGAAGGTTTGTTGAAGGACATATTTCCACTCTCATTAAAATTTAAATCAGAATATTTTTAATATAAGGAATAATCAAGCTAATGCAATGTCTAGGTAGTGCTTCATTTGGCTTTGGGGTGGGTTCTTCAAGTCATAGATCAAAGTTTCATATCTTCACACCGACTCCATGCCTAATGAATGCTTCAAAGCTAATGGTCTTCATATTTAGTAGGAAAATATACCCAAAAGTCACAAAATTGTTTCCTAAAATAAACCCCTTGGTCATTTTGGTAACTTGTAGTTCCATTTTGGCTATGGCATCGGGTTTTCGAGCTACGCACGCTCCGTGCACTCTCCTTACTTCTTCACTTTCATTAGCTTTCTTGTGCAAGGTTTACACACTCATGCACTCTTATTTCCCTTTCTACAAGTATTTATCCTTTCCCACACACACTCGTATCCCCTCACACATTCTTTTACCCTCACACACCTACTCTCACGCATTTCTCCCTTTTCCTCTATTTTCATGTTTCCCCATATGCCACCTTTCCCGAACTTCCACATTTCCCTTGGTGGAAATCAGGTCTCCCTTGTAATTTTTCATGCTTTTACAAGTATGAATCCATTTACCCTACCCCATGTACCCTCTCGCATACACCGATGTACTTCTACATCCTTATATCCTTATGAAAACTTGTTCCTTTGCCACTTGCTCCCACACATGCACCTAAGGTTGTAACCTCTGCACTAATCCAAGGCGCCATGTGTCTAACTCTAGGAATAGGTACTAAAGGTGCATTGCATGACAACAAATAGAAAATTACCAACCGTGTGTGGATCCTTGTTGTGAATAAAAGTGTGAAACATGGTGAAGACGAGCTTGTTATTAACCAACAAACTCCCATGACCAATCAAGTGATACCACGTGTGCAGTGCGTCTCTCTTACATTGTTGAACTTCAAATCGCCATAATTTTTTCCATAGAGCTCCAAATCATGTGTGGTTGGTCTTGTTGGAAAGATGCTAACATGGAACACACTTTAGGCTCTTTAAAATCATATTTTTGTAGGATTTGGTAGGTGAAAATGGGAAAATGTGATTCATGACATTAATGTGTAGTTAGAGTCGACTCAACCACCCATATTTAATGGGATGTGGCCTTTTACCTCTTCCACAAGAAAAATGACATAGGAGAGTGGATTTGACAGAGTTCCATGCTAATTTCCAAGCATTCAATGCTTATTGTTGGTGGTTGAATCCTTGAATCTGATTTTTCCTCCTTTTATCTCCCCTTCTTATATATATTGTGAAATAATTCCCATTTGTAAAGTTTGGACCCTCTTGAAATGTAAGGACATTATTCAGAGTAGTGTAGTTTTTATTTTGAGTTGCAAGCCTCAGATCCGGGGCCCTTTGCATGTTGATTCTTACCTCCTTTCTACATTATAATGGACTATACATTGACCTAAAGTAATAGAAAATATGTTTTGTGACTATTTTTTTCCCTTGCCTATGTTTATTGCATCTACTTGCCTTTCTTTTGGAATATTAGTATGTTGTGCATGTTTTATATCTCTTCCAGGTTTCTTTTCTATTGTGTTCCATGGAAATGAGAGCTTGAATATTGTTTTGGAATGTGGCACAAAATTCTACCCTTCCTTTTCTCATTTTCACTCATATGAGAGTATCCTTCCCCTTCTTCCTAGTGTTATCATCTGCCCTTAGTTTAGGATTTCATCTTTATTAATTTCTCTCTCTCCCTGGTCCCTTGGAATGATAGAGTAGAGTTAGATATCTGCATTTACCTTCTTAGGAGTAGTTTTAGTAGTAGGAATAAGCAGAGGAAGTCAACCTTCTCTGGAGGTCTGTTTTAATTGTAAGTACCACAACTTGGAGACAGTCCCATGTTGCCTCAAATCCCTGGATCATTCTAACTCAGGTGTACGTGTAATTTTGAGCTCCAACAGTTTACTCACAAATGTGCTCCAAAAGTTTGATTTTTGCTAAAGAAAGAAAAATTTAACACTTGATTTGTTTTTGGATTTTTAAATTTGGCATAGTCCAAAAACATTTTTGATAAAATTTTGAATGGTTATAAAAATTTGGAATTCAAATTTTGGGATAACATGTTACCAAACTACCTCCACACCACATACCTATCATAATTCCTTCCCCTCACCCACATGTTTTTCCATAATCATGCATGTGATTCACTCCTATGTCTCTACCAAACCAAATTTCTTTCTATATGTACTCCTTTCCAATCCCAAAATCACTATATTGATTTAGTATTTTCATCCCTACACCTTCATATTGATATCATTCCCGAACTCTCTTTAGCCTAGCCTACCAACGCACTTCGCCCACACTTCCCCACTACAATTGTTATAGTTATTTTCCTCTTTTCAATACTAAAATGTACCAAAAAATAAATAACAAAGATTTTTTTACCATTTCTATGTGGCTTTTCTTGTTTATAGACCTTCCTATTTATACCCTATTGATTCTTAGAATGTTATTATATAACTAAGAAGGATGTAAGGGTTTGCAACAAGTATAATATTTTGATTTAATTAACATAAAAATCAATTATACACTAAAAGAATAATGTAATCCTACTTGAAATGATTGATAAATAAGTGTTTTCTCAAATACATAAGAGGAGAGATATACTTAGTTGTACGGGGAAGGAAAGAGAGGATATGGATGTGTAGGATATTTTAATAGATTGATCTAGAACCGTAGGTGCTTTAATGAAATATCTAGAATAACAAACCCAACATGGACGTAGGACTGTACAATTGATGTACGGTCCTGACCGATATGTACGGTCCCTACTTGGAATTATATAGTTTTGGATTGTTTGACTATTTGGACTTGTAACAAACTATGCAATTTTCTTTTCTAGAAATGATCTTCACTATATTCCACTCTTGCTCACACAAATTTGGGAAGACGTGTAACAAATATAAAAACCCTAGTAACTCTGTAGAACCCTTTATTATATTATTAGTAAACCAAAAAAGAAAACATGTGTGTGTGGTGAGGTTGGACTACCCTTGATAGTCAAACTCTCAATTGTTGAACCAATCTAAGTGTTGCACTACATGCCCTTGTTGTGAGATCAATCCTTATGTATTTCTCTTAGGCTTTCATGTAAATTTAAATAACTAACCAACCCCCTTGGGGTGTTCTTTGTGTGTCTTGACACGAAGATAACGGGATAAATACATAGCATAAAATGTACCCAATGTGGTAGTAGTGAGATGTGGTATGCCTCATCTATGTGGCCTAACATTTTTTTGTTTGAAACCCTTGTACAATGCTTGAAGTGAGTTTTATCTTGCCAAGACATGACTCTAAGATTTGCATGCTTGGAAATGAAGGAATTTATACTCTTTGAACTAGTTGAGTGATTCAAACTTGTAGTAGAGACTACTCTAAATGATGTGTAACTGATTTGGGTAGATTTAAGAACCAATTGAGGTTTTTGGAATGATATTTTCCATAGTATCTTGTAAGAGAGTCTAGTGAGTTATTGATTTAACAAATATTGAATTTTTAAAACCCTAATTGTAGAGTCATGTATGATAAAAATTCTAAACAAGTGTTGGAATATAATTGACACAAGAAATAAACTATATAATAATGAAACCCTAAGTGTAAGAGGGAGAAATAAAGACTTAGCTGATTTCACGCTATCCTTCGGGACTATTCAGGACCGACAAATTGATGAAGCAGTAAAAGGTAGACTATCAAAACCGAGTATAGAAAATCCTGTGACTTCCAAATAAGCCTAGACTAGGGCACTTAGGTGCTAGGGACCTCTATTTAGCACCGGATTGTGCGGGAGCTCGGAAACTAGTTTTTATTTTGTTGCACGAGTGTCGATAACCTTTACTTTTGGTCACTTGTATGTCGTTGGATGATCACCAAATTTTCTTGTAACCTACAAAATAAATGATATCCTATAAAACCCCAAACTACATCAAATCCTAAAAATAAATATGTAAATAGGAGTCGACTAACCCTGACGACAGTTACCCGATCGAGTCTCGCACTACATATGAGACTCCATGTAGTTCTTGTGCATGTGTGGTAGAATCGTGCCCTAGGAATCCCTTGTGCAAGTGCACATGATAGTGGGTGATAACTAGATGTAACAATGTAGATAGATGTGTGGATTGAATAATGAACTTACCCTCCTATGTGTGTATGCATAAAATGAAGTCCCTTGTCTGTTGAAGTGAAATCTAGATGGATGCTTTGACGCTCTTATAATTCCTTTGGATGAATCCTTAGGTGATGATAGTAGATGCTTAGAGCTTGGTCCTTTATTTTGTTCACATAGCTTTATATTTATATGATTCCCTTGGTTGAATTTTGTAATTGACAATTGGAAGGCTGAACCATAAGAAAATAAGATGCCCAAAAGATAAAAGAGATCCAAAAGAAGTGAGTAAGATAGAAAAGGGTTAGGGGTTCCTAGAAGGACTAGAGCGCTGGGTGCGACATCCTATCTAGCGCGGTGTTGAAGCCATAAAATATAAGCAAGTGAAATACCGATTGGGTTGTAGGGTGTAAAAGGCAAGAAAAGACTAGAAGAAAATAAAAGAGGCCAAAGATAGTTGTCAATTATTATTTTTCTTGCTTAGGAATCATATGAATGCTAACATGTGTTTAGGACCTAGAAATGTACCCAAGTGCGTGATTTTATGTCTACGAGTTATAAAGTGATAATCACTTATGTATATAACCTTTTGTAGGTGAATTTTTTTAATAAGGCTGACCCTAGGAAGATGAAATGACCCAAAGAAGGATTTGGAATTGATATCGAGTCAATGAATGTGAAGGGAAGGGACCATATAGTTCGGCCAATACTAGACCTCATATCTTGAACCTTCCATATATTTTCACTTACTAGAGTTAAAGAGATAAAGTGAATGTTGTATCATGAATAATGAAAATTTTATACTTCTTTGATTTAATAATATTCTCATAATCAACGACAGAGAAGAGTGTAAATATAAGTAAGTTGTAGAAGTAGAAGAGATATGTTGGAGAAATAATTTGTTGCAGTGCATATTATTGGTTATCACCTAATGGTCACGGGGCTAAGCCCTCGGATCCCATTATTGAATGTAAACTACCTAAAACTATGGGCTAGCCATTAGGCTATGGATCAAACATGAATACTCTACTAAACCTATGATGAATTACTTTTATAGTATATAAGGGAAGAATTTGTTTTGAAGGGAGGTAAAGGGGAGTAGGAGACGTAAGAAGAGATGGTTAATTTTGTGAGTAGGAACTATCATATTCTCACCATGATAACCATATTAGGTCCACATTCAATTAGAACAACACAATCATGCAAGCAATCAATAAAACTAAAAAACTAGAGACACAAAGTTCTATAAATTCATTAATCAAGGACACTAAGTTCCTTCTCTCTGTTGTACAAGATCGCCATGCTTAAAAAATTGGGCATTAAAGAGGATATAGGAACATAGATAAGTAAATCAAGGGAATGTGTAGCTCTTATTTCTTGATGTAGTAGTGATACAAATCTCAACAACATACAATAATCAACAATTGTCAACCCTTTGGAATGGAGAATCCATTCTAATTTATAACATACAAAAATGTCTCTTCCTCTTCCCCTCATATGAATTTTCATCTCACCACCATGTGACTTTTCAAATTCCTAGGAATGAAACTAAGTCCTTTTCTTATTTTTGAAAAGGGACTTTTACAATGCAACATTAATTCACTTAAGTGAATAAGATGAAAGAGTGAAAAAGTAAACTCTCAATGAAGGAATATAACATGGAGAGAGAAGAAAGAAGGGAGTGAGAGAGTGAGAAAGCATTGAAATTTTTGATGAAGATGAAGTATTTTCGATGAAGAACTTGTTGCTTGAAGCACCTTTGTGATCACAATCTCCTTCTTTTGTGAGATATGGAAACATTCCAGGGTATCGAGTAAGTGTTTAGAAACACTGTTATGAGATCTATATTAATATGGGAACATGATGATCTTATCTAATCATAAGATATGAGTTATGGTATGGAGATCAATTCCTTACTCCTCTAGGCCTTCATAATTCACCTTCATGACCAAAAATCAACTCCATGATGCTCAAACCTTTTATGCTTGTCTGTCACTCACTAAAATAGGTCTTCATCTTGCAGATGGAAGGATTGTTCCCTAGATGAAATTATTTTCATGTGGCCACCTGTTGAATTGAAATGGTGTGATTGCACATGATTCCTCATATGAGGTGTGAACACACTACAAGTTATTACATGAGTATTTAAGAACACTCTGGGTGAATTATAACAAGTGAAATTGATATGATTTCCCATTCTCGTAAACACAGTACTTCAAATGAATATCATCCCCTTTGCCTTACTGGATCCAAAATCATCATTGAATGGAATCATTTTTAGGATTCTCATACACCTTCTTGCTCATATTCTCCTCATGGAAATGGATGACTTCTTGATCCTACAAACTTGAAGGTCCTGGGCACATCGATAGCCTGAATAGCTCACCCTAACTTGTTCCTTGAAGAGATTTGAACACAATGGATGAATCGGGATATGATGATCATCACCTTACTCCTTGAGCTTCACATTTCACCTTTGTGACAAAAATGTCACTTGAGTGGAAACATACTTAGGACACCTAAACACCCTTTTTCTCAATTTTTCCTCATGGAAATAGGTTTCATCCTTTAGATAAAAGGATTGATTATTGAATGAGACTTGAAGGAATATCTGAGAATGATTTCCATGTTCTTAACCTCCAAATTTCCTTAAAACACTGTAAATTCCACCTCCTTGACATGCAATATGTGAGCACATTACAAAACATTTGTTAAGTGTTTCAAAGCACTTTACAAATATATGCATTGTTTGTGAGCTTGAGATGACTACCAACATCACTCATGGTGACCTTATTTTATCATAATCTAGATGGCCATTTCCATGATGGATTTATTTTAAATGAATTTCTTAATGTTTCAAATCCTTCGCAAACCTCATGATGTTCTTGATCTCGCATGCTTTTTAAGTGACTATCTTTTACACACATTGATTCACTCTTATTTGTTCCTTTTCATAATGTGATTCATATGATGTCCCTTATCCTTGGAAAGAGAGATAGTCATAAGGTTGGAGTTAGAATGAGAATTTCACTTTCCTCCTCATGGATAATTTGATCTTTAAATCTCACCTTTGTGACAAAGAGGTCTCCTTCATGAGATTGAATCAACCTCGGGGACTTAAACAAGCTCTGCAGAGGTTGAAAGACCTCATCAAGAATTTGGTTCAAAGGTTCTTGTTTCACTTCGGTGGAAAAGAGATCTCCTTATTTGGATGAATTCAACCAGGATGAATCCCTTCTTCCACAATTTGGATGAGTTAAACCATCCAACTTCTTGCATTAAATTGTGTCATGCAAAAATCACCTCTAGTGATGCTTTGAGAGCCTGTGGGGGTTTTATTTCTGTTTGGACCATGATAAAACTTCTCCACCTTTCAATGGTGGAAAAAAATAGTGAGATTGTTAGGAATATCCTAATTATTAGTGCTTCATTAGTTTATTTGTGTGTAATCATTATTTAAGTCAGTATATTATGTTATATGGTTGTTATATAAAACAACATATAACAATTATTTGTTGGTGAGTTTTAACCACTCACATATATGGAGTGTGGGAGAGATTCATGGGAGAAGTAGTTAAGGCTACCTACTATAATATAGGAATTATATGTAAATGTATTATGCATGGAATTATGGAACATATATTGTTTTGAGTACATTTGCTTATACCCTGTCATCTGGTATCAGAGCAGTCATGAATTCCTAGGATATAATGAGGGGCTGTAGCATTGTGCTTCACCTCTGAGGATGGGAAAATATTATTATATGTGATCTAGTATATGTGTGGATAGACTCATTAATTTCATATCATTGTCATCAGTTTTTGCGTATATTCTCCTTACTTGATTTGTGTATGCATATAAATTTAGAGTGTGTGAAAGGGTTGTTATGAGGACACCTACGCTTACCAATCTTTGATGATTGTGTAACCTTCAATTGCTAGATCTAAGAAGGAAAACTCTTAGTTTGAATAGAAATGGTCAATCACTATGCATTGATAATAACGTGAATACTTTTGAGGCGTAGCAATGGGAACATTAAAGAAATCAACATAGTTGTAGACAATAATTCTCGTCAAATTCGATACAATTACTCTATCCTTGTATTTGACAGATTTGAAGTTTTGTTTGTGGTTGTCAACGGTCGTTTATTGTATCTCAATGTTATTCTCGAGCATATTTATATTCACGTTTGAAATTGAAGATGTATAGACTTGCGAGGATGGCCATGTGTTGTAATGTCGTAGGTATCTTTGGAGGAAAGATTATTATCTATTCTTCTTATTAGTCTATCATCCGTGTTGCACGTGCTGCTCGCATGTTTCCATCTTGCTTCATGCATGAAGAACAACTCCAAATTCAAGTAAAACTCAGTCATGAACAAATTTTAGGTCAGGTGATGAAATCAAATTTTGTTGGTACCATTGCAGAGATATTGAAAGCACCTTTCCAACACATTTTTGGTTTATAAAACGGAGCTCTGGTTGTCAAATTATCAACAAATCATTCTGTCACTTTAATGAAGCCGTGAGTTTTTGTAGCCATTTGTGATTGGCTATTTTTTTATTTTTAGCAAATATTATAGTTTGAAAAATTTAATTTTACTATAGTTTTTGTTTAATAATTGCATTTTAAGGGCAATTATTACGTTTTTAGCCAAATTAATATTTTTCGACACCATTTTTTCGGGTCTTTGTTATTTTTGGAATCCTCATTTCCTCCCGATTCCAACAAGTAGTCACATGATTAATTTTCTCGTCATTTTGAGAAAATATTTAATCATTGTGTCAATTTTATTTAAATTAGGCCATTTTACGGGAAATTGTATCCTCAATAACCTTTGCACGGTATCTCGAAATTGAGCGCCATTTTTTGCAAAAGTGCTTAGTTTTTCATTCCCATCGCATTGGTTCTAATTTCATTGAAAAATTCTAAGTTTGGAAAATATCCACTTTTTGTAGTCCTTTTTTGAGCCTTGTTGAGTCATAAATGCCAAAAATAATTTTTTTGTAAATGACGCATTATCGCTGGAACGCGACGTCTAATTTTGGGGGGTGATTATTGAGCTTCATGTCCATATTCCGTTGAGTTAGCAGCATCATGATATTGGAGGATGGAGGCAAACGGAGGTTGGAGGTCATTTAGTGACCTCTCGTCAGTCACCAATGACGGGGCCGCACAAATGATTTGGTGGCACTTTTTTCAGTTGTGTATTTGCTTCAGTTTGCAGTGTTCCTAATTTCAATAAGTGGAAATTTCACATTGAGGGGGGGAACATGATCCAATGTTCCATTTCCATTATATCAATTTTTTCTATGTATGTATGAGCAAAGATTTCAGTAGATTTTCCTATGTTATTCCCTGCAGTGAGATATTGATGAGGGCTGATAATAGTACTTGGCACATCATGATGTGGTTGTAGGTAAACCACTTGAAAACCTTCATTTGTGGTTTGTGGTAAACCAATAGCAAAACCACCATTCTTGGTTGTTGGTAATCCATTTGCAAAACCATCACTTTGTGGTTTGTGGTAAACCAATTACAAAACCACCATTCTCAATTTTTGGTCAACCGTTTGCAAAACCATCCTTGAGGTTTGTGATCATCCTGTGAAAATCACCAGATCATGAGCAGGTGCAAGTACAAAGGCAGGTTTTCCCCATGTTCGCACTAAGGGGGAATGTTAGGAATATCCTAATTATTAGTGCTTCATTAGTTTATTTGTGTGTAATCATTATTTAAGTTAGTATATTATGTTATATGGTTGTTATATAAAACAACATATAACAATTATTTGTTAGTGAGTTTTAACCACTCACGTATATGGAGTGTGGGAGAGATTCGTGGGAGAAGTAGTTAAGGCTACCTCCTATAATATAGGAATTATATGTCATATATATATATATATATATATATATATATATATATATATATATATATGTAAATGTATTATGCATGGAATTATGGAACATATATTGTTTTGAGTACATTTGCTTATACCCGTCATCTGTATCGAGAGCGAGTCATGAACTCCGAGGATATAACGAGAGGCTATAGCATCGTACTTCACCCTCGAGGATGGGAAAATATTATTATCTATGATCTAGTATATGTGTGGATAGACTCATTAATTTCATATCATTGTCATCAGTTTTTGTGTATATTCTCCATACTTGATTTGTGTATGCATAGAAATTTAGAGTGTGTGAAAGGGTTGTTATGAGGACACCCACGCTTACTAATCTTTGATGATTGTGTAACCTTCCATTGCCAAATCTAAGAAGGACAACTCTCAGTTTGAATAGAAATGGTCAATCACTATGCATTGATAATAACGTGAATACTTTTGAGGCATAACAATGGATTGTTAAATAAATCAACGCAGTTGTAGACAATAATTCTCATCAAATTCCGATACAATTACTCTAGCCTTGTATTTGACATATTTGAAGTTTTGTTTGTGGTTGTCAGTGGTCGTTTAGTGTATCTCAATGTTATTCTCAAGTAGATTTATATTCACGTTTGAAATTGAAGATGTATAGACTTGCAAGGGACGGTCATGTGTTGTAATGTCGTGTACCGAGAGGAAAGATTATATATTTATTCTTCTTATTAGTCTACCATCTATGCTGCATGCGCCCGCATGTTTCCATCTACTGCTTCAGGCATGAAGAACAGCCCCAAATTCAAGTAACACTCAGTCATGAACAGATTTTAGGTCAGGTGATGAAATCAAATCTTGTTGGTACCATTGCAGAGATATTGAAAGCACCTTTCCAACGCATTTTTCGGTTTATAAAACGGAGCTCTGGTTGTCAAATTATCAACAAATCATTCTGTCACTTCAATGAAGCCGTGAGTTTTTGCAGCCATTTGTGATTGGCTAATTTTTTAATTTTTAGCAAAGACTATAGTTTGAAAAAATTAATTTTACTATAGTTTTTGTTTAATAATTGCATTTTAAGGGCAATTATTATGTTTTTAGCCAAATTAATATTTTTCGACACCATTTTTCTGGGCCTTTGATATTTTTGGAATCCTCATTTCCTCCCGATTCCAACAAGTAGTCACATGATTAATTTTCTCATCATTTTGAGAAAATATTTAATCATTGTGTCAATTTTATTTAAATTAGGCCATTTTACGGGAAATTGTATCCTCAATAACCTTTGCACGGTATCTCAAAATTGAGTGTCATTTTTGCAAAAGTGCTTAGTTTTTCATTCCCATCACATTGGTTCTAATTTCATTGAAAAATTCCAAGTTTGGAAAATATCCACTTTTTGTAGTCCTTTTTGAGCCTTGTTGAGTCATAAATGCCAAAAAAATTGTAAAGGACGCATTATTGCTGGAACGCGACATCTAATTTTGGGGGGTGATTATTGAGCTTCATGTCCATATTCCATTGAGTTAGCAGCATCATGATACTGGAGGATGGAGGCAACCGGAGGTTGGAGGTCATTGAGCGACCTCTCGTTAGTCGCCAACGATGGGGCTGCACAAATGATTTGGTGGCATTTTTTTCAGTTGTGTGTTTGCTTTAGTTTGCAGTGTTCTTGATTTCAATAAGTGGAAATTTCACATTGAGGGGGGGAACATGATCCAATGTTCCATTTCCATTATGTCAGCTTTTTTCTATGTATGTATGAGCAACAGATTTCAACAAATTTTCCTATGTTATTCCCTGCAATGAGATATTGATGAGGGCTAATAATAGTACTTAGCACATCATGATGTGGTTGTAGGTAAACCACTTGAAAACCTTCATTTGTGGTTTGTGGTAAACCAATAGCAAAACCACCATTCTTGGTTGTTGGTAATCCATTCGCAAAACCATCACTTTGTGGTTTGTGCTAAACCAACTGCAAAACCACCATTCTCGGTTTTTGGTCAACCGTTTGCAAAACCATCCTTGAGGTTTGTGATCATCTTGTGAAAATCACCAGATCATGAGCAGGTGCAAGTACAAAGGAGGTTTTCCCATGTTTGCACTAAGGGGGAATGTTAGGAATATCCTAATTATTAGTGCTTCATTAGTTTATTTGTGTGTAATCATTATTTAAGTCAAGTATATTATGTTATATGGTTGTTATATAAAACATATAACAATTATTTTTCGGTGAGTTTTAACCACTCATGTATATGGAGTGTGGGAGAGATTCATGGGAGAATTAGATAAGGCTACCTCTATAATATAGGAATTATATGTCATATATATATATATATATATATATATATATATATATATATATATATATATATATATATATATATATATAAATGTATTATGCATGGAATTATGGAACATATATTGTTTTGAGTACATCTGCTTATACCTTGTCGGAGATGGGTAGAACGGGAGTTTTCACAAGATTTCTAAGTTTTCACAAGATTTCTAAACTCAATTACAAGAGTTACTATATTTGACAAGTCCTACCTAGGACAACTATTTTTAGTAAAATTTTACCATTTATCTTTTTGATGTTTCTTACTCATTTTGAGTGTTGTGAATCTTGAGGAATTCCCATTTGTGAAAACTTACTATTTTTAGGCATGCCCATCCATGTACACCTGTTATTTTTATAAATTTGTCTTTTGGGTGTTAGGTTGCAGCAAAAACACTTTCAAAAAGTTTATGTTTTTCTCTAGGACTCTCTACTCCAAATTCCAAGATTTTTCGCCCACCGAATCTTTGTAGAATTAAAGGAAACTTTATAAAATTTACCTTAGCAACATGTACATACATTAATGAAGGTCACAAAGGAAATCAAATCAATTAGTTTTTAAAATGGCTAAGTTTTGTGAGAGAGTTAGTTTGATTTATGCGATTTTTTTAACTTGCCTGTGACCACGGTTTGTCTAATCAGGGTTGGGAAAATTTTCTTGGTTGAGGGAGGCCACACTTTTTCTCATTTCTATCACTATGTCCCCTAGATACCCTAGGGGACAATGGGGGGGTAGTTAGAGTGAAAAAATGTGGCTTGGGTGAGAGAGGGGGTTGAGAATGAGCTCGGAGGGGCTATATGAGGTTCTATGGTGACCAAGGGTTGCTTGTAGATGGGGGTCACAATTTTATGTCCAATCTACCCCCTTCATCCCTTGGGGGACATTGGGGACACATGAGGTGAAAATTGCGACTTGAGGGTCATCCATCATGAAAGGGGGGCAAGTGAGAAGTCAAGTTCGCAACGTATGGGAAAAAGTGGTAAGGGTTAAGTGATAGAAATTTGGCATGAAAATGGGGTCACATTTTTGTTTCCCCCTTGTCCCATTTGTCACTTGGGGGATAGTGGGGATATATGAGGTGAAAAAGTGTGACTTGGCCACTTTTGGAAAACTGGTATTACTTACCGTGTCTAAATCGGGATACCAAGATTGATTTTTTCACCCCGAGAGCATAGGAAAGTGCTTTGGGGTAAAAAGCTATATGATTTTGACTCAAAATCACTTGATAAGATAATTGAAACCATTATCAAGACCCAATTCTATATATAATTGTAAATTAAGGGCATATTTATCTTTGGTGAGAGGAGCAATTGTTATTTTCTCGAACCACCTTAGGAAATATTCGAGACTCGGGACAAATTTCATGTTTGTATATTGTAGAGGATTCCAATAGGTTTCCAATGATTTTTTTTTCCTCTTAAATCATTCTAGAAATGTTGAAATCATCTAGAGAAGTCAACTTTCACCGTTGGAGCATTCATTCCTTACACCCAAAATCACCCGATTTTGCACAAGTTGTTCCTAAATAAAATTTTCTTTGCTTAAATTTCCTAAACTATTTTGGACACCTTAAACATATTCTGAAATCTCCCTTAGATGATTTATAATTTCCTTTTATACTTCTAGAGGGTGTTTACGTAGCTGAAAAATGGCAAAAATGACCTTTTAGGCCTCTAGGAGGAAGTTGTCTTTCATCGAATCTCAATGAGATCACCAATCACATTAGGAACTCTTCCCTACACACTAAAAACACTTTTAAAATATTGTTATTACTTTCTTATGATCCTGATTTAGGGTTGAAATAAGGGTAGACTAGCTAGAAGAAGGATTCATGATGACATGGGAAACATAATTTTCAATTATGGGCTTAGTTGTCATGCTCAAAGTTTCAATTTTCATGCCAGAAATTTTGTATGACAACAGTTGGCTCTAGCTTGAGGAAATTTTACTGTAAGGGGAAATGGATAATCTCATAACTCCCTTAGGGTAATATACCAGTGCTTTATCCATTGTTCCATAGGGTGACCACATTGAAAAACTAGAAAAGCTACAAACACAACCAAGAAACGAACACAACCAACACACGATAGGGAAAGGAAAAAAACAAGAAGGGAAACACACAAAAAAGGGAAACCATGAAAAACATCCTAAATCACCTATGTTACATGTGGGGAAAACCCAATTTCACTGTAACACCAATTCTTCTTGAATCTACCCATACATAGGTATCACCAAATGCCTTTATTCTACAAATCCATTGATGGGCTCACTGAAATATGACCCCTTTCTCAATTTCTTGAGAAATTTTTCATGATTGTTCTTGTAATTAAGGGTCCACTTAGTTAGTTCATTACCTTTGTTTCTTTGAAATTTTATTTCCATCTTCTCATTTATTCCCAAGTTCAATCAAATTGTTGATTTTCCATTACTGCTACGAGAATGAGTTTTGATCACACTTGGCTTATTATTTTCATACCGAGGCTTATGATATTTGATGGGAATTTGAAATTCACTTATCATATACTCCATGAATTTTTTTTCTATGAGATGGTTCTCGATAGATGTTTTAAGATTTACAACACTATTAGAAACCTCTTGATGTTCTATGTTTATTAGTTGCTCCAAATGGTCTTGTTTCATGCACACCTACTCTTTCTTTATATATTACTTATTATGGTGTGATGTGCATAGTGCTTCATCATATTGAAAATAAAATGAGCATAAGACCGGATATGAAAAATGAAAACCATCATCTTCTCCATCTTGACCATTTTGAGCCTCAAAATTTGGCTTCATGATGAAAACATCCTTTTCTTGAGTGGAGTCAACCTTGAAAGATGCAAGCATATTATTATTCATATAATCCTTGTTGATAATGTTTTTATCATGAATGAAATCATCCTTAGGGGACTCAAGAACCATCTCATAATTTTTTCTTCATCGAGAAGGTCTCCATCTTCATGAAAGGAGAATGAACACAAGATTGGGGTTGAAATATCAAGATCATAATTTTCCCAATCTTGATCATCATGAGCTTGGAAGTTCATCTCCATGATGAAGTCATCCTATTTTTGAGTAGATTCAACTTCAATAGACCCTAGAATCTTGTATTTCATGCATTCCTTCTTACAAGATCCATCCTCTCCCAATGGGAAAGAGAAAGCTTCATATTCATAATCATACTCGTTGAATGGGTCTTCATGTTGAACATTGAGAACATGATTGGAAACATTGGACTCACCTGCCAAGAAGTTATTTGATACACTTATTCTTCTTGATACACATTTCTCATCACCTCGGGATCACTTTGCTATAAGTCAATATTTCCATGACCATCATCACCACCTAGTAGAAAACCCGAATTTATGCTCGATGGGAAGTACCTACTATCGAATTATAACTTCATCAAGTCATCATGATGCTTTCCGTCCGGCTTTGTCATACCTAGGTATTCCTCCATCAACATGGGTATCTCAACATCTTCCTCTGAAGCTATGAAAAATTTGTAATACCTTGAATCTTAAAATAGGATATCCACCCTTGGGTCATCTAGCCTTTGAACGGTGTATTTCATTTTCCTGATGGGAAGAATATTCTTCATCTTACCATGATTAGAATGGTGGCATGCAACCAATCCATATGTATATCTCTCCTAACATCCCTACATAAGATTTAGCTTAACAACATATCATACGAGGCTGGAATGCCTGATACAAGTATTTTCATTGTGATCTTCTTGTCGGGAAATTGTAAATGCTACTTGAACATATTTAACTTGACCAACAAGAGGTACGTATTTGGTTTCCATGGAGTAGAAATGGCTAGTAGACAGGAGTGAGAGAGATACCAAGGGCTTTAGAAACTTTTACATGAATGACATTGTCAGAGGCACCAGAGTCAATAATGTAATTATTCAGTTTATATCTATTGACTAACAAGGCTAGATAGAAAGGTTCTACTTTCCCAGAGGTGGAGGGTGTGGAAGAAAGAAGGTTTTGAGGAGTGGTATGAGGAGCAAGAGGTATTTCTTTGGTAGTGGAATTTTTGGAACATGAAACTAAACTACTTCCTTTGATAAACTGGACAAGCCTATCAAATTACTTAGGATGAGTTCTTAAGTACTCAGACTCAAAAATATGAATTTTTGCTTTCTTGCAATGGTCAATGATGTCAAAAGGTGAAGAATTGGTAAGCACATCAGAACAATGACAGCCATGACATGAGTGGGATTTTTGTTCTTAGGATCAATAGAAGTGAAATTTGATTTTCTAAGAGAAGATAAAAGAGACTTACTCAAAGAGGCTGAAGAAGTTATGACTAAGATAGTTTTAGGATTCTTCTTAGCTAATCGGATGGGAGTGATCAACAATGATTCTCCTTTCTTTGTTATTTTTCATAGAGTCACCATTTGAGGATTCAAATCTTTGAGCTTGGGTAGTGAAGAAGAGGTCTCTTTCTCCATTTGTAAGTAAGTGAACACTACATAAGAGTGTCTATCCATATCAGCCATGGATTCTTCAAAATATTCATCCGGTGAGTATTTAAAATATCAAATCTTGATGCATTCATTTTTGTCTTCTTCTTCGATTTCTTATTCAACATTTTTTTACTTCATCTTCATATGTTCCACATATTGCATTAATCGATGGATCTTACAAGGCGAGCCTTCGGGGTGCTCTCTACAATCTGATTTTTGTTCTAGTTTTGGTATGAAGTATGTTGAGTAATTTCCTTCTTTAATGAAGTCAAAAAAATTCCAATCTTTTGCAACAAAAAATCGTATCTTTCATCTTTAGAACTTTGGTCCTTATTCTTCATTGAATAGTTCTTGATCTTCCCTGACATGATAAGATCATCTTCTACTTCAATGGAAAGTTCTTGAGCATTTTCTAGAGTATTTGGTTGATCTCTTTGTAGTATGAAAACAAATTCAGGAAATTGAGCATTCACGAAGAACATTTTATGATTATCCATAGTAGGATGGGCATCAGTAGGAATCTTGTTGATTAACTTATTGAACTTTGCTACAAATTCTCTCATGGGATCTTGTGGTTCTTTCTTCATCTAAGCTAGTTATGCAAGGAGCGCATGAGCATCTTCGTAGGATTGAATCTTGCTTCAAAATTGGTTTTCATGTCATCCCAATCAGTAATTGAGCATGATAGAAAGTAGTAAAACCAACCCATAATGACATATTGTAATGATTCCACGAAAAGTAAATCAACAACATCTTCATGTCCCACTCTAAGAATGTCACATGTTATGATAAAAGTTATAATATAATCATCTAGTTGTTTCTTTCCATCTTCATATAATTTGGGAAAGTTCTTTATTGATCCTTAGGGAAATTCATGCAGTGGAGGATTCAATGCCAATGGACCGGTATTTTTCCCCATAACACAGTGCAACTATTTCTTCATCTCTTTCTTATTATGGAGGGATGAGGTCTAGTGGTTCTACAACTAGTTCTTCAAAGGTACATTCAAGAGGAAAGTTAGGATTAAATTTAGGAAAGTACTATTGAACATTTCCCTTGCTATTTGAATAATGGGAATCCTAAAATTAGCTTGTTGTTGCTCTTCAAATGTCGGGTCAATTATGCCACTTGCACGATCATCTCAAGTGTATCTCTTTTCCGCTAGTTTGTTAAGAGCATTAGAAAGGAATGAAACTAGAAAAATGTATATTTTTCAATAGGATTACAATAAGGCTCTTGAACATTCAATTTTGGTATTTTTCAAAATTTTAGTTTTTATGGATTTTCAAATATAATATTTTTAATTTTTAGAGATCCTTTAAGGGTGCACAAAGGGTAGATCTTCCCCAATGGAGTCACCAAAAAATTGTTGGTGAAATAATTTGTTGCATTGTAGATTATTAGTTTTCACCATGATGACACGAGGTTAAGCCTATCCTTCTTAGGTATGGGGATGCTCCCATTATTGAATGTAAACTACCTAAAATGGTGGGTTAGCTATTAGGTGGGGATCACATGGGAATACTCCACTAAACATGTAGAAAACATTTTGTACAATGTACAAGGAAAGAATTTGTTGTGAAGGGGATTAACAGAAGTAAGTGTTAGTGCAAAATTACAGCACCCTTGATAACTCAAGTGTGTGTGCATGGGCCATCAGTGTAATTTGCATAACATGGGGTTATCCCTCAAGTTTTGGGACTTGTGAACTTGAGATAACCCTCTAGAGAAGGCCGGATTCCTCTACCTAATCCTAATGCTAAACTAATCCTAATGTAAGAAAAACACCTAACTACACCTATCCTAACAATTCCAAGGAGACAAGGAGAGAGAGAGTGCATGAAAAGGGAAATCCTACACTAAGGGGGTGGTGGTAGCACTAAGAAAAGGGGTGAGATACTCTTGAGGGAGGAAGAGAAGGAAGATGGAGTTGGGAGAGGCCAGACAGATATGACACTAACCCAAATCCCCACTCGCCATCAAATCTCCATGAAGCACAACCTCATAAACCTGCAAGTGAGAAATATATGCACAAAATACAATAACACAATGGAGAGGTAAGAGAAACACAATAAAAATGAGCTAGGGTTGAAGAAACACCACAAAACATGATTTTTATTGCTTTAAAACATGCACAGACCATTACATATGATGCATAAAGGCATAATTACATTTCCAGGCTCAAGAGAAGGCTCGTAGCTTAATGGAGTTGAGGGAAAATTTTACAAGAGTTTCCCAGCTCCCATAATGTCTCTCTAAAAAATGAGGGGTTTGATTACATTATATAGGCAATTTTCTAACCTACCCTCATTAAAGAGGTATGGGCACCCATACAAATTCACTTCCCGAGGGTACTTTTGTCAGATGAAGACATGGGCACCATACCGCATTAAATATGGTTGTTGAGTTGTCATTTGCCCACATACCTTCGCCTTTTCTGGGACTCGTAAGTCATCCACCATGTGACCCGTCCAACCTTGTGTCGCCCGACCTCAACCGTCTAACTTGGGGGTTTGATGCCATATAACTGTAGGCCATACATTTTGTGGTGGATTCCCCACCTAATGGTTGCCACCTTTTCACCATGGGCTGTCCAAAATGTGAGGTTAGACGGTCATCTATCTCTACCCGTACAACACGCTACTCGACTAACCCAACCAACTAACCCTTGCCATCCAACTTGAAGGGGTTGGACGTCGTATAACCTATAATTATGCCATGCCACTGATCAACCCCTAAGGCTGTCCATCTCAACTGACCAACCCTGTATCATCCAACACCTGGGGTTGGAATGCATTTTAACACGTCCGTATGCCACACCGCCGACCAATCCACGGGCCTTCGACCCAACCGACTAACTCGACTGGCCAACCTGGCTGACCAACTATCGTGACAAACTCGTACATATTTCTCTGCAGCTTGGAAATTATCTAGCTTGATTCCAACTCGCTAGACAACCTAACTATCTCAGTTCGTCGCGGCTCGTTAGCTTTCCGCACATGGAGATTAACTCAGTCGAGCCATCTTGAGTTGTCTTTCTCTTTGATATTTAGGGCCAAATTTTACGGTCTTCCGCACATCCCAAAATTTGAGTGGATAAGTCCATTTATAATGAATTATCCAAATTAACCAGTGGGTAAATTTGGGATAACAGCAAGGTGAGATGGTTAATGTTGTGAATAGGAACTATCATATTCTCACCAAAAATAACTAGAGTAGGACCAAGTTCAATCGGAAGAACAAAAAATATATGAAATCAATAAGACTAACAAACTAGAGACATAAATTTCTCTGATTCATTAATCAAGGGCACAAAATTCCTTTTTGGTTATACAAGATCACCATGCTTGAAAATTTGGGGAGTAGAAAATACAGAGGAACATAGACAAGGACATAGATGGAATGAAGCTCTTATTTATTGATGTAGTAGTGATACAAAGCTCAAAAACATACAACAACAAATAATTTCCAACCCTTTGGAATGGATAAGCCATTCCAATTTACAACATATAAAAATGTCTCTTCCTCTTCCCCTCGTATGACTTTTCATCTCACCGCCATGTGACTTTTCAAATTCCCTAGGAATGAAACTAAGTCCTTTTCTTATTTTTGAAAATATACTTTTACAATGCAACATTAAGTCACTTAAGTAATAAGATGAAATAATGAAAATAGTACACTCTCAATAAAGGAATAGAATATGGAGAGAGAGAAAATAAGAGATAAAGAGAGAGAGAGAGAGAGAGAGAGAGAGTTGAAAATTTTGATGAAGATGAAGCCTTGATAGATGAAGAACTTGCTGACATGAAGCACTATGATCAAAATCTTCTTCTTCTATGAGATATGGAAACATTCGGGGTATTGAATAAGTGATCGAAACATTATTATGATATTTGCATTGTTAGGCGTATAACAATCAAATTTATAAACATTATTATGATATTCGAAATGGTAGATTGTATAACTTTCCTAACTTTATTTACAATTATTTGGCTAAATCTATAGAGCTGGTTAGGAAAGGTACCTTCACATTTCCCCTACATCAAGGCCTTCTTAAAGCCTTGGTTAAGACAGGTACACCCAAAATTGGGAAAAGTGAGAAATTTGGTGTTAAATTGGAGAACCCTAGCCTGGAGGATGAAGGTAAAGCGGTGGCTAAAAGGATGAGATCCTGTATGGCTAAGGAAATTTCAAGGAAGAAAAGGAAGGAGGAAGGTGATTTAGGAAAGCAGGAAAATATTGAGGTTAGCTCTAATTCAGGGGAACAAAATGAAGGTTATGACCAGGTGGTCAGTGGCAGGGTAGGGAAAATGGAGATAAAAGATGATATTGTCAATAAAGTGGTCGAGGCGATCTGATATCCCTACCAAAAGGATGGATAAGGAAGAAAATTTTGATACTCATTCCCACATTACCGAAGAGTTGTCGACCTCCAAGTTATTAAGGTTTCCCAAAAAAATTTGTTTTCAGCCCAGGACTATGCGGTGAAGACCAATGCTTTTTAAAAATATTTTGAGAATTGTAGACTGGACACCGACATCAATAGGCACAAAATTAGTATGGTGACTATCAATATGAGGGAGCTCCAAGAGAAATTGGATAAGCTCACAACCATTGTGGTCAAGTGAAAACTTGAAGAATGCAAATGAAATATGTATCTCTATGGAGCAAGACATTCTAAAAATGAAGGAAATCATCATGCAAATTAAAGAGGTCCACCTTCTAAATGTGAAGAGCACTATACATCACCTCAAGTTGTTGGCGAGAAATGATACAATCTATGCAAAGATCTAAGTAGATGGAGAAGGATGGAACCTTGCCTAAAAGGGAGATGATTGAACGGACTATGAATATTGGAGGACTACCATTGTTGGATTGGTTAAGGAGTGGAATGATTGCATGCATACTATGGGCGAGATGACTAAGGAATGATTCGATGTTGCTTGTTTGTGCCAAGTTGGGATGGGTTCCCTTTTGTTTTTCTATTAGTTTCATTGTTGTTAGTGTGGTTAATGTTGGATTTTATTTTCTTTATGGTTTTCTCTATGTTGGCTTCAATAGGTATACCCTTGGCCATGTTTCTATGTTTCATTGATCTTTTTGTTTTATTTGGGGTAGGCTCCCCTTAACCCTTCTTTGTCGTTAATAAAAATATATATTTACATTGTCATGGGAACATGATGATCTTCTCTTATCACAAGGTAGGATTTAGGGTATGGGGATCACTTCCTTACTCCTCTAGGCCTTCACAATTCACTTTTGTGACCAAAAATCAACTCCATGATGTTCAAACCTTTTATTCTTGTCTGTCACTCACTAAAATAGGTCTCCATCTTGTAGATGGAATGATTTATCCTAGATGAAATTGTTTTATTGTGACCACATGTTGAAATGAAATGGTGTGATTTCACATGCTTCCTCATATGAGGTGTGAACACATTGAAAGTTGCTTGATGAGTGTTTAAGAACATTCTTGAGTGAATTGCAGCAGGTAAAATTGAGATGATTTCCCATTAGTGAAAATATGGTACTTCAATGAATATCATTTCCATCTCCTTCTGGATCAAAATCCTCCTTAAATGGAATCATATTTAGGATTATCATACACCTTCTTGCCTATATGCTCCTCATGGAAATGGATGACTTCTTGATCCTACAAACCTGATGCTCTTGGGAACCTTGGTAGCTTGACTAGCTCACCTTGACTTGTTCCTTAAAGAGATTTGAACACAATGGCCAAGTCGAGATATGATGATCATCACCTTACTCCTTGAGTTTCACATTTCACCTTTATGACAAATATGTCACCTGTGTGGAAACATACTTAGGATATCTAGACACCCTTTTGATCAATTTCTCCTCATGGAAATAGGTTTCCTCCTTCCAGATAGAAGGATTGATCCTGAATGAAACTTGAAGGAATGTCTAAGAATGAGTTCCATGTTCTTGACCTCAAAAATGCATTAAAACATTGTAAATTCCACCTCCTTGACTTGCAAGATGTGAGCACATTACAAAACATTGGTTAAGTGTTTCAAAACACTTTGATGAGATATGCATTGTTTGTGAGCTTGAGATGACTGCTAACATCACTCATGGTGACCTTATTTTATCATAATATTGATGTCCATTTCCATGATGGATTTATTTTAAATGAATTTATCGATGTTTCAAATCCTTCGAAGACCTCATGATGTTCTTGATCTCACTGTTTTCTATGTGACTATATTTTAAACCCTTTGATTCATATGATGTCCCTTATCCTAGGTAAGAGAGCTAGTCACAAGGTTAGAGTCAGG
The DNA here is from genome assembly GCA_018340775.1 of Taxus wallichiana var. yunnanensis. Classification (NCBI taxonomy): domain Eukaryota; kingdom Viridiplantae; phylum Streptophyta; class Pinopsida; order Cupressales; family Taxaceae; genus Taxus; species Taxus wallichiana. The sequence continues at coordinate 808,867,248 of CM031240.1, read as the reverse complement.
ATGAGAACACCACTTCCCTGCTCATGGATCATTTGATCTTTAAATCTCACTTTTTTGACAAAGAGGTGTCCTTCATGAGATGGAATCAACCTCGAGGACTCAAACAAGTTCTGCAGAGGTTGAAAGACTCCATCAAGAATTTGGTTTAGAGGTTTTGTTTCACTTTGGTGGCGAAGATATCTACTTTTTGGATGAATTCAACCAGGATGACTCCCTTTTTACACAATTGGGATGAGTTAAACCATGAATTTTTTTGCATCAAATTGTTTCATGTAGAAATCACCTATGGACTGATGCTTTGAGAGCTGCGAGGGTTTTCTTTTGTGTTTGGACCACGTGACAACTTCCCAACCTTGCAATGGTGGAAAAAAATAATATAGGTAGAATGGGAGTTGCCACAATCTTTCTCAACTCAATTATAAGACTTACTATCTATATCGGAGTCCTACCTAGGAGTGTTATTTTTAGTAAATTTTTACCATTTTCTCGTTCGATGTTTCCCAATCATTTGGAGTATTGTGAATCGACGATTTACCATTTTTGGAAAATTACTATTTTTAGGCATGCCTAGCCATATACACCTACTTTTTCATAAATGTGTCTTCTAGGTGTTAGGTTGTAGCAAAAACACTTTCAAAAGTTTTTGTTTTGCTCTAGGATTCTCTGCTCTAAATTCCAAGGTTTTTCGCCCTCCGGATCTTCGTAGAATAAAAAAGGAAACTTGCTGCAATTTATTGTTACAACATGTTTGGACATTAATGGATGTCGAAGGAAATCACAATAATTGTTTTTAAAAAATGTCTAAGTTTTGTGAGAGGAGTTATTTTGATTTATGTGACTTTTTAAGCCGCATGTGACCACGTCTTTCTAAGCGGGGTTAGGAAAAGTTGTATGGTTGCAGGAAGTCACACTTTTGTGTCCCCTTTTTCCCCTCTATTACGGGGATAGTGGGGACAATAAGAGTGAAAAGTGTGACTTGGGTGAGAGAGGGGGTTGGGAATGAGCTCCCAAAGGGTTGGATGAGGTTATATGGTATTTGTAGACACCTAAAATATGCTTACACTTAACATTTCCTCCCATCCAATGGATTAACGGCTTCGTTAATTCTCCATTCTTTGCTCCATTCTCGGATGCCCATTTACGACACCTTCTTAGTCGTATTCTTCCCATATTCAAATTATTCAGCTAATAACTCTCTTATTAGCTAAACATTCCTCCTTTTGACCATTCGGAACCTCCCTAGTTCTCTCTAGACCACTTCTATTGGCTTCGTAGGCTATCTATCATCACAATTGGTTATCCAGATCCTCCCAACTCTCGGTGAGTCTCTAATCACTTGCTAATCAAGTTTAACTAGCCGAAACCCTAGTTAACTATCCTAAACAAGGATAATCTAAGCCTAAATCATGTTTATCCTAATCTAATCTAATTTTTTTAGCTTTAGTACCACATGCACCCAAAGGTCAAACTCTTCATTTGGAAAACTATAAATAGAAGGGTCACCCCTCCCTCTCAAACTTACAACTTCACTCACAAGTCCTTCTCTCTCAAGCACTTTGGAAAGGCATTAGAAATCATTTGTGATAGCTTTAAGCTATAGAACATTTGGATCTTGGCCATACTCCATTGTTGAGAGCTCCCCCATCTTGCATCCATCCACTCCATAATCCAAGTTTTGAGTAATATGGAGAGAACCATTGGCCTTGAAGCCATTAATGGTGAGAATCCATTCTTGAAAGCTTGAGTTTCATATCAAACATCACACCTTTGATTGCTAAGTTGATCTTTTTAGGTTCAATTTCTTAATTAAGTAATCTAAAGAGTAGAGAGTAGTATATATGCTAGGTTTTTTGATGTTTTTGTCAAAGTTATGATGCATGTATAGGATTAACTCTTGTTTATCTCTTATCTCATGGTGCATGGATGAGTTAGCAAAGCTTTGAGGTTCTTTAGCCTCATTCCATAGCTTTTGCAACTTTCCATTACATACATTTGGCATGCCCGGTGGGACACTTATGTCCATCATCCATTAATGGAGGTATTTTGAATTTTCAAAGTTTATTTTCAATTTTTTGGATCAAATCACTTGTTATTTCCTCATTTCTATTTCTAACACTAGATAAATGACCTCTATTTGCATGTATTTTGTGGGTTTGATATAGAAATAGGACACTTTGACTAACCTCGTAACTGTTTTACTTTTGAAAAAATTAAAATTTCGTGATTTTTGTATATTTTACGGGGGTGTGCGTAGGTGTCATTCTCGGGGCACATCTGCGTTGAAATAGGCGCGCACATGTCGAGTAAAGGGCAGATCATGTCGAACCGCATTCACCACCAATCTTAGGAGGTAATAACTTTTGCTCCCGAGCTCAAGCGATTTCGTTTTTGTTGTGTTGGAAAGGTATTGAAGAGAAATACAAAATGGAATCATAAAATTAGGATTTTGAATTACAAAAAAAATATGGTTTAAATTATTAGGTAAATAATCATTTTCTGACATATTTTAAAGTCTAAAAATTGTTTTCTTGGCCATTCTAACACTTTGAAAGGTTTTGTGACACTAATCAGTTGTTTGTAGGGTTATTTTGGTCTTTTTTTTACTAACTTAGTTAAGTGTTTCATTTCGTAGTTGATAGAGGTTTTTTTGAAGTGTGTATGCTCTTCCCTCGCACCTTCTAGGTGATCTTGGGAACCAAAAACACTTTTCAAAACCCTCTTATTGCTTTCAAAAACACTTACTTTACACTTCCTAATGGATGAACATTTCAAAATTGGTTAAAGTAAACTTGAACTTTGAAAAAAAAAATGTATTTTTCCATAAACTTGTTTTAGTTGAGTTTTCGTGTTGTGTATGCTCTTCCTTCGCACCTTTTTGGTGATCTTAGGAATCAAAAGCAACACGCAAACTCTCTTTTGATATCATGATCTTTTGTGGAAAACTACTAATCTTGGTATGTAGGACCAAAATCACATGTCAAAGAAGGGCGTCAAAACAAACAACACAAAACTTCTAATACACGTGTTCTTGCAGGTTGCCAAATGGTGTGCCACTTAAAACCACATTTAAGTTAAAAAGATAAAAAACACACCATATTCAAAACATTGTATTACAGGTTTCAGAAAAGGGTACGTCCCTCTCGCTTAACTAGAACATAACCCCTTTGGCATAACGCCTTAAGCTATAACAATGGGGGTGGTACCAAGAACCCTAAAGTATTCCACCACTATGTAACCTTGTGGATGAAACAGGAAGCGCCTCGCTTACCCACTTGACTAGTTTTCCTTGTGAGTTAGCATTACAAAGTTATCCGTATCGTGACCCTGGCAAGAGTACACGATGGATGCAATTAGTGCTCACTGTACTTAAAGCAGGAAAAGCCAAGATACTCCCAAATTAGTCATTACAAATTTTTGGGTAAATTGTGCCCACTCTTAGACGACTTTGTAAACCTAGTTGAGATATCTTATTAAGGAGGCCATTTTGTCTTGAGGCCCACTTTACTAGTCCTTTTTGCATCTTGGCCATCATGAAGTGATTACTTGTTTAGATTCAGAACCTTGTTTTTGAACAAGGCAAAGAAACCACTTAAGTTGGATCTAAGTGCCTTTCATCATGGAAATTAGACAACATTTCACTTAGCTTAGCTTCTTTCTCACCTTCAGACGAGGCGAAGCTCTGCCCAAGTGGCACTTAGTTTATTTTTCATCTTTTTATCTATACCTTTGTGTTCTTGTTTCCCATTTGGGACAACAGAAGGCATCTTTCGGGAGTGTTTTCATAGATAGTGTTCACCACTTTTTTGTCTGCATTTACGCTCATCCATGTTTGGCTGAGTTGTTAAACGTCTAAAGTGCATGGATGTGTCCTTATATCTTTTATGGCCACTTGATCTTGATTTCAAGATCATCATCATAGTTAGGATTGATTCATCATTTGATCTCCCTTTGATGTGTTTCCTCGTTTGCATTGTCTCAACACAATTAAGATACTTATGTCACATTTTTCGTAAACGTGATCTAAGTGTCTATATTGTGGTGTTACGTTACACACATTTTAGCACATCCTTAGTATACTTTGACTTAGTTTTTCTTCAAACATTTTCCAAAATATTGAAGAGTTTCACTTACTTTGTTTGTGTCATTTCGATACCATGTTGGCACTAATATCTCACTTCTTCATGAAGCTTGATTAACGTGTCCAATTGGTGTGGTTATGTGGCTTACATTTGTAATCCTCACCCTTTAACATTTAGACCTTGTTGGTTGTTGAACTTATCATGGTATCCTTTGATTGGGAGTCACATCTACCCTTTGTTAAATTTACGCCTTGTTCATTTCAAGCTTGACATAAATGTTGACATTGTGTTGATCATCTTTGCATCGAACTCACTTTGCACACGCATTTGCATAGGGTGTATTTCCTTGTTGATTGGCTTTGTGTTTCACACTTGCATAATTGTTCCTTGTGATTATTCATCTGGAAAAAAATGTTTTCTAGGACAAATCCTTTTTGATCTCGTCGAGATTATGTCATCACAATGTCTATTTTCCTTAGACCTTCTTTGGAAAATCACACACGCATATCCATACTTACAAAATGTCTAGTTGGATGTCATTATGCTACTCAAATTGACATGTCACTTCCTTCCCTTTGAAGGAGTTTCATCCCACTATCTAGGTCTAGAAATTTGTGCTTAAACGATGCCAACAATGATTGACTATCGCATGGTTTCTCACACTTACTACAATACGAAACCTAGGTTTAGCAATTCAAATCAAAATATTCCCATTACAACTAAACCTCATTTGGTTCTTTGTGCTAGAGGGCCCATTTGGGTACCTTGTTCCCCACCTTCAGCTCATAGTCGGTGGTATGGTTTGGATGCTTTTGATCCAAATTATTATTCAGGTTCCCCCCACTCTTCTTGATTCATATCCAAACTACCATTCGGATTCCCACTCTTCTTCTAAAGATTCGGATCCAAACTATTGTTCGGATACCCTTCAATCAAATATCGAATCATGGTCCTACCTTCCTTCATAGGACCTTTATTCTAAATCACCTCAACGACATCTTCCTACTTTGAAGACTCGTGCGACTCCAAGTTCCATCGATCGAACATCGATTCGAGTCTTGATCACGGTCATACCTTTCTTTGCAAGACCTCTGTCATCAGTCATCTCAACGACCTCTTCCTCCGTCGAAGATTTCCACGACTCGGGTTACCTCTAGTCAATCATCTAATTCGACTCCTACGTCGCAACTTAACGAATGGCTATGCGATCCTACTTTCCAACCTACATTACGTCATCTTCTAGAAAAATGACATAGGTCCAAATCCAAATTGTCCATTCATGAGACACTTTCCTCCAATCCTACTTCCTCTCTTGAGTCATCTTCTTTTGTCAATCAATCTTCCCGCTTATCGGACCCGTTTCTTCTAGTCAACCTCATATGGTCGAAGAACAAAAACCTCTACTAATTGATTTCTCTCATAATGAAGGAACAATTAGACTACACGATGATATCCCTTTAGAGGATTGCAAACAAGGATTCTTTCTAGAACTCGATACACTTGCGTATGGGGAGGAAGAAGTTGATTCCTTTTATCAGAACGTAGAGGAAGTGCTTAAGGTCATGGAACTTGATTCTTCTTCTATTCCATCTTCACCTTCTTCTGAGCATGATGAGATGTCGGGGTCTAGGATTGATCCATGGCCTATCTTCTCGTTACCAAATCATTCATTATCTATCATCATTCCTCAATCAAAATCTTGTCTTGGGTCACCGCTAAGTAACCCATCATCTTCTTCTATCTTGGAGCCACCCCTAGGTAGTCCTCCATTTTCTACTTGTGGGTCACCTCTTGGTAGCCCATTACCTTCTATTATTGGGCCACGTCCTAGTAGCCCTTCATCCTTTTCTATCTATGGGACACCTCAAGTAGTCCCTCCTCATCTATACTTGGGCCACGTCCTAACAACCCTTCGTCATCTTCTTCTATTCTTGGACCATGTCCTCATAACTTAATTTATTCCATCTTAGGGCCATATCCTAGTAGCCCTTCATCATCTTATATTAGTGGCTCACCTCCTCGTAGCCCATCCTCTTCAATTCTTGGACCATATCCTTTTCATCCATCACATATTTCTTCTATCAAGGGTTGTGGAAAGCTGCGGTAATTTCTCACATCGTTCTAAACGCCAACATTATCTTTCTTCTCCCACTTCTCGGGATCTAACAAGTCACGTGTCAACTTATAAGAAACCAAAACAGGTTCATTATTAAGCTCAGTTCAAAACTCCTAAGAGCTCCAAAGCTCCTCACAACTCACATGATCTTAAGGTTAAAAATCAAGCACAATTCAAGAATGCACATCAACGTAACCATCAAGTATGGCACAAAGTGCATAAACCCTTTGGATAGGGAACTCAAGCTCCCGCATATGAAATCCATGTTTCAAGAAAAATCACAGTCATTTTTTGAGTATGAGCTCACCTCAATCATCGAAATCGGAGATAACATGACTCTAAGTAAACAATCATACTTAATCTACCTTATCAAGGAAGTTGCAAACTTTTTGTTGGATCTTACCATGCATAGTGACTTTGGTCTTCCCACCTTTCCAAAACTATCGAAAGCTAAAAATCAAAACAATGCAAAAATCTAAAAAATTTGAGAAAACACAACAAAAATCAAAGGTACAAAGATCAAACATTGCAATCGGGTAATGCGTACAATTGGATGTTTCTTTCTTCCCCTTGTTATTCTTCTCGCAAGTCTTCCTACCATTTTCATCCCTTTAGTGATATTTTGGTTAGCCTATTCACACGTATTTTTGACACTTATCTCTATGGTATCCGTTTGACCCTGGTCTTTCATCACCTTGGTAAATTCAAGAGCAGTGACCTCTTAGAGATCCTATCACATTCAAACATCTAATAAATTTGTTGCGAAGAAATTTTGGACATATTTTTGACACTAGCCAAATTCATCATCACAATCACTTCCACCTCCTTCCATCAAGCCATCAATGATTCTTAACCCCTTGTCAAACAAGAGAGCTGAAATAAGTTTTTAGAAAGCAAAAGAATCAAAATCAATAAAAAAATCGAAGCTAAAATCAACAAAGCAAAAGTAAGTTGATATATTACTCTCTCTTGGGGTATTTCAATAATCTCTATCGAGGATATGGATGCCTGATTGGCAAAAGAGAGAAATGTTTTGATTATAATCAAATGCATCTCCATCGGGCTATGGATGTCTAGCTGGAAGCGAGAGCAATGTATAGCTATCCTTCCACCCTTCATGCACAAATCACCTATCATCTATCAAAATAAATCATTCCTACACATTGGCTAGGGTGTCTTCACTTGTTTTCTATTAAACCTTCCCTTGAGAGGTAATTAAATTCCACGTACACACTCTGGATCTCTATGAGTTAACATGATTAGTATGTTACCAAGTGTCTTTTTGGACCTTGTTCGACTCTTACTCTAGTCCATATCTCGTCTCATAATTTTTGCATTTGGCTAATCACTTCTTCATCATGCAAGGCTTCTAAATTTGCATTCATATAGTTCACATCATTATTCTACTTCATTTAGAACATCCATGTGTATAAGATTCCTTTTTCCATGTTTGGGCACCTTTGTCACCTTTCACAAAAACAATATTCTCCTTCCTTTCTATCATGTGCTTTTAGGCCAACTTACATTGGGGCATCCTTTCTTCTTCCCAAAGACTTCATTGGTTTGCATTCATCATCGTGTTGAACTTATCCATAATGGCCTTGGGTCCCGCTTCTACCCGTGAAGAGTTTTCCTTTGAATACTCCCACCTAATCATTGGGGCATTTTGCATCTTCACCTTTCTTGTACACATGTGGCCTTATGCCCTTATACATCCAATCTATCGCTAGGGGCATCCACGCTTCCTCACCTTCATGTACATAGTTTTAGAAAACTTTCAAAATCCACAAAAACATTCAAATATGTTAGAAAAATCAAAAGATTCAAATATGTTTAAGAAAACTTCTAAAAATTGAAAATCATCCTATAAAATGTCGCTCTTTGTTTCTCACTTGTTCATGTGCGTGACTCGTGGATCATCTTGATCTACCTCCATCAACAAAATCTAGGATGCTTACTTCATCTGTACTATGGGCCACAATGAGTTTCCTAGTATTGTTTCGTAGTGCACATTACTTTTTCATAGGACCGAAGTGTCCTCCATTATTATCCTCACATGTATCCTTGCTTGGGGCACCATCTTCAACCCTTGTCATTAACTTGAATAGGTTGGAATGAAGCTTAATAACAAAAACATTACATTATGTTTCTCTATTAGGTTTGGTTTGTTTACTTTCTCTTATTACATTGCATTATGTATGTTGTATGGAGTTATGCATCTTTTACTTTCTCGTATTTCATTGCATTTTGTTTGTTGCATGGAGTTGGTGTTTTTAGCAATGGACATTTGTTCGTATATGGCTTTTAATGTCATACTACACTTTTGTTCATTCTTTTTAATAAGGACCGATGATGAAGATCCTTAGCAATATGATGAAAAATAAATTTGTTTAAAAGGCACTGGATGGATGTTAGCTCATTCCCTCTTCCTCATACTCCTTTTTCTTCTATATCCCCTTTCTTCTTCACACTATTATTTCTTTTGTTCTCTTCTTGTCATCTTTTCGATCGTCAATCAAGTTCTTCTATCACCCCATCAACAATCGAGGGGGCATCCTCCATTCTACTCATTTTTCTTCTATCCCTTCAAATTTTTCTACTTGTTTATGCTTACCTACTTTCTTTGAAGTGACATCACTTACATCACCCCAAGGAGGGGCAAATGTAGACACCTAAAATATGCTTACACTTAGCATTTCCTCCCATTCACCGATTAACGACACTTCGTTAATTCCCCATTCTTTGCTCCATTCTCGGATGCCCATTTATGACACCTTCTTGGTTGTATTCTTCCCATATTCAACTTATTTGGCTAATATCTCTCTTATTAGCTAAACATTCCTCCTTTTGACCATTCAGAACCTCCTTGGTTCTCTCTAGACCACTTCTATTGGCTTCGTAGGCTATCTATAAGTCACAATTGGTTATCCAGACCCCTCCCAACTCTCAATGAGTCTCTAATCACTTGCTAATCAAGTTTAACTAGCCTAAACCTTAGTTAACTATACTAAACCAAGCTTATCTAAGCCTAAAGCATGTTTATCCTAATCTTATCTAAAATTTATTTTTGAGCTTTAGTACCACATGCACCCAAAGTTCAAACTCTTCCATTTGGAAAACTATAAATAGAAGGGTCACCCCTCCCTCTCAAACACACAACTTCACTCACAAGTCCTTCTCTCTCAAGCACTTTGGAAAGGCATTAGAAATCATTTTGCTATGTGCTCGATACCACTTGATAAGAACCTTGCATATAATAAATCAATAAATTGTAGAAGATAATAAAACACAAGAGATATGGGGGGCCAAGATGCCCTAATATGCAATATATTCAGAATAATACCCTTAAGGTAGGGCAACACCATACAATGCTCCTTAAGGAAGGAGTAACTCCATAATCTCCCAAGATGGGAATCCACTTCGAGGAGAAACCTTCAATATACCCCTACCAAGTAGAAGACTCAACTCATACATCCATTACCCCCTCATAATGATACTCACATCCTTTAAATAGGATGGGTAACACCTAATCCCAATGTAGGCTGACCCATTACCCAATATAATTAATTCTTATGTGAGCCCATATAACTAAGGGGATGTGTGCCACATGTTGGCATCTCCATCAACCCATATACATTATATTATCATATCCCATGTGAACCCATACATATAACTAAGGGGATGTGTGCCACATGTCGACATCTCCATCAACCCATATATATTATATTATCATATCCCAAGGTACATAGCACATTTGTGATAGCTTTAAGCTATAGAACATTTGGATCTTGGCCATACTCCATTCTTGAGAGCTCCCCATCTTGCATCCATCCAGTCCATAATCCAAGTTTTGAGTAATATGGAGAGAACCATTGGCCTTGAATCCATTAATGGTGAGAATCCATTCTTGAAAGCTTGAGTTTCATATCAAACATCAGACCTTTGATTGCTAAGTTGATCTTTTTAGGTTCAATTTCTTAAATAAGTAATCTAAAGAGTAGAGAGTAGTATATATGCTAGGTTTTTGATGTTTTTGTCAAATTTATGATGCATGTATAGGATTAACTCTTTTTATCTCTTATCTCATGGTGCATGGATGAGTTAGCAAAGCTTTGAGGTTCTTTAGCCTCATTCCATAGCTTTTTGCAACTTTCCATTCATACATACGATTACTAGCGATTGCTTGGAGAAGGGGATCACAATTTTTATACCCTTTATACCCTTTATCCCCTTTATCCCTTGGGAGACAGGTGAGGAAACATGAGGTGAAAATTTATGACTTTAGGGTCAACCATCATGAAAGGGGGCAAGTGAGAAGTCAAGTTTTGCAACCTAGGGGTAGAAGTGCTTTGAGGGTTAAGTGACCGCAAGTTGGCATGAAAAGGGGTTCACACGTTTATTTACCCATGTACATTTTTTCCCTTGGGGGATAGTGGGGATAAATTAGGTGAAGAAGTGCAACTTGGCCACTTTTGGAAATATGGGATTACTTATCGTGTCCAAATCAAGACACCGAGATTGATTTTTTTACCCTAAAAGCATGAGAAAGTGTTTTGGGGTCAAAAATTATATGATTTTGACTCTAAAACACTTGATATGATCATTGGAACCATTATTGAGACCAAAATATTCCAAAATTTTAAATTTATGACATATTCCATCTTTGGCCAGAGAGGAGCAATTGTTGTGTTCTAAACCACCTTAGGAAAAAGTTCATGTTTCCATATTGTAGAGGATTCAAATATAATTATGATAATTATGTTTTTCCCTCTTGACTCCTTTTGGAACTCCCAAAATCATTCGAAGAAGTCAGCTTTCACCATTGGGGAATTCATTCCTTACACCCAAAATCACCCAATTTTGCACAAGTTGTTCCCGAATCAAATTTTATTTACTATAATTTCCTAAAATACTTTGGAAACCTTCAATGTATTTTTAAATCACCCTCATATGCTTTATATTTTCCTGTACACTTTAGGTGCATGTTTACTTAGTCTGTAGAATGGCCAAAAATGACCTTTTTAGGCCTCCAGAGGAAGTTGTCTTTCATCGAATCTCAATGAGATCACCAATCACATTATGCAATCTTCCCTACACACTTTGAAACAACTTTAAAACTATTTTTACTAATTTATTTTGAGCTCAAGTGAGGGTTGAACTGAGGGTAGGCTAGCTAGAAGAAGGATTCATAGTGACAAGGAAACATAATTTTCAATTATGGGCTTAGTTATCATGCTCAAAGTTTCAATTTTTTATGCTAGACATTTTGCATGACAACAAGATTGAGAGATGAGGAGAATTTATTTAAAATGTGAGAATTTTTCTTAGCAATGGAACATGGTCAAACTTGGCATTTTACAAGGACAAGTTACCAAAATTTAGTGTCTATATTTTCCCCCTTTAAGTGTGTAATTAGAAATTGCATGCTTAAAGGAAAAACATACTTGAGTGTGCACACACACTATGTCTTTGCTTGACATTGTTTCTTTATGTGTTGGTGTTGGCATTCTCCATGATGAAACCTACAACATAGAATGTAGTCAATTTCTACGATAAAAATGAACTTAAACTCAAAAATATAGATAATACTTGTAAGTTTGAACATTACAAAAATTACACAAAGGAGATGCAAAACATGGAAGGAACACACTTGTTAGTTTTTACGAGGGAGGAATTCCATTGTTTCCATGCCTTAGAGACTTAGATTTTTGTGGAGATGTCAGAGGATTGGGGGTTATCATTCCCCAATGTTGTGCCATAGGAGATTGTAGAGGAGAGGATCCATGTATGCCCCAATTTTTAAGTTTTAATAAAGAGGAAAGATTTAGACTATGATGAACCCATGTTCTTCAACGCTTTCCTTATTGATAATTTGGTAAAAGAAGGGGAAAAAATAGTCTATGAAGCCTTCAATTTTGCTTGATGCTTTCCATATTCGGGAATCTGTTGAGAGAAGAGGAAATATCGTATAACAAGAATTTGATTTTACTTTGACCCTTTCCACCCACATACCACACCGTTGCGAGATGGATCTAGGCCCAATTTAACTTTTAAAAGTATACCTTAGAAGGAAAGGACATTACCATGACCCCATAATGTGCTACCGTGATGAACTGGTCATGTCGAATTTTGAAACATTGAAGGGGAGAAGGAGGCCATGGCCCATGCCCTATTTTGCAACTAAATATAAATATTTTCTGAAATAAGGAACGAAGTACTCATATCCAATGTGACTTGCTTTGAACTATGTCATATGTATCTCGTGACTATGTGGAAATCCTTTAAATAGTTGATAGAATCTATAAAAATTAAAAAATCCAGAGAGTATGCCCCCATCCAGAGCGTCCAACATGGTCAAGACCACATCATGGTCCTATCCATAATGTATAGTTTTGAACTTGTTTAAAGTACGCCACATTTCAATATGTATGACATTTTTTGAGGATTTGATCCTGTGAAAATATGTTCATGTATCTTGTAACTTTTTATAGATGTATAAATGTCCCGATGATTGCCCCTCTTTAAAGGCATGTTTGATAAAGCATTTAAGCATATGGATCAAAAGAATATATGTATACCCATATATGTTATGTCTAATAGTTTGTGTAGGATAGCATATAAGGATGAAATGGTCACCACCTTTGAGAACCTATACTTTCAGGTATTATGCATGGTGGCGACAATGTCACAAAGAAAAAAACATGGAACAAGCAAAAATAAAGAATACATGTGTAAAGAAACCATTAACAACAAAGAAAAATAACAACCATTTCCTAATCCACATGACAAGTATAAGAACAACATAGTAAACATGTTAGAAGCCATATTAGAGACAATGAGGTAGTAATCATGCATTTCATAAGTTATAGTAAAAATAGTAGTGTCATCGATAGAGTATAATCCACGTGCATTAAAAGTTAGTATCAATAGAGTAATATAAACAAAAGTATAAATTCAAATAAGAAATAACATGTATAAGCATAGTCATATGTAAGCATGGAGCTGCAAACATGGGACACCCATAGTGACACATGAAAATCACAATAAAAGACATAATATTTCACATTCAAAGAAACAAGTGCATACACACAAGATAGGCATGGAGCCATGAACATGGGACACCGTCGTTGTCACAAGACAATAAAGGAACTCATGTCATTTAAAAATAATAATCATATTATTGTAATCAAATAAGACAATCAATTGAATCCACACAATAAACAATCAAGGAATGAACACACATAAACTAGTGACAACAACATATAAATCAAGTGTAAAAAGTAGCAATAGTAAAAATAAAGATAACAAGATAAGTTAGCATTACACAAGGTACATGTGTTAGTCGTGTTGGCTCAAATAATAGCAATAATCTATATGTATATAATCAAACATGACAAGGAAGGTGTAAAGTAACATATAATGCAAACAAATCACTTGTATAACATGGGGATGCCCCTAGAAGAGTAGTGTAAGGAACCAAATTGGACCCAACCATTGTGTATCAATATATGTGTGTCATGCATGAAGCTCTACATACCTTGTGAATGCATGCATGTAAAGAATAGATATTCTATCTATCAAACCAATGTGACAAACAACATGTATAAGGTAACAAGACAACTAATCAAGAGCATAAAAATGTCTTGGTTTTGTATTTTTGTACATATGTGATGTTTTTATACTATGTGATTATTTGAATGTTTTTGAAGCGCTTTGAGTATAACTATGTACATGAAAGGGGATAACACAAGAGCATAGAAATCATTAAGGAGATCATTTGTGTCAGGGTCAAAATCAATAAGGTCTAATAGGGTGAGACCCGGGAAGAGTGATGTGAATGTCTGTATCCTTTGTAATTGGGTCAAGTGTTTGGTATTTATGGTATTACACAACCAATTTAACTGCTCTAATTACTAATAGAAAGATTTCATCACCACATTTTTTACATAAAGGGTTTGATGTAAATAAAGGAAATTATCCATGTGACAAGGTGTCTCCCATAAAATTTATACATCTCCACGTTGGGTAGCATGTTTTGACCTCTCATATTTGAGCAAGGCAAGTGTTGAGGCTACACCATATTTGAATCAGGGTTTATTAGAGAGCCTGCTTGACTTGGCTGAGAATTGTAAAATAGTGACTATGGTTGCAGACTAACCAAGGCCTCAATGAATTTTGTTTTCGGTGTATTCAAGCTATCACCGAGTTTGATGCTAACTTCCTCCATAACATCTTTTGTCACCTTTTATGATTGTATGTTGTGTAAATCATACTCAAGCTAACTAACTCGGTGATTTCTTGACATAATGCCATAGATCCAATGAGTCATCTGTTTGAATTCATATCTTGTTTGTGAGGATTTTGTCTTGGGGTGGCACATCCTTTGCCATTGTGTCTAGCCCTACAACAACTCGATTGTGAATGATAAGATTTTCTCCTTAAACCAAAATTTAACCCGATGATTTTGGGGTAATTTTAGTTGTACAGATAATGACAAAAAGAACAAGCCTCGTATACTTTTTGTGATATTTCCAAAAATGTAAAAAATATCCAAAACTTGTGGCTTATAAAACAAATTTATTAAAAACACTAAAATGGAAATAACTCTTATAAAACATATAAAAAAGAGATGAAATTTTAAGAATAGCTTTCTAATATAATTTCAAAGCTTCCATTTAAAATTTATATAATAATTTGATTCTTGGTTTAAGATATAGTTAATTCTTTAAACATGAATAGTTTTTCCACCTTATTGCCTAAATCAAAACTTTAATACCACTTATAATGAAATTTCTTTAATATAAATAAGAAATAACATAATATTAAATATATTATAAGACAACTTTAAGAGGAAACTTTCACAATATTACAATAAAACAATAATTCATTCACAATATAATACATAGAGAACAAATTTGCTCATCTATATATAAATATAATTAAATCAACCTAAAATAATGATTAACCAAAAATATAAATATAAATAGTAGGTGCACCATAAATGCTTACATATATCTCAACATATTCATCACATCGAAGGCGTTCTCCCTGTAAGACAGGGTTGACCGAGTTTGACACTTGTCAGCGCATGGATGGAAAGGATTGCAGTTTAAGAATTAATATAGTTGGGCATTGAAAGAATTTCCATTCGTATATTTTTTGTGACAACGAAGACATGGAATTAGAAATTTGTTTAAGAGTTTAGTTAAGTATTTTCTAGCATTGATTTGGAGTGTTCATAAATCATCGGTATAGTTTAAATGTGATTATATATATAGAAAATAGGGCTTTCAACTTTTTCCTATATATATATAGTTTTTATTAATAATATGTTTTGTGTATTTTTAAAATTAATTACTTATTCAATTAATATATATTATAATATTTATATATATTATAATGTATATAATAGTCTATATATTATATTTAAATATTTTTTTTGATAATATGCTTTCTATGTTTTTATTAAGTTCAATTGAAGTACCAAATTTAACTTTCACTCATATGAGCGAGATCGAGATTGTTCAATTATCAACGTCTCTTGGGTGTATCTAATGTTACGATGCGGGGGCATCATCATTGAGTTTTGGAGTATAATAAAGTCTGAATAAGCCTTTGAAAGGCATTGAGCATATACAAGGAGTTGTCAAATTCTTCTCTCTCCATTATATTATTGTTCAAGTTCAAATTTTAATGTACATTGTCATAGTGAAAGTGAAATCATTTTAATGAGGGGTAAATTGTCAAGCTTGACTAGGTTAGAGTGGTTGAATAGGTAAGAAATGAGTTGTCATGAGGTAGATAAGGTCATGAAGACCATAAAAAGATATTTGTAACGAGTTGTGAGGTGTTTTTAGGTGAAGATCATCCAAATGTGCTATGTTTAGGATGTGGTTAAGCTTCTTAGGAGTAGACTTAGTCAATTTAAGAGCTAGTTGAGCTTCTCAAGGAGTTGGAATTGGTAAACAAGACACAATGGATTAAGAATTCGAAGAGAGAGAAGCTTGTAACAGGCCAGAAAATGATGAATGATGTATGTATGAAGTTTGAAATAAATAATTTGTTTTTTTTAGTGAATTTGCATATTTTTAGTGGACGGTGCATGTAGAACTATGCCATGACATTGAGGTAGAAACCCTCAGCGGCATTTATGTGTTTAATTTCTCTTGACGGTTCATGTAAGGAGATTCTACAGGTGATGAGAAATGCCCTCATAATTTTTGTAAGTTTTGAAAATGTGTAGTATGATTTTTAAGGCAAATTGTTCCTTCTCGGGCTCATTTTAGGGATTCACATATATTTTGGCTAAACCAATAGAATGAGCTAAAATCCTCAAGTTATCTTTGTCCCATGTCAAATTAGAGGTCCTCCAAATCTTGTGGTGATTGGAAAATCACAGTTGAAGATATCACTGACATAATTTCAAGCTATAATGGTGGAAAACACAGTCTACATGTAAACAAGGTAATTGAGCCAAATTGTCACAAATAGTAGATGGTCATGAACCTAGATCGGTATGGAGGATGGAATAAGGATAAATTGAAGTGTATAAATGGTCCTAGGATGAATTCAACAAATAATATGCCATCATTTCAATGCAAACTTGACTGTACAAGGCTTAAGACTGTATTAAATTACTCTAAGGGCTACTGAGAAAGGTGAGCTGGGAAAAATTGCCATGGAACCAGTGGATGAAGGCTTGATATCACCTCAAACATGAAAAATGGAATCTATAAAACATGGAATCATGCCATGAAACCCCTCTAATTGCATTTAAGGTCTTGATTTGGGCATATATGAACTGTGAGAAGCTTGAGGGGTAGAGTTCTACAAGCTACATTGAAGACCAATGCTAGATCACTCACAAGGGAGCCTAAATCTCTAGTTTGGTGTCTTTGAAATGTCCAACTAGGTATGAATGATCTTGTGACTCTTGTTTCAATCCTTTTTGCATATAATCGAAGTCAAAGCAGATAAGGGTGTAGGAGGTTTACCTGTTGTTGGGTTGAAGGTGGAATGTGCGCGTGTAGACTTCCGATCTCGGTCGATCGTGTGAACTCCTTTTTGGCTAGGAAGGACTACCCTATAATAAGAAAGCAAGACCACAAAAGAGAGTTAAACAGTATATGGCGTGGGGTACGCTGGCGTATGTTGGATCCAAGAAGTGTGATACTCCCTAGAGGGTTGTCAATCCATTGTTTTATAAATCAATATTAAATGAAAAAAGCATGTAAATAAAAGGAATCTAGTGCTAGCATTCTGATTTGGGTGCCTCAGGTCGCTATCAGTGTCGATTCAATTAAATACTAAAATATGTAGGTAAAAAGGTGTTTGGTCGGGTCCTAGGTAGTTTGGGTAGTCTGCAGTCACGCTGACAGTCCTGGTTGGGGTTGGGTAGGGTATTCTAGGTTATTTGGGTGAAGAGGTAGGTCGTTGGTCTACTCTGTGTTAGTGGACATAGAGACCAATGTCGATTGAGGGTAGACCAATGCCGGTTAAGGTTGACTGGTATCGGTCACTGTAGAAGTGACAAAGGTCTAGGTGGGAGGTGTTTGGGTCCCACTCTGTCTCAGGATAGAGGGTTAGGAGGATGTGGGTGAGGTTCAGGTGAATAATGGGCTCAAGGTCAGAACCTAGGGGTTTTAGAAGGTGGTTTTGGGTGTGTTTAGGTAGAAGGTGGGGGCCTGGAAGATGGCGGGGTGACCAACGATGGTCGGGTAGGACCGCATGATTAGGGTAAACCGAGAGACGCAGTCACTAATATTTGGTCAGATTTTGGTAGTGGGGGTTAGGGTGCCCTATGTGACTAGACAGAGGGTTGTTAGGAAGCGAATGGGGTAAAAAAGGGTCCTAGGTGTAGGTGTGGGTTGAATAGATGAGATTGGAGGAGTATGAGGGAAGTTTTTTTCTTGGAGGAGGAAAATAGAGAGACAAGAACACAAACAAGGGTGAGAGATACATGGATCTACTTACCCGGAGTTTGATGCATGCAGAAAAGTGAGCTATTGGTGAAGAAGAATAATGGACGCGTTGGTGAAGGCTAGTAGATTGGTTTGGAGGGATCTTTCTCAAGCTTAGTCTAGTTTAGGTTCCTTCAATGGTTATGCTCACAAAGGTTCTTGTGAGTGCCTCCAACCATGGGTCTCGTTTAGAAGCGTGATGGGATTGTTACTTCCACGAGTTGCCAATGTCCAATGTCAAGTTCCAGGACCAAAATGATGAGTGAAGTCAGCTCGAGAATCAACCAAAAATGCCAACCAAAAGTGAACCAACCAAAATCAACCAAAATCAACCAACCCTTTGGGTAGGTATTTGAAAGTGAGTGGCGCGGTCCCACATGACCGACATCGGTCGAGATCGACCGTGACCAAAACTGGTTATGTTAGGGGGTTTGTTTTTTTGAAAAGTGGGGAATATGCCTTCCCCACTTGATTTTGAGTGGTGGAGCACATGCGTCCTCCGCCCTTAGAATGGGTAATAGGACAAAAAGGGGTCCTATGAGTGGGGTGGCCACTATTAGGGTTTTCTATAAGGGTATGGGCTAGGTATGGGCAAGGTGGGGAGTGGAATGGTGAGGTGGAGGGGCAAGTGGGGTAGTGGAAGGGTGAGGTGGAGGAGCAAGTGGGGTAATGGAATGATGAGGTGGTTGGGTGAGGTGGCGGTCCAGTGGCATGGTGAGGTGGCCTTGGTGAGTGGGTAAAGGAAGAATTTAATTAATTGATGTTAATTAAATCCTTAAGTGTGTGAATGAGGGTCATTATGATGGGCGAAAGGGGTTATGAGTGACTGAATTAGGGTTAAATCGATCGCCCGTGTAGAATGTGGTTATTAGGTTATTTTGGAGGAAAGTGATGAAAGGTGATGTGTTTTTGGTGTCTACATTTTGCCCCTTTTGTTGGGTAGCCTGTAGTGGTAGGTGGTGTGACAAAAATGAAGGTTGGTTTTGCCCCATGTGAATGTAGGGTGAGAAGGTGGATGTTGGGTGCCCCAAATAGGGGCATGAGTGATCCCCCTCAAATCAGGCACCGACGATGAAGAATAGAGAGAGTCGGTGAGAGGTGTGAAAGAGATGAGGTACATGGGTATGGTGATGACGAAAGGTAAGGTAGGTGAGTAGGTAGAGCATTCAAACGTACGCACACATTGTAAAATGCAATGAGGTACAAGGGTTTCTCAACATAATAAATTTACGTCAGCTAAGGTCGCAAGGGTCATCCAAACACGGGTTATTGAGGTCCGGTATCAGGGTAAAGGATATGGTCCGGGCACTCAACGAGGTAAGATGCAGGAACACATAGGGTGGTTCTGGTACATCTAAAAGTTCAAGGTTTTATTTAGACAAGGGTCACAACCATAGGTAAGGTAAGGTCATCAGGCTGAGCAAAACAGGTACCGCCATCACAAGATGCAACAAGTGAGGACATGAGAATATCCACATAATCAACGGGTGGGGTAAGTAGGCGTAGGTAGGTAGGTGTGGGTAGGTAGGTGTGGGTAGGGTAGTGTCAATCAAGTGTACGCACATGTAGAGATTGCGACATGGTACCATGGTGAAGAGATGCGTCGAACTCTACATCGTCCAAGGTCAATCGGGTTATCCAAACAAGGGTTTGTTGAGGTCCAGTATCCATGGTGAAGGATACGGTCCTGGCACTCAACGAGGTAAGATGCGGGAACATGTAGGGTGGTTCTGGTACATCCAAAAGGTCAAGGTTTTGTTTGGACAAGGGTCACGTCCGTAGGAAAGGTAAGGTTGGTAGGCTAATAATGTGGTAACAACATCGCAAGGTAGAGTGAGTGCGTAAGGTCGATGGTCACCCAAGGGGGCATGTGTGGGCAAAAAGTTGAGGTCAAGGGTCAGGGTGGGCTTTGGGTGAGGTGAAAAAGGTTGTGGGCAAGTTGATAGGGTGAAATTGGTGGCAATGTGGTGATCAAGGGTAACCGACACTCAAGGTTAATCGTTGCGGTATAGGTAAACCAAACTACCCCTATAGGTAAACTAACCACGGCAAGGTAGGGCACATGACCAATGTCGGTTAAGGTAAAACCGACGCCAGTTAGGTTGGGATTTGTATAAAAAAGGAAAATTTTGTGTTTTTCATAATCATTTGTCCTATGCCAAATAGAAGAAAATGACACAAGAGAGAGGGAAAGTTGGAAATTATCCAGACGGAATGGAAAGATGAGCTGGTGAGCCGTATATCGAGTGATTGGCGGCCGATAAGCGGGTCCATGAGATTGGATGGAGCAATATGGTTGGTTGGAGGTGATTGGGTTGATTGGGTGATGACAGAGGTAGGAGAGGGATAGGGTGGACCATGGTGCAGTGGCCCGACGTACCACCACGGAGACGACAGCATGATGAGGTAAGAGTCAAACCCTTTTCATGTTTTGTGAGGTAGATTGGTTTAGAGGTCGGGTTTTGAGAAAACAGGTTTTGGGGGGAAAATGAAATTTGAATTTTTGGGAGGGTAAATCAGGTTAAATAGGAAGAGAGAGGGAGGTAGGTGGGTGAATGAGTGGTGGGGACGAGGTTGAGGGGGTTTTAGGTAGGAATTGGTGGGTAGAAGGATTAAGAAAGGGAGATTTTTAGAAAATGGAGGGTTTAGGTGTCGCAATTTTTGCCACGGCGGTGATTGGCGTCGATCAAGGGTTAGCCAACGTCGGTGGTGGATAACCGGTATCGGTCGTGAAATAGGTGACCGATGTCAGTTTAGGGGAGACCAGGGTCGATTAGAGATAATCAAGTCGCGATTTAGGCGAAGGGGCCAAAAGTTCCATAGGTTGGGTGGGTGAGATAGGTAGGGGTAAAATAAGATGTTGTGGTGAAAGAAGTTGCATGGGTAAGGGATTTGAAATAGGTATTGGTGAATGATAGTGGGTTAGGGTTGGGGTGGGTAGAGAGAAATGACAGCAAGTAAGTTAGGACGGAAAAAGAGATAGAGCGGTAGGTATAGGTGAGGTTTCAAGGGTGATTGTGGGTATGATGAAGGTGTATTAGTGTAATGTTTGTGTTGGATGCGGGGAGAGAAGCAGATGTGGATGCGAGAGACAGGTGCTACCCCTACTTTTGACATTCGGGGGCGGCAATGAGGAGTGGCGACATGTGATAGAGGTGGGCCTGAGTGGGGTCGATGCTTCTTGGCATGTAGTCCTGCGGCAGCCCAATTTTGATGGTCTCCCTCATCGATAGATGGGATTCGGTGACCAACATGTTCCACCTACCAACAAGAGGAGATGACAAGTCACCCCCGGAGGATGTGTACAAGATCCCGTGGTTACCGATTTTGGGGACGCAGGTATACTTGATCTCCTCAAATGAATCTAAGGAGTTGATGCTAACAATATTGGTGAGGGGACGCGGAGATGAAATTCCATAGTGCCAGCCTGAGTTATGGAGAGATGTACCTAGCCCGTCCTGAGGAGACGAGGCTAGTAGTGCTATTGATGAGAGCGATCTGTTGTTTTGCACCTTTGCCGGATGCGAGAGGGTGGGATATTCCCAAGATCACTGATGGGGGTGCTACATGATATGATGATGGACAAGACCTACTTTGCATGGGCACCAAAGCATTCCAGGTGTAGTTATATAGAGACTTATGGGTGTATGGGCAGCTCCGCAGTTCAAACTTATGTTGCACATTTGTTCTGCACTGTTGGGCCTACAAGACATTGTGTGTGTTCGTCGATTGGTATGCCCCTGCAGGCGGATGCATTGAGCGAGTTTGGTATGGGTAGGATTACTGACGATGGGTGCCTATGATTGGAGAGCGTTGATTAGATAGGGCTACTCATGATGTAGCATATTATAGGTGATTATTGGAGGGATTGTCTGGTGTGGACATTATTTGGAGACCATAGGTGTGTTATCCTTCCTACAGAAGATGGCTAATGAGTTAGTTGGATTACAACTACTCAAATGGATAGAGGGCGTCATGCGGGGAGCACGAGATGATCCCAAAGAGGCGAGGTCGGGGCACGCTGATTTAGGCTACCACAGGACATACCCCCACCCTTCCCACAATACCGGAGAGATGATGTGGAGAGACCCGCTGCCGCTACTGCAGCCGTCATACCTACAGGGTAGGAGGAGCAGGTGAGAGACCGGTGGATTGATGATGTCGGGGTGACTAATAGGTATAGACAGTGGTGGGTGGCTCATTTACGAGAAGTACCACCCAAGCTGGGGTAGCCAGATTTAGCCATGATTACCGTTCATAGAGACGCCTTACGGGGGTAGGTGGCAACCCCGATTACATGGTTGGGGATAGTGTAGGGCAGTTGGTAGGTTCAGAGGTAGAGGTGGCCGCTTTACATGCACAGGTGGCTAGTCTACAGGCCCAAATGGCCCAGGGTGGAGATGGTGATGATGAGTGTGTGGCCGCCCTACAAGCGCGGAGTTACTGAGTTTGTAGAGCTAGTTAGCCACCGCACAGTGTAGTGTAGATTGAGGCATTACGAGCCCAGATACGAGCACGGGGCATAGGTCGATGGCATCACCACAGCACCGAGACAGGTCCCGGCTCACGGGAAGGGGCGGGACAAGGTCCCAAAGGACAGTATGAGGTTAGAGGTCGATGGGGCCACCACAGGCAGCACGGTACCCATATTTAGATTGTGGGATGCCTTAGGTGAGGCCATGTATTATCATGATCAATTGATGGTGGTCGGCATAGATTTCCTATCCTACGAAGAGTACAAGGCACGAGGCCTCGAGTAAGAGGACCGAGATCACACACCCACAGCGTGGAGAGCACAGGGGGCCATCGAGCCCTAAGACAAGAGCATGGTGAGGCCACTAGTTCACGGAGGCTAGCCCTGAGGATGTACCAAGTAGAGACACAGGCACTGACCCATGGCCCGGTGGTGAGATGTTAGCGAGGTTGTCGAGACAGAGCCGAGGGGGAGGAGGAGACAAGAGAGGCTGATATTGAGGATATCCGGTAGGATGATGCACGATGTATGTCCCGCCCTTTTTATGTAGTTATAATTTTTTTTATATATACCGGCTGCGTGTTGAAGAGAGTGAGAATGTATACGAGAGGTTGTGTATTTTTTATCATATACCGACTGCATGTTGAAGATGGTGAGGTTGTATATGAGGGTTTTGAGAGTTTTGATCATATATCGGCTGCGTCGTCTTTGAAGATGGTGAGGTTGTATATGAGAGTTTTGAGAGATGGATATTATTTGATATCAATGTATATTGTATAGATACATGATTTATATGATGAGATGGATGATTTGGTGATGATATAGCTTTGTTGATAGAATTTGATTGTTATGCATAGATGGATGAGTGATAGGTGTGTTAGGTATGGTTGAGTTAGGTCATAGGCATGGTTGAGTTAGGTTATAGGCATGATGGAGTCAGGTCATAGGCATGGTTGAGTCAGGTTATAGGCAAGGTCCGGTTGGTTTGGGTTGGATATTCTAGGTTGTTTGGGTGAAGAGATAGGTCATTGATCTTCTCTGTGGTGGTAGACACAAAGACCGATCTTTGGTTAAGGGTAGACCGAAGTGGTTAATATTGACCGGTATCACTCATTGTAGAAGTGACAGAGGTCTAGGTGGGAGGTGTTTGGGTCCCACTGTCTCGGAGACAGAGAGGTTAGGAGGATGTGGGTGAGGTTCGGGTGAATAATGGGCTCAAGGTTAGAACCTAGGGATTTAGAAGGTGGTTTTGGGTGTGTTTAGGTAGAAGGGTGGGAG
Organism: Taxus wallichiana var. yunnanensis; assembly: GCA_018340775.1. Classification (NCBI taxonomy): domain Eukaryota; kingdom Viridiplantae; phylum Streptophyta; class Pinopsida; order Cupressales; family Taxaceae; genus Taxus; species Taxus wallichiana. The sequence continues at coordinate 808,843,341 of CM031240.1, read as the reverse complement.
TGGCAGATGATAGGGTGACCGATGGCGGTCGGGGTAGATCGACCGCAGTTAGGGTTAACCAACGAAGGTCACTAATATTTGGTCGAGTTTGGTAGTGGGGTTAGGGTGACCTCTGTGACTAGTCAAAGGGTTGTTAGGAAGTGGAATGGGGTAAAAAAGGGGCACAGGTGTGGGTGTGGGTTGAATAGGTGAGATTGGAGGAGTATGAGGGAATTTTTATTCTTGGAGAAGGAAAATAGAGAGACAAGAACACAAATAAGGGTGAGAGATACGAGGATCTACTTACCTGTAGTCCGATGCATGTAGAAAAGTGAGTTCTTTGGTGAAGAAGAATGATGGACATAGGGGAAGGTTGGTAGGCTAATTTGGAGGGCTCTTGCTCGAGCTCAATCTGGTTCAGGTTCCTTCAATGGATGTGCTCACAAAGGTTCTTGTGAGTTCCTCCAACCACGGGTCTCAACCAGAACTCTAATGGGATTGTTGCTTCCATGAGTTGTCAACGTCCAATGTCAAGTTCTAGACAACAATGATGAGTGAAGTCAGCCCGAGAATCAACCAAAAGTGAACCAACCAAAATCAACCGAAATCAACCAACCCTTTGGAAAGAGTCGAGACTGGGTATTTGCAGGCAACCGACGTTGGTCCCACCTGACCAACATCGGTCAGACTGTGACCGACACCGGTTATGTCGGGGTTTGTTTTTGAAAAGTGGGGAATATGCCTTCCCCACTTGATTTTGAGTGGTGGAGCACATGCGTCCTCTGCCTTAGAATGGGTAATAGGACAAAAAGGGTCCTATGAGTGGGGTGGCCACTATTAGGGTTTTCTAGAAGGGTATGGGCTAGGTATGGGCAAGGTGGGGAATGGAATGGTGAGGTGGAGGGGCAAGTGGGGTAGTGGAAGGGTGAGGTGGAGGAGCAAGTGGGGTAATGGAATGATGAGGTGGTTGGGTGAGGTGGTCAGTCCAGTGGCAAGGTGAGGTGGCCCTGATGAGTGGGTAAAGGGAGAATTTAATTAATTGATGTTAATTAAATCCTTGGGTGTGTGAATGAGGGTCATTGTGATGGGCGAAAAGGGTTGTGAGTGACCAAATTAGGGGTAAATTTATCACCCATGTAGAATGTGGTTATTAGTTTATTTTGGAGGCAAGTGATGAAAGGTGACGTGTTTTGGTGTCTACAACTCCATTTGAAGAAGGACTCAATTGTAAGGTAAAGTGTAGCTAAGAGAGTTCAAGAGGTACATGTGCTAGTAATCTCATAAATGGATTGAGGAGTATGGGACAGTCTTAATATGAGAAGATAGAGGCTTGAAAATCTATATGACCTTGGATTCAATGATTCCCATTTGCTCAGGATGATAACTAGTAACCTATATACTAGATGACTACCATGGAATGAGGTTTTGGAGCCTAATATAGGCCTAGCATAAAACCAAGAAGTATTAACATGATTGGTTGATACTTTGGCATTTCATGCATGTGGGCAGAGAATGTGAGATTAATTGAAGGCCAATTGACATCCATTTGGTTGGTATTAGGTAAACTCTTTCTTATTTCCATCAAGGTACTAGTAATGTCAGTTTAGACAAGTTCTTCATATGTCAAGCATGTGAATGGTGAGGTAAACTGCAGAAGCAGAGAAGACCTTTAAATGACGTAAACTGCATAAGTCTTTGTGGTGGTGTATTAGATAGGGGTTGAGGGGTTAGAGCACCCTAGTGAAGTGGAAAGGAACAAGATATAGGCTTGTACAAGGAAATTAGGGAAGAGTTGTATAGGAGGATGAACAGGGTAAGAACAATGGATATTTGAGGATTGAAGTATTTATCAGTGACTATATGACTGTAAATCAGTCTTAAATCTGCATGGTGATAGAGGATGGTGTCATTGAATATGCATGAAGGTTCAAGGATGAATGAGTGAAGTATTGAATGAGCATGAGTATTCAAAGGACATAGAATGATGGTCTAGGTGGAGTGAGTGTGTCAAGAGTATGATGAGTGAGGTGAGGGAGAGCTGAGCTAAGAAGGCACATCATGTTCCTACAATTACTCGAGGTTATAGCTAAAAGGGGGCTACAAATTTCTACGAGAAAAAGGATTTGTGGATGGGTGTCAGACCTTGAACCTTTTGGAGTTTTCACTTTTTGGATCCATGAAGCACATATTACATTCACGTGAATAGTGCAACGAGATCAATATTGTAAAGTGGAGCACAAATAATGAATATTATTTGGGCGGGGACAATCTGAGCTATGAATAGGTGCATGGTATGCAGGTATTTAATTTCCATCATTTTATTTTCAACTTTTGATTCATGTCTTTATCTTAACTACCATATTAAACGCCATCCGATATATGATCTTGAAACCATAGATATGCATGTATTTAATTCCCACCTTTTTATTGGTAACTTTTTGTTCATATCTTCGTCTTAATATCTAACAAATTAAATGCCACCCAAATAAAATTATTTGACATTATTGGTCATTAGTAGAGTACATAATTAGGACCATTGACAAGGGGAACCCTAATCATTACCATGACATCTAAAGAGAAACCCTAATTTCACATGTGCATGTAATAAATACCTTGGGATTCTGGTCCACTCAACATCTCCCTATCTCTACAATGTCCCATGAAACATGCATGCGAATTCACCTTTAATGTGTGTGTGTTCTAGAAAAAAATGCAAGGCCTTTCTCGCCCTTGCACTTCTCCTCCCTTAAACCCCTTCTTCTTCTCCCCTCTTTCTCTCTCGCAAGAACAATCCCTCCAATTCATGTTCTTCAATTCATGGTGGACTACATCGTTAGGACTATTGATGAGGGGAGTTCATTGATTGTTACCTTGATATCTAGAGAGAAACCCTAATTTCACATGTGCATGTAATCACTACCCTAGGATGTCAGGTCCACTCCCCATCTCTTTGTCTCTAAACGATCCCATGAAACGTGCATGAGAATTTTCTTTACATTTACGTGTGCTCTAGCTACCCAGAAAACACAAGGCCTTTCCTCACCCTTGTAGTTATCCTCCCTCGAACCCCTTCTTTTATGCCCTTATTTCCTTTCCACAATTTTTCTCCCACATGTTTGAGTTCTTCGATGCATACCCTTTGGCGTTTCCATCTTACTTCTTACATACTAATATGACCATCCCTCACTTTATTTGTAGATCTTTGCAACGATCCATCAAATTTTGGTACTCAAACTCAATTGAACATAATGTTCTATCCATCCTGACATGTTTGTGTTTATAACCTCTTAAAATATCCGTAATTATCAAACCTCCTTCCATAACCGACGGTTATTATTTGGATTCATTATTTATGGATATGCAATGAAAATCTTAGCAATTTTTTGGCTAATAAACCACATCCTCCCTTAAAGACCTTCTTCTTCTCCCCTCTTTCTCTCGCATGACAAATAACAGTCCCTCCAATTCATGTTCTTTAATTCATGGTGGGCTACATCGTTAGAAATATTGATGAGGAGAACATTGATCATTACCTTGATATCTAGAGAGAAACCCTAATTTCACATGTGCATGTAATCACTACCCTAGGATGCCAGGTCCACTCCCCATCTCTTTGTCTCTAAACGATCCCATGAAACATGCATGAGAATTTGCTTTACATTTACTTGTGTTCTAACTACCCAAAAAACACAAGGCCTTTCCTCTCCCTTGCACTTCTCCTCCCTCAAACCCCTTCTTCTATGCCCCTATTTCCCTTCCACAATTTTTCTCCCTCATGTTTGAGTTCTTCGATGCATCCCCTTTGACATTTCCATCTTACTTCTCACGTACTAATCGACCATCCCTCACTTTATTTGTATATCTTTGCAACGATCCACACAATCTCAAAGACTTGAATTCATCTCGCAAATAATGTTCTATCCATCCCAACATGTCCATGTTTACAACCTCTTAAAATAGCCGTAATTATCAATCCTCCTTACATAACCGGTGATTATTATTTGGATTCATTATTGATGGATATGTAATGAATATATCAACAATTGCTAGCTAATAAACCAAAAGGGTTTACATTGTAAAATCATTAACAAGAACGTTAAAGTCACCACACATTTTTGAACTAGAGGTTCTAAATCCCTAACTCATATTTTTTTCCTCGGCCATAAGTTGCTTTACTTCTTTTTGTGTTATGCAGCTCATGGCAAAATTTGAGAAATTTCATCCAAACTTAATTTAGCAATTATAAATCCTTGTCCACGAAATTTGAGAAAGTTCATCCAAACTCAATTTAGCAACTATAAATCCTTGTCCACATTCCGTTTTATTGGTTAGGGCACCTGGAGGATGCCACTATTATGGAATCGGCCTTTGTGACTCAAACATGGGATAACTTGGTGGTGGAGGTTAGCCAATATTTTTGCATTTTAGGAAATCAACGAAGTAGAGTAGGTTGATGTACATGCATTGAAATCTAAGGGTGGAAATTGGTCTATGTAGATTTCTTTCCATGATTCATTGTCATATATAACCATGACATCTCATGAGGATAATGTAGCAGGTATTACGTTGATGAAAAAATACAATGGAGACATGTTTAATGTAACAACTACATTTACTTGGATTTGACATCATCAATGCTAATTACATGTTCGCTTCTCCCGATGACATAGATAAAGGCAAATTATTGTGCAGGAAGTGGGGAACCAGGTGAATGATGGATACGTGCCAATGATATGGGCTCTAGTGGTGTATAATAAGGTATAAATTGATAGCATGTGGGAATTTGTTCGGCATGTGCACTGCCTTAGAATCCTTTTGTTACTCACTTCCAGTGACATTCACCTTAAGCGTAAGTTTAATAAGTCTAGAGAGGAGGTGCTTGTGGTTATATTTTGAAACATTTATAGATATATGTATAACAAGGAATTTTTCCGATTCACAAGAACTTATTTCACACCTGTTTTATCATGTAATTCCAATCCCACAATTTCTCTTTGAATTGATTTGATGCATCTCTATCAAGTTTATTGTTTTGAGAGACGTGGAATGAAAATGTTAAGGCTCATCTTTTTATGAAAATGTAAAGTCATTTTGAACACTATCATATCATGTGTCAAAGCTCCATTTAGATTAGCAATCGTTGATGATTTGGTGAATCAAAATGTACTTGTGGATGGGGACAACGAGAGCTACAGAAAAATATTGAACAATTGTCACACCACGTTGGGGTAGTTGGATGGTTGAGTTTCACATTGTTCCACCTTTCTATGAGATTCACATAATTTCCCCTTTCATTTTTTTGCCACCCTCACACTTCTCCACACTCTAACCCCTTCTTCTTCACCCCTCTTCCCCTCCCATTGTTTCTCTACCTCTAATTTGACTCCTTTAAAAGATCCCTTTGGCGTTTCCATCGTACATTTCACATACGATTGCTAGTTTATAAACTAAGAGCCATAGAATACCAAAAATAAACATCTAGAGAACATTATATCTACATTTTAGACTTGAGTATGAACTTCTCTATGAAATATTTGAAGTTTGGATAAAGAACATGTCTAATTCTCTTGAGTTAGCCCAAAAGAATTGAAAAAACACATGGATTAATTGGATTAACATAATAAAGGGAGGGAAGATATGCGTTCTACCTACAAGTCCAATATGTTATTTATTGTAGTGTTAAGCCTCACTCCTTTCTTTAAATTCTTCTTTTAAATTTATTTATTGATTGTATTTACATGTTGGTTTTGTTTTTAATTACAATTATTTTTTGTTTAAATTGTAATAAATGTAAAATATGATGAGAAGATATTTGAAGTATGGTGATATATTTGTGCTCGTATTTGTATGGAGATAGATTTTAGTAGGAGTCTACTTGATAAGTCAATATTTAAATGGGGTAGATTTTAGCATATCCAGACGTTGGATTATGAAAATACAAGCATCGATATCACACATGTATACTTCCAAAACATTTATAAGTTACATGTCCCCAAACTAGAGCTCATCCACCTAAAAAAAGGACAAAACCAAAGCCCAAAAGATAGTGTTCCTTGATACTAGAAGTTGATTATGAAGATGATGATCGGGATGCAAACAATCAACATTCCATAGACCCATAAGAGACTTATCCTGGTGAACTTGGATATCAAGATGTGTTCTTTGGGCCTAAAATGGACAAAGGAGAGGAGAAGATGGCCTCATTGGAGATGACATTGAAGGAGTCATAGTTAGGAGGGTTAAAGCGATACCATGTATCAAAGAATTCAAATTTAGATAAAGAACTAGTGACTCGGTTGAATCCTGAATATTTGATCTACGAATCTCCTCTCTTGCTAATAAGGATTTAGATTTGCAAATAGTCATAAAGTAACCCTCTCAAGGTGGTTGGCATGACGTTAAAAGGAAAAGGGGAAAAAATGGGAAGATTGTTATTGATTTAAGGCATTAACCCATATTCTTTTAGGTATTTTTGCTAACTATTGTGGTCTATTGTCTGTTTATAGTTGGATCAAGTTGTTTTGACCCTATTTGGTGCCTATTGTTAGTGATCTTTCTTGGTTTATCTTTTATTTGTACTGAGGTTTTGGGAGCCTTTGAAACCCTAACCATATCCCCGATAAAAAAATGTAAAATAAAAATGTGAATTTTTGGGTGGCATGTGTGTGTGTGTGCGTGTGCGTGTGCGTGTGCGTGTGCGTGTGCGTGTGCGTGTGCGTGTGCGTGTGCGTGTGCGTGTGCGTGTGCGTGTGCGTGTGCGTGTGCGTGTGTGTGTGCGTGTGTGTGCGTGTGCGTGTGCGTGTGTGTGTGTGTGTGTGTGTGTGTGTTTGCATGTTATATTAATCTAAAAAAGTGATTTTGAATGGATAATCACCATACAAAAATAATGGATGAGGTAGGTTTGACCATCAAATTTAATCTAAAGTGTAGTTATTCTCAAGTAGTTTTTAAGAGTTATGCGACACTTGCATATTCCAAGGTAAGCGTTGGAGTTGCATGGTTAGTCGTTTGTATATTTTTAAAAATAATTTGGGTTGTAAAGCTAATGAGGGATGGTAATCAAATCCTGCATTTTTCGGTGGTGAAAATGGAGGATGACAATAACATAATATGCTATGTTTTATATCAATACTTTTTTTTATCAATTTAACCCTTTTATGCTTAAATTTTTTTTCCATTTGAAGTTGAGGGCCTTTAGGCACTTGATAAATGGGGAAGACGCTGAGGTGAAAACATAGTGAACCATTCAATTGCGAGGTTTAAAACCTAACGGTTATTTTATAAGACAAAGTGAAGGGTCTTTAGGAAATAAACTAATAGATCAAGGACCTTCAAATACTTCATTGAATTTAGCAACAAGCCTTCGAGAGAGCACATGAATTTTAGGTTGTGATCCTTTAAGACGACGTTTGTTAGGATGAGGAAGTCAAGTGGTAAACATAAGATAACCACTCAAAAGAAAACTCAGCCTTTAGGTCCCCCCTTGACCACTAGGTAGGTGCATTGATGTGGATGTGTGATAGAAAATATATCTCAACAAGGAGATGGAATTTTTCACATATTCATCTTGAAATTACATAATAATTAAGACTCTAAATATCAACTAAGATCATATTTTGTGTTAAGCAACAAATGATTATGAAATGAGGGGGATGGAGGAATGTTTCTCCCGTCAACTCTCTTTAGCAAGGTAGTTGGGATATAATTTGATGTTGAGTCATAATTCTTTGCAAGATCACACTTTTATATTGTTTTTCTCAAAACGTGATTTTTGTCAATAATTATGGATGTGGTGAAAACATACATTTTTTGTTTCCTTGAAGCATTTGATACATTTGCCTCCTCACCGGGAAAATTGTTGTTTGTGGGACGTGATTCAAAATGGATTGCTTAAAACATTTTTATACTAAAGATGACATAACTGGTATGGGGAGTTGGACTACAAGATTAGTTATAATAATTAGAATTAGTTTGAATTCAATTGAACATGGTTTATATGAACAAGAAGATACTCAAACACTCACACGGTGGCCCTTGAAATAAGAATGCCAAATAGTTAAACATGTAAAAAGATTGATGTACGAAAGGAAACAAATCTAGAGAAAGTTGATGAGGGCTTTGAGCCTAATGATCTAGACGCTCAAAAAACCATCTAGCACGTTTGAATTTAAAAATATGAAATGCGGAATACTTGTTGGTCGAAAAAAAAACATATAGTTTTGAATGCCATCTAACTTTAAAAGCAATTTCAACAATCTTCAAAATAATTAGGTAGATATGGTGATCTTTATATTCGTTTGAATATGATAAACAAGAAGACCAAACTCTTGAAATAGAAGTTAAGGTGTTCCCCATCTCGATTATTGATGTGGATTGATGATTGGGATCCTCTAAGTCATTTTAGGTATCGACATGCATAAATATGTCCAATGTAATGTTGCATTAGCATATAGTTTAGTTCTAGAATGCTATTATGCATTCTAAGTGTAGGAAATGTATTAAGGGTTTTGAGTAAATTACATACTAGAGCAAGAATAAATATTGCAAAGATAGCTCCAAAGTGAGAATTGGCTTGTAATCATGCCAATTTTGGTTGACATAAGTAGGTGCATCCCATAGTTGGTTTTTGCTCATTTTTAATTTCTTCCACAATAATATCATTTTCAACACTTCAATAAAATATTATAATTCTATGTTCAGGGCATTTTTTAATTTATAAAATAAAATAAAAGTAAAATCAATTAGATACATATTAGAATATCAATCTATTTTTTTGGTTATACTATTGAATTTTTATCATCACATAAATAGCGTAAGTAAGAGAATAAAAACTAATTTTCAATATTTACGCATGCATTTTGATGCATGCATATTTTAATTAGCGTACCATTGACACAAACTCTAATACTCATTTATGTTGGTCTTATTTAAGTCATTTATATTAGGTAAAAAAGGCAATTAAAAATCTTTGTTTGAGAATTATGCATTGAAATATTCAAGTCAATTGCGAATTAAGTGGTATTTGAGAAAAAATTATTTGTTTCTTAGACAAAGTTTTGATTAACGAGCTTAAACTTTGTATGTTATTTTCCCTCATATTTCATAGATTGACAAGAAATTATAGGGTCTTTTGGTTGCATAGTCCAACCATGGGAAAATATTTAAAGAGGGAAAGACTTCAAGAGCCTAAATATTGTAATTGATAGATTCAAGAAAACTAAAAGAGCAATGGACGATAGCTCTACACTTGGAAGAAGATGATAGGTGGCTACAAGATAGATTGGAGGTTTTCTCATTAAAAACAAGAATTAGTTGTAAAACAAGAGATGTTGTCCAAGCTCCAACAACATTGTGTATAATTAGAGAGGAAAGAATAGTGTAGAAGACAGAAAATACTAGCCTCTATACAAGTTTCCTAAACGGAGATGAAGGTAAGCATTTCAAGCATCCTAATATATGTTCTTCTTCCAATGAAACATTGTATAAATCCGTTGATGATTTTGATAAACACACTAAAGGAATTGGCTCAAGATTAATAAAGAAGATCGATTAAATTAGCCAAGCTCTTGGAAAGAATTACCAAAGAATAAAGAGTCCTATAGTTGTTGAGGTTATGCCACAATATGCATGTTTAGAATATATTTGAGGTATTCTAGAAGTTGAAGAATGCTCAAAGGAAAATGAAATAAAATTGTCACTTATTTGTCAAAATGTGTCGCAAGGAGGTGTAATGTCCCAGTTCATTTTTGTGAAGGTTCAATAAGAATGTAGAGAAACTCCAAAGAAGAGGAAACATTCCAATGGAGGAGGTGACACATCACCACTCCATGTGGCCAAGGAATAAAGCAAGGAAACTCCACGAAATGGAAACATACTAGCATTTTCTTGGTCATACAAAACATTTAATGGAAGTAAAATCAAATTCATTTATTTCAGCTAAACCATTTCATATCACACCTCCCCACCATAGAGGCTTTTGGTAACTAAAAGCCTACATATAAAAAAAAGACATGGTAATACCTTCTACCTTTTTGATGATATTTTATTTCTGCTGTTCAAGTAAAGTGAAACTGATTTTGTTATATTTGAGTCTAATTTAGCTGCAACTACTCTCAAGCTCTCTTCCTCTATTAGAGTGCTTCTATATGAAGTGTTATACCAAACTTCTCTTTGAAAGTTAACAAGTTCTTATGTCCCACTTGTTGTTCCTTAAAGCATCTTTTCTTCAAGTGGAAGTTAATGAGTTCTTATGTCGTACTTTTTGTTCCTTCAAGTATATTTCTTCAAGTGATGCCCATACCCTTCTTTGCAACATAGATTTTCCTTGCACTTCTTTGATATTCTTGTTTTTTTCCATGGAAGTTTTGGTGGCCTTGTACTTCTTTGTTTCCAGCATGCTATGCTCATGAGTGGAATGATTATCCCTTACCCCAAGTGGACGGATGTCCTTACTTGTATCTACATATTAATTTTCTTACAATTATAGGTATACGACATTTGGGAAGCTACCTTTGATGAATGTTTCTCATTGTTTGTTCTTTCTTATAACAACAAAGGGAATTCGTAGCAAAACATCTTGAATTAAAAAAAAGCGAAGATGTATGGGGGCATGGTAGGCGGGCGAGTGAATATTCCAAGTTCACTTGACAAATATGGTTAACTCTTGTGAGTCTAAAAGGACTACCCAATTTAGTAAGGCATGTATGATCTCTTGAATCGTAATTAAAACATGCAAGTACACACATGGGCGACAATCTTTAACTCTTAAAAGTTTAAGAGTCTTTACTAATTTGATAGAAGATTCCAAATTCTCTTGATACATTATAATAAGTAATATCATAGAGCTTTGAGAATAATCAATTTCTAAGTTTACGAAGAAATGATTTGATTACTTCAATTGTAGCATAAATTAATATTCTAGACTTGTAACAAAACAAACCATGAATAAATAAAAATAAAACATACATAGAGAGACAAAGAAACAATTTACTACTTTATTGATATAGCGTAGATGTACGACTGCCTTTGCGGAGAGATGTGAATTGTTATTTTTGCAGAGAGATGTTTTTATGTTCTACAAATTACAAAACAATAAAAAAATTGCGAAAAGATGGAAATCAACATGTATTGTCTCCTTACAATTCACTACCATTCACTCCACTTAACATCCAAAGCCGATGGCTTTATATTTGTTTTTAGCATAAAATGAACAGTCTAAAAATAGAATATAAAGGAACTCAACTTTGAATGTGAATTCACGTGACAAATGTTCTCCAAAGACGTTGAGAAATTCTGTCATGAGTCGGAACTCAATTTTTTTGTATCTTTTTAGATTTTGGGTTAGTGAGGCCATTCGAAACTTTTTGAGACCCTACATTTTAGTTGCATTTCCTACATGGTATCCAAAAACATATTTGGAAGTCATCTACCCTAATTCACTTTATGAACTTTGTGACACCTTATAATTTACAGTTTAAATCCACAGTTTTAAGATATATGACTCCAAAATACTGACATTCTACTAAAAGACTAATCTTTCAGTGTTCTCCCTAAAAATTGTCCTGTCCTGACCTACCACTTGAATCATCCCTACTTTCAACCACAACTAATTTAGAATTTCTAACCAAATATAAATTGGCAGTAGATGTGAACTAAGATAATTGGTTGATGAAAAGTTAGATTTCCAACTTTTTCCCATTTCTTATCAAAGTTATTTGCCTATATGATCTTATTTGTTGCTCAAATTAGATGTGTCCTTAGTCCCTATTATGGTGAGATATTTTCAGATTTCAATTAAGACTCTATCCATCATGCAAGGTAGAAAAAAGTTCATGCAGTGTAGACCTAAGCCTTGTCCAATTATATAGTTACAGGCTTACAGCCTATTATTTCCACCGTCTCCTATAAAAGGGACAAAATTTACTTTCCAAAAACTTTCAAGCAGCACCTATAAATATTCATTGTCTCAGTTCTCCTGGAATGGTTTTTTCGAGCTAATGTCTGGCTCAATGTTTAAAACCACATCACTTTCCGAAGGGTAATCAGGCGAACTTTAATCAATGGCATACAGTCATACAATGCACACCCTTTTGGCACAGGCCCCACACACATGTAAAAGTTGGATTGCCAAACGGTCAAACTCATGTGGGTATATTTATATAGTTGTTCCTTTATACCTACACCACATACCCTCTGATATGACTATATTATCAGATATCATTTGCACTATCATGTACATGAACAGGTCATTCAAAATGCATCTGGTGCCTTATAGTACACCTCTGAACAAAAAGGGTATCCACTGCCAGTCTTGACTAATAGGTTGGTTTTTTTTGTCTTTTTGTGTTGTATGTATGTACATGTGTGCATGTGTATATGTGTGTATATATCTATGATGGGCGTCATATATGTGTATATGCCGGGCACACATATATGACAGACACGAGAGTGTCGCCAGTACCCGGTGGGTGGAACCATGTATGTTTGTCAACCACTCCTACACCAACTATTTGCCTCAATTTAGAATGTGCCCTTTATTCATACACCTTATACCTTGAATTTGGAATGTCATAACCCAGCTGGTGACCACCAAGAAAATCAGTTATCATTTGCACTAGGTATCATGTCCATCAACTTATAAACAGGGCATCCAAAATGCATACAATGCCATCCAGTACACCTCTGAACCACAAGGGTAGTCACTGCCAGTCTTGACTAATAGATTATTTTTTGACTTTCCTTGTCTAATATGAACCACTATTGCACCTACTGCTCTCAGGCATATTTAGAATTTGTTGCCTAGATACCTTTCTCTGACATGGCAGTTGTAGACGCAGGACAGGGGTAATGAGTCATATGCAGCTTTAGTCTACCTGACTTTACCTAAAGATGGTGACACTGTAAATTTGAAGAGTACTTATTAGAGGGAGTATGGGACTTTCAATCCCATCAGTTGAACAGTCAGTCCTACAATTAATAAAATGCCTGTTGAAATAGGTGGGCATATTGGGTGGCATTATTGCATGACTGATACGGATCATATGGATTTTATTAGCAGAACCTATATAGACAAAAATGTATCTACACTAATAAACAGTGACAAATTCTGTTAATAAAGCCCATCATTGACATATCAAAATAAGAGATAATTAAGCAGTATTTCCGCAAAAGGTAATTAGTTTATTATATTTGCAAACAATGTCTTCTGACAATGACTTGAGGTTTTATATTGTCCACTCAATAGTTTTCACAATGAACTTAAGATTAACCACTATTTACAGTGGACGGAATGAATATTTCTTGTCTACCAAGAGCCCAAGAATATATAGTCTACACAATTTCCCTCACATATAGCAGTTTGACATCAAATACAGCAGTTTCCCTCAATAATGAGGCTGAGGGATGCACTAAGCAGGCATAAACATAAACCGTATGGAATGGAAGAGATTCATTCCAAACATAAGGGATGGAGTGTACAATGCTTCACAAGTGTGCATTCGCGCCCAGTTAGTCAAATCAAGATAGAAACACCATGGCATTGCATTGTAAGGCTGACCCTACATACCAATACAACATGAGAAAGATTACCTTTGGAGGAACAATCACTAAGATAGTCGTCAAATAAGAAAATAATACTAATGTAAGGTATTGCTTGTTTATCAAAACATTTTACAGTGATGTTACATTACAAACATAAATTATCCATCACTTTATTAGATCCCATTTCAATTCAAAGACTACTTGGTTTCTAATTCTCATACCATAGATCACATTCTTACAAGATTACGGAAATAGAGTGGCTCAAACACATCTGAAATCAATGTGGAGAAAATCATGGAACTAAACATTGTATCAAGTTCTGCATTTAAGAAATATGGGAGACAAAACCTAGTAAGATGATGCAATTCAATCTGCAAGGCCAGAAAGAACCAAGGCACCATGCTGCAAAAAAATAAAACACAAACATGCAACAATTGTCAAGTATAACATCTGCACAAAATGCTAAAGCAGTAGAACAAAATCTACTAAAAGATTTCAAAAAGTGGGCTTCTGTGAAAAACTTTGCCCACAATGCAAATAGATTGCTTACATTACATGAAAAATGAACACCCTTGAATCATTGAAGACAAAGCAGGGATCACCATCTTCTTCGTACCTCTATGCTTCCTAGAGCTAGGTATTGTCATTTGGAAACATCAGAATAAAATGTACATTCCTGAAAGAATTCCTAGTTAGCAATACTAAGGAAACCAAACAATACAGAAATCGCATCATAAGCTTTTCTGAAATCAAGTTAATCGGTTGCAGCAGTTTTCTCAGATGCCAATGTAAGAATAGCGTTGGCAAGATTGTTAACAGCATTTATGAGCCCTTCAATACCTTGTCTACTTATCTCTGTCTTCATTTCTTCAATACGCAGCTTCTTTTCTTCTACCCCTAAAATATCCATGTGTCTCTTGTCCTTCTTTTGTTCACATGCCATCAGTGTTTGGGTTAACTGTACTGTACTCTCTGCCATTGCTGGAGCTAAGCCATGTCCTGTGCTTACCCTCCTCCTCTTAAATGATGAAGGTGGGACTTCACTTCCATCATTATCAGAACTCTCGGACATCTCCGCAGAGTAGCCACCTACAGGATCAAGAGGTACTAACCACATCACATTTTGTAAAACATAACAAATTTTTACATAAATGAAACCCTTTCCTCCCAAAGCATTTGATATCGCCAAATAATCCATCAACCTTGTCTGTATGAAATTGCAATAATACAGTGGATTACCATATTTTAATCCTGGTAATATTACCAAATGCCTCATTTCATAGAATGTGGACAGAAATAACTACTTTTACATAAAATGCAGCAAAACAAATTTTACATGTTGCCATGAGTCAACTGCTACTGTAATATAAAACACAATGTGTTGCAATGATTCACCTGTTACAGTACTATAAAGAATAAAATGCTTTACGCTTCTTTACTTCATGCAAACAATTTGGTTACTTTCCTTTCAGAACATTTTGGTTATTAGAGCGTGAGACGATATTCAGATGTATTGCTTCGACATAGGAACTTGGCCTACATTTTGAGAGGTGTAGGGTTTCCAGATATATTGCTTTGTCATAGGAACTTGGCCATCTTTCCGAAAGGTGTAGGGTTTCCATTACATCCGCCTCAAGCATACCAGCCCTCGTGGGTGGCTTTAACCAGTTTCACAAACCAACAAACTCACACTAGGCTAAACTAAGCTACAATGACAGGATGGTGGTTATCTGTCAAAGTCACACAGGACTTGCACCTGGTCCCAACCGAGCCTGTGGAAATTGATCCAAGGTGAGCGGTGGCCTAACAAGCTACCATACTCACCATTGGACGATGACCATATAAGCAAACTTGGGATCTTTGGTTTAGTAAATTCTTTCACAATTTTGGTTTTATTCAAAAGTGGACCATAAGAAGGTAGATTAATGATTAAACTGCCACATGTTGCTTTACTTTGGGCTACATAGAGGCTAGATAAATATGGAAATTCATCCAGGTTGAAATCTGGCAGGATGAAACATACAATGGATGATATATTCTATGGCATGGTTGGAGAACAGAAAACGGAAAGCCTATTTGATGAATTCATAACACAATTCATTTATTAAGGTCTAGCCCAATCCAAATCACAAGCAATTCTGAATATCCAATCAATCTCCGTCCATGAACTACATTTCAGATTAATTGATCAAATGTGCTAATGTACTGAGAATATGTACCTGAGGCCTGTTTCTGTTGTTGGTGGGCAGGATATTCTTGATGGATTGGTTGTGTCTGTGGTTGTGGTTGCTGCTGCTGTTGTTGTTGAGGGGGAGGTAGCAGCAGCTGCGGCTGTTGCTGTTGAAGAGGCATATTGCCTATATTGCCTCCAGAAGTATTTGTCTGAAGAATCCTAGGAGCATATCTTTTGTCAACAACTTCATGAAGCCTTTCATAAACTTGACTGAGGAGATTAGAAGGCAGCCCTCTTTCTTTCCTTTCATGCTTCTCAAGGTCCCAATATGAGGGCTGACCAGGACCAATCCTGTTTTCATATTCCCTAACCTTCTTGTAATCCCTTAGCAGATTATCCCACTTATCATTACACTGATTCTGGCTTCTGATACACGCATTCTTAAAGCAATAATTCTCAACCCATTTCCATCTTAGCTCTGCAGTCTTACCCCTCTCCTTATCCCCTCCTCTCATTCTTCTCTCATCATCCAGCTTCTTGGCATCTAGCAGGACCAGAGTCTCATGGAGAGTCCATATGCCCTTGGTGTACCCTCTTCCTCTTTCTCCTACTGTCTCTGGGTTTTCCACTCTAACCATGGCACTACTGCTTGGGTCTGCCATGGTAATAGCATTGCCTACTCTTCTATTGAACCAGAAAAAAAGAGGAAAAAGGAATAAATAACTAGTGAAATCTTATATGGGCATAGTTTTTCAAGAAATTCATATAATTCCTCACCTTATTCTATCAAAATAAAAAAAGATAACTCAAGCAATCGTGTTCAGTCTAGATTACTCCATATCCGAAGCACCCCCGTCAAAGGTTCCATTTTCCTTCTGTCAACTGATGTATTTGAATACTAATTGAGTATAAAACACAGTGATATGAATCAGGACTGACTCCACTCCCAATAACAACACCCTCAATTTTCAAAACCCATGATCCACACTCAATTGCTGCAAGCATGGCCTAGTGCATTGGAACACACTATTCCCGTAGATTCTAGACATAACTTTAACACCCCTAGCTATTCTCGGTACAATTTCCACTGCAAAATCATGTGCTGAGAACAGGGAAGGTTGCAGCTCCCACACTACAGGAAGCATGAACACTTCATTGAAAGAAGCAACTACAAATTCCAATCACCCATACATTAAGTACACATCATTTCACATCACTTATTAACCCTAAACATCTCGAAAGGCTACCATAACCCATGACTAGGCATCATTTCAATCAAATGGCAAGCATTCCAGCTCTTTCAGTCTGATCACAGATAGACCATCATAAATCATCTGAGCAATGAATAGACCCACCCACTCCGCAGAATCTCAAAATCTTAAAGCCACACACTATCTAGCCCTCCAAAAGCGGCTTTAAACCATAAGATCACACTCAATAGCCCTCAAAATACACAGTGTACTTACAATTCAATAAATAGATAAAAACAAACAAATGGGTTTCTACCCTATAAAAATTTGAAGACACCCAAATGATATAAACCAGATTCTTGAAGCCCAACAGGCCTCCGGGAGGCTCTGGAACCAGACCAGATGCATTGGAAAACCCACCACAGAGGAGGTGGAATTGGCCTTTGAATTAATGAAATTTGATTCAGATATAAAGTCCGCCTCCATTAACAATAAATTTAGGCACCCAACATTCTAAAATCTTTGGAAACTAATGCAAATTAGTTTAATATTAGTGATAAAATTAGTGTGATTTATTTATTCCGTGTGATATATGATATGATTTTGCTAGACCGTACAGTTGTAATGCAAGTACTGCCTGAGCCAGTCAAATGCTAGTCAACGAAAGTAGCCACTTTACTCCAGTCACTTTCGGTCCTTTAAATTTTGGAACACTTTGTTTTTTCCTATGTTTTCTTTCCCATATATATAAGTATGTGTTTTTTTTTTTTAGGGTTTTGGTTTTCTTTCATGTTATTTTTCTAAGGTTTTTGGACTTTGGAGGCCTCTTTCTTTTGGGATTCTCTAGTGTTGGAGAAGAGACAAATGGATCATGGGGATGATATGGTTTTGTGGTATGTAAGTACATGGGGATCATAGAAGTGGGGCCCCTAGGGACCCATCCCATCATAGGGGACCTAGTGGGGTGGGAGATTGATTGACTAGGAAGACATAGAACATGATGAGATTTTAACCCTATCTTCTCTAGCTTCCTATATCTCCCAAAACTTTCAATCACTAATGAACATGCCCATAAGACTCATTACAAGACCTTCAATCACTCAACTTGCCATATGACCAAGTTCATGATTTTGAATCCATTGGAGGGGTTCCCATTTTTCAACAAATCAACCAAATTGGGAGCATGCTCATATGGCCAAGTTTTTCAATCACTATTTCCTCGGTATTGTTAGAGCATGCCATTTGTGTAAGGAGTGCATATGAGAAAGTTCTTTGGGGAAAAAATGAATGACTAAGAATATATAAATTGTTATACAATGAAATAATAATCGGGTGGTTATAACAAAAGGGATTGGAATGTATTATGAATAAAGAAATTTGCAACAAACATATTTGTAATATATTTAATTAGGTATAAATAGATTTAATTAATTAATTTAATATTTAGTTATAAATGTGAGAATTGGTTTTACATTAATAATGTATTATAATAATGTTATGTTATACTTATTATTTAAGAAGATTCATAATATTGAAGTTTTGTGAGTTTATTTATTAGAATAACGGTGGAACTAGGGTTATAGAAGATAATGGAGGAGGATTATATTGAATGAACTTTGGAGAAGGTATTGGATGGCTATATAGACTAGCAATCACATGTAAATGGTGCAATAGAGATGTCAAAGAGGTTGTGTCAAAGAAGTTAACCATGAGGGAGTGAAACATTGTGAGAGGAAGAGGGGAGATGAAGAAGTGGTTAGAGGAAGGAGAGTCTTGGGTGTGAACAATGTTGGAGGAACCTACGTGAAATAAATTTTTTTATAATCTGGCATGTACGAACGACATGCCATTTTTGTCAATCATTTAAAGGAGGAAGGGGGAGCGAGTTCAAGTTGTTTTTGCAATGTTTGTTGTTGTGATTTGTGGGTAGTTAGAACAAGTATCAATTTAAGTGGAATTTGCTTGCGCATTTCTGTGACACTTTAGAGATAGAGATATGTGAAGTGGACTCGTTATCCCACATCGAGTTGATGTAATAGTTGAATTTGAAAACCACATTACATGGTCGGTAAGGTGGTTTGTGTCATTCTATATGTTTTCCAAAAAAACAACAAATATTAGGCACAATGGTTTTCCTTGTGGATTTATAGTTGACTTGGCACTATTCTTATAGCAATTACCCCAATAGCCTAGTCAATAAATAGATGATACCACTAATTAGTCTTTGAGTGACACCCATATTTGTAATGCATAGATGGGTCGATGGTCACAATGCAAAGTCTCCTTCACCACTAGTCAGTAGAGGGAAACTTGCATATGTTTGAATCCCGAACTCAACATATGTTAGATACAAAAACGTTGCATTTATGGTTCATTATGTCATTAATTCAATGCACATTTATAATTAGGGTTTTATGGCATTTGTCAATGACCACTCCCACAAAACCTCGATCGTCCAATTCCCGACTCAATCATCCATTTCCACAACATTTGTCGAACATGTACCACCGAGACTCCCGGTTTGGAAGTGCTTATCGACGTAATTAATGTTTGAGGCATTGTCAAAAGAGTGTAATTTGGTTAATTGATTTGAAGATTATATTTTGGTTGATGGGTTTAAAGACTGTAATTTGGTTTATTTATCATGGTAATATGCACTCATTTAAGGTTTATTAGTTTGGGTGGTGGTGTAGGTTGTGAATTAGGGCAAGGAGATGTTATGTTAACATGTTTGTCTCCAAATTTAAATGAAAATGCAAATGTTGGAATGTTCATCTCATGCCTCATGGGAGCAGTATAAAAATGTGACATTGAGAGTCTTAACATCATCATAATTTATCATCATCAACAAACTATGATTCCTTACTCAAGTTTTCTCTAAAGGATTTACGATATGTGAAACCAAGTGTGCCCAAACCATACGCTCTGATTATCTCAGAGAGGAGGGAACATGCAATGATGTCAATGCAATGTTGCATACAACACAGGTGGAACATTCATGTGTGTAGGTCGGGGTTGTTTGATGTCGCAATGTGGTGATCGTCATTAAATGGGGTTTGTTATTTTTATTTTTATTTTTTATGGTGTTTAAGGTTTTCTATTGGACAATGTTTTATTTGTTAGATAAGACAAAGATATGAATGGAAAGTTGGAAAGAAAATGTGGGAATTAAATACTTACATATCCAACACCTATTACACGGCTTAAATCCTTACATGTCCCACACCTATTACATGGCTCAAATTTTTCCCACCCAAATAATATCTCTGCTATTTATACTCCACTTTATCATCTCAATCTCGCTTGCATTATTCACATAAGTGCAATTTATATTAAAGGGGCCAAAATAAAAAATGGGGAAAATCTAATAGGTTCCAAGTTTGAAACCCAACTACAATGCTTGCTTCTTGTAGCACTTTGTAGCCCCCTTTAGTTTTAAGCTCAAGTAATTGTAAGAAAACAAGCGATGCATGAACAATAATCGATAATCGAGTCCCTCAATCGATTGGTCATATGAACAAAAAGTAGATTTTATCTCGTTGATTGAAAGTTTTAGACTAAGAATCTATACGATTTCTTATGTTGTTGAGTGCAAATTGCTCTTTGATTTACAAGGAAGGATTTTTACTAATAAAATCGTAGAAGTGTCTTGTGTAATGTCCAAGTATAAAAGAGATTAAAAATATGGAAACACATTTTCTTATGCATGCCAAGCAAAAAAGTAAACAAATAACAATCCTTTGAAAATTATTTTATATTATGTTTTGTTGGGACCTACTTCATTCATGCCATGTGGATTGGAGGTCATGATTTTTGTACAACACATTTATACTCGTTGTCTTTTTCTACACATGTGGATAATTAAATGGCCGATGTAACATCTAACAAAGATTTGTGATCTTTGCCAACTACAAATTTTGACACCCGTATCCTAGCCCATTATTTTTAGCTAATTTCAATCAAATCATAAACACCATTCTACCATGTGAAATAGACGGTTCTAATTCATCTAGATGTCGATGACCACAACATTGATAGACATCAAATTTATGTGTTTTTCAAAGTTTGTGACCTTCACTCTATTTCTAAGACCACCTTTAGCGTAATTAGCTAATGGAGAAGGGCTTGGTAAAATAAAATATCAAGAGGGAATTGCAAGAAAAGATCAAGGTGCTTATTTGAAATTATTTTGAATGGGAGAAAAAGGAAATAGAAATGGAGTTGTAGAGGTGATTAGAGTTGAAGTTGTTAAACAAAATAATAGGTGAGCATTCTAGATCTAAGGAAAAGGAGACACATTTTTGGGAGAGTGAAAATAAGAAATATTTTGAAGTCCCAAATCTACAATCGTAATAGATAGATAGTAGTGGTCCTCTACCAAGTTTAGATGTGATACCATGAATATAGAGGGTTTCTTATGACCTTAACCTTATATCTTAGGTGTCTTTGATGCAGGAGCATCATTTCTTGTAAATAATCAAAATTTTGGTTTTCATTAGTATGTTAGGTGTTAGGGGTCCTCATAGGTGTTGTGTGATGGATTTTAGTCCATTTGGACCTCTCTTGGTATGTAATAATGTGATTTTGGAGTTTCCTCCATAACCATCAATTCAAAATATGTTAAATTGTTAATTTTGTGGTTAGTAGTCTTAGTGATAGGTTAGGGTGAATAAATGTCATAAGCAAGCTTGAGTCATGTGTCTAAGATCTTATTGATAGGTTTTGTTAACTATGGTCACTCTCACCATAGATGAGTTAGGTAAATTAGTGACATAACTACCTCATTTTGGATCCTTGAATGAAGCTATTGGAATGAGGAAGGGGTTAGATGGTAGGAAAAGGGGTTTTATAGAGTAAGAGAGAGTTTTGAAGGGCTAATAGTGCTCAAGATTCTTGTGAATTATAACCGGTGTTATCAATGCAAAGGATTTCTTGAGTTAAACTTGTGAAAATGAGAATAAAATGTGAATGATCGGAAAATGTTGAATGATTCTCGATTGTTTATGAATTCATGAATGTTATTGTAGGTATTGGAATGTTGTGAATATGTGTTTTCTTTAAAGAGGGATGTAGGTAAACCTTGGAGCAGAGAGGCATGACATGGTCTTGTAGACATTTGTAGACAAATAAAGGTATGATGTTTCTTAAATGTGAATGATGAAATTGATATGAATCTATAACCATATGGTGGATTAGTGATCAGAAATAGATGCATATTCTTGTGTAAACATGTTGTTAAAAATCATTTGTTGTTAGAAAGATTTTTGAATCAATTAGCCTAGAAAATACAATCAAGTCTAGACCAGTACAAAGTCTATTGGGAAGGTTTAAAAAGTATAGAGCTATTTATCCTTGATGATCATTTAAAAATGAAGTAAGAGTGTAAATGAATGAGTATGGGTCTTAACATAGGTGATAAATTGAGGAAAATGAAAATAATACCAAATAGCTTGCTCTCGATCTATATATCTTATGCTAGGGTTTAAGAAGCAAGGAAATTTGTCTTAACTTTCAATTTATTTTGTGAATCTTGATGAAATTTTATGAACAATCCATATTAAGTGTTTTGCTAGTGTGTGAGAATTTTCAAGGAGATTGGTAAGGTTTTCATGGGCCAAATGTATAAAAACTTAGACTAGACAAAGGTACAATAAACCCAATTTTGAGAGTTTGGGAAAGTAATTGTTGAAATAGCCAAGACTTTCTTGTATTTCCTAGTGAGACCTATACAATAGGTGAAGGATAAAGTAGTAAAGGTGTGAAAGTGATTGAAAAGGAAACATAAGTCGATTTAAGGAGAGAAAACTTAGAAAATCAGTCTAAAAACCTTGTCTCCTAACATTCAAGCTATAGTTGAAAGGGCAAAACTCATAAGGAGTATAAAAGCATTAATGAAACTCTTGACATTTGTTGGAATAGGTAAACATGGTGGGAGAGGACTTAAGGAGGTGATAAACAAGGTGAGTCATAAGATATTTAAGGATAAAACTAAAAGTAGAGTCTATACCCTGTTTGAGAACAGTCAAGCATCTTGTTTCACAGTCTTGGAGAAGTTTTGAGATGAAAATTTAAAAGATGTCA
Organism: Taxus wallichiana var. yunnanensis; assembly: GCA_018340775.1. Classification (NCBI taxonomy): domain Eukaryota; kingdom Viridiplantae; phylum Streptophyta; class Pinopsida; order Cupressales; family Taxaceae; genus Taxus; species Taxus wallichiana. Next base: position 808,820,379 of record CM031240.1, on the reverse strand, counting down.
TCTAACAACCTGTAGAAGCTTATAGATAGAGACTAAACAAGAAATAATAGATAATAAGAAGGTTTTCAAAAGGTTTTAGAACTAGGAACTAAGAAATTACAGTTAAGGCCCTTATGTAGACTATTTGGCACAAAAACTAAGAAGTAGACATGGTGAGTTTTAAGAGCAAGTACAAAGTGTGGAGATCATAATAAGGAGTTGTGAGAAGTTGAATAATGAGATGGTAGAATTTTTAAGCTAGGAAAATATTTTATGAACTCATAAACTCGTTTTTAACCTTGGAAAACTAGTGAGAGACCGAATGAAGACATAGTAAGCCTAAGTGCAAAGGCGATAAGTGAGTTGGGAGAAATGGATGAACATTTGTCTTATGAAACTTAGAATAAAGTAAGAACTTGATAATGGGTATCTAGAAAGGTGATCAACTTCTTAGGAGCAATGGTAGTTTATTCGAATAATAAGCTTTGGTGGAAAACATGGCTACAAGGAGAGGCCTAGTTGAAAACGATAAAAGGAGAATAACAAGATTTGGGCTTAGATTTGGATGCTAAAATTTTGAGAGGAGTTGAGGACCCATAAAGGCTATCTAAAAAGGTTAACATTAGCCTCTAAGTCCTTGTGCAGTTTCCTATAAAATAAAGGTTGCAATTAAGTAAAGGCTCTAAAGCATACTAACAAGGTCAACCCAACGAATGATATATAATGATGCCTTCATATTTCTTGAAGGTTTTATTCATGTTTTTTCGGATGAATTTAAGCAGGTAACAAGTGATTGAATCCTTTGAATCATTACTATTTGAAAATTTGGTATTGTATGCTCTTTGAGAGTTCTTGAGTTTTTTCATCTCTAGCATGTTTTGAGGAACTCGATCTTGCTACTAACATTGTTGTTGTGTATTGATCATGGTCCACACCCTCCTCTACATCAATTGGTATTAGTGTATGTTTTCTCTTTGAAAGAAAGAAAAAGAAATTTGTTGAAGTGAAAGTGTGATAGTGAAGAAGTGTGAAATGAAACCTTAACCATTAAAGGCTTAAAGAGAAGAAGATAGAAAGAAGTGAAGAATAAGTCCAAGGTGGAATAGACTTGGAGGTTGAGAGAGAATAAAATAAGTGCAAAATACCAGGTAAGTCCTAGGGTGAGGTGTCGAAATAACAAGGTGAAAAATACTTTCTTGTGAAGAAGAAATAGAGAGGGAAAAGTGAGTAAGATGAAGGGTTTCTTTCCGAATGGTTACTACAAGTTGAAGGAGAGTGAAAGGAAGAAGAGGATGACAAATGAAGAAATGAAAATAGATATAATAGAGATAGAGGAGGATTTGAAATTGATGATAGAAAGAAGTAAGAGGGAAAATCAAGTTCTTGGATGGAGTATGAAGAAAAGAGTGCAATGGCCCATTGAGTGGCTTGTAGATAAAAGGAGAAAGCAATTAGTTGATTGGAAAAGAGAGGAAAGAAGAAAACAAATATGCATGAAATTCAAGTATGTGCTATCCAAAAGTGAGTATGATGCTAGGTGAAGAAGAAGTATAACAAAAGGAAGTTGAAGAAGAGCTCTTGCAAGGAGCTTCTCAAGAGGCTATATGGCCTCCAAATTTTCTTTCTAATATTTCATTTTCATGTAAGAATGTATCTGAATCAAAAGAAGACATAAAAGATAAAAAATATAAAGATGAAAGAAGAAATAAATATCATAATGAACTTACAATAGATGAAGAGTTTATTTGGAAAGAATCATGATGGAATCAAAAATTCAGACTTGTTTGAAGATGAAGAAGACTATATCATGCAAGCAATGATAGAGCTTATGAAGATCCTAAATGGAGAAGAAGAAGTCAAAGAAGATGAAGACCAAGTTGAATCAGTTTTGAAGAAACCATGGGAAGATGAAGACAAACATGAACCTAATTTCATAGATCAACTGAGAGTTGGAGAAGAAAACAAGAGAAAGAATGAAGACAAAGATAAGAAAGATGCATGGAAAGAAAGAAAACAAGAAGCAAAGGAGACAATGAAAAGAAAAATAAGAGTCGTGACAATTGGATCTTAGCATAAAAAGAAGAGAAACAAGCTGAAAAATAAAATAAATTGGAAAACAAGAAAGAAAACTAAATGTTTGAGCTGGAGCTCAAATCTTCCCACTTAGGGAGTATGATGCAGGAGCATCATTTCTTGTAAATAATCCAATTTTTTGTTTTCATTAGTATGTTAGGTGTTACTGGTCCTAAAAGATGTTGTGTGATGGATTTTATTCCATTTGTACCTCTCTTGGTATGTAATAATGTGATTTTGGAGTTTCCTTATGTAAAGAGGGATGTAAGTAAACCTTAGACAGAGGCATGCCATAGTCTTGTAGACATTTGTAGAGAAATCAAGGTATGATATTTCTTAGATGTAAATGATGAACTTGATATGAATATATAACCATATGGTGGATTAGTGATTGTAAATAAATGCATATGTTTGTGTAAGCATGTTGTTGAAAATCTTTGGTTTTTAGAAAGAGTTTTGAATCACTTAGCCCAAAAAATACAGTCTTGTCTAGATTGGTACAAAGTCTATTGGGAAGGTTTAAACAAGTATAGAGTCATGTAGTATTGGTGATCATTTGAGAATGAAGAAAGAGTGTAAATGATTGATTTTGGGTCTTAAAAGTGGTGATAAATTAAGGAAAATGAAAATAAGACCAAACAACTTGCTTTTGGTTTGTATACCTGTGTTAGGGTTTAACAACAAGGAAATTTTCCTTAACTTTCAATTTATTTAGTGAATCTTGATGAAAGTTTGTGAGAAGAACATATTAATTTTTTTGATAGTGTATGAGAAGTTTCAAGGATATTGGTGAGGTTCTCATGAGCCAAATGTATACAAACTCAAACTGTCAAGGTACAAGTAAACTCGGTTTTGAGGGTTTGGGAAAGAAATTGTTGAAATAGCCAAGACTTTCTTGTATTTCCTAGTGAGACATATACAATAGGTGAATGATGAATAAATGAAGGTGTGGATTTTATTAAAAATGAAACATACGTTTATTTAAGGAGAGAAAACTAAGAAACTCGGTCTAAAAACCTTGTTTCCTAACAGATCAAGCTATAGTTGAAGGGTAAAACTCATAAGGAGTATAAAAGCATTAGTGAAACTATTGACACTTATTGGAATAGGTAAACATGGTGGGAGAGGAATTAAGGAGGTGATAAATAGGGTGATTCATAATATATTTAAGGAGAAAAATAAAAGTACACTCTATACCATGTTTTAGAATAGTCAAACATCTTGTTTCATAGTCTTGGATAAGTTTTGTGATGAAACTTTAAAAGATACTCATCTAACAACTATAGAATCTTATAGATATAGAATAAAGAACAAATAACAAGAATGTGTTCAAAAAAGTCTTAGAACCAGGAACTAAGAAAGTATAGTTAAGTTCCTTGTGTAGACCATTTGGCACAAGAAAACTAAGAAGTAGTCATGATGCGTTTAAGAGCAAGTACAAAGTGTGGAGATCATAATAAGGACTTGTGAAAAGTTGAATAAGGAGTTGGTAGAATTTTAACCTAGGTGAAGATTTTATGAACTCGTAAACTCAATTTTTAGCCTTGGAAAACTAGTGAGTGACCTAATGAAGACCTAATATGCCTAATTGCAAAGGTGATAAGTGAGTTGGGAGAAGTGGATGAAGAGTTGGCTTATGAAACTTAACATGAAGAAATAAATTTATAATTGGTGTCTAGAAAGGTGATTGGTTTCTCAGGAGCGATGGTAAGTTGTTATGAATAATAATATTTTGTGGAAAACATGGCTACAAGGAAGGCTGGTTGAAAATGGTAAAAAGGAGAATAATAGGAGTTGATCTTAGAGTTGAATGCTAAAACTTTGAGAAGAGTTGAGGACCCATAAAGGGTATATGAAAAGGTTAATAGTAGCCTCTAAGTCCTTATGCAATGTCCTAGACAATAAAGGTTGCAATTAAGAAGGGTTACTAGCATACTAGCAAGGTCAAACAAGTGAATGATATCTAATGATGCATTGATATTTCTTGAAGGTTATAATCATGTTTATGGGATGAATTTAAGAAGGTAACATGTGATTAAAAACCTTGAATAATTACTGTTTAAAATTTTGGTATTGTATGCTCTTTGAGAGTTCTTGAGTTTTGACATATCTGGCATGTTTTGAGGAACTTGATATTACAACTAACATTGTTGTTTGTATTGATCGTGGTCCACCACCCTCCTCTCGCATCAATCTCCATTTCTAGTTTTGGGAGGTCATGTGGGTAAAGAATATTAAAGCTAGTTAAATGAAAAGGTTTCTTCTACTTTTATCTAGTGTGTTAGATATGAAGAAAGTGAGATACATTTGTGTGAGAGTGAAAAGAAGAATGAATCTAAATGATCTATATTGGTTGGTAACAACATTGTATATTTCTAGCCAAAGATAAATAACAATCCTCCTATGGATATGGATTTTGGTGTGTAGCCACCAATGCTAGATCTACCTAAATTTTTACCTTACACCCTAGTTTGTATATATTAGGCATGTGGGGTTCACTTAGTAAATGTATGGTATAACACGTTCGTTAAAAGGATATTAAAGAATACCCTTAATGCTAGTTTTTCTCTATAATTATTCAATTGATAATAACCCCTTTTGTTATATTATTAGAATGAAAATGCCCTATATTTTTTTCCATGTACCTTACTTACCCATTTTTCCATTATAATTTTATTTACCCCTTTTTATTTCTACCCTAATATATGAAACATAAAATATATCATGTTTCCCACTCAATGATTCTTTTCTTAATCAACTGTTTCTATAAAAAAAGAGTTTGAAGCAATTCAAGACCTTTTACCAATTATCTTAGTGTCAAAATCTAATCATTTTTCAATAATTCTTCAAATATTAGGATATTGAAATACTATCATTGCGTTGAAAATCATACGCAATCCCATTTTCCTACCATCTTACTATTTCTTGGTTAAGAATCTCCTAATTGATATTTCCTTATTTAAAATGATATTATAATTTAACTTAATGACCAAACTCCTTTTACAACTTTAAGGTATTTAGTTTTAAAAATAGGGTTTAAATATTTTAGTTTTATGTTAAAATTAACCCTACCTCTCCTCCGGCCCACCTCTATAACCTATCCCCAATACCGAATTCAACATATTAATCAATTAGGCCCTTTTAGCCCTAATGTATACCAATATATTAAGTTTTATTTTATTAATTTTAATTACCTCAATATGAATGAATGTGCTAGGGTATTTCCTAGCTAATGAACCCCCCATGGTATTAGGTTCTTGAATATTTAAAACCTAGAAGGAGAACATGGAGATCTGCAAGATTTTAAGCAATAAATTCCTAATGTTGTCAATTATGGTTGTCAAGAACAATTTTTTGAGGAATTTAGGGCTTGTTCCATTTCTCATGTGCCCCAAAAACTTGTTACGAAGACTTTATTACATGTCTAATCTCATTCTCTTTCAATCCACATTATATTTTCTATAATTTCACTTCCTGGACAAGATCTAGGGTTTTTGTCATTTACCTTCATGGTGGAAGCCGTATGGATCTACTATTGTCCACATGTTCATGGCTCTTGTAGGGTAGTCAATTGTTAAAGGGAATGAAATTTGAGGGATATTGTTTTTAATGTTTTTTTTGCATGATTTCAAGAGACTAATGGGAGGACACTTGTAATGCGATCTATAAATATTATGGGCAAGTGATATCTAGCTACTAGCATTATTACACATCAATAACTTTATATTATATTGCTATGTCATTTACATTGGTGGAGCACCAACAAGCCACAAAGGAGATAATATAAAAAAACCTATCATTTAGACGTGATAAAGGGATTGAGAAAATGTCACACATGGATAAAGAAAGTGGTAATGTCACACTAGGGAAAATGGTAGAGTTAGAGAAGGAATAACAAGTGAAAGTAGTTGATGCAATTATCATATAGAAAGCATTTGTATGATGAGGAAAAACTTGTTTGGAGATAAACAAGATATTTAGTATGGGAAAATATTGAACCCAAAATAGTCACATATACTTATCCCATTTGTAGAGCATGTAGGAGTCATACACACAACACAATGTGATTGATTATCATAGGAGTATGTATATGTGGACATGTGTTGAAACGTGCATAAGAATAGTTATAGATAATCTAGGATCATGTGGGTGTTTATGGAACTCAATCAAATAATATGGAACTAATGAGTACCGCTAACTAAGAGACAACCACATATCTCTAAATAATATAGGATGGAGTTAAATAATATTGTGTGATAACTAAAGCATGTATATGTTTTCTTAAAATTCTATTAAAAATCACTTTGATTGATACTTTGAGATAGTTTTTGAAGGACTTTTGGAATAGTGAGTTTTGTACGGTTGGCACTTTTTAGAAGAAGGATCCATAAGGTTTTTATATAGGGTTTGATTTATAGTAATTTCATATGATCATGTATAACATTGTAGTCTGTTGTATTTTTAGATATTAGCTATATCTTTAATTGGATCTTGAATATACTATAAACTTATTGTGTGTATGAAATATGATTTGTAATTATCTTATATGAGAATTTGATTTTATTCATGTTTTTTATGAATTTTTATATTTTCTACTTGACACTATATTGTTTATGTTTTCTTACTTCATGCATGCATTAGATATTTACAATTCTCTCATAGTATGAGGCTTATGGTTTTCTCTTTGTGTTTCAAGTGTAATCTTTACTAAAATACTAAAATAGTATACAATGTTTTCATTTTTATACATTTTTTACTTGTTGCAGAAGATTCAATGACCTATGGTCTAAAAACATGTTAATAAGTGTAGACACAAAATCACACACTTGGGTACATTTCTAAGTCCTAAAAGCATGCTAGCATTTACATGATTCCTAAGAAAGAAAACTAATGGTGACAACTATCTTTGGCATCTTTTCTTTATCTCTTGCTTTCTATTTGGTCTTACACACCCTACAACCTAGTCAAAATTTAATTGATTTATCTTTTATGGATTCGAGACAATAGCGCATAGGTGCTCCTATCCCCCATGGGCACCCCTAACCCTTTCTTACCTTACTCGCTCCTTTTGGGTCTCTTTTATCTTTTGGGCATATTTTTCACTTATGGGTCGACCTTCCAGTTGTCAATTATGAAATTCAAACAAGGGAATCATATAAATATATAGTTATGTGTTCAAAATAAAGGACCAAAAACTAAGCATTATTATCATCACCTAAGATTGCATTCAAAAGGCACCTAAAGCACTCCAAGGCATTCATATAACATCCATTCAAGGGACAAGGGCTGCATTAACTCTACATACATTCATGACAGGAAGGAGAAGTTCATTTTATTCTATCCATACATGCTATACATTTATACATTCTCGGTTAAATCCCACCATCAAGTGTAACTTGCACAAGGGCATCCTAGGGAACAATTTCTACACACACTCACAAGAATTACATGGATTCTGAGATATAGTGCAACAACCGGTCATAAGTTCACTCTTCGGGTACCGGCAGGGTCAGTTTGACTCCCCATTCTACATTTTCCTTTTAGGTTTTATGTGGTTTGTGGGCTTGTGCAAGTGAACTTCTATTTTATAGGTTACAGGTACCTTTGATGATCATAGTGCGACTATTAGGAGATCAACAAGGAATAATTTTGACACCCTTGCGACACAATAGAAACCAAATTTAGAAATTTTACGCAATCATAGGTGCATGAATAAAGTCATTAGCGCCCAGGCACCCCTGTCTCGTTGTGGGTGCCCCTGTTCGGCCATGTTTGTGAACTACAAAATTTATGGAGATCAATTACAATGTTGCTTACATCATGTTCAACACTTCTCCCTGCTCAGATCACTTCAAGATTGCATGTATATCAGCTAAGTCATCTTTTCTCTATCTCTTCCTTAGGGTTTTATACTTTACTTGTTTACTTTCTTGTGTCATTATTGTACTTTATCATTATTACATCAATTACTTTGGAATTTTATTTAATTCAAATTAAATTAAATCATTTGGTGAACCCCAACTCTTGATCAGACACTCAAATCTTTCTTTTTCCTATTCTCTCAAATTTGTCCCAAACCTTAGTTGCATCAAGGTTCCTATTTCCATTTATTCTAATATGCATCATTCTTCCTAGGGTTTCCTTCTTGGTTCTATCATTTCTCCTTAAAATACTCTAATCTAATTGCATGACTTACTTCAAATGCACCCACCTTGCAAATATGTTCTCCAAAATCCCTAAACATTATGTATCTCCCTCGCAATACGCCACCCACTCAAGTAAGTGCCATTTTCAATCACCTATCGATGACTCTAACGGTCCTAATAATCCATAAAATCAACCCATCTTAGAGTCAATTCAAGCTTTAAATTGTTTATTTTAAGACAAAATTCAAGATATGGAAACAACAATTACATCTCTTAAAGCTGAAATCCAACATCTCAAGGATGCTTCTCAATCCCATGCTAGTTCTTCTTCTACATATCATTCTACTTCTATGTCTATTACCTCTACTCATATAAGTGAACCCAAAGTCTTACCACTACCCACAAATCTCAAGTTTTATCTCAATGCTAATCAATATGATATCCTTCCTAAGATTCTTACACACTAATTGATAAACTTGCCAAATACTCATTGTTATCCTCCTTACTAGTTTTTCAAATACCAAGGTATCCCATTTTTCAATTATCATAGAATTAATGGACATAATGGAAATGATTGTTATGCTTTAAAATGAAGAATTAAGCACCTTGAGCATCAGGGTTTTATCTCATTTGTTGCACAACATTCTACTTCATGCTCATCTTTAATTGCTAAATCCAAATGGGCTCCTAAATCTGGTCCTTCCATGTTTAATGAGCATCAATCCCTAATTAATAATGTTCCTTCTCTAGTTAGTCAGTAGCAGATCTATCCAAATTATTCAAACTAAGCAACCTCCTCTCAAGGTCCATCCTCCATCTCCTCCTCCTGTCAAACAACCACCACTCACAATTTGTCCTCCATCCCCTCCTCATCTCAAATCTTCTACTGAGGTTACACATTTCAACTAAGAAACCTCCTCTAAAACTCAGTCCATCACCTCCTCCTCTAAATTATTATATGACTTTACCAATTCCAAATCAACAACCACTTTCCAAGAAAGACCAACAAACTCTAGATAACTTATTTAAACCGCTCTGTTGTAAACCCAAAATCTAACCTGGTTCTACTCTTACTCCCGCCTACCATCGTGATGACTCACTCTATTTTCATCACACAACTAACACTCTCCCACGCCGCATGGTATCTCTCATGTTATCACATAAATATCCATTATTGGCATACTTGTGGCATTGCGCTTATCCCTCGTTTTGACACTATCAATTGTCTCTAACATCTACTATCACACTTAATGCTTCGTGCTTCATGTCTCATCTTTCTAAGAACTTTCAAACCCTTTGATACACATTGTATCATCATTACCCTATGACATACTCTAGTTCCATGATTCATATTCAACTGTTGAGGGTTTAAATATGAAATGAACCTCACCGCATTCACTCTTCACACTCTATGCTTCATGATCTATCTTTCTAGCACACATTATCAAACCATTTCTTGATGACACACTCTTGTTCTATGGTTCATTCTTGATTGTTGAGGGGTATTTTATAAATTAACCTCATCTCATACACATCCTGGGGGGCACACTGCTCATATCATAGTCACACATTACATACCATTCCATCACACTCATACACTACATTTGCATATCTTGGTTGCACTTACTCTTGCTTGCTTATACTACTTACATGATGCACTTTGCTTACTATGCTAGTCAGATACTCAGTATGTAATTATATTTCTATATACATGTAGACACCAAAATTGGTTCACAGTCCCCTTGATCCCTCGTCAAATAACTAGCTCAAACATACTCACCTAACCATGATCCCTTCCACCCACATCATTATTAATTTAATTAATTTAATTTAATTTATATATATATATATATATATATATATATATATATATATATATATCCTCACAATATTTATTATCTAATTATCTTAATTTCTACCCCACCACCTCACCTAGACACCTCATCTAGCCACCTCACCCTAGACCTATTCTTGGCATGTTTCCATAACTAACAATAACTAAGTCTTACTTGCCTTAATGAGCTAAGATTTGGTCTAACCCTAAAATCAATGCCTAAGATTTCTCTAACCACATTCCCGCTCATTAGAAGGGAAGTTTCTATTCTAATCCGAGAGAACAAACTAATTGGGCCAAATAAATTAGAAAGATTTGCCCATTTTAGTAAACCTAGGGAATCCCACCTTAACCAACGCCAGTCACCCCTAAACCGACGCGTCAACCCGGAACCATCGTCGGTTACCATTTATTCACCTAAGCAACCTTGTTTTTGGGTTGGCACATTCGAGATTAGGGCTTGACAAGAAGAGAGCTACATGTAAGCAAAACCGAAGTCTTTTCACGCACCCAGGCATCCATAGCCAGCACCAGATAGATCCAGAAGCATTGGCACTCACGGTAACATTCCGGGAAGTGTCACTATTGCACCAAGCTCCATTCCATCAACCGATCATCACCACCACCCAACCATTAGACCTGCAACATTGGTAAGTGTTTTATCATTAATCATTTCCATTCCTATTCTATTCATAGAGTTGTTATCATTCCTATTATCATTCTTCTATTAACATTCCCATCCCTCCATAGCCTTATTTCTAACAAACCCAAAATCTCACCCACCCATTTATCAGATCACCTATCCTGGCCCTTCCACCTCTCTGAGTGTTCTCATTATCCCCAGACCTCACCATCTCCTTCTTTAGCCCCATCCAACCTCACCTAGCCTCTATAATAAGGTTTTCATTGAATTATTGTCACCCTACTGTACCGACACGGTTACCCATAACCATCATCGGTCTCCCTTAACCATCATCGGTTATACCCAACCGACATCGGTCTCTATGTTTTATACCCTGCCCAAGAATAGAGCCAAATAACCTCCTACCAGTTGACCTAAACAACCCAGAATCAGACCCTGACCAGTCCCAGTACCTTGACAGACACCTCATCCTTTAGATCCAACTATAGCCTAGCCTATTGTGATTGGATTTTCTTATTGTACTTGAATGAGATACCTAAATCATATCAACTACAATAGGACTTTATTTATTTCTCACATTAATTTATTTTAAACAGTGGATTGATAACCATCTAGGAAGTATCACACTTCCTAGAACTAGCATACGCTAGGCAGTCCCACACTCATATATCATTTAACTCCTCTTTTGTGGTCTTGTTTTCCATTACAGGTAGTTCCTCCTATCCAAAAGGAAGCTCTCACAATCAGCATTGGATCAAGAGGTCGAACGCGTGCAACAACCACTAATCGACCCGGTAATACAGGTATTCCTCCTAACCCATAACATTATTTGTTTCGTCATCTAAAAATGTAAAGAAAACGGTGAAACATTTGTGCACACCGATGGGACCCATCGGGGTTCTATTGAATTTTCTTCATTCTAGGTGAAATTCGTGTGTTTTTTCCTTTAAAAGGCTTACACATTAATCTTTTTCTCTAGTAATATTCTCTTCTTTCTAATTTCTCTAAAAGAAAATTTTCTATTGGTGCATTTAAAAAAGGAATCATTCTTCTTTCTTTCTTTTCGCATTTAGTGAAAGAGCATACCCTCTCCTATTCATCATTTGCTTCATCGAATGTAACCTTTACGATTTGGGCTTAAAATCGGTTGCATTACATTCTGATTTGTTGTATTTAGATCACATTAAAACGGGAAACCTATATGCTAGAAGTCATGCCCAGCTGATGGTTGACAAAAAGAATCGTAGAAAGCACATTCTCTCTCTCTCTCTCTCTCTGTCTTACCAAACTTGCACAAAATTGAAATATACACATCTTTCTTAAACAACATCTTACCTGGGAACACATGTCCATGATCACACGATCAAATTGGCAGGTACTCCCTAGCTCGTTGCCTTTGTCGAGTCATCATCTTAGAGGACAACCCGCCCCGCCATAACATACCTGAAACCTCTCCTTTTAGATATCCTTCTTCGTAGGATGCCTTCCTAACCAAAAAATTTTGTTCTAAATACACACAGTTAGTTCTAAATAGTGTAAGTTGAACACACAAAGAAAAATCACTCTTAGGATCGTATTTTTCTTAGTGTTCTTCTTGCTTTGTGTTTTGAGGTGTGAGGACACGATTCCACATTTTTGTTTTTTCCTTACACACTCCCCCATCATAGTTGGAGTATTCCGACTTTATCTGAGTGTGTTAGGGCCCCATCTTCTCATTCTCAAATTCTGAGTTTGATTCTTCACTTGATTTAAATCACAACCTAGTTTTCTTCATTTCTGTCTCAATTTCACAAGATTTTGCGGGCATCGGTCTAGTGACCATTGTTAGTTCTCATTGGCCGAGTCATTGATTAAAAAGCAAACCGGTGTCAACTCCTAAATTTTTGGGTACTTTGGCCTAGGACAGTCTTCATTCATCATTTTGTTCTAATTTTTTTCCCTTTGGGCACTAACATATTTTCTGATACTCTATTCTACTCTGTTGATATTACCATCATACAGAAAACATTTCCTTGTACTATCTATCAACCTTGTTTCATTTTTTCAAATCGAGGATTTTCTGCGATGGAATCGACATCGATTTCATGACCGACGTCGGTTCTCCAAAGAATCGCCACTAGTCAAGTGACCATCTTCAGTGTCTGTATTTGGTTTTCCAGATCCAAATCTTGACCAAATTCACTCTCCCAACCTCATTCTTTTATGTCCTGCTGCTTTCTCTGTTGTCTACAGAATACAATCTTACCAGGTCAACATTTGTTCACATGGTGCCGACTCACGACCAAACTAACACCCACTCCCACCTAGTCCCTCACCGCCTTCCATCCTGTCACCCATGGATCCTACTCAACCTATCACCATTGCTACAGGTGATGAGGAGTTCACATGACTCCTCGATCAGAACCCCGCAACCCTACAATTCTACCTTTCCCATTCATCCACTTGAGATTCATCAGGATAGTTAATATACAACATGCCCATATCTATCTCTCCTACCCTTGTCCCCACTTCGCATATGCCCTTGCTAGCTCGATGTTACCCTCGCTGCTCAGTCCCCTAGTGGTTTCGCAGTTAGGCCCCACACCCGCTATGACCATTGCATCTACGAAATTTGTTGCACCCACAATATCGATTGTTCCTTCATCAACCACCTAGAGCATAACCCCATCCACACCCATTATCTCACATATTCCAATTGTGACACAACCACCCCTAGTGTCGGTGACCCCTACCCCATTCCAAAACATTGTCCTCTCTATTCGCAGACTTTACCCCCTATTACTACTAGAGTCACTACGACTATCCCACCTCCATATACATATTATCAACAACCCCCATCTCATATGTCATTCATTCCAGGTATGTACCCCCTATATCAATCCCTCATTCCCAACCTTCCTATTCGACATCACCATACACTGGAATGCCATCCACATCATATGTTCAACACCTGACCCTCTTACATTATAGGAGGCCCCCTTCCATCGCAACCTACCAATGACCTCATCAAGTTAATGATGGAAAAGATGTAGACACTAGAAGCATCGGTTTCAGGCTCACGTAATTCTCTCACCTACGATGAAATCTGTAATGAGCCCATTCATCCATCCATCCCTATTCACCCATACCATGTACATTGGGTAATGCCAAAATTCAACCGTTTCAATAGTAAAGAAGATCTGAAACAACACTCACGGTCTTTCAAGCATGGCTATTACCTGATTTCCCATGATAATGCTTTACTCCTATGAACCTTCCGATGTCCCTGACAGGACCTACCTTGGACTGGCACAGTGGGCTACCAAGAAATTCCATCTACTCATTAATCAACTAGCCCAGGCCTTCTTAGACCACTTCTCGATTAATATTGTCAAGAAGGTTACCATGACTAATCTTTATTCCACTCGATAGTACGGTGATGATTCCATCGCTGACTTTGTCGCTCGTTGGTGTAGTTTAATTAATCAGCTCACATTCCAGCTACCTCAGACTGAGCTTATAGAGCTATTTACTCGGGCTTGTGCTAGACACATCTCACCAACCCTGTAGGTGCAAACCTTTCACACTTTTGATGAGGCATTCACCATGGCATGGAAATTAGAAATTTGTGCTCCCTCATCAATCAAATCTAAGCAAAAACCTCCTTCTAATCTATTCCCCGTCCAAGCTTTCCCATTTAAGATGAGAACATCAAAATTACACTTCGATAGGAGAATCTTACTCTTTTATTTTGGAAAAGCTTGTTAAGGTTGGTGCCATTACCCTTCCACCTATAAAACCACATATTGGTTTTGAACCTGAGCAACCCATGCCCACATGGTATAAGGAACATGACTTTTGTAACTATCATCGTGTCAAAGGTCATAGCGATAATAATTGCATCACCTTCAAGAATATCATCCAATAAATGTTAGACAACAAAGATGTAGTCTTGGATAGCCCGAATGCACCCACTAACCAAAACCTACACATCTTCAAGAATTCATTCCCTAATCATGCCCCATCTTCCAACCAAGCTGGTGATACCTCAAACAATGATAGTAATGTTTGTGAGGTCCACACTATTTTTGATGACATACCAATTGCTTCCCAATTGCCTCATGTTCCTTCCATAGATGAAATCTTAGCCCGAGCTCCCCTACCTACACAAGAGCCTATTTCATCTACTCCTCCACCCACAGAGGCACCCCCTTCATTTTCTTCTTCACCCGTGGAAGAGCCTATAATTAACACGCCGCCTTTGACCCCTCAAATTTTTGAGAAATTGTCAGTGGCACCTCTCCTACTCATAGAAGATGTAGGTCCACCACCTACACCAACACAAGGAGAGTCCACTTCATCTAGCCCATCCTCTCCTCTACCCATGGAGGATTCTATAGAAGTACCAAAGTGTCTTTTGATGACCCTTCATCATCACACCATCAAGATCTCATTGATCTACTTTCAGCTCTCTTACCCATAGAGTCTGAGGCTAGCCATTTCCCTGTATCTCAAACACATTTTATGGGATTGCCACTCGATCCACGTTGGCCCCATCTACAACAACGCCATTTTCATGCTTAGCCGATCACCCGGACTATGTCGATGGAGCCTTACTTGTGGGACACCTTCTACTTCTGTATCGACACAAATGCATATGTCACTCACCGATACCTCCACTATCTATCCAAAAGTGTTTCGAGTGACCAAACAAAACACAACCTTGACTATTGCAACACCTTCCACGTCACTACCCATGGCCCAACTCATACCTCTTAGACAACCCAATATACATCTACACCCAAACACCTACCCACACCTATATCATCTCCCTTATCTAAACCTATCACTACCTTAGGGGTCATACCAATAACTAGCCTTACTCACCCACCCGTCAAATTAGATTTAGCCACATCTTCCAAAACTAACACTAATCTTACCCCACCCCCAAAAGGAAGACCCAACCTCCTAGGCCCCATACACCAACCTCACCTACCACGCCATTATCATCTTCATCCTTATGTCCATCCTAGGACCTCACCCTCGACCACGGCCAAAACCCCATCCACCAAGAAACCTAGAATGTAGCAACCCATTTCCCCATCACAAACCTCTAATATACCCAAATGACCTACACAACCTTCACTGCCAACCGTAAACTTCTTACCACCCATACCACCACCGCAATTTGTCTATAAGCGCTTCACTACCCATGACATTTTCTTCTCTTTCACTCACGCCTCTTGCCCAACCTACACCACCCTCTCCACTAGCACCTCGGTTACCCCCATGGGTAACCCGTCCTCTTCCACCATCAACTTTTCCCTCCACATCTCATACACCCGTGTCATTATTTCCCAAAAAGATGTAACCTAAAGCTAAAAATCCACTACCCTCCAATAAGGTAGTTAAACCAACCAAACCTTCCATCGCCAGCTCTTCTACCATGCCCCTACCCAAGCTAGATACGACCAACACCTAAGACCACACCACACACCAAACTAGTAGACCAACCTACTCCCCTCCTGTAAAGACTCTTCCTCCACAATCAGCCACACCTGTACCCAAACCCACATTCACCTCCCATTGTGATCCACTAGTGGGATCCTATGCCAAAATCTTAACCAATCTCCTCGAAAATTCCATCATCACATTACCACCTCTTAGACCTTATAACCCACTCAAACCCAAACCAAAAGGGTTTGATGAAACCAAAATTTATGCCTACCATCGTGTGCCAGGACATGATGTAGAGAACTGTAAGGCTTTAAAACCACTCTCGTCTAATTGTGTCCTCAAGAAATTTTTTTGATGATGACGATCTTCTTGATGAGGACCCATTTCACCTTCACCAATTTCTATAGATCTTCTCCCATTACCTACTCAATGACCAAAATATCCACCCCCATAACTCTTTGATCCACCCCCAAGATTCGAGATCAACATGGTTCGTATAAGAGAGTTGGCCAAACCACCACCAAAATGCCAATGCGCCCTACTCATTTCACAAGGATCATATCCCCACTAAGGTTTTGTCCCTCATGCCACTATACCTTCCATGACACACCCTCTTCATCCACCTCCCCTCAAATTAACATGATCAACATTGCCACCGTGCTTAGAAAGACAAGGGCAAGGAAAAAGTGCTGGCCCATCAATCAACCCTGTACCCAACATACTAGCCACACCCATACCCAAATTCACCATTTGAGGTCCTGCATATCCTATTTCCGATGGGGTCACACAATGCTAAAACAACTACACCAATCCCCCTCAAAATGTCTTTATATGACCTCATCCAAACCTTGGAGTCACATCGTCAAGCCCTCATGGAGGTCCTTCAATCTATTGAAGTCTTACCAAATGACCCCACACCCGTAGCCTCCATCATTACCCTCACCACGTAGCCTCTCTCACTAGGTCTTCGCCTTCCTCTACACCTCTGCCTATTTCCCAAGTGGCCACCTCACCTTTCGGATGAAGAGATCACTCCCTTCCAATCCGACGACCCCAACCCCACTCTTTTCATCTCTGTCTTTATCGATAATATATGCATATGACGTGTTATGATCGATGGTGGTGCTAGCATTAACATCATATCCTCCCATGCATACGACCAAATGCAGATACTTGCCAATTACATGCATGGTAACCCGATTATCTTTGTGCTCTTTCAATGATGCCATGACCTCTACCCAGGTACTATTGTTCTCCATGTCCATGTGGGTCCCCATTGTTGGTACCTAGATTTAATCTCCTTCACAACTTGAGCAACATCATGGATTTTACAAGACACTCGTGAGGTAGATAAATGATTTATATGTCGTTTTGTGGCCGGAGAAGTAATTTACTTGACTTGTTAGCACTCAAGCTTTGAAGAAGTGGGTAGCAAATTGAAAGGATTTTGATCTAATCCTCACTATTTTAGGTTGTGCCTTTCAACCAAGGTAAGAGAACCTATATTGCAACCTCTGTTTTGTGAAGGAGGTGGAGATATCCTTATACCTTGCATATTGTATGGAGATGGCCTTGGGAAAACATGATCAATTTTCCATTATTCAAACTCAACGAGAGTGTCACTACTAAATGATGGAAATGCTTTCAAAACAAGGCTAAGGTCTTTAGAGACATGGTATGATCCTGATTTTCTTTGTAAATTATTGTAGATGGGTTAGATTCTTTTATTGACACATAATGCAATGCAAGGGTAGTATGGGTAGGATTAGTTATTCAAATGATTTTTGGTGGGGTATTGACAAGACAAACTTGGATATATCAAATCTTTGACAACCTCTACAATACTTGAACAACTATCAGATAAAATGCTTCAAATAATCAGGATGTTCTTTCAACCAGAAGATGCATAAATGGAAGCCCAAGTTGCACTCTTCACACAATCTTTGAGAACTCACCACAAAATCTTGAAGTAAATAACTCAATTAAACACAAAAATCCTTGATCAAACCACGCCTAAGGTACCCCTAAAGGCTTACAAGCAATCCCAATCAACAAATGAAGGTGGAGTGATTTTAAACTGCTTATTTTCAATGCAGATGAAAGCTCTTCTGACAAACAAAATTGCAAGTGCCACTAAACTATCAATAAGGATGAGATTCTGTGTGATTTCTAAAGACTTTCAATGCAAGATTGCAACAAGAACAATGAAAACTATTTGCAAGTATTTAAAATGATAACAAACATCATATTGCCCAGAAAAACACATATTAACTCAAAATCTTGTTAGATTCATTAGCAGGGGAGAGTTTCATGAACAATCTCAAAGCTATGTGATGGCTATACACTTGTAACCAACTCACATACATGAAGATCCAACACAAAAGAAATTAACCTGGTTCTTTGGTGGGTTTCTCAAAAAAATGAGCTTTCTCTCAGAATTTTCTCATGATTTTCAACTTCCGACACCATTTGCATTTCTCAAAAATGCATTATATATCTCTTGCCACATTGGAGCCTTCTTTCCCAAGCAAAGCATATGCCAAGGGATCAAGTTTGTTACAACAATTCCTCATGATTCACTGAAAATGACATTTAACAAATTTACAACAAGAGTTGCCAGGTGTTTTAAAAAGACTGAATCATTACAAATATTCGGATCATTATCCTTCCGGAGGCATGTTTTTCATCATCAAGGCATGCAGATGCCTTTCCTCTCATCATTTCACCTTTTCACCTTTTAAAACTACCTCTGCAACTTTCAATTTTGACATTTCACGTGTTTGGACGGATTAGGGAAAAACTTTGTTTCAAAAACACCTCAAATCTGCAAATTAATCCCTAAAACCACTTGCATTGATCTTTGCAGGCACAAAGGACACAAATTCATCAAAAATTCGATTAAAAATGATGCAAAATTCACATCTCCAAGCTTCCTGGAGCAAAAATGGCGGCCAAAAATGAAAATGTATAGTTACCCTTGATCTGCTCTTTCTCCTTCAATTTGGGCCCTCCACGTGTCAAAATATGATTGGGAATGAATTCGGGTTCACCTTTTGACTTTTTAACATTTTTGGAAAAATGGAAAAATTTGACTTTTTTCTCCGCCCCTCCGCCCTTGAATTTTGGTGATGACACGTGGCACATGGTGGGTCCCATTGGGATCGTGCTTCAATTCTGCGCATTTTGACCTTTTTTGGAAAATTGGAAAATTTTTCACCTTTTTGCCCCATGCAGGCCCGCACACCCGATTTCTCCTTGCCACGTGTTGCTCGATGATTCATCGCGGGGCCACGCCTTAAATTTTCCATTCCAAGTCTTTTTTGCAAAAGGGAAAAATTTCCCTTTTACCTCCGCTGCCCACCGACCCGCTCTACCCCACGTGTCCATCGTTGATTGGAGTAGAGATGCATCCCATTTTTTAATTTTAGAAAACAAAGCTAAAAATCATTAAGTTTTCCATCAGCCCGCTCCTCCTTTGACTTTCAAAATTGGCCACGTGTCACACCTGGATTGGTTGCGGAACTTCGGCCCAAGTTTTGAATTTGATCCATTTGAAGTTAAAACTTCAAAGTCACCAAGAAATCCCCCATTCTAACTTCTCATGGACACGTGTCCACCTGTGATTGGCCACGAGGCTGTGCTCCAAAATCTCACTTTAACATTTTCTACCTCCAAAGGTAGAAAACTTCAAAAACCATCGCCATCCCTCTTTATGGACGTGTCCACTCTTGGTTGGCTATGGGGTTTGGGCCGATTTTCAAATTTTAAATTTTTGCAAAATAAAGTCTAAAAACTCAAAGGAAATCCAACCACCCACCATCCCTCAGACCAATCAAAACATGCCACGTAGGAAAAATTGGAAAAAGCAGAGCCCTGGGCCCGAAAATGCCCCATTCACCAAAAAGGAAAAAAATGATAAGTTATAACACTTCCCGCTTCTCCTCAGCTAATTAGATGCCACCACGTACCCTCCGACTTCTCAGCAATAATTTGATGGCTAAAATACGCCCATCGTAGTAAAAACATAGAGTTTTTCCAGTTGTGCCTAGAATCCGATTTTTTCACCAAGGATGGAATTTTTTGAAATAGAATCAGATGAAACATGATTTCGAGCATTTCTCGACCTTGGGATTGGATTTTTGAATACATACAAGTATGAATCGATCAATTTTGATTTTTCATGATCGGGCAAAAGGGAAAACATGGCATAGCCCGCAGATTTTGAAAAATTAGGGCACAAACAAGGCATGCATGGATTTTTCTCTCAAACTAGGGTAAAACAACAAGTTTGTGAGCATTTTTAAAACATTCGACTGGAAGGGACAAGTTGCTAGACCATTATTTCAAAAAATAAAGCATTTTTGAGTAAGTACAGATTTGAAAAATTAGGGCAACACGGTGCAAGCTTGAGTATTCTTGCAAAATGGGGCATGTCAAATGATTTTCAAATGGACTAAGGCACATAAACAAAGGCGGTAATTTCATTTCACCCATTAAAACTATAGAAAACATTTCAGAAATGCAAAGTGAAAGGAAAATTTGGGCAAAATAATAGAGGATCAAAATGGATAGTAGCATCGGCTCTTGCTTGGGGATGGGCACTCCCAATGAGTGCCACAAGAACAATAAGTAGACCAAGTGCCAAAATAATCCATTGGGAAAAGGATTCATGAGACAAAATCACCAAAACTAGCTGAGAACCCGACAAAAATGGCTGCCACACACCAAGGCAAACCACAAACCGACAAAACACCAAAAACAGAGAAAAAAACCAAACACTACACATTGTACAAGTGGTGCATACCTCAAATTTGGGGATTAATCCAAGAAATGCTTTAGATTCCTGCCATTAATAGGAAGT
The DNA here is from genome assembly GCA_018340775.1 of Taxus wallichiana var. yunnanensis. Classification (NCBI taxonomy): domain Eukaryota; kingdom Viridiplantae; phylum Streptophyta; class Pinopsida; order Cupressales; family Taxaceae; genus Taxus; species Taxus wallichiana. The sequence continues at coordinate 808,799,407 of CM031240.1, read as the reverse complement.
TCAAGTAATTCCCCATCTAAATCTTTGAGAAAAAAGGTATTCTCACCAATTCTGATATCAATGGAGTAAGGGCCCATCCATAATGCATCAAATTTTCCATGTTTTCCTTTATCCTCATTTATGCTATCCCATAACAAAACCAGATCTCCAATATTGAAGGCCCTAGGAGTGACCTTCTTGTCAAACAATATTTTCAACTTCTCTCTAAATTTGATATGCCTCTAGTGGGATGCTCTTCTCTCTTCATCTAGCTCCATAATATGATTGATCCTTGCTTCATATGGATTGACCTCTTGATCCTCAAGTTGTTGAACAAATTGAAATGAAGATAGCTGCAGATGTAAGGGCAGCAGAGCTTGGGTTCCATACACCAATTCAAATGGGCTCTTACCATTAGCTCTCTTGGTAATGATTTATCATCCCAAACTGCAAATTTTAGTTGTTCACCCCATTTTCTCTTGTTCAACTCCAAGGTTCTCCTAATGATCTTCAATAAGTTCTTATTGCTGGACTCAGCTTGTCCATTCCCTTGGGGGTTATAGTTTGAAGAATAAGTCAGATTGGTTCCATACTCCTTGCACATTGCCATCAAAGGTTTAGCTCTGAAACACATGGCATTATCAACAACAATCTTGACTGGTACACCAAATCTGCATATGATATTATTCAACAAGAAGTCCATAACAACTTGGTGTGTTGCTTTCTTGGTGGAGATTTCCTCTACCCATTTGGTGAAGTAATATGTGGCTACAAGGATCCATTTATGTCCAGCACTAGAAGGTTTGAAATCTCACCAATGAAGTCCATCCCCCATTGTTTGAAAGGAGCTTTAATTGATACAGGTTGCAAAGGAAGGGAGCCTGAAGCTTTCATTCTTCCAGAGAAATGCTAGTAGCTTTCACATTTTCTAATCAGCATGGTTGCATCTTTGAAGAGAGTAGGCCACCAATAACCAGCTCTCAAAACCTTGTGTGTTGTAACCCTTCCAAAAAGTGTCCTCCACAAACTCCCCCATGGAAATCAACAACTACTTTGGGAGCTTCATCTTCAGTTACACACTTCAAGAGGACACCTTTAGGGTTCTTCCAAGCCAGCCCAAAGTCAGTGATGATGTATTTTTGAGAAGCTAGCTTGAGGGATCTTTTTTTATTTTGTTTAAATGATCAGGACATCATAGGTTTTCGAGGTAAAATATTATATCCTTGTACCACTAAGAATTTACCAATTTCCCAAGAACATCTTCCCTTTCTTCCTCTACTTCATTCACTTCCATAGTCTACAAGTTGCTCTCTCACCATGAGCTTAGCAAGACCCAAACCTCTTACCAACTTTGTGGTTTGGATGTCCATATCATACTCCTACAGTTTTTTCACCCATCTACATCTTTTACTTGAGATGTCCATCTCTGATAAGATGTCTTTTACCATGGTGTGGGGAACATAAGCAAAAAAATTGAACTTAAAATATAAGGCTGAAAACCTTTGTTGCTTTCACCAAGGAAAATGCTTGTTTTTCCATGATTGTATACTTTAACTCAAGCAACTTATAAAGCCTTGCTAAAGAAGGCAATAGGCCTCTCAGCCCCATCTTCATCCTTTTGGAGCAAAACAGATGCAATAGTATTTTCGAAGCAAAGGAGAAGATTTGGAAAGGCTTCTTGTAATTTAGAGCTGCCAAGACAAGTGCATGTTTAAGTGCTTCCTTGATTCCTTCAAAAGCCTGAATAGCAACCTCCTCCCATTTGATAACTTGATCTTTCTTTAACATGCATGTGATAGGAAGAGTCAACTCAAAAAATTGGACACAAACCTTCTAATGAAATTGATTTTCCCAAAGAAAGATTGGATGCCCTTCTTTGTTCTTGGAATTGGCACCTTGTTGATTGCTTCTACTCTCTCAGGGTCAATCATGACACCAGACTTTGAAACAATATGACCAAGAAGCTTGGCCTTTTGCACCCCAAAGTGACACTTCTTTGGATTGAGAGAGATTCCAAATTCTCTACATCTGATCAACATTATTTCCAAATGCTGCAAGTGATCTTTTCTGCTCCTTGAAAATACAGTCACATCATCTTGATAAACTACAATGAAGTCATTTATATAACCAAAAAAGCAACATCCATTGCTCTTTGGAAGGTAGCTCCAGCATTCATGAGACCAAAAGACATTCTCACATAAACATATGTTCCCCAAGGAGTGGTAAAGGCAATTTTAAATCTTTCTGACTCCTTGACAACAACCTAATTGTAGCTAGAGAAACCATCCAAGGTGGACAACAATTCAGATCCAGTCACTAACTGCAGCATGTTCTCCATGTTTGGTAAAGGATAATTGTCTTTCAATGAAGCTCTATTCAAATTTCTAAAGTCTACACAAAGTCTGATATCTCCATTCTTCTTTCTGACTGGCACAAGGTTTGCAACCCAAGATGAATACCTCGTGGGATGAATGATCCCTCCCTCCTTCAATTTCTTCAATTCATCTTGCATTTTCATGGAGAGGAGTGGATTAATTGTCCTTTGCTTCTGTTTGAATGGTTTGGCATTTTTCTCAAGAGGGATCTCATGTTGAAACAAGTCCTCTCTATATGCTTTTCAACTTTGAATATGACCATGCAGTGCAGTCTTGATATTGTTTCAACAATTAAAGATAGGACTATTTTTCTTCCTTGTTTAAAGCGCTGCCCAACCAAAACTTTTCTTGGTTTTTCCTTTGTTCCCAAGTCATGCTCCTCCACCTCCCTTGAGGTAGATATGTTTCTATTGATGATGCAATCAGCATTGCTAAAATTTGACTCAAGAGCAATAAGACCTCTAGGAATGGTGTTAGTTTTCAATTGGATAATATCTTTTCCAACAAAGTCTCTCTTCCTTGATCACACACACCATTGGTTCCCAATCAATATGCTGATCTACAAACTCACCTTGATTTCATAAGAACCTTTGCACTTGAGCATCATCATCAAACACTTGCCAATGCTTGATGTTGTCAAGAACAATGGCCTAGTTAACACTTCAACATTGTACTCATAATAAGGTGAAATGGTGCAATCTCCAAATCTTGACCCCATCACCGCCAACTTGTCAAAGCATCAGCATTCAAACTTCTATCATGGTGCACAATATTGAAGGAATCAAACATCTCAATTAGATCCCAAATGCATGCTTATCTTTGTTTCATTTGATTTTTTTGTAGCATACAATTTTCTTATTTGTTTGATAACTAGATCTCCGAGTCTCCTTTGCAATGATGTCCTTAACACCATACTTCCATGCAATTCTCGGATCCAACAACAAGGCTTCATACTCAACAATGTTGTTAGTACATTCAAAATTAAGCTTGAAGGAAAAAACAAACTCTTCCAAGCTAGGAGAAATCAGAATTACACCAGCACCATTTCCAAATTTAGAGCAAGCTCCATCAAATAGCAAGGTCCAAGGAGAACATACCTACTCAAGGCACTTTGACTAATCCATTTTGTGTTATTTTCCATCAGCAAAACCAATAAAATTATCAGCATCAACATCAACAAATAATACTTCATAAGAAGCATTGTTAGGGTCCTCAATTAGATGCAACATTTTCTTTTCTCCATAGAGCTTGACAAGGCCACCGCCCTCAATGGGAATGGTGGAAAAAGACATATCCATTTGGACACTCCTTCAACACTTACATCCCACTTTCTTGACAATAACATACCCCATTTGGCAAGGCAATCAACAATCACAACATCCAATTTTAAATTCCTCCCGGGATAAGATGCAAGCTGCACTACCAAACCCTTCACACAACCAACAACCAGCACTTCTCTTGAGTCCATGCGTAGTACATTTTCCATAGGTTTTGTCACTTTGATATCCAACTCATTTATGACTTCTAGAGGAATGACATTACATGATGCACCGGAATCAAACATACAATTGTGAAGTAGTCTATCCTTTATGATCAAAGTTGTGAAGAATGGATCAACATTCAATTGAGAATCAACCAAAGATGTCCCCAAATATACCTCAAGTGTCTCTCCAAGATCTTCTACTGCTGGTGGTGCTTCAAGGTCAACAATGATTTGAGGAGGAGTTTCAACAACATTTACATTTCTGCCTGGAGTAGTCTTCTCCTCCTTCAACCCTAAGTACTCAAATGCTCTCTTCTTATGCTCAGGAATTATAAGCAACTCAATGATTGGAACACTCACTTTGATTTGGCTCAATACTTGGGCTATGTCATAGGGAACACTCTTTGGCAAAACAACATTGGAAGGGAGACAAGAAGATTCATTTGATGGTAAGGGATTCTTGGTAGCTTGGGCATGAGGAGGACTGTAATTTTTCTTGGGACAGTAGAGCTTTTGGCAAGTGTTTCTCTCCTAGGAGCTTCTTTTGGAATGCTTGTGAGCAAGGGTGTTTTAGGTTTGTCTTGAGGCCCAGATCCTTTAACAACTTTTCTTCTAGTGTTATAATCTTTCTCTTGAGCTACAACATCATTCATCAACAATTGTCTATCTTCCTCGAAGGATACCACCATCATACTTCTTAATCATCAAAGCTCTTAAGTATTCAAAGTCATTGTTAGGAATTTCAAAAGCTTGCACTACATCAACTTCAAGAGTATGAGGGGGAAGAAAGACTTGTACCAATTTTATACAATCCCAAAAGGTTCATGCATTGTCCTTGCACTTATCACTTTAGTAGATGTTGCTCCTCCTTGTGAGCTTGAAGAACATCCCACCATGCAAATATCATCATCAATACCATCATCATTATTAGCTTCACCTTCTTGCTGGTCCACTTCACATGGAGGATGGGGTAGAAAACACCTATCACACCAATCAATATCAACAACTTCTTCAATGAAACAACCCTAGCAGTTAGGGGATCAGGTAACACTCTTCCTTCACATGCTTGAGGATGTCTATTTACAGACCCCATGGGTCCTTTCCTCTATCATCTGCCCTTTGATCACCTCTAGGATGATTGACAAATCTATCATGGTTTTGTGCTCTTGGCTGACCTTGTGAAGTTTGCCCAATTCCCTTCTCATCTCTTGCCAACTTATATGATATTTCTTTGATAGCCCCTGCCAAAGTTTTCACAACCTCTTCTAAATCAGCACCCTTGCTAGCTTGAGGTTTTTCAGGGTTTATCAACTTTACTCCATCTCTCTTGAGAGGTTTCCTAATTGCTTTGATATTGTTTTCAATTTGAAGTGCCATGGTGAAAGCTTGTCTTAGATTGGTAGGGTTCTTGTCTCTTAAGTAGTAGGCTACCTTTTTATCAAATGCATTTGCATATTTGATTAAACAAGATTCATCACAAGCCTCCAGATTAACTAGGAGCCTTCTCAAAGTTTTGTTAAACCTTGTGTTGAAGTCATGGACTGATTCATTGGGGTTCTTCTTGATATTCTCAAACTCATACAAGAGAAATCTAGGATCAGTCTTGTCACCATATTGCAACCTAAATGCATTCTTCATTTCATTCCAAGAATCAATTGAATTGTCAGGCAAAGTGCCTTGTACCAATCCCTAACATCCTCTTCTAGTGTATGAATGAAAAATTTAATATACACATCTTCAAACTCTATCTCAAAATCTTCCATCATGTTAACAAAAAGTTTGAGATGCTGATCACCAATTATTGCATTGTTACCTTGGAATTTTGGCGATCTATTTTGACATCTTGTGGGACAACATTTGGGTAACCATCCATTCCTCCAAAGTCTATAGGACCAAAGGTGTTAAAAAAATGGAGGTCTAGGTGAGCCATATTTTTGGTGGAGGTGATCTTGAGGGTGACACAAGTTGATGAGGAGTGCAAGATCTTTGGGGCTTAAGAATGTGATTCACAAGACTGGTATCCTCTAAGTGCTGATTTTCTTAGAAATTTTTACTAGGATTGAAACAGACAGGTGCAGATTGAAGAAGGAACTTACCAGGTACAGTAGAAGGACCTTCACTAGTTGAAGTAAACAAGTTTATGAGAGGATTGCTTGAATCAAAATCATTGGAAGAAAATTGATAATCCTCTACCAAAGGTTGATCTCTGTCACCAATGGATATATCTCTACCTGATTTCTAACCTTTAACAACCTTCCAAACTCTTCTCCCTTCCAACTCTGAGTTTCTTGAATCTGTAAACAACTTCTTAGCAGAGTCTCTAATGAAGAGAGATCTTCTTCCTTCTAGTTTTGCAGAGATTAGCAACACCAAAGTAAATGACAGAAAGGTTAAGACACTGGTACTTATCAAGATCAGAACAACATGGAGTCGCCACTAAGGACTTTCACCCTAGTTGTGCAAATGCACTAAAATACTCTGTCAAATATCTATCAACACTGAAAATCTTGCCAAACTTTATAGATCAGACCTTTCTTTCTTTGAAATTATCAACCACAAATGCAAATGAAGTGCAACAACTGCTGGGAACTGATAAAATTACAGGTAGAACCTATATCTTCACTCAATCCTTACAAATCTGATTATAAAATGATGCTTCAACAATGTATTTGCATGCATAATTTGTAAGGGACTTTACCAGGGTTTGATATGCATTCAAATATCTCAAATATGTATGCACATGGATCAGATTGAACAAAGAGAATATCAAACTTAGAACTCTACTCTCTATTCCAATCATATAAATCTGATCAGAAGATGATACTCAGATTTTGTAATTGCACATAAATCACACAAGAAGTATTACTAGAGATCTGAAATACTAAAATATTGAATAATGTCCCCGAAAAGGTGCCATTTGGGTGTTGGTACCCAGATTTAATCTCCTTCACAACTTGAGAAGCATCATGGATTTTACAAGACACTTAGAGGTAGATAAATGATTTATATGTCATTTTGTAGCTGGGGAAGCAATTTATCTGACTTGTTAGCACTCAAGCTTTGAAGAAGTGGGTAGGACCTTGAAATAATTTTGATCTAATCCTCACTATTTTAGGTTGTGCCTTTCAACCAAGGTAAGAGAACCTATATTGCAGCCTCTATTTTATGAAGGAGGTGGAGATATCCTTATACTTGTGCATATTGTATGGAGATGGCCTTGGGAAAACATGATCATTTTCCATTATTCAAACTCAATGAACTATCACTACTAAATGATGGAAATGCTTTCAAAACAAGGCTGAGGCTGCTAGAGACATGGTATGATCTTGATTTGCTTTATGCATTTTTGTAGATGGGTTAGATTCTTTTGTTGACACAATGCAATGCAAGGGGTAGTATGGGTAGGATTAGTTATTCAGATGATTTTTTGGTGGGGTATTGACAAGACAAACTTGGATATATCAAATCTTTGACAACCTCTACAATACTTGAACAACTATCAGATAAAATGCTTCAAATAATCAAGATGTTCTTTCAACCAGAAGATGCATAAATGGAAGCCCAGGTTGCACTCTTCACACAATCTTTGAGAACTCACCACAAAAGCTTGAAGTAAAGAACTCAATTAAACATAAAAATCCTTGATCAAACCATGCCTAAGGTACCCCCAAAGGCTTACAAGCAATCCCAATCAACAAATGAAGGTGGAGTGATTTTAAACTGCTTATTTTCAATGCGGATGAAATCTCTTCGACAAACAAAACGCAAGTGCCACTAAACTATCAATAAGGATGAGATTCGTGTGATTTCTAAAGACTTTTAATGCAAGATTGCAATAAGAACAATGAAAACTATTTGTAGGTATTTAAAATGATAACATACATCATATTGCCTAGAAAAACACATATTAACTCAAAATCTTGTTAGATTCATCAACAGGGGAGAGTTTCATGAACAATCTCAGAGTTGTGTGATGGCTATACACTTGTAACCAACTCACATACATGAAGATCCAACACATAAGAAATTAACCTGGTTCTTTGGTGGGTTTCTCAGAAAATGAGCTTTCTCTTAGAATGTTCTGGTGATTTTCAACTTTCCGACACCATTTGCATTTCTCAAAAATGCATTATATATCTCTTGCCACATTGGAGCCTTCTTTCCTAAGCAAAGCATATGCCAAGGGATCAAGTTTGTTACAACAATTTCTCATGATTCATTGAAAATGACATTTAACAAATTTACAATGAGAGTTGCCAGGTGTTTTAAAAATTGAATCATTACAAATATTCGGATCATTATCCTTCCCTTGGAGGCATGTTTTTCATCATCAAGGCATGCAGATGCCTTTCCTCTCATCATTTCACCTTTTCACCTTTTAAAACTACCTCTGCAACTTTCAATTTTGACATTTCACGTGTTTGGATGGATTAGGGAAAAAAATTGTTTCAAAAACACCTCAAATCTGCAAATTAATCCCTAAAACCACTTGCATTGATCTTTACAGGCACAAAGGACACAAATTCATCAAAAATTCGATTAAAAATGATGTAAAATTAACATCTCCAAGCTTCGGAGCAAAAATGGTGGCCAAAAATGAAAATGTCTGATTACCCCCGATCTGCTCTTTCTCCTTCAATCTGGGCCCTCCACGTGTCAAAATACAATTGGGAATGAATTCGGGTTCACCTTTTGACTTTTTACATTTTTGGAAAAATGGAAAAATTTGACCCTTTTCTTCGCCCCTCCTCCCTTGAATTTTGGTGATGACACGTGGCACATGGTGGGTCCCATTGGGATCGCACTTCAATTCTATGCATTTTGACCTTTTTGGAAAATTAGAAAAATTTCACCTTTTTGCCCGTGGGCCCGCAAACCCGATTTCTCTCTTGCCACATGTCGCTTGATGATTCGTGCGGGGCCAAGCCAATTTTCCATTCTAAGTCTTTTTGCAAAAGGGAAAAATTTCCCTTTTGCCTCCATGCCCGCCCGTTCTACCCCCACCGATGTGTCCATCATTGATTAGAGCGGAGATGCATCCCATTTTTAACTTTTAGAAAACAAAGCTAAAAATCATTAAGTTTTCCATCAGCCCGCTCCTCCTTTGACTTTCAAAATTGGCCACGTGTCACACTTGGATTGGTTGCATGACTTGCCCAAGTTTTGACTTTGATCCATTTGAAGTTAAAACTTCAAAGTCACCAAGAAATCCGCCCCCATTCTGACTTCTCATGGACACGTGTCCACCTGTGATTGGCCACGGGGCCATGCTCCAAAATCTCACTTTAACATTTTCTACCTCCAAAGGCTGAAAACCTCCACCATCCACCATCCGCATCCCCTCTTTATTTTTAGGACATGTGTCTACTCCCGATTGGCTGAAGGGTTTCAGGCCAATTTTTCGACTTTTAAATTTTTTGTGAAATAAAGTCTAAAAACTCAAAGGAAATATGACCACCCACCATCGCTCAACCAATCAAAACACGCCACATAGGCAAAATTGGAAAAAGTGGATCCCTGGGCCCGAAAATTCCCCATTCGCCAAAAAGGCAAAAAATCATAAGTTATAACACTTCCCGCTTCTCCTCAGCTAATTAGATGCCGCCACATACCCTTCAACTTCTCAGCAATAATTTGATGGCTAAAATATGCCCATCTGACCGTCAAAAACACAAAGTTTTTCCAGTTGTGCCCAGAATCTGATTTTTTCACCAAGGATGGAATTTTTTTGAAATAGAATCAGATGAAACATGATTTCGAGCATTTCTCGACCTTGGGATTGGATTTTTGAATACATACAAGTATGAATTGATCAATTTTGATTTTTCATGATCGAGTAAAAGGGAAAACATGCATAGCCCGCAGATTTTGAAAAATTAGGGCACAAACAAGGCATGCATGGATTTTTCTCTCAAACTAGGGTAAAACAACAAGTTTGTGAGCATTTTTAAAACATTCGACTGGAAGGGACAAGTTGCAGACCATTATTTTGAAAAATAAAGCATTTTTAAGCAAGTACAGATTTGAAAAATTAGGGCAACATGGTGCAAGCTTGAGTATTCATGCAAAATGGGGCATGTCAAATGATTTTCAAATGGACTAAGGTATGGGAACAAAGGTAGCAATTTCATTTCACCCATTAAAAGCTGTAGAAAAATTTCAAGAAATGTAGAGTGAAAGGAAAATTTGGGCAAAATAATAGAGGATCAAAATGGACACCAACACCCACACCTTTGTCTCGAAACTTTTCTATGTCCTAGAAGGGGAGTTCTAGTATAATTTGTTTCTCGGACCGACCTTGGATCCATGCCATGGGTTGTGTCCCTTTGAATTTACATCGATGCCTCAAATTTGAACATGAGGGACATAATTACACCATCCCTTGACCCATCACCTTTCAAGACCTGTAACATGCTATATCGGCCCAATGATGTGCTTATACCAGTCAAGGCATCTACCACTATCACCACTTCACCTTCACCCATGAGCCCATCCACCAAAACTACCACTACCTCTGTTGCATCTAACCTTGCTATCCCCACTACAACTATAGCCTCTACCGTTGATGCACTTGTTTCCCCAACATCTAACGAGACATTTATACCCGCTACCCACATACCGACTACTGATCCCTTAGAAGGTGTTTTTCAATGCCTCACTCTGGGGAATACCACCTATACAATATCGACACCTTCCTCACCCCACAAGAGTATGGGAATCTGTGTCAACACCCCAGTTATGACATCCACATCGGTGATATTTTTCCTTATGGCCCTCCCCACCTTCACACCAACCTAACGTATGAGGAACTTGATATTACCACCTATAAACCTGAACCTCCATCCCAAGCCCAACCATTTTCATCTGACCTACACTCCCTCACTAACCACCACTTCGCTCACACTTTCTTTCACCTATGCACATGGAAAGGATTTGGCTTGGATTTTATGAACAAGGCTGCCATACTATCATTTCTTGTACCTCTCGTAAACACAATGACCGTAGTGGCATTGGTTTTGACGCTCCACCCTCCAAGAAGGTTCACATTGACCTTATCTAGGATGAGAAATCTCCCCATCTCATTCACCCACATTACCATCTTCACCCACGGAGTCCATAGATCCCGAATCTATTCCTCCTAAATTTTTTTTTCATAAACACCATTTCCCTAGGACCGCTAACCTATCAACACGATGGCGAGGCTCCCTCTTCTCTCCCATTCTATATCTTGACATGATCAATGATGATACGCCTTCTATTAACATCGTTTAATGTCGGAGACGATGAGTCCATCCTCACCTACCTTGGTGTGGAAGACTCTTATATTCATCGGTTGTTACCCTCTTGAGATGCAAACCATGTTGAACAAATTGACCATCGAAATCAACATTAACACTCAGGATGACCCACACATTCTAAAGATCGGCCAATCTTTAGATGCTACTGAACAGGAAGCCTTCACCTCTTTCCTTCGGGACCATGGCAACACTTTTGCCTAGTCCTATGCCGATATGCCCGGTATCGACCCTAAAATCGTGGTTCATAATATCGTAACCATTCCTAATGCCAAACCCATCAAATAAAAGTTACGGAAAATACATCCTCACATTGCTCTTCCTGGGTCAAGGAAGAGCTTGGCGCCTTCTCTCGGTTTCCTTCATCCTACCCATTGACTATCCCCAATGGATTTATAACATCGTTCTGTCATAAAGGTGACGGGGGATGCATTTGTATAGACTTCCGTGACCTCAACCGCCCTGTCCCAAAGAGGATTTCCCCCTACCGACATCGACCTAATTGGTTGATCTCACGCCGGCCAAGAAATGTTATCGCTCATAGATGGTTTCTCGGGCTACAATCAAATATTACTAGCTTCGTGGATCAACATAAGACTACCTTCATCACCCCTTGGGGGAATTTCTGCTATCGAGTCATGCCTTTTGTCCTAAAAATGTTGGTGCTACATATCAGTGAGCCATGACTTACATCTTCCATGACATCATGCATCGCATACTAGAAGATTACGTAGATGATCTTCTGGCCAAATCTAAACATCAAACCGAGCACTTACCTATCCTTAAAGTCATCTTGACCATCTCATCAAGTATTGTGTGCATCTTCAACCAAAGAAGTGCGTCTTTGTGGTACTTTCGGAAAACTCCTAGGTTTCATCATTTCTTTACATGGCATAGAAGTCGATCCTGCTAAAGTCAAGGCTATTCTAGAAATGCCTCCACCCACTAATCTCCTATCAACTTTGCAGCCTATAAGGAAAGTTGTAATCCATTCATCATTTTATCTCGTAGCTTTCCATCGCTGCTATCAACCATTCCATCATCTTCTCAAGAAAGACGTGTCCTTCAAATGGGATGACAAATGTCATAAAGCCTTCAAAGCCTTGAAACAATACCTCCTTCAACCACCAGTTCTCATTCCTCCTAAGGATGACTAGCCCTTTTACCTATATATTTTCACCACTGACCATTCTCTAGGTGCCATGCTCGCTCATCGCGATGACCAACACCGAGAGAAAGTGGTTTATTACATAATCCTTACCCTTCTTGACTACGAAACTAGATATACCACACCGAAAAACTCTACCTAGCCTTAGTCTTCGTCACGCTAAACTCTGCCATTACCTACTCAACCACAAAACATTCATCATTACGAATACCAACCCATTACACTATATGTATGCCAAACCCTATCAACATCAATGTGCCGCACGTTGGCTTATGCTTCTAGCCGACATCGCATCGACATCATTCATCAAAAGTCCATCGAATCACCGATCATTCATCAAAATTCCATCAAGGGGGCTAGGCTATCATCGACCAATTGTCCAATGCACCTATTTCTAGGAATCAACCATCTAACTTCGACTTCCCAGATGATTCTATAGCTACCCTTTCCCTAGACGAACCCACTTACCAAATGATGGATCCAAGTGTCAGCATGGGGGTGGGGCTGGTGTTATCCTCATTCCACTTGATGGTGAACCTATGCCTTTGTCTTTCAAACTTGATTTTGATTGTACAAATAATATTGTTGAATACGAAGCACTCGTGTGTTAGGTCTCAGGTTGCTTATGCCTTAGATGTTAAGTCAATCAACATCTTTTGTGATTCTCATTTGGTCATAAACCAAGTCAATGGTATATACTAGTGTCGTAATGAGATACTTCAAAAGTATAAGCATCACGTAGACATAATTTTGACCACCTTTGACCATTACGCACTTCAAACCATCCCACATTCTACCAATAAATTTGTGGATACCATGGCTGCTTGGCTTCTAAATACCTGCTTCGCCCGCTAACTCTAAAAGATTTGTTAGAGTACAAAGGCTATAATCACCCTCTTATTTACCTCGTGAGGTCTACTCTGTTGAACCATTGCCCCGACCCACGTGACCTTTGGTATAAGCAATATGCAGACTATCTTTCACTTTCCATTCTACCCACCGATCTCACTCGTAATGGACAACATGCCTTTCTTAAAAGTGTCTCCCATTATGTCATCATGGGTGGTCTTCTTTACAAACATAGTTTCAACAACATTCTCTTGTGATGCCTTACAAGTTCTGAAATTCCCTACACCATTAAGGAAGTCCATGATGGAATTTGTGGAGGTCACTTTAGTGGTCTCACTGTCACAAAACACATTCTTCACCTAGGCTATTATTGGCCAACCCTAAACCATGACTGTTGTGATTATGTCAAACGTTGCATGAAATTCCAGCAACATGCTAATCTCCATCACACACCTAGTCATGCCTTACAGGTCGCACGAGACCTTTGGCCTTTTTCTCAATGGGGTTTGGATCTTATCGGTGAGATCAACCCCCATTCTTCATAATGCCACCAATGGATCATAACCGCTACCAAATATTACACTAAATGGGTAGAATCCATTCCCTCATTTCTACAAAGCCGAGAAAATATGTGAATTCATCAACCATCACATCATTTTTCATTTTGGTGTTCCTCACCGCATTATCATTGATAACGGAAAACAATTCAAAAACAAAACCCTACACAAACTATGTGACACTTTTGGCATCCAACTCAGTTTCTCATCACCTTATTACCCATAAACCAATGGTCAAGCCGAATCAACCAATAAAACCTTAAACAAAATTCTTATGAAGGTAGTCAACGATACTGGGAAATATTGGCATACACACATTCCTTTCGCCTTGTGGGCTTATCATACTAGTATTCGCACTTTGATTGCTGCCACACCCTTTTCTCTGGTCTACGGTACCGAGGCTATCTTACCTCTCAAAGTCTAGATTCCATCTCTCCACATCTCACTACAAGACATGCTCAATGATGATGAATTTCACTAGGATCATTTGGCACAACTTGAGTTATTAGATGAGCATCATCTCAATGCTCTTGACCATCTCCAAATCTACTAAAAATGTATCAAACACTCATCTAATAACGCAAGTTGTGCCAAATATAATAACTCAAGTTGTCTCAAACACTCGTCATACACTAAGTTACACTAAACCTCCCATTCTCACCTCCTTGCCTTTTTATCCTAATTTCCTCTTTACTCAAGGGACTTGCCACAAACATGACATTTCATGATCATGCGACTTTCTTCACCCTTAGAATGGTCCATTATGCAACGCCTTTAGGGTCTTATGTTCATAAGCCCCTCTTAGGTATGGATTGACTCATTAGGGTTCTTATCAAATTAAGTAGCTCTTTTACTACCTCTTACCATTCACCTTCCTCATTACTTATTGATTATCCTATGAGGACTAGATCCTCGAAACCTATATTTAAAAATCCCTCAACCATGCCTGCGACCTAAACTCAACCATGCCTATGACCTAAACTCAACCATGCCTATGACCTAAACTCAATCATGCCTATGACCTACATTCAACCATGCTTGTGACCTACACTCAATCATGCCTATGACCTATATTCACCCATGCCTAAACACCTATCAATCCATTCCTTTCCTTCATCACAATCTTCCCTAGCTTATGGGAGAACTACATCAGCTTGAGGTCCTTTTCGTTGGGACTATGTAGGCAGCACTTCGAGGGCATGGGGCCCTTGGAGGTTAGCTCGGCCACTCTCTACCCTAACCAATTCCCCCTTTCCCTTTCCTTTTCCTATTCACATTCTACCCTAGTTAGTTTCCTTTCTATATCAATAACTGGAAACTCAACCACACAAGCAACAATTGCTAAACACCTTTACCATCATAATTTACACATTCATTTCATCACATCTACCATTTCTCTACCATAATCATACATTTTCCTACAAATCATCTTAACACGATCCATACCATCACAAATTACACACATTAATGAATTAGAAATTCAATCAACCACAAACCTGACTCGATCCATGCCTAGGACTTGACTCGATCCATGCCTAAACCAACCTGACTCCATCATGCCTAAACTAACCTGACTCAATCCATGCCTAGGACCTGACTCGATCCATGCCTAAACCAACCTAACTCCATCCATGCCTATGACCTGACTCTATCATGCCTAACTTACCTTGTTTCCATCACATGTATAATATCATCATCGAAAGTACATATACACATCATGCCATAAACATCATCATCGCCATATATATATATAAATCATCAACATCTCTACCTATCTACTCAAATATATCTAGTAGAAATGTCTCAAAAGCATCGACACACATGCTAAAGCGATATCATATACAAAACAACATCGACACATAGGTGGTATCATATACAAATAAAGATCATCAACACCTAGGCCGGTCCATATCATAGATAATCCCAATACTATCCAAAACGGTGATATCCCTTGCCTACTCCTCGATCTCTCGCATCCATCTCTCCCGAATCCTCTGCCACTTTTATTTACTTAGACCATCACCGGTTCAATATGACCAAGATCGATTACCCATCATACTCATGTCAACTACCCTTGCCCTATTTTTGACCCAACTTAACCAACCCATGCACCATTTGACCTTACCCACCCTTATCGCAACCTACCTCCAAGCCTACATTACCTATACCTATCTTTAATTGCATTTAGGACTTGTTATTTTACCCATACCTCATCCCTACCCATGTCGTGACCTAGCTACCTAGACCGAAACATTGTTAGTGACCTGTGAACTCATGTGCTCACTATACCTTACGACACTGTTACCCGTGTTGTTTGACCTAATGACCTTACCTTGCCTATTGCCATGCTATTTATCCTAACCCAACCTTTAGTGTACCAAAATATACCTAAAAATTCCTGCACTTGACCTATGTTGTGTTTCGCACCATATCCTATGCCTTGGATACCATAATCACCTCAACCTTGTTTGGATAAACCTATCAACCTTAGATGATGTAGAGTTTGCATGCTCTTCAACATGGTATCATGCCGCAGTTTATACATGTGTGTGTGTGTGTTTTGATCACTACCTTTTACCATGGCCCATTACCTTGATTACTGATTATACCTTTACCCCATTACCCCGTTGTGTACCTTCCTCTTCATCACATCCACCTTTTATCAAGCCACTCACCGATTCATCTTCGACCTCATCAATTCCTAGTTTAAGGGGATCACCTTCACCCACACATGGGGCAACCACATCTTATTTTTGTCGGATTGCTTACCAATACAAGCCACACAACAAAAAGGGAAAAATGTAGAAACCAAAATTGGGTCACAGTCCCTTGGTCCCTCATCAAATAACCATCTCAAACATACTCACCTAACCATGGCCCCTTCCACCCCACATCATTATTAATTTAATTAATTTAATTTAATTATATATATATATATATCCTCACAATATTTATTATCTAATTGTCTTAATTTCTACCTCACCTAGACACCTCATCCAGCCACCTCACCCTAGACCTATTCTTGGCATGTTTCCATAACTAATAATAACTAAGTCTTACTTTCTTTAATGAGCTAAGATTTGGTCTAACCCTAAAATCAATGCCTAAGATTTCTCTAACCACATTCCCACTCATTAGAAGGAAAGTTTTCGTTCTAATCTGAGAGAACAAACTAACCGAAAGTGAAGAAATTAGAAAGATCTACCCATTTTAGTAAACCTAGGGAATCCTGCCTTAACCAACACCGCTCACTCCTAAATCGACACGGTTAACCCGGAACCCGAACCATGGTTACCATTTATTCACCTAAGTAACCTTATTTTTGGGTTGGCACATTCTAAGAGCAGGGAGATGAGAAGAGAGCTACATGCAAGCAGAACCAAAGTCTTTTCACACACCTAGACATCCATAGCTAGCACCAGGACAGATCCAGAAGCATTGGCACTCACGATAACATTCCGGGAAGCATCACTATTGCACCAAGCTCCATTCCATCAACCGATCATCACCGCCACCCAACCACTAGACCTACAACTTTGGTAAGCATTTTATCATTAATCATTTCCATTCCTATTATGTTCGTAGAGTTGTTATCATTCATGTTATCATTATTCTATTAACATTCCCATCCCTCCATAGCCTTCTTTCTGACAAACCCAAAATCTCACCCACCCATTTATCAAATCACCTATCCTAGCCCTTCCACCTCTCTGAGTGTTCTTAGTATCCCCATAGACCTCGCCATCTCCTTATTTAGCCCCATCCAACCTCACCTAGCCTCTACAATAAGGTTTTCATTGAATTACTATCACCCTATTGTGACGCGTCGGTTACCCATAACCGTCGTCGGTATCCCTTAACCATCATTGGTTATACCCAATCGACATCGGTCTCTGTGGTTTATACCCTACCCAAGAACAAAGCTAAACAACCTCCTACTAGTTGACCTAAATAACCCGAGAATCGACTGACGGCCTCTGAGTACTTCTTGACAGATACCTCATCCTTTAGATCCAACTATAGCCTAGCCTGTTGTGATTGGATTTACTTATTGTACTTGAATGAAATACCTAAATCATATCAAATATAGTAGGAATTTATTTATTTCTCGCATTAATTTGTTTTAAATCGTGGATTGACATCCATCTAGGAAGTATCACACTTCCCGGAGCTAGCATATGCTAGGAATTCGATTGTCATATATCATTTAAGTCCTCTTTTGTGGTCTTGTTTTCCATTACAGGTAGTTCCTCCTAGCCAAAAGGAAGCTCTAACAATCGGCACTAGATCAAGAGGCGTAACGTGCGCAATAACCACCAACCAACCAATAATAATGTATTCCTCCTAACCCATAACCTTGTCTGTTTCATCATCTAAAAACATAAATAAAACGGTGAAACAATACACACATGTACATTCACTTGGTATTTTGGAGTGAATATAGATCTCTTATAGATTTTGACATGCTACAATGATGCTTGGCATTGTACCTTTTACCGATCCACCAAGACTCTAGAGGTATCTACTTTTACCACTATCACATACTACACATGTTCTATTGTTACATCTCATTACAGTTACTTTACCTTTCACTGATTCATACATGCTCATGACATGCTATTTATCTTTCTAACATGCTAACGGGTGCTTCATGTGTAACATTTGCCTTGTAGGACTATATATAACCATGGCTACGACACATTTTGATTGATCTTGTTTTCCATTATATGTTATTGTTTGTGGGCTATGCCCTATGTCTTGTATGCTTATTGTATGCTTTTGGACACTTCGACCCTGATTGTCTTGTGACATTGTGAGCAATATCCTATGTTTGAAACCTACTTTTTGCATTCTATCTTGTATGCAAACTTGCTTGTTACATTGTATTCTCTTGCATGACTATATTTTGCTACTAACACATGTTACTAGCCACTTTGTTTGCATGTGTTTTGGTTTTTACCATGCACATCCCCTACCCCCTATAGGTATCCACTTCGAGATAAACATCAGGTCATCTCCTTTGGGCAACATTCTCCTTCTATCATTACATGCACCCCAAATGAGGGGGCATACATTGGGTGAACAAATCACCCCTACAAAAGCTTAGAGCTATAAACACGGATCTACGCAATACAAAAATAATAGAAATACAGATCACATAATGGCCAGAATCGACTTGGGTCTAACACACAATACATACACTAGTGCCTAGACTTAGAGAGTAACACTTGGGTACCTACGTCCTCCCTAGGTGCTAATGTCTTGGGGCACATACAATCACCTTTTAAGGTAACCACATATTATATAAGGCTTGAGAGAATTTCTATAATTATCGACATAGTCATGTAGTCACAAATTGCATTCTATCGGTACAATTTAGAACTATTTCAGAACAATTGGGACAACAAAAACAACATGAATTAAATTGGGATGTACCATCCATAATAGTGCTTATCGGGTAGAGTCATGGAAGGAGAGTAAAACTAGACCTCTCTCCCCAACACTTGCTCTTTTGCATGAGGTCTCCCAAAAAATTCACACTTGGTGTGAGATCGCCCAAAAAAATTGTTATTGGTGTGAGATCGCCCAAAAAACTCACTCTTCAAATTATTTCAAGACATCTTTCTATCTTTTACACTCTTCGACATTAGGTGCATACTTTTCTTTACTACTACTTTTACACACTTTTGCATGCTTTGCTCAATTTTTCATATACAAGACTTTACTACTCTTTCACTCTTCTTTTGTTGGTCTATCCTTAGTACACAACAAGAAGTAGTCTAAAATAGAAAATACAACCACAACAATAGGTACAAGTAATGCATACACTTCACCCCTAGGGTCACTTTCCTTTCCTAGTCTCCACGCTTCACTTTGCAATCATTCCATGCTTCACTTGTCAACTTAGTATGCCTTTTGTTGCACACACTCTACAAAGATCATAAGGCACTTACTACTATTATTATATGCTAAGTATGTTTTTTTATATATATGGATATCACGTAAGAACAATATTCACCTTGATGACCCATTCTATATTCCAATAGTCTATCTTGTTGGTCTTTGTTGTTGTTTGTCTTGCCCATTTGTCACAAACTTACACAGTTTTGGTAGGAATCAAGGATCTATATCTGTCGGGACTCACTCGGTGTCGTCACTAGTCTTTGACAAGACACCTAGAAAGGGATTAGGGTGCCTGAGGGTACCATGGCTAATTTCTGGTCCTAGTCCCATCACACTTGGTTTTTTTTTAGACATTTGAGGTTGGTATTTATGTTTTCCCTCTCATCTCCCTAGGTACTATTCGGCATGTTGGGTCATTAGTGTCAAAATTTGAGCAAGAGATCCCTATATAAACACAACATACATACTACCTTATGGGAGAACTATTTTCTACTAAGGGCTAACTATCTACATAAAGCAAGGGACTACATTTGGGCATTATTATGCATCACACACTGCATAGGAAGGGGAGTTCATTCTATTCCATCCACCATTTTACATTTTATCTAGCTACTGCTTGTTATCTCTACATCATTGGCGCTTAGGGAAACCTAGGCACATTATTGCACACACAAGCACACAAAACTACATTGGGTATGAGATGTAGTGCAACACTTAGTTGTAAGTCCACCATTGTGGCCACTAAGGACAATTCAACCCCTTCATGCATATTTATTTTTTTAGTTTTGATGCTTTTATGTGGGGTTTTGTAGGTGATTCTTCATTGCAGGTTTATGATGACATCAATGAACCAAGTGCAACATTAATGTGATAAAAGGTGAAGTATTGCAAAGACCTAACGACCATATCAGGATCATATTTTGAGTTGTTCCATAGACTAGGGGTGCCCAGATTTCAGACCAAGGCACCCCAGTGCCCTCATCCTTCCCAAGCCCCCTAGCTAGATCTTCCTCCACTTGTAATTTTTTCGAGGTTGTTGTGACACTTTTCTTTCCATTTCATCACTCTGTTAGTCCCTAGATCATCATTGTGAGGTAAGTCAATTAGGTAAGTACCTTTCCCCTTTCATTTCATTTCATTTAAAATATCAAATAAATTACTTAGCATTTACATTTTAGTATATTTCATTTATTGCATTGTTGTACTCTTAGATTCATAATAAAATTTCATATTTTATAGAATCATTTTGGTGAACCCATAGATTAGAACATTTTTTCCCTAGGATCCACTAAAACCCTAATGGCTAAGGATAGCTCTTCTCCTTCTCAGCTCATCATGCCTCATGTTAGTGTCAATCCAATCTATGATGAGGATACTATCGTTGAGCTCACAACTCTCTATAGCAATGTTACTATGTCAGATGAGATTAACAACAAATCTTATCCGACGAACACCATCTACCTACTAGCTTTGAAAATTATTCTATTGGCCTTGTTTCTGATGTGATGAGCTTCACTCGTTGTACACCATGTTATATGGTTACCCATGATCCTCCTTCTGAACATTTCCAAATAAATTCTAGATGATTCTCTTATTGATTTCATGCTTGGTCTTGATGATAGTACACATGTGCATATTGATTCTCCTCCTAGTCAGACCACTACTATAGTTGCATCTCATGCTTCTCCTATTTTGATACTGCTTCTCATGATCCATCACATACTAGTTCACATACTTCTTCATACTATGTTGATGATCCAATTGATGATACACTTAATGACATTTTCATATCTGAGTCTCTATTTGATTTTGATGAAACAATTGATAGTCATGATTCTACTACTTTACATATTATTGAGTGTGAATCTCTTGCTCCATTATCATCTTCTCTTGAGGTTATATCTAACACCATGCATGAGTCATCTCCATCTATTAGTTCATCTCTCCTCTCATCATCTATTAGTTTGTCTCATCATCATCATCATCGATTCATTCATCTCTAGGGATGTTTGATGCTAGTCCTACTACTTCTATGGATGTTCCATGTCCTTCATCTCCTATAGCTTCTTGGCACCTACACCTAGTGTGCCTTTAGCATCAAAATCTCCTTTGTCTCCTCTAGATGTCCCTATGATTACTCACAATGGAAAGTTACAACCACTTAACACATTATTTCCATCCTCTACTATTCCTTCACATAAGACATCTTGTCTCTCATGCATGTTATGGGTCACTTACAATCTCAAGTTCAATCACTTACATTAGAAAGCAAGGCCTACTATGCTTCCATTGATAACATTCATTACATGACAACCCTATTCCTAAGAAGATTCATAACTCAACATTTCCTAAGGATTTTATCATGCCTACCTTTTCATGTTTTGATGGTACTGGAAACCCTTACTTGCATCTCAAACATTACCGCATGGCTATGGATTCATATTCTAATGATTGATTATTGCTTAAGGCCTTTGACATAGTCTTACCGATGATGCTTTACAATGGTATACTCATCTCCCATTTGGATCTATTAGCACTTATTGTGAGATGGAAGAGGCTTTTCTCCATCACTTTATCATCAACAATGGCCCTAGAGTTACCTATGATCATCTACCTACTTTACATCAAGGAAAAACAAAACCAATCATGGATTATATTTTATGATTCAATGCTTGTATGCACCAATTAGTCTTCCAACCTATTGATTTAGAGAAGAAATTTATCTTCTGTCATGGTTTGATTCCCACACTAAAAAAATATTGCAATATGACACATGTGAATCATTCACACTTCTATGTTATAGAGTCATTGATCTAGAACAAGACCTCATTGCTACACATGTTATAGATCCTCCACCTATTGTTACCTACTACTACATCATCTAGTTCTTCTCCATTTCCATTCAGTTGAGCATCCTACATGATCTCCATCTCCTCCTCATAAAAAGTCAACCTACTACATCACAAAAGCATCCTTCTTCTCCTACTCCACGTGACAAGGCTACACCTCAATCTTCTACTATGTTTCACATGAGCCATTACATTTCTCTCATCACGCTCGACCACATGATGTGTTACATGATTTTCTTGACAAGCATTTAATTCACTTACCCTCTAACCAACATCATCCACAACATCACTTACAATGTCAACGTGATCGACCCTATTGTAATTATCATCATATTAATGGCCATAGGGATAATGATTGATTTTCCCTTCATGATAGATTGCAATAATTAGAGGATAAGGGCATCATTTCCTTTGGCTCTCACTCACGTGAGTGGTCCATATCTCCTCTCCCTCACAGGTGAACTACTACTTGGTTGAGTTATCTCCTCATCTAGTGCTAAGGTCATTATTCATCCATCACCATAGGTTGTCACTCATGCATGCTCTCCATCATCGCATCCATCCATCGTTGCACCATCTACATCCATCATCATCATCATCCATCACATCATGCTACTACTTCACATTGGCTTCCACATCCCTTGGCATTCACACCTTCCCATTGCTGCTCCACATGACATTCAGTTTGGTTCATACGCTCATGTTGCTTTCATTCCACATGCTTCCACCACTTCATGCTTCGCACCACCTCGGTCTTTGGTAGGTGATTATTATCACCTTACCCCCCGATGATGACACACTCATGTTCTTATGGTTCTTACATGACTATTGAGGGATCTGTTATAATAAGAACCTCTCTTCATGTGCTTCATTGATTCATCTAGCACACTCTATCAAATCATTTCCCGATGATGCACTCTTGCTTTGTGGTTCATTCTTGACTGTTTGAGGGTCTTATCTAAATGAACCTCATCATCTATCTATATTGGGGGCATCACTAATATTCTCCCCTTATACTCATCACACTAACATATTATGACCACATCACACTTTTACATCACCAAACATTCATCACAAAAGGTTATTTTTCAAATCATACATTATCATCATCATCATATCATATATATCATATACATAACTACATTACATCCATCAATAAACATGAACAACATTCAACTCACTAACATATATAGAAACAAAATCACATACATCATCATCATCAACAACAACAATAACAATGGAAAATCAACATACACATCACAACAATCATAACACAAATCATACATCATAAATCACAATATAACATCATCATACACATCAAATATAATCATATATCATCATATATATATATATATATAATATATATATATATATATATATGATTACAATCATAGTTACAAAACATCTCATCACGGGGGAAACTCCCCTACATCAAATACAACAATACAACTCATATCTCATCATCATTGTTGTCACTCTATTGGTATTGCAAGAGCTCTAGAACTCGATGCCTCACCTTTAACTAACTCTCACGCGTTGATCGCGACCTCGATATCTCTCCACCTTCCTCCGTAGTAGTGTCACCTCTATGTAGACTACTCCAAAAAAGTGACTCTATAACTGATGATAAATGTGCAAACACATCTGCGCTAAAGGACCACCACCCCACCTCTCTAGCTCATCGTGTCTCCTCGCATGCCTCATCCCTCTCACTCAAAACAACATGGTACATGTCATTGCTGCTATGCCACTAGCTCAAACAAAAATGGGCATGCTCACCCACAATGTCATCCACATGCTCTAACATCCCTCCACCCTGCAAGTATGTGGTGGGCACATTCGCGTCAATGTGTGGATAGATGTGTCCACAATCAAAGACCAATATGCATCACCTATAACCAATAGAAAAACACATTAGACAACCATAACCATCACATACAAAATAAAAAAAATCATACAACATAATATATAGATACTCACACTCTGCTATATAGCCACCACTACATTATCGGGGCATGTGCTTGCCCCCTCTACTCCTCCCATGTGGTAATCCCACCACATCATACAAATAATGGAAACAAAAACACCCATCGATGCACCACCCACCATGCATGATATGCCTCCGTACACCCCTGCATCATCTATGTCTATCGGCTCTATCACCACATCGGCCTCCTCATGGCCTCAGCCCGGGAGGTACTAGTTACTCTCTGTGGGCCCTGGTCTAGCTCCCCCTCCTCGATGCTCTAATAGCTCTAACCCACACATATGGCTCTGGGGGCACATCTGGGCCATACCAAACTATGAGATACCGCTCCACCTGGAATAACTCGGTCACCCTTGGAAACCGATCCTCAACCACATAGTCCTTGTATGCATCGTAACTCTACCACATCCTCTGGCCATCCTCCATAGTCTCGGTATGGCCTCCATATCACTTGCCTTGGCCCCATCGATCTATCAATGCTCTATAGGTGTCAGTATCCATCTTCCACCCATGCACACCAATCCATCTCCTAGAAAAAATATGTCGGCCTAGCCCACTCTCTCGTGGACCACCAACTATGGCCTCAATATTGCTATATGCTCATAGGCCCACACATGTAATAATGTAGTAGCTCCAATCCCACCTCCATGCTCCTCTTGTGTAAATATATAAGAGATCTCTATACAGGTGGGCCAACACACATCATGCCCATGCATACCTAGTACTCTCCTCCTCTATATCAGTAAAAATATCATGCATCTTATATAAGATGCCCACACCACCTCCCTCTACTGCAATCGATGATGCAATAACCATGACTATAAAATTCCACAAGCATGGAACCCTTGATCTCAAAATCACATCCAAACTAATATGGGCCTCGGGAAGGTACTGAGTCCTAAAATACCTACCTAAGGAGCCCTCATTGTCTCTCCATATTCTCCATAACCATGACATGTACCCTCTCACCAACAATTGGTAATCACGTAGTATGTGATATACATCCTCTAATGTGATTGTCATCTCACCATGTAGGTAGCCAAAACATACAAGTGTCCACACACCATCTCTCACACAATGCTGTCAACATAGGCATATTATGGGGCACATCCCCATCCTCGCTATGTGCCACAGGCCAACATGGTCCATAACCTCCCAATCATCATCTGATAAACCCAACCCTAAAATGTACTCAAGTGGTGACCACCACCACGAAACTCCCTCGAATGGATATCCCTCTACACAACACAAAACAACACCAAACACAATGTTAGAACACCATACAAATACACACATGCTTACTTACGACATCACTACACATCAAATTTCACATTTACACTCACTTTCTGGACTAAATTCACACTTTTTGGACATGGGTGCCTAAAAAAGGGACTGGGGCACCCAAGAGTAGGACACCAATGCCCATGTCTGGGTGCTCTGTCCAAAGGCCACTAGTGCCTTCACCACTCTTGTCTAGGTCCAAAACACTGAGAAAAAAAAAAAATCACAATTTTCACAAAAAATTCACCAAAAATGACTACTACACACACATTTTGAAAAAAAAAAATCACACTTACCAACTCCATCATCGTATGCGATGCCACATGGTCACTACCATCTCAAATGGCTAGGTCATGGTGCTCTAACTTGTGACATCCTTACACACTCGAGATCTCACTCTCACTCTCACACTCACACAAAAGACAAATGAGTTGACTAATCACTTTTCACCTTTACTATTTATAGTCACTTTTCATTATTCACTCTACTATGGTCATACTTCACATTCATTACTCAACTAATACATGTCACATGATTTTTGCTAATATCTTGAGCATTTTTACTCTAATTTCTATCCCATTTGTGGAATTCTCTTCATAATTCCACCTACCATCATATCATACACACACACACACACACATTTTTCTCCTTGACATTGTCTTTCACTCAATCTACACACATTTTTGTGATATCCATCATACACTATCTATTATGTGCTTACTTTTTGGCTCAACGTTTCGTTCTTATCATCACTTCCCCTTTTTTAAAAGGGGGCATACAATTGGGGTCATCCTATAATTCCCCTTACACCACTATGTGATCATTCAACACTTCTAATTCATCATTTTCAAACATTTACTAATACACCATGTGACATTTCATCATTTTCTATCGATTCCCCTAATGACCTAACTGGGGGAAACAAGCGTAAAATATCTCTATGAGTAAAACAATCAAAAAAAACAATCAATCAACCAATCAATATGTTCAAGTCTCTAACAATCAAAATCATACCATTTAATGATATACAATACAACACATTTGACCTCCCAGATGACCTAACTTGGGAGTTACATTGGCCTCCCAGATGACCTAACTTGGGAGTTACATTCGTTACTTTCCCAGATGACCTAACATGGGAAGTTATTATACATTTGTGTTTGCTTCCAGATGACCTAACTTGGAAGCCATCACACACACATTTGGTGACACCCTTGGAGTGGGGGAAATGAGACATCATTTCCTTTCCTATACTGCTCTATATGGGTCAACTTGTTTTGATCAAAATATTTGGATCCAAAATCATTGAAAATTTGATTTGTGTCCATCTGCAAAGTGGCTAGATATTTTGAGGATGTAGTTAAAGGTTGGAGAATAACACACCTTTCTCCCTACACTCTTCTTCCTTTGGGCAGGACACCCAAATCCCCTAGTTTTTCATACACACGCAATCGGGTTGGGAACTGATCACTCCCTACCCCATCACATCGTCATCATATAACATTCAAAATCATCAATCATTCAACATTACAATCATCACTCTCATTTAGTGCACTTCATCATGGTTTTACATCTCTCACTATACATTGCATGGATCAACATGTTGATCCATGGTTGTCACACTATATGTTCTCATTTGACACACTCTTCTACCACATCTATGTGTTCTTCTACAACATGGGATTCTTTAGATTTCTCTTAGGTACACATCTCTAACTACTTTATGTTACTGAGATTTCTCTCACCAACATAAAGTGGGGAAAATGTAGTCACAAAATCATGCACTTACTACTATTATTATACCACCAAGTATGTTGTTTTATATATGGATCTTATGTAAGAAAAGTATTCATTGATGACCCATTCCATAGTCTAGTCATTCATTTGTCTTGTTCTTTTTTTTTTGTTTGTCTTACATGTTTGTCACTCACTCACACATAGTTCGGTCAAGTCTTTAGGGATCCTATCTATCAGTACTCACTCACTTTTTGTCATCACTAGTCTTTGACTAGGGTGCCTAGAGAGGGATTAGGGCACTTGGGGCACCCTGGTCCTGATTTCTAGGTGCCTTGGTCCCCATCACACTTGGTTTTATTTTAGACATTCGAGGTTGGTCTTTATGGTTTTCCCTCTCATCTCCCTAGGTACTAGTTGACATGTCGGGTCATTAGTGTCAAAATTTGAGCAAGAGATCCCTATATAAACACAACATACATACTACCTTATGGGTGGACTATTTCTACTAAGGGATAGCTATCTACATAGAGAAAGGGACTACATTTGGGCACTATTTGCATCACACACTACATAGGAAGGGGATTTCATTCTATTCCATCCACCATTTTGCATTTTATCTAGCTACTTCCCATTATCTCTGTGTCATTGGCACTAGGGAAACCTAGGCACATTATTGCACACACAAGCACACATAGAACTACATTGGGTATGAGATGTAGTGCAATGCTTAGTTGTAAGTCCACCATTGTGGCCACTAAGGACATTCGAACCCTTCATTTACATCTTTATTTTTAGGGTTTGATGCTTTGTGTGGGGTTTTGCAGGTGATTCTTCATTGTAGGTTTACGGTGACATCAACAAAGCAAGTGACATTATCATGACTGAAAAGGCAAAGTATGTGAAGACCTAATGACCATCAAGATCAGATTTTGAGTTGTTCACATGAGATAAGCAAGGCACCCAGATTTAGACCAGGTGCCCTAGTGCGCCCTCATCCTTCCCAGCAGTGCCCTAGTATAGCTCAGATCTACCTCCACTGATATTTTTTGAGGTTTGTTATGACACTTTGTTCCATGCCATTTCATCATCATTTTGTTTAGTCCCAAATCACTATGAGGTAAGTCTAATTTAGGTAAGTACCTTTCCTTTCATTTCATTTCATTTAAAATATCAAATAAATTACTTAGCATTTACATTTAGTATATATTTCATTTATTGCATTGTTGTACTCTTAGATTTAGGAAGGGAAGTTCATTCTATTCCATCCACATGTGTCATTCATTTCTACATTTTATCTATAAGCCGCTATCAAGGGCAACTTGCCCAAGGGCATCATAGGGCATAATTTATGCACACTCTCACAAGAACTACATGGAGTCGGGATGTAATGTAGTGCTTGGTTATAAGTTCACTCTTGGGGTGATCACCAAGGTTAGTTTGACTCCCCATTCTACATTTTCCTTTTTAGGTTTGATGTGGTTTGTGGGCTTATGTAGGTGAACTTTTATTTTTGGAGTTACAGTACCTTCGGTGTTCATAGTGCAACTATTAGGAAATCAATAGGGAAAATTTTTGATACCCTTGTGACATAATAGAAACCATATATAAAGCTTTTACGAGTCACGTGTGCCCATATAAAGTCATCAATGCCTGTGCACTTTGTCTGTCGCGGCACCCCTGTTCGGCCTTTTTTTAACTAATTTTTACAAATATCAGTTGCGATGTTACTTACATCATGTTCAACACTTCTCCTACTCAAATCAATTCTATATTGCACATATATTAGGTAAGTCATCTTTTCTCTATCTCTTGCTTAGGGTTTTATACTTTACATACTTTTTTGCTTGTGTTATTATTGTACTTTATCATTTATACATCGATTACTCTTAAATTTGATTAAATTAAAATTAAATTAAATCACCAAGGAACAACTCAATGTGTCATCCTTCACGTGTGTAATATATGTCTTAAACATCCTAATGCACCTAGAAGGTTGTGCGCACTCAAGTTCACTTGGAACATCCCCTTCTTATCCTCACGCACCCTTGCACACCTCCCCTTCTTCCCTTCCTTTCCTTTTCTTTTTTGTTCCATATTTCCCTTGTGCGCATCTTCTGTGCATTCACCTTCTTCCTAACATCCGTTCACCCTCACACGCACCTGCACATCATCTTGTAATGGTTGCACCTTGACCATGCGTTCTTTGCTCACCATTTTGCCTCATTTTCCCGCACGCGTTCCTTTATGCCTTCCTACATTTTCTTGTGCGTGCCCTTCCCTCATGCCCTCCTTTACACCCTTCTATGCCAGGTCATCTTTTGACATGCTTGAGTGTGCCACATGCAATCAATCAAAGCATGCCATCCGACCATTTGAATCGTTACAACAAATCGAGAACATATGGTAGAAATGACAAACATTTTTTATAGTTGGCCATCCTTTCAGCTAATTCACACACGCCACGTGTTTTGCATGTGTAAATGACTATGACATCCTCTGACAGCCATATCTTTTTCTATAGAGCTCCGATCGGCATGCGCTGGACTTGTTAGAGAGTTGCTAACATCAGCCACAATGTTAGACATTCAAATTAAAATTTTGATAGACCTAGTAGGTGAGAAATGGGAAAACGTCTTTCTAGGCATTAATGAATAGATCTGATTGCTTCAACCACCGATTTGATATGATATGCCCTCCTTCCTTCTCCAACATGCCAAATAGACTTGTGGAAGTATATTTGACATATTCTTAGGTGGATTTGTAGGTATTGAATGTTTCTTGTTGGTGGTTGTATTTCAAATTCGAGTTTTCCCTCCTTCTCTTCTCCTTCCACAAATTCATCTATAAATGTAAGAGTTGGGCTCATTATTAATGTTGGATACTTTGGATCCTTATGATTTTTTCTAAGGACTTCATATTTTCTGCATTCTGAGTTACAAACCTCTAGATCTAGCTCATGCATGTGGATATCGGCCTCTTTCACCATTGTAACAGCTCTATGCATTTCTGGAAGTAATAGAAGCATCATTTTGTGACTATTCTCTGTCCTAATGTGTTTACATTCCTTCTTATTGAATTTTCTTTTACATTGTGTACTTATTATGCCACTTCACGTCCCTTGTAGTTCCTTATTTAGTTGTGTTCCATGAGAATGATCTGGTAAACACATTTTCAGCTGTGTTACTTGTGCATAGCCTCCTTTCACGTGTTCCCTTTTCATTCCCACTCAGAAAAGATAATATTCATCCCTCTTTTTCTGGTGCTATCACCTTTTTAGTGTAGTTTATTTTCATGTTATCCTTTTATCCCTGGTCCCTTAGAATTTATTTATTTAGTTTCCCCTTTCAAAGACTATGAGTAGCGAGTGATAGAAATAGGTAGAGGAACCAGATTCTCAGGAGATTTGTTAAAAGCGCGTAAAGTTCCAAAACTTAGAACGGTTCCATTATGATCTCAAACAGCTCGGCTCTTCTTGATCTGAGAAGTGGGTGCAAGTTTGAAGACAACCAATTTCTGGCATGCCCGATGGGAGTAGTAATGAAAGCTTAAATTTCATATTGCTAAGTTCTGGTGTGTGGACTTAGTATTTCAGCCTTTGGAGGCTCATTTTAACACATCTGGTGACTCCCAACATTTCCAGATATCTATTTTAGAATTCTGAGTGCCTTTCATGAGAAGAGTGCATATAAGAAGAAGTGCAGCAACTGAAGATTCTTTTGAGTACCTTAGGATATCCCACGAGAATATTTTGTTCAAGAAAGTTCACGTGTGCATCTCCGTCTCCCACGTCACGCCCATTCAACTCCATCCTCAAAACAGACGACCTATGCCCCTGCGATGGCACATCAGTCACCTCCTCCACTGAGGAAATTTGCCAACTTCACAGGTGGGAGTCCTTGGTGCTGGCCATGTAAAATGACATGCCAAATGGCACGCTCAAAAGTATTCCATACTTCATTGGTGAGAATCAAGTCACCCCTCAAGAGCATATCCAGGATGTAGAAAATGTGTGTTCACTCTATTTTATCACACATGATGATGTAGTAGTAAGGGCTATTTGCAAGCACATGGTTTGGAACCTCCTTGAGGGATTTGATGCTCTAAACCTGTAGGTTGTGCCATGAAAATGAACAAGGAAGCTGACCAAATGGCCACTCTTGGTTTGTAGTTCTCTCTTGTTGAGGACTTTGTCAAAGGAAACACTCAACACATTAAGATGGTGATCAAGCCATCCATTCTAGACAACAATACCAGCTAGAAATTGTTTGACAGTGACACACAAATTGTCCAGTTCATCCAAAATGAAGTTGAGTTCTCATCAAGCATGCAAGTTGACTTGCATGACAACTATGGTGACCAAGTAATACAACTGAAGACAAACAAGTTTCCTAAAGGGTTGGTCACCTTAGAACAAATTTTTAGCCCTGATGATGAGTTCAAGGGTGAAGAAAAGTATATGTGTGTTATGTAAGAAGACTGCTCCCCAGTCACTATTGCACGCAGAAAGGAATTGTTGCTTAGTAAGGCTTGCGCACATGATGAAAAGTAGGCCTTCATCTCTCTTTGTCAAAAATACAGTGATATATTTTCATGGGAGTATGAAGACCTCAAAGTTTTTGATCCAAGTATTGCTCAACACTCCATTGATCTTGATCCTAGCATCAAGCCCATCAGACAGAAGCAACATCCATTCAATCCAAAGATAAATCCCCTCATGAGAAAGAAATTATCTAAACTCATTGAGGCAAAAATATTTTTTCCCATCAAGTACTCTACTTGGGTCATGAATTTAGTTCCAGTGTGCAAAAAGAATGGTGAAATCAGATTTTGTGTTGATTTTAGAGATTTGAACAAGGCATCTCTAAAATATCATTATCCTTTGCCTTCAATGGAGCAGATTCTATAGACTGTGGCTGGTGCGCAAATATTTTCAATGTTAGATGGGTATTCGGGTTTTAATCAAATCCTGGTCAAGGAAGAGGATCAATTCAAAACAGCATTTACAACCAAGTGAGGAACATATGCGTATTGGAAAATTCCCTTTGGTCTTTCAAACACATACACAACTTTCCACCACACCATGGATATTGCCTTCAAAGGTTACATCAACGAGTTCATCTTGTTTTACCTTGATGACATAAAAATATTCTCAAAATAGAGTGTGGATCATATGGCACACCCGGAGAAAGTATTTGAGAGATGTAGAAAGTACGGGGTGTCTCTTAACCCCAAGAAGTACAATTTTGCAGGTGGCACAGGGCAAACTCTTGGGCCATGTGGTTTGATGGATGGTATTACAATTGATCTTGAGTGTGTTTTAGCCATCCTAGCTCTTTCCCCCGCCAACATAAAATAAATCCTTAGTCCTTCCTTGGAAAGATCAACTTTGTTAAGCACTTTATTCCTAACTTTGCATGACTAGTAATGCCAATCACCCTGATGCTCAAGAGGGACATAACTTTTAGATGGACAACATAAGTAAGATAAAGATTCAATGAATCAAGCAAGAGATTACTTGTGTGACAAAACTCATCAATCTGAATTATTCAAAAGACTCCATCCTTTATGCTTATGGTGCCGATACGAGTGTTGTTGTTGTCCTAACACAAGAAAATGAACAAGGACTGGGATAACTAGTGGCTTTCTTCACCAAACATTTGAAGGATTACAAATTAAGATACAATCATGTAGAGAAGCGGGTCTTCACCATCATGTGCATGCTCAAGAAATTTAAAATTATGCTCACCAAAAATCATATTAAGGTGTTAGTCTCCCACTCTTTCTCAGATACTTCATCATGGGAGTAGAAATCAGTGAAAAGAGAACACGATGAGTGACCAAAAGCATGGAATATGATGTTACCATCAAAGCCACAAAACTAGTGAGAGGTAGTGCGCTCTACAGACATATTGTTGAGGATGTGTAGAATGAATATGAGACTTCATTATTTCTGGATGAAGGTCTTTCACGCTTAGAGATTAAGTAGAATACATATCTTTGACATGCACGACTAGATGAAGGACATGGTCACATTCCTAGGGTGCATACCCTCCTAGTTTAAACAAGGAAAAGATAAGACATTGATGTTATAATCTATCCCTTATGTTTTGGTTGATGGAATTCTCTTCAATAAAAATCTTGATGGCGTGTTGTTAAGATGTATCAATGGTGCACAGACTAAAAAAGTGTTAGCAAAATTTCATGATGGATTCTCTGGTGGACATGATGCAGCCTAGAATTCACCAGATAATACCCTAGACACGCTGGCACATCACTCAGCCTAGATTGAGTGCTCACCCAAAGCACGCAAAGGTACCAAGTCCCTCTTTAGGGTTACTATAGCAAAATGCTAACATGATGAAGACTTACAACATATGGATCCATAACTAATACATCATTATATAGTACATGACAGATCTAGATCTAGGAAAGAATAGGTTTAAACAATAATCATGATAGAAATAAGAACATGCACTACCCAATTACACATAGGAATAACACTTAGGTTCAATCAATATATTCCATCTCTTAATTATCACAATAACACAGAAGCTTCTTATAATACTCGTGCAATCACGCCGATGCGCGCATGGATATGATACGGTAATCCAGAAACATGTACACTATATTATCTATCTTTTCATATTTATCCTATCTCTACCAAGTAATTCACTACATATATAGGGTGGGGACTTTCCCTTCACCGCTTATCTATTCCAAAAATAGGCCACATGCTATTAATAGCCACATGCCATTTTCATGCATAGCCACACATGCAAGTGTGTTATCTATATACTACTGATAGTTAACTGAGGTGAAAATCCTATTCTTAGACTATCTCCATGTAAAAGTGCTCTGAATCCAATCCTCCAGAAATAGACAATGCGTGGCACGCACATCTCTACATCGTTGGTGTGTTTTGCACGTCATCTTCTAAAAATAGATCTTCATGCCCAAAAATGGCTAAGTCTGAATGTTGAACTTTTTTTTTCGCGCGTGTGTTCTTCCTATCCATTCGTGCCTTTGCGTATGACTTGCTTTCCCACATGGACTTCTTGTGTGCTTTCTTTGTCAAGTGTTCTTTGATCAACATTACCCCACACTAATTTCATTGTCACCCGACAATGGGTATCTCCAAAAATGAAGTAAAGAATAGAAGAATGGAAAGAATGGAAAGAATGAACAAATGTATGAAAGAATGTTTTACCCTGCAGTCTCTTCTTCAACCTGAACAACTAATTCAGGATATTCCTATTTTATTTCAGCCTCCAAGGTCTGCCATTTAGCGAGTGCTTGTTATGCTTTTTGGAATGTCCACAGCAATGGACTCCAATTCATCCCTCACAATCTCCCCTTTTTCATTTTGCAAGACTAACACAATGTTGGACATTGAGGTCATTCTTCCCTCTAGAAAATCCATCTTATGCAATGAGCTTCCCAAGCTCTTCCAACCGAGTCTTGTGTGGCTCTTGTCTTTGCTTTGCCAGGGCCTCGCGCACAGTTAACCATTGACAATCTTTTTGTGCGGCCCAATGTTTCATCCTTCATTGGCTCTCGAACCTCATTGTTTTCTTCTAGGGTCTTTATGTTGATAAGTGCCTCTGGAGTTGTGTCAGATGTTTAAATCATGGTCTACTTTCTTCAATTCTTCTTATAGCACTTGTAGTAGCCCCTCATAGGATGTAATCTTTTGCATCACTAAATATTTCTCTCATTCTACCTCTTGTTCTGGATCCCTTGGTTTGGCATGCGTAGAGGTTCATCTTCAAGTACCAGGTCCACCAACTTTCCTACATAATGTATCACTAAGGGAAACATCTATGGTACCTTGGTCTCCAAGTGTGGCCTAGCTCTTATGACATTGTCTCCAATCTCCTATGTGATGCTGATAAATAAAGTGTTCTTCTTCTATGCTAAGTCCCTCTCTTGTGTTAGGCGTGTCATTTCTCCATCCTTAGTTTTAATCTCCTCTCTGAGTGCCCTAATTTTTGCAACCTTGTCCATATTTATTCTTGCAACTTCAGTAGAAACCTTCACCAATGCGTTGTTGACCTGCTCATTCGACGTGATGAGGCTTTACTATCATATGTCTAGCTTAGGGTTCCTTCTTCATCCATCTCGACATGCATGACTCCTTGCATACATCAAAGTTAGGCTCATCAATGTGGGTGTGCATTGACCAAGATATTTTCTTTTCGAGTGCACACGGTCACCATATCTCATCCATTAGCTCCCATCCTAATAAATCCTTATGTGTTATCGTGCTCTGGAAATGGGTGTAGACAATTTTACCCGTGTCCTCTGCATATCCCATGGCTGGTGGAATGTGTTCTCCACTTGTTCTTCTAGACCATTGCTGCTTAGGAACTTTAGCTTCAAAATTTGGTACTTGCGCCTCCATGTCCTAGGTAGTCTCTGCAGTTGTCTCCTTTGTTCCCTTTTCTTCCTCTCCTCTTTCCTTCGATTCCTCATCCTTTTGTTCTTCTATGTTCTTTGGAAGTGTAGGAGAATTAGGCGTGCTTTCCTCTGACTCTTCCACCTCCTCATTCAAATTCAGTTTCCTCCTTCTTAAGCATGGTTGTCTCCTTCTATGGAGAGAGTCTGGGTGATCTGCACACCATTTTTGGAGTAACACCTTGGGTCCTTGTTCTCTGAACACCCTCTTAAATCTGTGCTCCCCTTGGACTGCATTCAAGTCCTCATCATCCCCCTCTTATGGCTGAGGTGGTGTAGTGGTGCGCTCAGCTTCATCCTTATTCGTAGGATGTCTTCTACCTCTATGCTCCAAACCACCACTATCTTCGCACTCATCCTCCTCATCCTCCACTTCAATTGGCTCTGTGGGCTTAGGTGTTGGGATGTTCTCCATTGTATGCTTTCCCTTTGGTGGTGCTAGAAGTGTGAACTCACCTTCCACATACTTGTTATTCTCCATCTTTGGCTTTAGTTGGAGATACACCAACACTACTCAATATCTCCCACCGCCAAACTTATTGGTTTAATGCTCAATACATCTAAAATGAGTCTTTCAACATATGCACCCCGCCCTAGATACACATATTTCTTCCTTAGTGTGTGGTAGTCACAATCTACCTTATCCACATTGAATGTCAGTCATCGCATGTCTGTAAACCTATGTACTAACACCTAGAAGTACCTTATTGTGAATGCATATGGAAACTTACACCAAGGGCTCCATGCTCCATCTTTCATGGCAAACCACACTATATAGAAATGTTGGTATACAATGACTAAACTACCTTTCCAACCACCAGAAGGCAAGTCCTTGGGGATGCGTCATTCTTCCTCAAAAGCTACACGAGCCTATCATACCACTTCTCAGCCCGTTGCTTAACTTGCTCTGTCATGGATCCCTCACACAAGTACTTCTTGAAGCATTCTGCAGGTGATTTGTGTTCCATTGGATACTCCCATACCTTCTCCTTCGGTCCATCAGGTACTCGATCTCCATGAACACCAATGATAATAGAACAACTCCAAAGTTGATCTTTCCTCTTGTGTGCACGTCCTCAATGTTTTTCTTTGCAATATAACATGAAATGTTGTAGACTACTCCTTCAGACATCTTTTTGGCAATGTGTAGCCACATGGTGTTCACTTTTGACCACCTTTCTGGTCATTTAACTTTGTAACAAGATGCGTGGCTGCTTGCACAACTAGATACTTCTTTAGTTTTTGATGTCCATACCGCATGCGGACCCTTTGTATACCCCAACTCCTTTTTGGTCTCCAATATTATGGTTTTGTCTGTTAGAACATCTTGCAAAATTGTCTCTGTGCCTTTCAACCCCATTACCGTGGAGATGAGTGCGTGACTGAAATTTTGACTCTGCGACCTGCAAAGTAGAAAAATTCCTCATGCACTCTGCTCATGAGCCATTGGTACAAGGGATCATATTTCCCATAGTAAGGGAGCTCATATAGTTGGTAAACTCCTATCCTCTACAAGAGCTTCTCACCAGCATCGTCATACACCGGCATGTCTTCCGCCATGCATTTATTTGTCTTCGTGTTCAACAACGCATCAAGCTCCTTATTCTCTATGGTATGGTGATTGTACTCACTCACTTTGATTTTCCTTATGTGAGAATCCCACTCTGGCCAATGATAACCCCCTCTGGATATTGCATCTCAGAAAATTTACTTTCTGGAGCCATCTCTTCTTCTTATTCTACCACCTTCTTCTTTCCCTTCACTCCTACTATAACTGCTTTCTTGGGTGCCATTTCTACCTTACAATCCTTTGTAGATCCTTTCCGCTCAAATTTTGTAAGGTGTGAAGCAAACCCTAGTTTGATTCAGCATGCCCTAGGTGAAATTACATGCCCTAGCTCCTCTCTATCACCTTGCTTCACTCAAACCCTTCACCACCAGGGGACACAAGATTCTTCTACACGCACAGATCTCTTCGTCATGACTAGTTACACACCTCTTGCACCTTAAAATGATCACTCAACTCTTCACACTTGGCTTCTTTCAAATACTCTTAATCGCAACGGTAAAAATGAACTCGCATCCCATCCTTATATAGATTTTCAAATTTTTTGATACATTCATTTCTCCTTCACCTACCAAATATCCTCTCATTAATTTACCAATTCCATCCTTTCCACGTGTTACATCCTCACACCCCAAATATAACCTTCTAGCATGCCTTCCTACCCTCTAGTCACAGACTTCTCTTCAGTGCACATCCTTGCACCCAAGTACCTCATCACTATACCTTATCCTGGTAGTTATCATGGCCTCTGCTTACCTTGCATTATATTGTTCCTTCATTCATCTCCATCCTTGGTCACTTTTGAGAAGCAATGTTTTTACTTTGACAAACACCCATAACAACTTATTCTTTTCATCTTTCAATTCCCACAATCTTGTACTGGATATCAACAACCACCCCACACTAAAAGGATGTGCAGTCCTCTGCACATAAACATGCTTCATGTAGTAATTAGCTTCATGTGTGCAACACGCTTATTTAACAACAACAAGTAATAAAGCAATAAACATAAGGAAATACATTAAGGAAATACATAATGGAAACCTAATCTAAATGGAAATACTACCTTATTACAAACACCAAGAAGACTTATTTATAGTAGGGCTTCAACCTACTCCCATTGAAGTAACTGGGTAGCCATGTTCCATCTAGTGCTTCTAACTGGCAAGCGCATGTTTCAAGGATGTAAGTAATAACATACGGCCCTAACCAATGTACCTTAAGTTTTCTGGATGGCGTAAGAACTTAGAGTCATAGAGAAGTACCATTTGTCCAATCTTAAACTTCTTATCCCTTATGTTTCTATCATGCCATGCTTTCTGTCTGGCCTTTTCCTACTTCTGACTCCATCGTGTTATGGCTCATCACTCATCTAGTTGAATCATCTTCTCAATACGCTCTTCTAAAGCCTGCTCATCAGCTAGACCTCCAAGTGCACGCACAATGCACAAAGAAGGTAACATAAATTCTATAGGGAGAATGGATTTGGTGCCAAACACCAATTAAAATGGTGTGGCTTTGTTCAATCTCTTATAATTTGTTCTATATGCCCAAAGAACAACTGACACTTTATCATCCCAATCATTTCTTCCAACATCACAAATTTTTTTAATGTCTGCAAAATCTTGTTGAAAGCCTTAGCAATTCCATTTTCTTGAGGATGATAGGGTGTAGTCTTATGGTGTGCAACCATAAACTCATCTAATAGGATCCTAATTGTTTCATTCAAAAAGTGTGTACCCCTATCACTTGTCAAACTTAAAGGACATCCATATCTTGTAAGAATATTCTCCCATAGAAACCTAGTTGTTGTAGCCATTATACAGTCCTTTGTAGGTGTTGCTTCTACCCACCTTGTGAGATAATCTATACAAGTAATGATATAGCATGACCCAGTCCTACATGCATGGCTGGTGAAATAGGTCCTACAAAGTCAATGGCCCATTTCTCAAATGGTTCGGCACTAGTAATTGGTCTCAAAGGCATCTCATCTCTTTTCCCTGGTTTACCTAGACATTGACAATGGTCACACGCTTTGCAATATGCTTTACAATATTTATACAATGTCTCCCACCATAATCCAACAAGTAGGATCTTTCGGGAAGTTACATCACCTACATAGTGGCCTCCTACAATACCACCATGTGCTTCTTCCATAATATCCTTGCACTCATGCTCTAATACACAACAACGCAATACTTCATCTATGCCTAACTTTTAGAGGTCACCACTGATTAACATAAATGGTGTCACATATAGCAAGTTGTTTCTTTTCTAATGCCTTCATTCCTTTTGGTGCCACACCACTTCGTAGAAAGACAACAATGTCTTATAATTTTGATGGTGCACATTGTAACCTATATAATTGTGCATCTGGCATGGTTTCTTCAATTTTCTATGCTTCTTCTCCTAAGTGAATTCTAGACAAGTGGTCTGGTCCAAAGTTACTTTTCCCTAGCTTCACCACAATTGTGAAGTCAAAATATTGAAATAGGAGTACCCATCTGCATATGTTCCCTTATAAGAGGGTTTTTCACCAAATAATTCAATTCCATGTGATCTGTATAAAACACAAATGGGGTTGCTAACAAGTACTATCAAAACTTTTGCAATGCATAGATCATTGACAAAGCTTCGCGCTCTGTAGTTGTATAATTCTATTCAACAAGAGTCAACTTCCTACTAGCAAAACAAATTGGATGATCTACAATACCTTCACTAGGTTGAGCTAACACAAAGTGCCAATGGCCATGCCAAAGGCATCCACATGCACATGAAATGGTTTATCCCATGAGGGAAAGCACAAAATGGGTGCGGTAGTAAGTTTCTCCTTTAATATCTCAAACGTGCGCTGCTGCGGTTCTCCCCAATAAAATGTACCTTTCCCTTTTAGTAATTCTTCCAAGGGTGCAGCAAATTTGGCATACCCTTTGATGAAATTCGATAATATCTGTGTGACCCAAAAATCACACACCTCACTTTGACTGGTAGGCACTTCCAGGCCTAGAATGACTGCAACCTTAGTTGGATCAACCAACAAACCTTCCTTGTAGATTATATGTCCTAACAATATTCCAAAAGGTGTAGCAAATATGCACTTCTTGATGTTCAAAGAGATACTCAATTTTCTACACCGTTCAAACATTAAGTGTAGATTGTCACAATGATCTTTCACAAGCCCATATATTATCCAATCATCTAGATAAACCTGTAAAAAGTTGTGAATAAAATCTTTGAATGCCTAAACAACTATCTGTGAGAATACAACATGCGTGTTTTCAGTCCAAAAGGCATGACAATATAGGTGAAGCTACCCCATTCAGTAGTAAATATAGTCTTTTCTTGATCCTCTGAGCAATCCTAACCTGATGACACCGGAAAACCCATCGTAAAGGAATATATTTCACGCCCTATAACTCCTTCTAGTATTTCCTAGTAAATGGCACGTGGGAATGGATCTATTACACATGCAACATTCAACTCCCTATAGTCCACACATATTCTAATTCATCCATCCTTCTTGATACTGATCACCATTGGACTAACCCATTCTGACTCATCAAGGGGCTTGATAATTCCAGATTTCAACATGTTATCAATCTCTTCTTTGACCTTTTCACGTAAATTGGGGTTCATTCTATAAGGTCACTTTCTAACTGGGCATGCACCATCCTTAAGCTTTATCTTCATTTCCCCAAGTGATTCATGCATGCCTTTAAGTTCATGATACCCTCGAGGGAATAAGTCATGATAATCCTTGAGTAACTCAATGATCTTTTCCACTTCCGATTCTGACCAATAGTCTCCAATTATGACCTCCTTTGGCTCAGCCTCCGAACCTATATTCACCTTATTTGTCTTCATGGGTTCATGATAGGTATGTGTATCCTTTCTCTGTATTTTCCAAGACCTTGTGCACACCTTGTGAATGTTCAATATCCAGGTTCTCATCTTCCTCATCATCCATAATGTAGATCAGCTTTCCTTTCTCTTTCTCAAGGCAAGCACATTCAAGTAGTATGGATTCCATTTCTTCTTCCTTTTCAAAATGCACTCTGGAATCTGTCTCACCAAATAATTCCTGAATATGCTCTTCTGCCTTTGCACTATCTCCCATAGTTAAGCGCTTGAAAATTTTTAATGCTTCTTCTACTGGAGGTTTAGTCGAGAAGTAGTCAAAGGTCTAGAGCATTCCTACAGTCAAATTCTACCAATTCCTAGTCTCTTGATGTAGTTTTGTGTATACATACAGGCATGTGCACATCCTTGTAGAGTA
Organism: Taxus wallichiana var. yunnanensis; assembly: GCA_018340775.1. Lineage (NCBI taxonomy): Eukaryota > Viridiplantae > Streptophyta > Pinopsida > Cupressales > Taxaceae > Taxus > Taxus wallichiana. The sequence goes on along the minus strand of CM031240.1, from coordinate 808,757,646 downwards.
GAGTACAATCTATGCACCTAGAGTGAAGGTGGTAATGCTTTGTCTGCTATCTAGAGTCTCTCACACTGTTGAATGTGATGTTGAATAGGTTGATCACCATTATAAGTGCAGATCTGCGTAGGTGCATTGCTCCTTAAAAACCTAGTAGATAGGGTGATTCCAATCTCCTCCCATTCTATAATATTATCTTTTGGACTACCCACCAGCACGCGTTGTTATCTCCCGCGCAAGGTATACACTAACATATCTCTTCTCTTAATTTGATCTATCCACTGTGTTTCCATGGATTTCAAAAATATAGGAAGATCTTCTTGCCCCTATATACCAAGGTACTATGCTACCTATCCATCGAATAGAATGAAGTCCATTCTTGCATGTAACCGCACTTTTTACCTCACACCCTACTAGTTCATATGTACCATGAGCCCAATTGTCACAAGCAATACTCGTAGTATCACTAATAGAATGAGAATCCTCCCACTGTAGGATTCCTTCCTTTGATGGCTCATTGACCTTGGGGTCTGAATAACGCGTACATAGATTCTATTTAAGTCCTCCTCACTTAGAGGCTCAACATATGGTGTAGACTTCCCATCTATCAAAGGTATCACAACCCTTTCCTCCTTGTTCTCAAAGTTGATATACCCCTTATTGAATCTCAAGTCAGCATTATTCACATAACACCAAGGGCATCCAAGCAAGGCTGGAAAACTATCTGCTTCTGCAAGTGCTAATACCTCAAAATCCCCAGTGAACTTGGCCCCTTGTATGGTTATAGATGCATCCTTCAAAACTCTTATGGGAGTGGCCTTAGTCCAGTTTTGCCATAAACAACACATTAGATGATGGCTATAATGGAGGCCTCCCCATTTGTACCCATGCATCTAATGTAAGCACATTTACTTCACCTGTATCAATCAATATGTTTTCATGACCATCCATCCACAACAACATTCAGAGTAATTTCCTTATCATAGTCAATGCTATTAGGGGGAATATTTGCATGCAGGATCTATCGTCCGGTCTTAATACTTGTGCATGGAGTGTTCCCTTTTAACCAACTTCCTAATAGTGGAATGATGTTCTCTTGGCGCAACATTTTACACACTTCTCTCAAATCATCGATATTAGTTTGGACTATCTCTGATGCTTTCTTTTGCTCCTTTAAGTATTGTATCTCACCTTGAAGATTCCTTAGCACTTCCATGGTATCTGATAAACTTCCTTCTGATGAGAAGGATTTGGGTACCTTGCATGCAAAACCTCCTCCTTGGTGATGTAGGCTTCTAGTGTAATGCCTCTCTTGCACACACTGCTTCAGCTCATGTAGTAATCTTCATTGTTAATGCCTCAGTCTGGTGCTATCTTGGGCATCCAATGATCTTCTACCATGTGCTAGATTCTAACCATCCCAACACCTTTGTTTTCTTGCTTATGCTTCTTACTCAGATGCTCATATAAGTCGGCACTCTTCATAGCTATGGTTCTTTCCATGAAATAACATGCAATATTATGAGGACATTCACGCCTATAGTGGTCAAGAGATCCACACGTATAACATGTTCCATGAGGGAACTCACCTCTTCCTCCACCACGGCCTCATCCTCCATATCCACTACGATATCCATGTCCTCTTCCATGACCTCCTTCAAAACGCCCCTCATTCCTATCATAGCGCATTTGATTATGATCCCGATCCTGGTGCTCATTCTTACCCTTAGAATTATCATTACACTTTTCTATTGTACCCTAATGTCTATAGCATCCTGGATCTGACCAATCAACTGATAATATTTAGTATCATGGGTCATGGACTAGAAATTTTATAGTAACAAGATACATTCTTCCTTATATCATGCTTTGTAACAAAGGACGGTGACAAGCATCATAATTCAAAATGATAGATCTCATAGTCAACAAGTAATGAGCTAATAGATCTACTGAGGAAACTATCCTTGGTGTGACCTTCCACTTCACAATTTGTACACCAAATCCTGAGCACGTTTCATGGGCTGAATTGGTTGATAGCTTCTCTAACTATTTTTCCATAGCTGTAATCTGTGCCTCTAAGAATGGACTAACGCCAGTGTCAATGCTCCCAACTTGCCTCAGCATGTAAAGCTACTTCTAGTGCTTTGTGTGGATTAGTGTATGTCTTATGTGACAGTGCTCTTCTGAATGGTGTAATCAATCCACCAATGAACCATTGTGCATGTTGGCTTGCGTGAATATCATAAGAAAGCTTAGATAGGAGTGTTTTAAAATGGGCATCATACTCATGTACACTCTCAGTAGTGCCTTACTTAATATCCTTGAGTGTGCTTATACTCTTTTGCTCAAATTTTGGGATATAGAACTCTTTCAAGAAAGCATCCTTCAACACTGCATAATCCTTGCAAGTTTGATCAGGGTCAAACTTCCTATACAAGTTGGGTGCATGTCCCTGTAATGTAGTATTAAATTGACTTTCCTTGCGCTCAAAAGCCATGATCCCTTTCATGCGCCATAATATTTCACACATTTGCACATGCTTAACATCATCCTCTATGCCTCTATACTCTAGGAAGATGAAGAGACATCTCCATATAAATATTTTGGGGTTGGTGTGGACCTTGCCCACCTAATCCAAAACCTCTTGTGTTTCCCCTACCTCAGAACCACCAAATCCACTAGAACTAGAACCACCTATTCCTCCGATCCTCCACTTGTAGCTGGAATAGAACCTGTAGATGTACTCCCCTATGCTTTGAAAGTAGTACTATACTGAACCCCTATATTCTATGTGGTAGTTCCACTTCCAGATGTGAATCCAACATTCAATCGTGCTTACATTCTATGCAGATGATGCACTTGAAAATGTTCCTCCAAATAACATTAAAGTCATTTGTCTTGCCATTGATGTACTTTTCTCTGACTTACTCCGGTTCTCTTGTTTCCCAAATTCACTTGTTGATTACTTGTCGTACTAGATACTGGAAAACCAAGCGCAAGGGCTAGGTCACCAGGTGGATTAAGATGCATGCCCATGGCCCAGGTAGTCTCTGTTGGCACACTTCTGTGTGAGGCCAAGGGGGGATCCTATCATGCTTTCTAAGATGGGGAGTTCCTGATGCTCTGGCTCCACGTCTTCTATGTGAGCTTCAAATCCTTCACGAGCCATCTCTCTCCTCAACACCATACTTTCTGCAATGGAACGCTACTTCTCTATCTCCCTCTCGTGCACCTCATTATACTTAAGTTACCTTTCCTCTCTCTACCTTTCTACTGCTAGGTCTACCATCTTTCACCAAACCTGTTCCTACCCTCACACGTGGTGAGGTTTAGTTAGCCATCGGTTTACTCTCCAGGTTCAAAGTTACCATCAAGATCTTGATCACCAGTGGAATGCCTTACAGATAAGCTCCTCTTAGATATCATAAGAACTGGAATTCAGCTACTTAGGAAAGAATACGTCAAAATTGAATATTCCAGAATATAACTGTTTAGAACACCATGAAACCACGTATCCACAACAGTGCGAGTCTAGATCAGATCAGCATCATAAAGGGCCTAAAATTCTTCATGTGTCCAGAAAAGTGTGTGATACCTCCAATTCCACTTAGATGCATAAGCAATCAGCCACTCGTATAATTCTACTGAAAATATAACAAAAAAATCTCTCATATAAGTTGTCATATAGATTTTGTTCTACCCAAGTGCATGCGTTAAACTCAGATCCAATGTTGAACCACCATGCATATTCTTCCTCCAGATCATGTATCCACTCCTCAATACTTGCTAGAGTTAACCGGTATGTCTTCATCGTGAACCATCTTGAAAACAACTGAAAAAGAGGTCCCAAAGAATGGAACCAATGATGCAGCCTATAATTCACCAAATAATACCCTAGATGCGTTGGCACATCACTCAGCCTAGACTGAGCACTCACCCGAAGTGCACAAAGGTACTAGGTCCCTCTTTAGGGTTGTTGTAGCAGAATGCTAACATGATGAAGACTTAAAGCATATGGATCCATAACTAATACATCATTATACAGTGCATGACAGATCTAGATCTAGGAAAGAATAGGTTTAAACAATAATCATGATAGAAATAAGAACATGCACTACCCAATTATTACACACAGGAATAACACTTAGGTTCAGTCAATATCTTCCATCTCTTAATTATCACAATAACACAAAAGCTTCTTACAATACTGGCAATCTATGCCGATGCGCGCATGGATCTGATACGGTAATCCTAGAAACATGTACACTATGTTATCTATCTTTTCATATCCATCATCTCTCTACCTAGGTAATTCACTACATATATATAGGGTGGGGACTTTCCCTTCACCGCTTATCTATTCCAAAAATAGGCCACATGTTATTAATAGCCACGTGCCATTTTCATGCATAGCCACACATGCAAGTGTGTTATCTATATACTACTGATAGTTAACTGAGGTGACAATCCTATTCTTAGACTGTCTCCATGTAAAAGCGCTCTGAATCCAATCCTCAAAAATAGACAATGCGTGGTGCACACATCTCTACATCGTTGGTGTGTTCTACATGCCATCTTCTAAAAATAGATCTTCATGCCCAAAAACGGCTAAGTCTTGAATGTTGAACTTCTGTTCCGTGCGTGTGTTCTTCCTATCCATTTGCACCTTTGTGTATGACTTGCTTTCCTACGCAGACTTCTTGTGTGCTTTCTCTGTTAAGTGTTCTTTGATCAACAACACACTTTTCTACCAAAACTGTACAACAATAAAGATCATAATGGCAGAAATAAACTGGCCTACCCTATTTGCAGATGCACACAAGTTTGTCACAAAATGCAAGGAATGCTTTCTTTACAGGAAAGAAAAAATTGGCAGCACTTCCCCTCCGATCAATCTAAGCAGATAAGCCTTTTGTGCAATGGGGTCTTGACTTCATAGGTATGATCAATCCACCTTCAAGTGCTAGACACAAGTGGGTGTTGACAACTACAAATAATGTTGGATTTTGCAAGGTGTTTAGATGTTTTTAGTCATTTTAGATGTCAAAATACAGCCACTTTTGAAATATGACCATCATGATTGACATGTAAATATATAATTTAAATGTTAAAATGACATGTATATTCAAAATTTGACCATCATATATATATATATATATATATACACATTATAAATTTGTGAGATTCATGACAAATATAACATAAATGAAAATGGAAACTTTGAAATGTAAATTAAAAAAATAATAATAAAATTATCTTAATATCTTATTACTGAAATATAAACATATTCATATCTCATTGATAAAATAGAAATATCTATTAATTTTGATTTTTAATTAGTTTTGTTTGATTTCTTTTTTAATTTTATATGATTTATTGTTTAGCTTTTATTTATTGATTTTGATTTGTAATTTTTTTTATTATTACAAATAAATATTGGATAGTGGACTAGATGCATTGGATTTGGGATTTTGCAAGAACGGTGAAATTTGAAGATTGAACTTGCTTAGAAGTTGGAAGTTTGAAGATTGAAAAACTCATTTTCTACAAAATCGTAAGTGAGTCATTTCTATCATTTTCTTCAAAAAAATTAAATTGTAATTTGAAATTATGTTTTAAAATTCTCATAAACTTTAATGATATTTATGAATCTTTAAATTAATTAGTGCAACATTAAATTTTATGAGAAAAAATGAATATGTCAAAAACTATGAAATTGATTAGTCCAATATATTATCTACAATTAAATAAAAGTCACATAACTATGGGAAAATATTATCAAGATCAACATACATATAAAATTTAACTTAATTTAAGTGTTTTCTAATTTTTCATAAAAACAAATTTGATGTGCATATTAAATTTTGAACGCCAATTGACATCCATATAATTTTTTAGACCGTCACATAATTTTATTGTGACGTGTAACATGAACGACAAAATCCAACATTGGTTACAGAGACTATTTCACCATATGGACAAAAGCTTTCATGCTCAAGGAATCAACCGAGTCAATCATCCTTGACTTTCTCGAAGGTATAGTCATAAGGTTTGGCGTCCCTCAAACCATTATCTCTAATAATGCAAAAGCCTTCCTTGGTACTAAAATCATTGATTAGGTGTTAAATCTGAGCATCTACCTAAAGACTTCTTCCAACTATTACCCTCAGGGCAATGGTTTGGAAAAGTCAACAAATAAGAACCTGATCAAAATCATGAAGCGCACAATGAACATCAACTAAAGATAGTGGCATACAAAGGTCTCACGCGTGCTTTGGGAAGATAGAATAACAATCAAAAAGGCAATAGGAACTTCGCCTTACAAGCTTGTCTATGACAAGGAGGCTACCCTTCCTTTGACACTAGATTTGAACTCATTGGTGCTTTCCCAATAGCTAGAATTCAAAGGCGCAGACTAGAGAGAAATTAGAATGGCAGAGTTTTTTAATCTTGAATAATCAAGAAACTTTGTCATGATCAAGTTGGAACAACATCAACGAGCAACAAAGAAATGGTTTGACAGAAATGATAGGCCCCAAGCTTTAAAATTTGGGGACTTAGTTCTAAAATGGGATGCTGATAGAGCTAAACTAGGGCACCATTCAAAGTTTGATGCACTTTAGAGTGGCCCATATATCATTAGTTCATGCAAAGAAGCTAACTCTTTTGAGTTAATTCATCTTGATGGAGGTGCGCTGCAAATCCCAGTCAATGGGATCTATCTCAAACCCTTCCATTAATTTTTGCATCATTCTATATATATTAGAGTATTTTTAATTCCTCCAAGTGTGTTGCACACACATTATTTTTTTGTACATAGTTCTTTCTTCTCATGCGCTTTCGCGCACGCTCTTCTTTTGCTTCTAGGATGTCGATAATTTTCAGTAGCTTACATGATTCAGAATAGAGTCAAGAAATGATCCTTCAGTGACTTTAGGGGCAATTTTTCAAATGATTACATAGTAGAATCCATGCCCAATGGATGCTTTAAGTTACTTGATCTCCTTTATTTAACAGAAAATGGCCCTAAAAGTGTTAAAAGCTGTTATCCAAATAACTCTCTTGGTTATTTTGATAACTTGTATACACTTTCTAACTTTGAGCTCTTCATTACAAGGTTGCGTGCACTCAAGTTCACTTGGCACATCCCCTTCTTTTCCTCACGTGCCCTTGCGTGCTTCCCCTTCTTCCATTCCTTTCCTTTTCTTCTTTATTCCATCTTCCCCTTGCACGCATCTTCTGCACATTCACCTTCTTCCTAGCAGTCATTCACCCTCGTGTGCACCCGCACATCATCTTGTAATGGTTGCGCCTTGACCATGTGTTCTCTACTCACCATTTTGCCTCATTTTCCTATGCACATCACGTGTGTGTTCCTCTGTGCCTCTCTATTTTCTTCCATGCACCCTTCCCTCGCACCCTCCTTTGTGCCCTTCTATGTTAGGTCATCTTCTGACATGCTTGAGTGTGTCACACGCAACTAGTCAAAGGATGCCAACAGGGCAACGAATCATTGCAACAAATCATTGAGTGACACATGGCATAAATGATAAACATTTTACATAGTTGGCCATCCTTTCAGCCAATTCATGCATGCCACATGTCTTTCGTGTGCGAGACGACTCGACATCCTCTCGACACCAATATCTTTTGCTATAAATCTTCAATTGGCACGTGCCTAGACTTTTCAAAGAGATGCTAACATTAGCCATAGTGCTAGACATTCAAATTAAAATTTTGGAAGACCTGGTAGATGAGAAATGGTAAAATATCTTTCCGGGCATTAATGAATAGACCACTTCAACCACTGATTTGATATGATCCACCCTCCTTCCTTCTCTAACATGCCAAACAGACCTAGGGAAGTGCATTTGACAAATTCTTAGGTGGATTTGCAGGCATTGAATGCTTCTTATTGGTGGTTGTATTTCAAATTTAGGTTTTCCTCCTTCTCTTCTCCTTCCACAGATTCATCTATAAATGTAAGAGTTGGGCTCATTATTAAGTTGGGCTCATTATTAATATTGGATACTCTTTGGATCCTTATGCGTTTTGCATTTCTCGAAGCAATAGAAGCATCAGGACTATTATTTGTCATAACGTTTTACATTCCTTCTTCTTTCCTTTTCTTTTGCATTGGGTGATTATTATGCCACTTCATGTCCCTTGTGGTTCCTTATTTATTTTGTTTCATGAGAATGATCTGTAAACACGTTTTCGGTTGTGTTGCTCATGTCTAGCCTCCTTTCACGCGTTCCCTTTTCATTCTCGCTTTCGAACAAATAGTGTTCATCCCTTTTTCTAGTGTTATTTCATTTTTAGTGTATTTTATTTTGATGTTATCCTTGGTCCCTTGGTATTTATTAGCTTAGTTTACCCTTTCAACATTAGGAGAAAAAGTAGTAGTAGAAATAGGTAGAGGAACCGGCCTTCTCTCGGAGATCTTTCTCAAGTACGCAAGGTCCCACAACTTGGAGATGGTTCCATTGTGATCTCAAATAGATCGGATCTTCTGATCCAAGACGTAGGTGCAAGTTTGAAGACCAATAGTTTCTCTAATTTTCACTCTCTAAATGACGCTCATGCTACAAGCATAATCCCTCTCATCCACCTTCAAATTCCTTGTCTTCTTCCTATCAAGAAATTATCCACCACTTTTTTACATCATCCACCCACTTGCGGGTGCATTCCCTTACCATTTTACTCATCGAGGAATCCAAATGCTTCACAGGGGCATATAAAGCAAGCCCAATATGCCCCCTTGCCTTCCACTTGCTAGTATGCATGTGTTTATTATTTTTAAAATGTTATTACTTCGAAATAACACTTTAAAGAGGGGAAAATGTAGACACCCTAAAAATACATGTTTATTCCTATCCTATCCTCAAATTATTCACATCCCCTTTAGAATTAATTAATTCATACTTTGAGTATTTATCCCTTTTAGATTTAATTCAATTAAATCTATCATATTCCTTTAGAATTAATCAAATTAATTTTATCATGTTTACATCCCTTTAGAATTAATTAAATTAATTCTAATTACACTTAAGCTATACTCCTACCCCCTTTAGCTAATTTAATTAAATGGTTAATTATCCTCTCACAACTCATAACTAATTAAATTATTTATTTAAATAGAAATAATTCTATTTATCTACTCACACTCCACTCAACTCTACTTCTAGAATCCTACAAAGGTGGGGGCAAAAAAATTACACGTACAACCATCTTCCCAAATAAAATCCAAACATTCATTTCCCTACAAAGTTGAATGCACGGACCAAATCCAATGGCTATTTCAGGAAATTACAATTATGAACATGTAGCCCATTCAAACCTTGATCCAATATTCATGGAGAAATGTTTGTTGTCTTTATTTGTGCATCTTTCACTTCTGCTAAGTTTGTCACCGCTTACAAGAAAGTATCAAATGGATGCATGCGCTAAAGTGGGGGATGTATGTTCAAGGAGGAAATCCACTTGGGAAGCATCTTTTTTGGAGAACGATAGTGTCATAAGGAGAAGTAGGGCCAAATACATATCGTTATCATCAATATATTAGTGGCCAAGTAGGGCCGTATCCACATGAGTATGTGCAAGGGTATAGGGCAGGGTTGTATTGATAGAGTGGTGGTGCGGGACATAAGGGGACTATGGATGAAGGATAAATGGAGTTGGGATTGAGCCCCAATCAAACACCAATGCTCGGGGTGGGGGTCACGACCAACCCTATTATTTTTATCTATTTATTTTACGTATACTCGAGTTTATATATATATATATATATATATATATATATATATATATATATATATATATATCCTATATTTTCTATGAAATCATAACTAATCATTAAATAAAATCCACATTTATATTTGTTAAAGGAAAATTCCATTACGAAGGAAATTTGCATAATAATTTATTTATACTTCTAAACATATGAAGCATTACGGGAAAAAACCCTTACACATATTTATATAAGCTAAATATATATTCCAATGTTGATGGCATGACAACCAAGTCTAAACTAAACACACATGCCAACACTAGAAATGTGGATTTTATTTAATGATTAGTTATGATTTCATAGAAAATACAAAATATATATATATATATATATATATATATATATATATATATATATATTCATTTTCTATGAAATCATAACTAATTTCAAATGCCATCAACATTGGAATATATATTTAGCTTATATAAATATGTGTAAAGATTTTTCTGTAATGCTTCATATGTTTAGAAGTATAAATAAATTATGCAAATTTCCTTACGTAATGGAATATTTCCTTTAACAAATAGAAATGTGGATTTTATTTAATGTAGTTATGATTTCATAGAAAATACATATATATATATATATATATATATATATATATATATATATATATATATTTTCATGAAATCATAACTAATCATTAAATAAAATCCACATTCATAAAGGAAACATTCCATTACGAAGGAAATTTGCATAATAATATTTATACTTCTAAACATATATTACATACATATATATAAGCTAAATATATATTCCAATGTTGATGTATGACACAACTAAACTAAACACACATGCCAACACTAGATTTGAATCTTTCACCAAAAAGGTATACACATGTACATATATTCGTTTTGAACTGATTTCAAATAGACCCTAGATATACAAAATTTTATATGTATCTGTGTGTGTGTGTGTGTGTGTGTGTGTGTGTGTGTGTGTGTGTGTGTGTGTGTGTGTGTGTGTGTGTGTGTGTGTGTGTGTGTGTGTGTGTGTGTGTGTGTGTGTGTGTGTATATATACATACATACATACATACATATATCTATACATATATATATGTACACACACACACACATATGTATATGTATATGTGTGTGTGTGTGTGTATAAGATTTTATAAACGTATATATGTATATATATACACATAATATAAATATATACTATATAAAATCTTTTATATGTATATATGTATATACATATATGTGTGTGTGTATATATATATATATATATATATATATATATATATATATATATATATATATATATATATATCCCTCTCTCTCTATGTGTGTGTATTATTGCATGCACGTATAAATAATGATAATGTGTTTATAGTGGAGAACAAAGGTTGATGAGTTTAGTATTTTGCTTTACAAACAACAATGAATGAGAACTTTTCATAATTCATCAATGTGCAAACCTTCAACTTTCAATATGCTAAAATGACACATAGTTTTATTATGATTTTCCAATAATAGTGGAACCAATCCAAGCCACATTCCTTCATTTATTTTATAAATAGGCAAGTGATTATCTCTTTGGAGAGAAAGTAACGCATAGTGAATTTTCTTTGAAATAATTCAAGAGAGCCAAAAGAAGGTCATTTTCCTTTTCAACTAGGACTATCAAATAGTTCAACATCCTATTTATAATATTTCTCAAGTTTTGTATCAAAGTTTCCAAAACACCCATATCAAGATAAATTCCAAAGGGAAAATTTCATTTTATCAAACTCCATAAACTAACAAGATTCTATACTTTTCTTTTACTCAAAATTTTCCAATGGCTTCCTTTACAATAATAATAGAAGGAAACTTTTCACATTAGAAAATACACAAATTTTCTCCTTTCAATGTGCAAGTTTTACATGTGGTTTTAAAATATTTCTAAGAAAGGATAACTCAAATTAGGATCCTTTTTCATTGAATAACAACAAGCCCAAATGGACTTAACAATGCAAGAGTAATAAAAAGAACTATTCCATTCCAATATATCACAATTGTGCTTCTATCTTACCTTTACTAATTTATAAGAAAATATCATGTAAAATACAAGTGCGGATGTCACAATTTTGAATGAAACTCTTATTCTCTAAAGCAAGGACCAATATTCAAGCAAGCTCCAAGTCAGCTCCAAACTCCAAGTAAGCAAGTGCTCCAACACCACAAAAAGGGGACTTGTTTTCCACCCAACATTTGGATCTCAAAATAATTTATGTGTACCCATTTACCATATATGACAATGTGCTTAGGATTGCATAGAAGTCTAGAATGGTGGCCGCCTATGAGAAATTCTACTTTCAAAAGGGATTGCACATGGTCAAAATCATGGAGTGGAGAAAAAGAAACAAGTAAGAATACATGCATAAAGAAAATAGTAACAATAGAGAAAGAAAGTAATAATGTCCTACTCCATAGTAGAACAAGTATAGAAACATCATAGCAATAGAAATAATGTCATGAGAAACTCTATAAATAGTAGTGTAAAGTCAAGTAAACCATAGAGTATAGAAACACATCGTGTGTAGGCATATATTTGTAAACATGGGACACCCACGGTGTCACAAGAAAATCACAATAGGAGGCACAATGTGCCACATTCATAACATCAAGTGCATACACATAATAGATGTGTGGAGCCACAAATATGAGACATTAATGGTGTCTCAAGACAAGTAAGTAACTTAGGTTGTCTCAATAAAATAATCATTGTATTGTAATCATGCAAGACAATCAAGTCAAACCATGTGGTAAAAAAGAAAGGAAGCAATCCATATAAACAAGTAGTAATAAGAGTATATGAAACAAGTAGAGAAAGAAGTAATAGTGACAAGATAAATAGCAAGATAAGCTATTGTTGCACAAGACACATGTGTTAGACTAGTTAACCCAATATGTAGTGATAAACACTATGTATTTAATTAATCAAGATGAGAAAGGTGTAAAGTAACGAATAATGAAACAAAAGTACTTTTACAACATGGATGGATGCCCCAAAAAAGAGTAGTGTAAGGAACCGAGTTATTTCTTATCATCGTGTACCAATATATCAATATCCTAGATCAAGCTCAAGGTACCACATAAATACATGTGTAAAGAATAGGTATGTTATTTATCAACTCAATGTGATAAACAACATGTGTACAATAGTAAGCTATATAAGAAAACTAGAACATGTCTTGATTTTGTATTTCACTTGTACTTGATTTTTTTCATATTATGTGATTATTTAAATATTGTTACAATGTTTTGAAAATAGATATGTACAAGAAAGGAGGTAGCACCATCACTACCCTGATGAGATCTCCATGAAGAATCATATTGGTCATCAAGGAGATCATTTGCATTGAGATAAAATTTAATGAGGGTTGGGGGAAAAGACCCCTTGGTGGAATAATGTGTGTGCTAGTATCCACCCTTTTTGGAACATGTGTTCAAGAATTATTTGTGAACAATATGTATGCCTACTAAATCATGAAGACATGATCACTTTCTTGAGGAAGCTATATTAGATGGATATGATCATTTTAGGGGTGGCGATTCTTTCAAAAAATAAAGTGATAACCCCATAAAAATTATCATGGTAATGTTAGCAATGATGCCCTTACAATGATTAGTGTCATGCCCACATATACGGTGATAGTCACAAAAGGGGTTTCTGGTAACCGCCATAACAAAGTGGTGTATTGATATCATGTAGAGGATAGAGTAAGTAGTTAAAGATCCAACAAGATAGAGAGTAAATACTATTGGGAATAAAATTGTGTTGGAATAAAGATAGAAATAACTGGTATAAGATCAATTATATTAACATGTTGTAAAGGGTCGGATGTATCATGAGAAGCCAAGGTAAGAGTGGTAGATGTGTCATATGTAGAAAAATTGAGTCGATGATGTCCAAGATTAATGGATACAAGTAGAAAATGAAATATAGACTCATCGTCATCAATGGGATTAAAATTTAGCTTGCATAAGTTATCATTAGTAAGTGTAATAGTATCTACATCATTGTTTGAGGAATAATATTCAACATTATTGTGTAACATAAAATGAACCAACAAATTATTTGGGAGAAAGAGCATTATTAACATAGAAAGAAGTGGTATCTTAAGTTGTGGGATGTTCCAGCAATATTGGTGGAGAATCGGTAGTATTATATTTGTGACTAGGTTCTCCCACAACATAGGTGGGAAATATTTACATAGGGATATGTTGTTGAGTAGTAGTAATAATAGGTATTTGAGAAGTATAAGTGTGAACCTTACAATATTTTAAAGTCTATGTATCAATAACCATGGTATATTCACATATATCATGTATGATCTTGAGGCATTGATGCATCGTTGGTGGAATATCCTACATAACATGTAATAAAGGACAAACCAAAAGGAGATTGTAATGTAAATATGTATCCATAATATGAAATATACTAGGAAGCATCTTAGGAAAAATGATGAGGTCGAGAGTAATAGTGCCTAATATGGAGCAACCGATGTTATCCAAAGTGTCAATTATGCTTATATAAATACCCATTTTATGAAGAAAAGAACTAGGATACACACTGAGGTTGGACTCATTTTTATTAAGACGTGTTTAATGAGAAAATAATATATTTGTGTTGTAATAAGAATAGGTGCACATGGGTTAGCACCAATTGGTGATGGGATATCGATCGGACTAAAAGTGATGGCCTTATCCATAGCTTTGAATGTGTTCATAATAGATGTAAAATTAGTAGGCTGAGTAGTAGAATATAATGTAACATATTATAAAGTGGCATATAATATGTTCTTATAGATGGGTGCATTTTATAGTAATCCGAGAAAATATATTTTAGTATATGTATTACGTAATTGGTCTTATATGTCGAACTCTTTAAGGAGCATTAGGATTATTTTTAGGAGCCATAGGTAGTAGAGAAATGATTGTGTTACCACCAATAGGTTCTTTAGTATGTTGGTTTGTGACAAAGTTAACTTCATGAGCCAAGGGGGTGAAACATAGAAAGGTGGATGTTTCGAGTAGGAGGAATATATTCATCATGTACATCAACATATGTAGGAGTTACATCAGTCATGTGTAGTACCCATGAGTTTCTTTCTCTATTTTACTTCTATAATGTTAACTCATCTTGATATTTATGATTGAGATGGAAATATTTTTTCCATTTGATTTGGATAATTATTATTTCATCAACAAATTATCTTGTTTATGTTATCTTGTCATGGTGATTATTGTGTTTGGACCATGAGGCCAATTCATCGACATTATTATTATCGTCTAACTTTGATGTGTTGATTATGGATCTTGATAGATTTTTATAATAGCATGTATCTTGTAACATACTTGTGAAACAAGCATGGTTGATTATCGTGATTTCTAACACCTTGTATAATGGATATATGAATTTGTAACTATTTGGTTAGTTATGTATGTATAGATTAATTTCTTGAAATGTATGTGATCGTTTCATTTAGCTAATTCCTGGTTAGATCATCTTGACATACATAATATCATTTTATTTTATTTTTGGCATCGATCAAGTATGATGTGTGAATCGATTGTGCATGTTACAATTTTTGCCACAGGAGAATTGGGACTCGGGGTTGTATCTCCGAGATTTCACAATAGGTCGTTTAGTTAAAATTCTCTTCCTTTTTTGTTCATTTTTTCTTTACATGTAATTGGATAGGATATAAATATTAAAAACATCATCATTGCATGTGTGTTATTCATTTGGTTGGTCACCTTAGCTTGTTTGTCTCCATTTGAATCAATTTAGTATTATTTATCCTAATCACTTGTTTAAGCCACTTTTATGGGTTAAATGGTTTTTACTTGATTAGGGATGGGTTAATTGTGATTTTATTATATTAAGATGGTTTGGGCCACCTAATCATGGACTAGGTGGGCCCCACCACCTCTCTTAATGAGCCACTTTTCCCAAATCCCAAATTTGGGCTAAAAGTGGAAATTTGGAAGGGTGCTTTGAAAGTTTGGGGTCACTCTTACATCAAAATAAACCTTGTATACCCTGCCTATGGGTAAGGGGACTCTTCCCAAGAATCAAAAGGAAATTTAACTCCCTTTTGAACATCTCTTGTCCCCATATTCATTTAAGATTTTTATTTTGTAAGTCGTTTGGGATTTGGAAATGCATTTTTAATGTTTTGTGTTTTATTTGTTGAAATTCTCCTCCATTATGATTCTTGTCTTATTCTTAAAAGGGACTTGGGGTGACATGGATTTAGGAAGGGGATGGGTGACACATGTCACCATCCCATTGGTTGATTTTTTTATCCCTTTCTTACTTAAACCTCCATTTTAGAGAGGGTTGGAACTTCTTGATTCATTTTTACTTGGAGATTTTGGGGAGCTTGAAGAAGGAATATCTTTTAGAGGATTGGATTGATTTTGAGTGTTTATCCTCACTTTTTGTGAGGTAAACCTCACATCTCTTATCTTTTCTTATGGTTACAATGAAAATTTGGATGTCTTATTTCTTTTGTTATGGTTTTGGGAATGTTATGTTTTTTTATTATTGGCAAATAGTTTTTTGAAAGGGACTATACCCTTGTACATGAAGGCTCAAAAGCCAAGATTGAATCAAGAAAGCCCAACAACAAAAAACAATCTGCTTAGAAAAGAACCAACACCCGAGAATAATTTAGCAAAAAAATAGTGAAAAATAACGATCAAAGAATCTACACCGCAAAGACACCATGGCAAATCCAAAAAACAATGTTCGGCAAAGACATGGGACAATGTAGAACAGCCGAACACCAAAAGAGAGACAAATCATCGAGGCAGAGAAGTGGCATTCTTTAAAATAACCTTTTTCTTTTTACGGACAGATACCCACCCTGATGATGCCTCCACGAATGGAGGGTTAGAAAAAGGAGAATCCTCCAAAGTTGCAAAATTTCCAACTGAAACAACATCATTGTTTTCATGAGATAATTTTTCCATGCTGTCAACAACTAAATGAGATAAATTTGTTGCAATTTCCTTGCTGTTGGCAATAGGATTTTCCGATAAAGGGATTTCAGGGACAAAGCCAGATTCAACCTTAGCATTTGAATTTGAATCAAGGTCCTCTTTTGCATCGAAAACCAAATGTTCTGGGAGGGCATCTTTCCACCAATTGCTATGTTATGTTGGGAATGTTATGTTGTAATTGTGTTTTCATTCCTTTTTTACCCATCCACCCCCTTTGGGGATGGATTTTTGAGTGTTGGGGAAGACGGAAGAATATCTCTTTCTCCCATATTTCTTGATGGGTAATCCATGTTGGGATTTCTATTATCCCCCTTCATTTGTTTGATGTGGGAGATGGTTTTCCATATGGTTTGGAACCCATCTCCATTCCTTTCTAAGGAAACCTCCAAGGTTTGAAAAACCTTGGCAAGGAGGAGGTAAGAAGTGATAAGTACTATGGGAGAAATAAGGAGTTTTGGAGGCTCATGGGTTCTTGAAAATTTTGAAAAATCATTTGGTTATAAGAAAAATGTGATTTAAAATGTGTATTTTTCCCTTATTCCCCTCTTGAGAAGCATGGATATTCTTGTATGTGGATAGGCCATTGATTTTTTTGTGTTTGATTGATTATGTGTTATGTGTTTCTTTCCTCTACTACCCTTGTTTATCTTAGAGGTATGTATCCTCTCTCTCCCATGGTCTTGGAGGGAGGCTAGCATGTCCTTCTTATTTGGAGATGGAATGTGATGATGTTATTTGGTTGGGTGGACAACCAAGCCACTTCTTCTTTTGTTTTGGATATTTACTACATGGAGTTGGATCTGACTTTTGGAGCTTGTATGGAGTTTGGTTTTGATTTTGGAGAATTAAAGTTTCAATCAAAATTTTGGGTTGTTCTTCCCACTTAGTGGGTGGATTATCCACTTGTGTTTTATAGTTTTTGTAAGTTTCTTATGAATTTATAAGTGACAAGGAAATGAAAATTTTTGTGGTGTATTATGGTGGAAATATTATATTGATATTCCTAACTCAATCTTGTTATATGGAAAATGGGTAAATTGTTCATGGGGAAGACATTCATTTTCTTGGAATTATAATGGAATTGGAATGAATTTTAAACTCTTGTGCTTGCATGGACCTATCCACTTTTATTATTACCTTTAAGAGTATGTGTGGTAAGATGGAAATGTTGTTTACAAATGAGAGTATATTTTCAAATCATTCTTGTAATTGTTGGATGGCTTCATGTTTGAGAGAGAAAAACTATAGTCATTGTAAAAAAAAATTAGTTTTGTGTTATTCAATCTCTATGTTTATCTTATTATTTCAAACCTAAATGTTCTTTTAGTTTAAACAATTAGCTCAATCTCTTATTTTCTTTTTTAGAAAGTATAATGAGTCTTACAATTCCAAGAAGGAACTTAGGAAAAATTTGCAATTATATATATGGATGAATATGTACTTATATATCTCATAATAGTTTCTCTTAAAATAAAGGAGAGAAGTTCATATTTAATACTTATATCCTTGTAAGAAAGGGGGAAATAAAGTTAAATATGATTTTATTTTATATTTGAGTTGGTGGATAATGATATAGAGGTTAATATATGCATTAGTTTTAAAACAAATAAGTTTTAAAAAAACTTTACATTTATACGAGATATGAAAATATATTTATTTATATAGAGAACATGGATTTTCTACTATATATATAACACCTAAATGAATATAATCATTCCTTATCTTATATGATTAAAATGAAACTAATCATATAACATTTGGAATGATTATATTCATTTAGGTGATATATATATATATATATATATATAAACAAAATGTTGAATTACACTTTAAAAAGAAATAGAAATAAAATCGGGATGGGGTCGTGGCTGGTCATGACCCCAACCCATGTGCATGTTATAAGCATGGGGCTTGGGGCCCCTGCACTCAAACCCCTACCTTGGAACTTAGTCCCTTCATTTTTACTTGTCCACCTACATAGGCTTCCCCTTCCCTCACCACAGTCAACCACTCCCCTTACGTAGCCATATCGCAACTTCCCACTCCTTTGCAAGGTTTTGGCCTCCTCCTCATCGCATCCGGAAAAATTGCATGCAATTATTCTTAATTTGAATGTGTGTGTGTGTGTGTGTGTGTGTGTGTGTGTGTGTGTGTGTGTGTGTGTGTGTGTGTGTGTGTGTGTGTGTGTGTGTGTGTGTGTGTGTGTGTGTGTGTGTGTGTGTACACCATTGCATATATCTAGTTATGTACACATTATCTCTTAGAAAACATATGAGGGTATTTTAAAATTTAATTATTTATATAAATAAGTGAATGAAGATGCACATACATATTTACATATTATATATATCATACTTTACACATCATCTCGTAAACCTTAATGGAGGTTTTGAAAATAAAATGGAAACAAGTGGAGGATGAACAAATAAGTAAATATTTTCCCCATGAAAGCTTATTAAAGCTGCAATAAAACCAATAAATAATAAACAAGAAAGAAATGTGAGGAAAGGAAATAAAGTGAAATATATTAGTAATTTTAAATAAGATTAGGGATTTACACAAACACCTAAGATCAACAAAGTGGAGGTCCCATTGATCCTAAGGCTCTCCTTCAACTTGAAATTTTCCACTTATCCTAGTGGCCATGTGAGGATTAAATTTTGCTAGTCGAGTGGTCCCATTTCAAATTTTGGGTGGAATAAGTTAAAGTTTAAAAAACTTAAATTGAATTTTGGGTGTAAGGGTTTGGGTCCATTTGGATGGGTCCGATTGGGAACCCTACCCAACTTATTTATTTTAGACCTTAGCTAATTTAAATCAAAAACTTGTTGCTATAGACCCCTCCTTGGTGGGAAAAACATAGCTAAACCTTAGTGACCATGTGGAATAATAGGATCATGATACAATTAACAACTTGAAATAACATGAATGGTTTTTGGGATTGAAATTAATTATCAATATCGCATAAATGATAGCATGGATTCTAACTCATACCCCCTTGACCTAACTAATGAATTGGGAATTATTACCAAACTATATCATTATCTTGGAACAATTATCTATTAATCTTATTACACCTAGTTAAACTTGGGAACGCTCATGGCACAAAGATAGAGTGGTGGAGGTTTAAATAGAAACCTCAAATTGCATAATAATTTACATGGTTTACATCTCTCACCTTTGATTACATTTAACAATGTGGGAAAATAATGATATTATAATCTCTTACCTTGTTTGGTTGGATCCCTTAGTGGGAAAAAGGTGATTAAACGCAAGCATTGTTTACTACAAAATTAATAAAATGGATATATTTTTACATCCTTCTCTAGTTATTATTTGGGAATAGAAATTAGTTTAGTAACATCTAATTAATGGTGCAATAAAGCAATGGTGATGACTTATTCCAACAACCTTAACTTAGTGTAAGTTTAATTTATACTATTCTATGCATCCCTAATTTGATTAAATTTAATAACACGAGATAACTCTAAGATGATCGTTTTAGCCTCTTGGTGGTAGAGATCATACAAAATTATCTAGCCTTAATCACGTAAACAATGGTATTGTAGCATAAGCATTACTTTAGCTAGTTCAAGTACATCCTTATTAAATTAATTATTTTGGAATGACAACGATTAAATCATGTTTAATACTTAACCAATGTTAAAAAAATGTTCCAAGTTTTACCAAATCAATTGGGTGGTTATTTTGGTTCATGAAATCATGGGCACGACATCATGAAACAAGTAGAACCATCATAGAAACCCCCTTCACTAGACGAAGCATGGGCATGGACCCTATGATAGGTATGGTAACCCATACTAAAATGAGGGAAGGGGCCCTTAGGTTAGTGGTGAAGAAGATTAAAGTTTTAAGGAAGAGTCGTAATGATGCAAAGAGAGGATCCCAAGATAAAATTATGAAACCCTAGAGCCACTAGGGTTTAAGTGATAAACATGATTCAGGATTTGGTTCAAAAAATGTTTACACCCTAATTAAATTTATGTTATAAGTGTTATGGGAATACACAAAACCAAATAGGATGTAAGGGTTTGCAACAAGTAGACTATTATGATCTGATTAACTTCTATCATTAATCATTCATAATTAGAATAAGGCATCCATACATGTAACAATAGATAAATAATAAGTACTTTCTCAAAGACACAAGAGGAGACATAGTGTTATCTATATAAGACAAATCGGGGAGGATATGGATGTGCAAGATAGTGGAATAAGATAATATGGGAGTGTAGATAATTAAGCTAAACTTTTGGAGCTAAAAACCCAACAGGAAGGACCGTACGACTTTTATCTTTGTCAAGACCTGATCTGCACGATCTTGACTTAGAACTATATAGTCGTGGACCCTTTAATAGTTTGGGCCTCTAACTTTTTGTGTGCTTCAATTTTTGGATAAATATATTTTTGTTTTTCACTCTTGTTTGTAAATTCAAGATGACTTGTAATCACACTGTAATAGAGTGGAATTCTTAGTAACATGTAGAACACTTCATCAAAGAATCAACAAACCATAAGGATAAAAGATGTGTGTGTAGTGATTTTGGAATACCCTTAGTGGTTAGACTCCCATCATTGAACCAATCCAAGTGTTGCATTACATATCCTCATTTTGGGATCAATACTCGTGTTGTTCTCCTAGATGTTTTTGTATGTGTGAATATCTAACCAACCTCCTAGGGTTTTTGTATGCACCCAAAATTGTACGTGCTACATTGTCAAAAAAATAGTTACAAAAGTTCCCCAATGATGATTCATGTCCTTTTAGAAGATGTTTGAGTTCCTAAACCCATTCGTAGTACGTATAGCCTAGACATACTTACTTAGCTTTTCCACACTTTCTTACAACTTCCCACTCATTTGTGTGCATGTTTTGGCCTTCGATGTCGGGACCGCACGCCTACGCAAGGCGGTGGTTCGCGCTTTTCCGAACTCTTCATGTGTAATTTTAACATAGGGCGGTGGTCCTACGTGCTTTTTCTAGAACTCTTCATGCGTGATTTTTATTTCACTTAACTTAGATTCTAGGGCACGTTTGTGAACCAAATTGCCTAAAAATAGTCTTGATTGCATGGTATTCCTTCCCTCTTATATTTTTAAATAGATTTAATTAGTTTGAACTGCCTCTTCACCCAATGATTTGGCACTCCAAGGTTTCCTTGTGCATGAAGGCACATCCCAACCAATTCCTATATATTCAATGTTTGTATTCAAGCAAAGGGCCTGAGAATTTTGTGTATCTTGCATAGTATTTCTACCACAATCCTACTAGAAATTACATAGCCAAGCTCTATTCACTTGTGTTATCTCTCTTCCACCTACATTGTAACTAGACTACCTTCAAGATGTCATTTTCAATCCCTTTCTCTTGTTGTCACCTTTGCATTCCTAATTCCTTGGACTCATATTGACACGCAGAGAAAGAAAATATAAACTGAGGGGACAACTTACTACACAACTAAATTTACCTCCTCTATTAGTAAATTCCAAGTTGGGCTTATTGTTGTTTGATTTGACTTCATTGCTGCAATTTATTCATTGGTATATCATATCAAATAGAGTATAAAACCAATTTCCTTTCATTTGTAAGTAATTAGTTAATTTCAAGAGGTCTTGAATTTTCATAGCAACCCCCGGTGACAGATCCTCTTCTTCCCATCCCTATGGATCGAAGGAGAGAATATCGTAGGAGGTTGTCTATATATCATAGATCATTTAGAAAAGTTCTTATTTTAAGTTAGTTTAGTTTTGTACACTCATCACGGGTGAATAACCACATCGGGTTATTTTTCTTGTTTAGTTTTAGTGTAGAGATATTTTAATTATTTAGAATAGAAGAAAAGTGTTGTTTGTGATTGTAATATTTCAGTTTTTGTGATTTGTTTATATTAGTTTCATGTTAGAATTAGCATAGATTGTTAGTTTCATCTTATTTAATTTGGACACTTCAAACTAGATCAACACTTAGATCCAAGTTATTTACGCTACCCGTTCATAGCCTCTAAATCTCCCCTTTTCCAACTCAGCTACTAGGAGATTACACTACCAGATCTTAGTAACTAATCCTCCTATAGTTAGCCACACACATTCAACATCGGCTGCTCCAACACGACCTTAGGGGGTTAAGTGCGGTTAAAGGTTGCATGTCAATTTTCATCCATATAAATTGGTGAGCCCGACGTGAAGGATTAATTCCTTCTTCTTTCCTTTTCTTTCATTGCTATTACCTCATATCCCTTTCTTCCCCTATTTTGGTAGGTATTTTATATGTTCTAAAATATGTATGGAAGAGAATTTGGTGGGACATTTGGCTCTGATAGATATTACACCAATGTTCAACCACAACAGTTCCCTTCTCTTTCAAGATGGGACAACAATTACATAAGCAACGTCCAAACCTCCCCTAGTTACACTTCAAACCCCATTAGTTATGTAAGGATGGAGGAGGTTGATCAATCGTTAAACATGCAATATAGTCAACCCAATGCAAACCATGTTGTTATCACAAATGGAATAGGTTCTTACCACAAGAGTCTTATCAAGACCTCACATTGCCATGAAATGAACAAAAGATGATCCATTTGCAAAAATAACAAATCCTCTTCATCAGATAGATGATGATAGAATGAAGGCTACAACCTTTGAGATTTCAAATGCCTATCCTAAGATTCTTACTTCTAAGGAAGACAAGAATTATAACACTAAACAATTCATGATAGGGTATCATGAGCTGCTCAATCAAACCCTACGCCACATAGGAACCCCAACAAGGGACTCAATCCTCTCCCAACGATCTCATTTCTACTTTAGTAGGGAGGATTAGAGAACTAGAAAGTTCCCAGACTTCACAACCAACACATGTAATAGGGCATAACATGGGGTATCCAGTTGACAACAAAGGATACATCCCTTCCAATGAGAAACCAACACAATATCTTATACAACAAGGTTATCCGGTTCATTCAAATCTAGGTGATCTTCTCACAGGATTAGACACACTAGGGATGGGTCCTCATCCTTCTCAATATTATCCTATGCAAGGGTGGGCTGAAGTGCATTCTCAAATGTCGCCACAACAGGAAATGTGATGTTCCCTGGTTTTACACCCACTAGTCCATATCTGTTACTATCCCACCTTACATGCACATGTATTCAAAACCCCCAGATGGACCCATATGTCATTCCCACTCCCTACATGCCATATCAAGGGACCCCATATGTTCTCGTCAACACTTATAATGCATCTTATCCAAATCCTCCTCCTCCACCTCCTCATCAAGGATCTTCAATGGTGGAATCTTACGCAATGGGTACATACGTTGAGTACTTAAAGGAGCCTCTTGACTTCACCATACGTGGTGTCATGCTTTCATGCCCATTTTCAGATATTCCAAAATTTAAGGGAGAAGGAGACCCGAATGCTCATATCAAGGCCTACGCTACTGCTATTAGGGAATTGCTTCCTTGGGATGTTGTAGTGGCTAAGATCTTTCCAAAGACTCTTGAAGGAATCGCATTGGATTGGTATTACCATATTCCAGAAGCTTCTATACATTCCTTTAAATAGCTTGTTTTTGAGTTCATCAAATCATTTGACATGAACAAGTTGTTGCATACAAGGATTAGGGAGTTCCTACATATTAGACAGGAGAAAAATGAATCTTTCGCCCATTTCATCTAGAGATGGCGCCAAGTTCTCTATTCCTCTGCAAGTGCACCCAACATGGACCAGATGGAACTTTGTGATCTTTTCCTTCACTCACTCAATCGAGAGACTAGGGAGGAAGTCCAGAAGTTTCCTTTTTACAGTTATGAGGAAGTATTGGAAGGTGCGCTTAGATTGACCAAGCCACTATAGATAGTGGGCGTAAGATATATGGTTCCAATGGGAAATTGGTATCCCCAAATAAAAATAATGCAAATTATCAAAATAATGGTGCCAACAACCAAGGACCTAAGGGTGTGAATCACAATCATGGTGCTACCATGAATAGTGCTATTGATCAAGCCAAGAACGTTGGTTTTCCAAACAACAATAACACTAAAAATAACAACATGGGAAATCAAAGAGGCCCTAACACTATGTCATTTATCAACACAGTTAATGTAAATCATCTGCCACAAAAGCAAAATCAAACCCAAGGCCCAAACCAGTATCAAAACTCTGGCCAAGGGGCAACGAATCATGGTTATAACAACCAATTTCAAAACTACAACCGAGGTTATAATCAACAACAAAAAAACGCTTATCAAAGGACAAGAGATTATGAACCTAACCTATATTGTGGTTTCCATAAGGTTTGAGGTCATAACGATAGGACTTTCCATGATTGCAACAAGTTCTTGCAAAGAATTCTCGAAAACCAAAGGTGTCTTTTTCAGTATACATGTTCCTAGAAAATCCTGAAATAAACTCACAGCCTAGTCATACTAGACCTGTCACACCTCAAAATGTAAACCCTAAACACCTGTGGATTCCCAAGTGAATCTCATAATATAAACAAGAGCATTCCTATAGGAAACATGACCATGAAGCCTCAACTTTTGACAACTCTCAAGTTGCTCCTAATCTTGGTTCAAACAATAATACAAAAATCTTGGGGTTAGTCGAGCTAGAGGTCAAGCCAAAAATTAATGCAATAACTCAGATGAAGGAATATGTTTCACAACCCCTACCCACTCTTTCCTTCCCACAGATGAATTTCCTATAATCTCAAAACCAGTAGGATCCTATGATTTAATATCAGATTTGAACAAGACCTTTTCTCACATTTCATTTCTAGATTTGCTGAAGAATTCACCTGTGCATCATTTTTGCGTTGCTCAATGCACTAGGTCTTGGTCATATAATCCATGTTACGCCACCTCTAGCACTCAAATAAATCATATTGAATTTGACATACATCCTCCAAGACAAAATGATAGGGATATTGGGTTTGTTTTTATTAATACAAGATGCCATCTAACGCTGAAATTTGTCAAAGAGGTGATCCTACCTTATTTTTACAACTCTAGGTTTATAATAATTGCATTAAGAGAGCCATGATTGATGAAGGGGAAGTTGTAAATGTGGTTCCATTCTCTTTATTGTAGAATTTGGGATATGGAGAGATAAATTGTTCCTCTACAAGAAACATGTTACGGGGGTATGATAGTCTTAAAGTGACCTCGATTGGATTCATCGAATGAAGGCTATCCCCTCTACCCTATTCCAAGAGATTAGATTCATCCATTTGGGGAAGGTCTTCATTGCTGAAGGGGATCCTAATCCCTTCGATATACACTTAGAAAACCTCAAGAAGAAGAAAGGAGTCCATACGGAGTATGAAATTTCTGAGAATCAATTGAACAAACCACCTCCATCAAAAGAATTAGTCTCGATCACCCTGGGCATTCCACAAAGGTTGAATTTGTTGACTGAAAACATTTGAGGTGGAAAAAATAGATAAGGGTAAATCAATATTTGTGGAAACAATGTCCACTAAAACCACAATGGAAATTATGAAATCTTAGAGAGTGACGATCCGATATTCCTCTCGTTTTGACCATGGGGATGGGTAGTCTTCTCGGTTTAGCATCTCTTCTCTCCGATGTCCTAGGTCTAGGTTTAAACATGATAGAATTAACAAATGAAGAAGGGAAATTTAAGATTGAAATGATTCCCATCAAAACCATCTCTGAGGGTTGTTCTATTCTAAACCCCGGTTTCAACCCATGTGCGTCGAAAATAAGCTTGTCATATCCATGGGGCAAGGCCTCATCATTCAACAAGGGTCACAAGTAAACACAACACTCTACATAGGAAACAAGGCCGAGCAGCATAGTCATGCTCACCCACACACCATGTCTCAAGAACATGACAAAGAGGTCCACGAATGCTTCTTTCAAAGAAATGATTTTAATGATTGGAGATATACGCTTTCGGGCAAGGATTGTAAGGTTAAACCTAGAATGGTAAGCCCTTGTCAAGAGAACAAAATTTTGAGGATCATGGTTCTCCCCTGTGTACTTTTAAGGGTGAAGAATTCGATATTTGTCAAATTTCTTCACCTTAGCCATCATCACATGTAGTTTCACCTTCATTTCCATATGTATATTACTGCATCCGCATTACATTTTCATATGCCGGTTCATTTCGTAAAATTTTTGATCAAGGGACTTATTCTTATAGAAATTCCTAAAAACTTCTAAAAACATTGGCAAAACATTCAAATCATATCTCTTCAAATCCTCATGGTATCATCAATTGTTTCGAATCATTTCATCAGTTCAAATAAGATAAGACAAGCTTTGACAATAACCATACCAAGGCCTGCATACTTGGTTTTACTCATAGTTTCTTCTAGATTAGGTGTCTTTGCATATAGTTTGTTCTAGAAGCTTCATGGTGTCACATCTATCCCATATACATCTCTTTGGAAATAAGAACATTCTAGACATTTTTCCTAGATAAATAAGTCAAATGTAAATCCATAGAAAAAAATTATTTTACATATTTCTTTTCCCTACCAACCTTCGGTGTTGAGCTATGTCTCTTACTAGTGATGTAGGGTTGGGAAAGGAGAGAAGTTCCCTTACTCGCCTATGCCTTTTCCATGGTGATAAGCCCATACTTCCTACTGGTAGCATGGGGCAAGGTGTAGGGGGTCTCTTTGAAAAATTTGAAAGTTATAAATAGTTCATTCAAATGCTACAAAATCATAAATCAAAACAAAGTGATTTAGATGTCCAAAATTCCAAAAAGAGTTTAAAACCTCAAAATCATATTTTTTCAACGAAGTGGTCATCTACGGATCTAAGTTTAGATAAATTGGAAGGGAATTCACATTTTAAACTATGAAGCAAACTTGAGTAGAATGAGGTTGTAGGTCTCAATTTTTGTTTTTTTCAAATCCTTGTCTTTCTCTCATCATTACCATTCAACAAATTTCTATAACTTGTGCCCCTTTTGGCTCTTGGTGTTGAGCCCTCGCATCTTATTGGTTGCGTGGAGTTAGGAGTGGGGAAAGTTCATTCACTTATCATATCACTCTTTCACCACGTTTTTCCAAAACAATACGAAGTACCAAAATTTTCTTAGAGAAACTAAAGTTCAACATTACAATGTGATTGCATTATCATATATCAACATTACAAAACACAAAAAAAGATCATTCTGTTAGCATTCATATCCACTACATACATTCTGAAAAGCATATAAAACAGAAGTTCTAAACATCTAAGAGTACACATGTGAATCAAATCATAAATGGAAGTCAACTCTATGCAAGGAATAACCAACCAAAAAGAGATATATGTACATATCATGGTGTGTCATAGTTTTGTACAATGCCATCACACACTAGGTGTGGTCAAAACACTCGCAATGAGCATGAAATACCAAAACATCATATATGCCTCACAAAATGGAGACTAAGAAATAAAGGCACTCTGCCTATCCGCCTCTTTGAGGCCCCTTATGACCGCTCTAGTTACGAATTTCTTAGGAGTTCTTCTCAAAAGCATTCAAACAACAAAGGGGAAAGCCTAACACAAAATACCATTCCTAAATCCATTCCAATTTAACCATACTCAAAAACGAAACGATCACCATGGGCCCAAAGCTCAAAAATCACCAAATCAATATGCACAAATGAATTGGAAAATGAGTTTGTTTTGATATATATATGTTGTTATAACTTTGTTTTGAGTGCATATGTTTGCATAGGGTTGGAGCATTGGTGCAGGTATATTTCTATATCCCCACACAAATGGTAAGTCCTCTTGTCATTTTAATTTAGTATTTATTTTTGATATTTCATCTATCTGCACTTGAGTCTTCTTTTTCATTTTGTAGGTAGCGGGAGTTTGGACGGTGACATTCCAACACACGGGCGTGTTAGGTATAGCTTCTAACTCCCCATTTTGATAACGCCATACTTGGACTCTACATTTTACACATTTTCATGGCTAAGATGCTTTTCCGAGGGGGCAATATGTACACACCCAAAATTACATGTGGTACATTGTTGGAAAAAAAGTTACAAAATTTCCCAATAATGATTCATGTCCTTTAAGAAGGTGTTCGAGTTCCTAAACCCATTCGCAGTATATATTTGTAGCCTAGAAATCCTTACTTACTTTTCCACGCTTTCTTCCAGCTTCCCACTCATTTTTGTGCATGTTTTGGCCTTTAGTGTGAGGACCACCACCCAGATAAAGGCGGCGTGGAGTCCGTGACCACCACCATGCAGGTGGTGGTCTGCGTGCTTTTTCCCAAAATCTTCATGCGTGATTTTAACATGCATGATTTCACTTAACAGCTTCTAGGGTGCATTTTTGAATGAAATTGCCTTAAAATATTCTTGATTTGGCACTCCAAGGTTTCCTTGTGTATGAAGGCACATCCCAGCCAATTCCTATATATTCAATGCTTGTATTCAAGAAAAAGGGCTTGATAATTTTGTGTATCTTGCATAGTAATTTTGCCACAATCCTGTTGGAAATTACATAGCCAAGATCTGTTCACTTGTGTTATCTCTCTTCCACCTACATTGCAACCTGACATCGCCTTCAAGTTGTCATTGTTCAAGCACTTTATAATGTTGTTGCCTTTGCATTCCCAATTCCTTGGACTCATATGGACATGCAGAGAAAGAAAGGATAAAGCGAGGGGGATAAATTACTACTACACAACTGGATTTATCTTTGTTTTGTAAATTCCAAGCTGGGGTTGTTGTTTGATTTTCCTTCATTATTACAATTTATTATTGTTATATCATATCAAATAGAGTAGAAAATAAATTTCCTTTCATTTGCAAGTAATTAGTTAATTTCCAAGAGGTTTTGAATCTTTCATAGCAACCCCTGTGACGGATCCTCTTCTTCCCATCCCTGTGGATCTAAAGGAGAGAATATATATAGGAGGTTGTCTACATATCATAGAAAATTTGGAAAAGTTCTTGTTTTAAGTTAGTTTAGTTTCAATACACTCAGCACAGGTGAATAACCACACTAGGTTATTTTGCTTGTTTAGTTATAGTGTAGATATATTTTAATTATTTATAATAAAAGCAAATTGTTGTTGTGATTGTAATTTTCTGTTTTTGTGATTTGTTTAGATTAGTTTCTTTTTAGTAGTAGCATAGATTGTTAGTTTCATCTTAGTTAATTTGGACACTTCAAACTAGATCAACACTTAGATCCAAGTTAGGTAAACAAACCATAGGGAATTTACGCTACCCATTCATAGCCTCTAAATCTCCCCTTTTCCAACTCAGCTACCAGGAGATCACACTACCATATCTTAGTCACTGATCCTCCTATAGTTAGCCACACACATTCAACATCGGCTGCTCCGACATGACCTCGGGGGTCGAGTGCGGTTGAAGGTTGCATGTCAATTTTCATCCATGCAGATTCCCTTATGTATCTTGACACTAAAATAGTAGGATAAATGTGTATTCTAGAATTTACCCAATGTCGTAGTTTTGAGATGTGGTGTGCCTCGTCTATGTAACCTAACACTTTTCTAATTGAAACCCTTTTGCAATTCTTGAAGTGACTTTGTTATTGAAAAACATAGCTTTGTGGCATTTTCATGCTTGCTTGCAATGGATGAAGCTAGACTCTTTGACCTTGTTGAGTGCTTCATAATTATATTAGGAACTCCTCTAAATAATGTGCATCTAATTTGGGAAGATTTGGGAACCCTTCGAGTGCTTTTGGAAATATATTTGTAATAAGAGCTTCAAGAGTTCCATGTGAGTTTTAAAGTGATGTTAACTTGTTTGTATAGCCTTCCATAGGTAAAATATTCTAATAAGGTTTACCCTAGGAAGATGAAATGACCCAAAGAAGAATTTGAAATTGAAATTAGAGTTGGTGAATGTGAAGGGGTGGGATCATACATGTTAGCCAAGACCAATCCTTACATCCAAACTCTTACATATGTTTTCAAACCAGAGAGATAAAACTCAAACCTAAAAGTGGTGTCATAAACATCGGAGGTTTAATGTTACTTGGATAAAATAATATTCTTAGAATTAATGACATAGTAGAGTGTAAAGATAAGCTAGTTGGATCAAATAATATTCTTAGAATTTTTCCCAAAGAGGAGCATGGTGAAACCCTGGCATTGCACAAGGACAAGTTACCAAATTTTAGTGTCAACAATTTGACTTTTGTGCACGCACACACACCAAAGTCATATTTCATATTTCATATTTCATATTTCATATCTCAAGCATTATTATATCAAAATTCATATTTCAAGTATATAGAATCATATAGACTATATTGGTTCTTACAAGCATTGAAAATATAAGGGTTGGGATAATTGCACTACACAAGATTATTTGTTGAAAACATTATACTTGTTTTTATTTCCATAATAAAGGGCCTAATAAATATACAAAAGATCATATTTTCCCTAGTTTAACATAAAATCTAAAACATTTATATATTCTTTGTGTATTCTCAGTATACCTAGATGCCAAATTAGGTTTATAGAGAAGGGGAGAAATTCTGGAAATTCACAACAAAACCAAAGAAACTCGATAGGGATTTGTAGATTAGGTCATGGAAATCACATAATTTACAAAATTAGATTCGTCACACACATATAGAGTCGTTTCATAAGTTTTGGATCTCCGTGATTTGTAGTCAAATCTTTATGAAATTGGTTAATACAATTTTCTTGTCTCATTTTTCTAATTCTTGTTCATCTCACTTTTTAGATGTGTTCTCTACAAATTATCATTAATAAGTACCTTTATATTCATATTTTTAACGTATTTATATCTCTAACTTTAATTCTCTAAAATTTCACAAATATTTTAATTAGTTTATATTTTTAATAATCTAGATAAGTTGCATTGATATATATATATATATATATATATATATATATATATATAAGGACTTATAATAAAAAATAATGTTGGCCTCAACTTTTTCATTGTTAAATATGAATTTCTCTATGATACTAATATATCTTTATCCTTAAACGTTTATATCTATAATTGAATGAAGATTTATCTCTAGGATATGTTATAATTCCAAAGAGAAAAATACAAAAACAAATCTATCATAAACTAGCCTTTTAAAAAAACTTTTCAAAAACATTGCTCGCCAAGATGTCAATGTATATATGTTTTGATATATATTCAATCTACGTATGGAGAAAGGAATGAGCCAAGATTGATATATATTCAATTTACATATGCTGACACATAACATGCTAAAATCATTTACATGAATGATTGAAAAGCAATGAGCACATATTTCATTGAAATAACTTTTAAAAAGCTATTGTCATCATATGATTCCTTTTCTAAGTATCAAAATAAAAAAGAAGCCTACATGTGGTACGTATTTTGATATATAAAGCTAAATGCATAAATATTTTGATATATAAAGCTAAGCACATAAATTGATATAAAGTTAAGCATATGATACTTTTCCAAGATCTTAAATTGCAGGCACTTTAAAGTGTCACTCTTGATACTTCTTAAAAATGCATCATACATGGATTAGCACATATTTAAGTGTGATACAGTGTAGACCATTTCCCTAGGCATTCATTAATTATTAATTAATATAATTTGAATATGTCTCTACTTGTTGGTTATTAGATTAAAGTAAGTATTATTTATGTATTTGTCAATTTTTGATGGTTTTTATATTTTTATTTGTTTTCTTTAATTACTATTTTTCTCTTTCTAACTCTCTCGTATGTCATGTTTTATATATTAAAAGTGTTTATATATTCATTATTTTTGTTCGAGAGCATAATTATGCATTAGAGCATATGAAAAGCACGGGGAAATCTTGACATGTGTTTTTCGAGTGGTCATTCTAGTTTGAGTATCATCACTCCTTGTTCCTAAATTTTTCAATTTTTGACCATTAGAGGTTGGCTTAGTCGCTAAAAGGGTCCTTATTTGAATTTTTTGTCTATAAATATATGGGCATTTTAAGTAGAATTGATCATCTAACATCCATTTATCGGTCTAATATTTTACGAATTTAGTAATCGAGAGAAAATCCAAACTATAGAGAATCAAGAAGAATGTTGACCATTTTGTTAAAGCATTCTAGATCAAACAATCATTACAAAATTTATTGTAAAGAGAAGAATCATACATTATATCACACTAGTTTACATGGTTGATGAATTATTACAATCTTTAGTTTTTATTTTGATCTTGTACATTATTGAGGGCCTCAAAAAAGTTAAGATAGTTATGTTATTCTCAATTTTAATGCATTCCCAAAACACATTCTTTTTGTATTTATTTTTTAGATATTGTTGCCTAATTTGGGAAAGACATTGTCTTCAAGTTTTCTAGGAATTGGAGTGAATGTGCATGAAACCTAAATGCGGGGATTTTGGAGCGTGGATTAGAAGAACATAGTTGTCAAGACATTTTGCATGTTTGAATATTTCTAAGAATGTAGCTTGATGGGTTGGACATTGTCATGTTTAGATTTAGGTGGTTTTTACATAATTCTCATATTATCACAAATTTCTAAGTTAACTTTGTCATGTACCTAGATGCGCATTTTTACTACTACATCCTTATGCTTATCACCAAATCTACAATTTTGAGATATGCCTTTAAATATTGCGTGTCACCTTTCTTTCATTGGATATGTAATATTAAAATTTCATTGATATATTATTTTATGCATATTTATATATGACTAAAATAGTGCATGTATTTGAATTGTAATTTAATTTAAATCCATTCATCCAAAAACATATAGAGGAATGGATTTCAATAAAATTGCAATATAAATACTTATAGCATTTTAATCAAGTTTAAAAAGATAGAAAATAGTAAATGAACTCTAATTAAGCAATTCTAAAATTAGTGAAAAGCGGTTACATAGATATAACCTTTAGAAGTGCATCTTAGATATTATGAGTGGCATTCGTCGAGCCATGTCGGTGGAAATGCATATTCAAATGCAAGAAAACATTAACTCAACAAAATTAGGAGAAATAAAGAAAAATTATTCGAATCATGTTTGTACTCTTGAAAATGTTTGGAGCATTCATATGCTTTGGAAAAATATTGCCATGTCAAAAAAATTGTTGATAACTATGTTCACTTGATTCGATACTTAAATTATTTTGCACACAAGGATATGAAAATGATTAAAATTAAGTTAATTTAGATAACAAAAATAACAAAAAAAATGCCATTAGATCTGATAAACCAAATTGTTTAGGAATAACGGAAGTGTAATTCATTGATTTAGAACTGATAAAATAATGTAAGGATGAGATAGATTTTTTATTGTTTTTCATTCACAAAAGCTTCCAAAGGAACAAGAACTTCTAAAAAGATTGGATTGTCAAGTGTTCAAGTATAATATAGAGGAAGAAAACCTACTTGGATGTCACTAGTAAGGTCACACACCTACTATATATATCGCTATTTGGATTTACAAGTAGTGCCCCGAGGGTGATTTTGGGGGTTACAACTTGTTGTGAGCCTTTTCATATATCTAAAATTTGCATTCTAATACCCACAATATCTTAAATCATGTGTGATGATGCCTCTT
Organism: Taxus wallichiana var. yunnanensis; assembly: GCA_018340775.1. Lineage (NCBI taxonomy): Eukaryota > Viridiplantae > Streptophyta > Pinopsida > Cupressales > Taxaceae > Taxus > Taxus wallichiana. Next base: position 808,723,291 of record CM031240.1, on the reverse strand, counting down.
TGTTATCTTCTTCATCTAAACCATAATTGTGCATGTTAGACAAAAATAACATTAAAAAGTAGCTATCAATTTAGGTTAGACTAACCCCGATGGCCCCTGATGGTTGATCATTTCTTACATACCAATGCTTGAAGAGGACTCAAACCCACATAGTTCTACCATGCATATGAGTGTGTGGATGTGTAAAATCATAAACAATATATGTGTAATCTCGTATTTGAAATTTCACCCTTGGCATCATGAAACTTTAAACTTTTGTAGTCAAATTTTACCTAGTGAACTACTCTAAGGTTTCTCCTTGGAGATTTTATATTTGTACATACCATTAGATCTGTTGCTCCAAGAGAGCGTGAGAGAGAGAATAAGAATTCCCTCTAAGATATGGGTATTGAGTTATGAACCTTAAGGATGGTTTTTATAAATAATTGACTCTAAGTTAATTTTCCAAAGCCTTTGAGCCATGAATATGTACATAGGTTGGCCTAATAGAGATTTAACAATTTGAAAACTATTTATTGAACTCCCCTTAACATTAGTGGAAAGTTCATACACTGTCATAACCAGCTCTACCCATATTCATTAGTAGTGTCATGGGAGTGATAATATGGAGATTGTATGGATGTAAGATTTTAAAGGTATTCCTATATAGACTAGGTTAATCCTAGATAAGTATGATGGGAAGATAGAGGTGGCCAACTCATTGTATTGGTAAACTAATAAAGGGAAATTGTGAACAAGATTCATATGTATGTGAATTTTCCAATTTATCAAAGTGTGTCAATTTTTATGTTTCCAAAGTGTCAAAGACTATATTTAAGTGTCTATAGAGGCCCCCTTTGATCTAGTATTGAAAATTATAAATTAAAAGGATAAAATAAATTTAGTACCTTGGAAAATACCACTCGGTGTTGTGAGAAAAGTTAGCATATAACATTTGTTCCTTACAAAATTTGCAAAAAAATGAATAGATTAATGTTTTCTCATAATAAAAGAAATAAAGTAATGTGAACCATTGAAAAATATTAAAATTGAAGGATCTAAGGAAAAAAATACATTTGATGTTATATGAACCAAGTTTCTACTTGTTGAACTTGATTTGGAGAGTTTCTTAGGGTGAACGTGTTCAAAAGGTGTAACTCTTTGAAATAGTGAGTGAGGATTATAAATACCCTATTTCCATGGAAGAAAGGTGATGCTTTAGAAGTTGAGTGGCATATAAATTTTAGCCACACAACATCAAGTATCTAAATAATCTAATTTGAAATGGAGAAAATATATCTTGATTTATTCTATTATTAGCTAAGAAATTGAACAAGGGTGTATTGATAACATTCTCTACTTGTGGATCCTTGAAACTAGATTTGTGTGTATAAAGGATTAACTACCTCCCATGGATATTGACCCAAATTTCTTACATAATTCAATCAAAATCACTTTATAAAATAGAAAAGTGCTACATGGATACATTTTTGCCCTGTTTCATTAATTTGTTCCTCAAAATGATATATAATTTCATAAATTTTCCTCAAAGTCATAAATAATTCTCAAAGTGTTCCATAATTTGATATAGAATGTCCAAAAATATTCTAAAAATCATGTGAATGTATTATACCCCTAAGATTATATCTTCATATGAGTACTAAGGATATGTAATGGAATATATAACCTTTACCTTCCATTTATTATTCTTAATGAAAATTCATCTTGACCTAATTAGAACAAAAGGATGCGACCCTTTGTATTTATGTATACTATATTATTGATTGATTTAGATCGATAAAATAAGAGAAGGATGAGATACATAATTGTGTATCACCCCATGTTTAACTCTTTCCCAAATAATCACATATCATATTATTGAATTACTTGATCATTTATTCTTTTTTTTAGGTTTCCCCCTCGATGTGGGTTATATTTGAGAGTTTATTATGTTTTCATAAATAAATATCCTAAAAATTGGTATTGGAGCATCAATTTTGGAAACACTTTGTTTTTAATATATCTTACACATGGGGGTTATTTTTCACAGTAGTTGGGAATTTTTTCAAGGAGGCTTGAATCAAATTTCATGATTTTCTTATCACTTTTATTGAGTTATTGAAAAAAATCATAAATTTACTCCATATGTCACATTTTAAATAATTTTTTCTAAGTTATTTACAATTTTAGAAATCTCGCCAAAATTTATGTAAGGTTTATTCTTTGTATTTTTATATTTAAGGCATTCTAAATTTAGAATTTGTTTTTCAAAGTTGGTTTATGGGGGAGCGATTGATTGAATCAACACATGTTTTGAGTATTTATAGTTGTCACTCACTTGAATAATTTACTCCAAAAATTTCTCATAAATATGGAGCTAGTAACATGACCAAATAAATATCCATACCTTTGGGAACAAACATCTTCTTCTCAACCACCGATTTATTGTCTGCTACCTAAACCCAAGGGTGACATTTCTACGGGATGTGTGAAAGCAGAGGTAAAAAAATTAGGATATTTTTTTCCCCATTTGCAACATATGTAAATGAGATTTTAGATAGGTTTAAACATGATATAGTGTATAAATATAAGACCTTAATTATTCGGCCTCATACACAATTGAACCATCTTGGAAGGAAAAGTAGACCAAACATAGGAAAAAAATCCAAGGGACAAAATTGAACCTACTAAATATGTACATCCTAAATTTTGATGGTATGTAATTAACCTCATTTATAAGTCTCATGGAATAGTACTTTAAGCTTCACTATATTGCGAAAAGAATGCAATGGTTGAAATAGCTTGAAGACATTTAGAATTTGAACATTATCAATGGTGACAATGGATGATGAGTGAAAAAAGGGAATTTTATTAGTTGGGATGAATTTATTAACCATTATGAGCATCCATGGAAGGAAGTTAATTCATCCAGTAAAAATTTGAAACAAACATGATTTGTAAGTGAATATAATGTTGATCATATGATATTGTCGATCCAAAATCCATAAGAAACACCTTATAAAATTTTGTAATCTTACATAAATGGAAAAAATGACCAAACTAAAAATGATTTTCATTTATTATAACCTTTTATGCTTATGAAATATATGCAACAAGAACTACACATTGAGCAACAAAAGTCTTCTCTTTGTGATATTTATGCAAAATTAAACTACATAATGGAGAGATCAAAATGTGACTAATAATATTGAAAGAAATGTGTTCAACTTGTTTAACACGAGGAAATTACCAAGCTTTCTCCTCAACAAGAGGTGAAGAAAACTAAAAATATATATGTATTAGTATTGTGATAGTAAATGGTCATAAGTGTGTCGGTGGTGAGAAAACACATTATTATATAGAATAAGGTTTTAGATGACGAAGAATTAGCTACTAATGAACTAGAGAAAAATAAAATGTAAATTATGAGGACTAAGTAAATTTTCTATCTCACTACATGCATTAAATGGGATAAGCACACCACAAGTAGTCATATTGGTTGGTTATATTAAGAAGAAGAATATGAAAAATTTTGTCTGATGGAGTACTGTAACTTCCACTATAGAAAATTATTTAATGAGATAAAATATTTTATTTATCCAATATCCAATTTTAAAATCATGATTTTTAATAGTAATAAAATCTCTTGTGGTGGTAAATTTCATCCTATCAAACTCTCGATGGGGAATATTTATTGGATTTAGAAATTTTTGTCATCCCAACTAGGGGAACAATTTTAGTATGGAGTCACGATGGTTTAAACAATTGGGACCAATGTCTTTGTGTTTTTAGTACTTATTCATGGTTTTTAGTATGAGCTGAAAAAATAAAAACTTAATGGGATTCATTCACCACCAAGAAAAATTATTATATCTCGAAAAATGGATAAATTATTTAAGAAGGGATCTTATGGCATAGTTTCGTAACTACATTTCCTATAATCACATGGTGTACATAATAAGTCTCCACAAACTCTTAAGATATTATTTAGCACCATCAATATGTCTTTCAAAAACTAAATAGCTTACCTCCATTTCAAGAACATGATCATGCAATTGAATTTATTCTAGTAATTTTCCCTCTTAATATTAGACCTTATAGCTATCCCTATCAACAAAAGTTGAAAAATGAAAAATGCTAAAGTAGATGCTTGACTCGGGGATTTTTTCATGGTAAAATTTTGTATTCATATTCAATGATTATGTTTAAAAATAAATATTCATGGATAAGGTTCCCATACTATAGGGAACTCAATAATATAATGTTCGAGATAAGTTTCCTATTCCTATCATTTATCAATTATTAGATGAATTGAGTGGTATTGTTTTCCTTACTAAGAATATACATTTAGGGTATTATTAAATTTGACTAAATTAGGAGGATGTGTGTAAGGCTACATTTTGAACACGTAAAGGACATTGTGCATTATGTTATTTGGTCACATGAGGGTCACCATGAATTCTTAGTTATGTCATTTGATCACATGAGGGTCATTATGAAAGTAATTGGTATCAAGATTTGATCTGATTAAAGTTACTTGAATTGTATGAATAAGAGAATTTCATTATCAAACCTAATGGAATCATAAAAAAAAAAGTGAAATGATTGTGAAGTAAATCTATTCCAAAATTTCTCATCGAATGGAAAATCTATCGATCGAAGATGTAACTTGGAAAGATAAACGAGTTCTTGTTCAACATACGAGTTGTTAATCTGTGTTTAGGGAATTGATTTTATAAAGGGTAATTATATGTTATATCCCTAACATTATATGTTCATATAAGTAAAAAGGTATGTAATGGAGTGCATAACCTTTACCTTTCATTTATTAGTTCTTAATAAATAGTTAGGCTGGCCTAATTTGGAGGAAAGGGTATTACCCTTTGTCTTTATGTATATAAATATGAATGGTCAAGGCTCTCCCAAACCATAACATATCAATTCATTGAGTTAATTTAATTATTAATTATTAATTTTATAGGTTCCACCCTTGAATTGGAGTATATTTGATTTTTTATTCTATTTTCTTAAGGTAATACCCTAACAAAATGTGTCTCAATGTGATCAATCTAACCCATCTAAATAATATAATCTATCTCAAGATATGAAATTCTCCATCTTATATGGCTTAAATCTATCGAATAAAACCATTATATGTCCCTCTTTTGATATGAGGGATGAAGCATGTGAATCATTCACCTCAAAATAAATTGAACTACACATAGCATGTATTATACAAACTAAATGTACTCATGTAAAATACATATAAAAAGATAGGACATAATCATATTTTTACACCCTAATTAGATTTAACATAAAACCTAATTGAATTTAGTGAATTAGTACACTAAAATATCTAGGTGTTACCAATTGGTGATTATTATGATTAATTAACTTCCAACATTAATTACTATAATCAAAATAATGATTTTACACTCAAAAATGATATGTTAAACAAGATACAACCTTGAAAACACAAAGGAATGAGTACACTTGGCTCATTATAAATGGTTCTAGGAAGTTTTAGGAGGACACACTACATTAACATGAAGATATAAACTTGATTATGCTTCTTTCTAGAGATAATGATTGGAAACTAACCTATGGCGGGATTATGTCTGACAACTCTGTTAGGATTATTTGTATAGTCTTGACTTTATCATACGGTCTTAGATCTAATTGGTTTTGGGCTCTATAAATTCTACACACTATCAATTTACTGAAACTATTTCTCACTATCAAACCCTAATTTACAATCATGTTGTAAAACTCTCTGAATTATCGATCATGGTCTCAAACCATAATCATGGATAGGAAATCTGTAAAATTATTATTATTTTTGTGTAATGCCATCAAAAATTTTTCCATTTTTAAAACAAACACACTAAAATTTCAGATTTAATATGTAATGCATAACTATATTTTGCATATTTCTAAACAACAAATTCTTCCAAATGAAGACATTGAAATAAATAAAAACTCATGGTTTCATTATGATTTCAATATGATAATCTTACAAGATTCTTGCAACCATAAAGTAAAAACTTCCTTAGTAATGACTAAAGTTTACAAGAAGCAATAAGTACAATAATGGGTATTTACAAGAGTATAAAACTTCACAAAGCTACATTTATTTACAAAATTAAGGTAATGCCCACAAAAGATGAGGATGACCAAGATGGCAAGAGGCTCCAACTATCTCCAACTTGAGTGTTCTTCCAAGGATGCTGAAATAAGAGACAAGGCTTGTTTACCACCCAATCAATAGGCATCATCACATGCCTTTCCATGGTTGGAAGCCATGCTAGCCTCCCCCAAGCCCATGGGAGAGAGGGACAAACTTCCACAATGTGTACAAGTATAATGGGGATAAAACACAACAAGAATACATAAGACCGTTTAACCACTTAGACATACTACACATGATAAAACAACAACATGAGGATAACAAGGTCAACCTCACAAGGGGAAGAGAAGAAGTAGGATGCCCAAATCAAAGGTGTCCGACCATAGGAGCACCAACAAAAAAACATGTTTACAAAACTCCTTATACCTCCTAATCATTCATCCTCCTTATTCCTCCTTTTTTTCATAGAAATCCTTCTTGGGAGGATTTTCAAACCCAAAAGGGTTTCCTCACCAAGAATGGGGAAAGGTTCAAGCCATATGGACCTTTCTCCCACCTCAAACCATATGAGGGGATGAGAAGGGACCTTCATGGATTGACAACAACCATGAGGTTTGAGAGGAAATCCCTCTCTCTTCCCCTACATTCTCCAAAAACCATCAATCCAAATGATGGTGGAGAGAAAACAAAAAAAAAACAAAAAGAACAAGCAAACAACCACATTCACCATACAACTTCACAACACATCATTTCACACACATCATTTCATTGATCAAGCATAGTTAACAAGATAAGCACAACTAAGAAAGAAAAAGGTTAAGAATCCTACCTCTACAATGCTTTCCAAGACTCTAAGTTTTTCCCTTTGTCCAAGCTAACCTCCAAGCTCCCAAAATTCTCCAAGTTCTCCAAAAAAATGAGCCAAGAAGACCCCTTCCTTCCACATGAGGAAGAATAAGAAGAGGAACCCAAAAGTTTCCTCACCAATGGGGAGGTGACAAGTGTTACCCCCTCTCCTCTCAAGAGTCAAAGATTCCAAAAACCAAATAAGTAAGAGTAAACTCACCTTTTAGCCCTTATCACCCAAAATACTAAAAACTAAAATAAAACAAAGTGGAGCAAATTTTAACAATTACACACAAATCAACCATCTTACATGGATGGTGACTAAGGAGGAAAAATGGGAGGAAACTCCTCAAACCTTGAAATAAGCCCCCTACCTATTAGGTAGGGTCAAGGGCCCATTTTCATGCTAAGGAACTCCCAAACTCAAAAGGGTCCCTAAAAATGCCCAAAATAACCCAATTTCGGGTTTGGCATGCTTGGGCACAAGGGTAGTGGATGTGGGGTCCACCCAAGGTTCAAATGTGGTCCCAATCCCTTACTACCACACACACACTTACCAAAACCAATCACTTAAATTAAGATGAGATCATTAAACCCCTAAGCTAGTTTACTTAATAAAACACACCCTAAACATAATTAATTTTCAAGACATAAATACATTACTGATTGAGGGTTCACCCATGGTGCCCAATTAAATACACCTATTCTAAGGCCTCAAACATTTAGCATGGTTAGGACTCAGCCCGTGGGCCGCTCGTGCACAATTGCGTAGCTGCCACTGAAACCCATGCTCTCTATACCATCACTGCACACTCATTACACACATTAACCACATCTGTCCAATATAATAAACATCATCTACACATCACAAATTCAATCAAACTTATAATGTCCTAACATTATTAAACAATTGATAGTGCAATGCATACAATTATACACATAGTTTGCCACGAATCATCCACAGATACAATTGCAACGACATACACTTAGGCTAGCATGAGATTACCATTATTAAATCCAGAAAACTATATCATTAATCAAATCGACCACAAGAAACAACATCTAACCAATGAATATCACTATCATCTAACCCTATTAGTGTCATCAACATCATAAGAAATATATCAATATACGAATCTAGTCCAATTGGCGCTACACGCCCAAAATACCATAATGTCCATGAGGATAAAATAACATAGTAAAATGTCCAAAATCTATCAGAGTCTCAATCAAAACATGTCTATGCATAAAGGAACCAACAGATAACTAGAGCTATAAAAACGTGGGCACTACATCCCCCTCTCCTAGAATTAGACTTCCTCCTAGAAGTCATTGGAAGAGATAGGGATATCTAGCCCTCAGTGGTGTAGCATCCTCCCAGGTAGCTGATGACTCGTCATATCGGTCCCACTGCACTCTAACCTGGTCCAAATCTTGACCTCGAAGGGCCAACCTCTGGTGCTCCAGTATGCATACGTATGGGCTCCAGTCTCCACTATCCTCCATCGTCCTCTACCTGTAATGCCGACCAATCCAAAACATGAAAAGCATCGGTACATATCTCTACGAAGTACAGAAACATGAAAAACATTGTGGGCCCATGCGAAGGCATGGTGGCAAAGCTAGGCGATAGGTAACTAGACCGATGACCTCAAAAATATCAAAAGGCCCCACAAAATGAGGTGATAGCTTAGAACCCTTTCCATAATGGATCGGACTCTTATGCGGACAAACTCTCAAGAAGACTTTGTCACCCACTGAGAAGTGACGATCAATCCTCTTGGTGTCTGCATACGCCTTTTGGTGTGCTCTAGCCTGCTCAAGACGTTGTCTAATCGAACAACCTCTGCTACTCTAAATCGAAGATAGGTTGGTCCCAAAATAATCTGTCATCTAGTCTAGTATCCCGGCTCAAAGGTGTCCTGCAAGGTCATCCATACAAAGCCTAATAGGGAGCCATGCCAATGGAGCTATGATAACTATTATTGTAGGCAAACTCAACTAAATGCAAATAATCTTCCCACTTCTTCTGTTGGTCCATCACATACATCCTCAACATGTCCTCAAGAACCTGATTAACCCTCTCTATCTGCCCATCTGTCTCTGGATGATATGCCGAACTGAAATTAATCTGTGTACCCAAAGCATCCTGAAAAGAAGTCTAGAAAACTGATGTGTAGATGGTGTCTCTATCATTGATGATTGTCTTCGGAATCCCATGCAATCTAACAATGTCCTCCATAAACACTTTGGCGATGGCCTATGCATTATAGGTAACCTTGGTTGGCGAGAAATGCGCAACCTTGGTCAACTTATCCATAGTGACCATAATGGCATCATGACGATAAGAGGACATAGGAAGTCCTACTATGAAATCCATGGAGATCACATCCCATTTCCACTCGGGAATATCATGAGGGTATAAGAGTCCTGCGGGATGAGAATGCTCTACCTTGACTCTCTGACACTCAAGACAACATGCTACAAAATCTGCTATGTCCGATGAAGACCCGGCCAATAATATAACTCTCTCAAATCGGCATGCATCTTCTTCACTCCTGGATGTGCTGCGTATGGGGCTCGATGAGCCTCAATAAGGATGAAACTACGTAGATCACCTGCCTTAGGCACATAAATGCACCTATGGAACTGAAGCAAACCATCAGACTCTAACATGCATCTTGAATATATGCCCTCAAAAGAACCACGAGAATCAACATCTACCGATTAGCACCCTCATAAAACTATCCTCTGGAAGATGCTCAAGTATCCTGCCTCTCAAATCTAAGTAGTGTCCAAAGAAGCAAGCACATGTCATCATCTACTAAGTGCATCTGCAACAACATTTTCCTTTCCTTTGATATATTGTACCTCCATGTCATACTCACATAGGAACTCCATCAGCGCCGTTGTGAGAGTTGAGGTTCGGTTGAGAGAAGATATTTATAAGCTCTGATGATCCATCCTCAAGATGAAAGGTCTACCCAAAAGGAAATGTCGCCAACGCACAAGTGCATGAACAACTGCTGCAAGCTCTAAGTCGTGAGTAGGATAGTTAAGCTCGTAGTCTTTGAGCTTACGTGACTCAAAGGTGATCACCTGACGCTCCTGCATAAGAACTACTCCCAAACCCTCTAGTGATGCATCAGTGCAAACAACAAAATCCTCTGTCGGGTGCAGGCTGCTAAGATAGGTGTCATGGTTAACCTTTCCTTAAGCAAATTAGAAGGCCTGCTCACACTTTTCTAACCAATCAAACTTCTTCCCTTTCCTTTGAAGGGAGGTAATAGGGTGAGCAATCCTAGAAAAGTCCTGCACAAATCTGCGGTAATACCTGCTAAACCCATGAAGCTCCTTACCTCAGTAACTGATGTGGGTCTTTGGCAATCCAGATAACATGTATCTTAGAGGGATCTATGGAGATACCCTCGCCTAATATGATATGACCCAAGTATTGAATCTCTATCTGAAAGAAGCTACATTTTCCAAGTTTCCATACAACTTCTGCTCTCTCAAAACTGAAGTACCTATCTCAAATGCTCCTCGTGTTCCTCCTCGGAATGAGAATAAATCAATATGTCATCAAGGAACACTAAGACAAAGCGATCCAGAAATTTCTTGAATACTCCATTCATGAGGCTCATGAAGATAGCTGGGGCATTGGTCAAACCAAATGGAACCACTGTGAACTCATAATGCCCGTAACGTGTGCGAAACATTGTCTTATGAATGTTTGCATCTGAAATGTGCAACTGATGATACCCTGACTTGAGATCGATTTTGGAGAACACTCTAGCTCCCGCATCTGATCAAACAAGTCATCAATCCTAGGGAGTGGGTAATGGTTCTTTATTGTGACTTTGTTGAGCTATGAAGTCTACACAAAGCCTGAGAGAACCATCCTTCTTCTTCACAAATATAACTGGCGCTCCCCAAGGAGATACACTAGGTCAAATGAGACCCTTCTCTAATAACTCCTCTAACTGAATCTTGAGCTCATGAAGCTCTGAAGTCATCATCCGATAGGGTGCCCTAGAAATTGGTGTGGAGCCAGGCACTAAGTCAATGGTGAAGTCCACCTCCCTACTAGGTGGTAAACCTGGAAGCTCTCCTGGAAACACATCTGCATACTCCCTCAAAATTGTGTGATCATCAAGGGGTGAATGCTCTGGAGTACTGTCTAAATGATCACTGATAGTGATAGCAAACAACTGGCAACCCTTACGCATGCTCCACTTGAGTTGCTTAGCTGAGATCATACGCAAGGAAATAGGTCTCTACATCCCTGAAATCACAACTGCACTACCAAGATCATCCTGACACTCAATGACCTTCTTTCTGTAATCCACCTTGGCTCGATGAGCCTCGAGCCAATCCATACCACACACACACGATAGGATCCTAAAGGAATAACTCAGAGGTCAAGTGTAGTGGAGAAAACTCCCAAATCAAGTACACAACTCTCCACATATGAGTCCACGGTGAGTTTAGCCCCTAGAGGCCAACTCAACCTGCCAACTATCTGGTTGCCTAGCCACCACTAGCCCACACTGGTCCACTACAGAAGGAGATATAAAATAATATGAAGCACTTGAATCAAAAAGTATCTTGAGGAAATACCCACGATAGTACTGTGTCTCAATGATTGTGGCGATGCTCGGCTGGTGGTTGTCGACTTTGCATATACACGATGGGTGAGTCCCACGTCACCCACCATCTACTCGGATCTAGGAGCTCTCTGCATATCTTGTAGTAGTGGGCTTGTGCGGACACATACGCACATAATGGTCAGAGCCCCACAAATAAAACATCCTCATGTACCCCTCTGAGATGGGGTCCCTCACATGCTCTGGTGGTGAACTGAACCTCGGTCCAACCCTAGCGAGACTGCTGCTGGCGAGTGGCTATGAGTGATGAGTACCGGCCTCCTATCTCTAGATCCACCAAAACCACCTCTAGATCCACCTCGCTGAAAACTTTGAGTCTATCTACCCCTCTGATGCTGGTGTCCCTGATGTTGTGTCTGCTTTATGATGGGTGTGGTGGAGCTCTCGATGTTCTTTGGAGAAGACCAAAATCCTCCTCAGGGGTGGTGCTTGCACCCGTGCCCTCGACTACGAAATGCTTAAATCTTGTCTGGAACTTGCTCTTGTTTCTATCTCGGTGCTCCTGTGCCTTGGTCCTATTCTCCTCAGCCAAGTAGGCCTTCTCAATGGCCTTCTCAAGCATGGGAGGAGATAACATCCTAACAACTCCTACTATATCTGCATTCAGGCCTCGAATGAACCTGTTTACCGCTAATTTCTCATCTTGCAGGTAGTCTACATATCTTGAAAGAGGTCAGAACCTGCTCTCATATTGTGCCCTTTGCTGCAGAGCCTTGTCGTAAGTCATGAAACTCATCGATTCTCTTACGCACAAAATGCTCGACATACAGGGCCCTGAATCGCTCCTCGAACATCTCCGAGGTCACTGTATCTCGAGTCAAATGGAGCTTCCGCTCCTCATTCCTCCACCAAATGTTTTTGTGTCTCGGAGAAGGTGTATGGAAAACCTAGCTTTGACATTGCTCTCATGAGAGTGCAAGCCAAAGCAGCTATCTAAGCTAAGGAGCCAGGACTCTACCCCAAAGCCATATGTCGAACCAGTAAACATAGGTGGCTGAAGGCGAAGAAGGTCTCGAATCACACTACTGTGTCTCTATCCTAGTGATGTGGTCTAACAGGTGAAAGAGGTCACCTATCTCCAAATGGTCCCTCGAAGCTGTGTGATCGGCTGTGACGAAACGAGGCCACCCTCTCGCCAAGGATGGAAGGGCTGCGTGACCTCTCTCATCTCGGAATATCGTGCTCAGGTGGTTCTGAATGTGTGTCCTCACCAATCAACTCCTCATCTCCCAACTGAATGTCCTCCTCTCTGGCTCCTGCGGTGGTGGAAGGTGCTCCTGCATGACACCTATCAGCTGTTGCAGGGTCTCTAATATCTGAGGCCCAAAATCGGGGGCCGGCGGCTCCCGTGTAGGTGCACTACATGTCTCGAACCTCAAGCCGATCATCCCCTCTTGGGTGCCATCCTGAACCGAGATAAAAAAAAATGTAAACAAAATGGTTTATAACCCCTTTTTTTTTTTAATTAAATTTTATTAAAGTTGCACGCGGTTTTTTTATTATTATTATTATAATTTTATAATGTAGTGCCCCTTCCTGTTAATAATTAATTTACCTTAATCCTTAAATTACCCAAAATCAAATAAACACTAGCCTAATAATAATTTAATTTATTTTACCCTATCAAGCTTCCTAGGGTCATGATTAAAAATCTACACCCCTAGAAAATAAATAATCTTCCTCCCTTTTATAAATTTTCCCTACACACCCTTTTAACTTAATTTGTTTTCCCCCTTTTAATTTAATCTACCCACACACCCCTCTTAATTTATTTATTTTTTCAATCCCATTAAAATGTCATGTTTTAAAGAAAAGTAGGGTTGAATGAGAGCCCTAGGATCTAATCCAATCTTGGCCATTGATTTTGAATCCACCCTAAAATTGCCCTAAATCTGACCTAATCATCCTTATGTTTTTTTTTTTTTTTCCTTATCTTTTTCCCTCATTCATTTTGTTTCTTCTTCCATTCTATTTCTCTTATTTTGTTTTCTTTGTCTCCTCTTGTGCAGGTGGAGGAGCTATGGAATCTTGGCTTCATGGAGTCTCTTTTTCTTTTGTGAAATCCATGTATTTTCTTTTTTTTGTGAAACTTTTGAGGAAAACCCAAGTTTTGATGAACATATATATATATATATATATATATATATATATATATATATATATATATATATATATATATATATATATATATATATATTTTATTTTTTTTTTTTTTTATATATAGAGAGAGGTATATATTTTTATAGCGAGGAAAAAATCTGGGAGGTAGGGTTGGGGAGAACTGCGCCTTTGTAGGGCGCGGGGGCGTGAGGGGGGGGTAGGGTGGGGTGTGCGGTGCGCGGGGTGGAGGGTCGTGGTTGGGTGGGCGAGGTGCGGGGTGGGGGGGCAGGGTGGCGGGGGAGGCGTGGTTGTGGGGATCGGGGGGGGTTAGGGTTGGGAGTCGGGATTTGGGGCGCGGGGGTAGGGGTTACGGGGCGGGTGGGGGGAAGGTTTGGGGTTTGTGGGGGGGGGGTTCGGGCCCCCACCAACATTGAGTTTTTTTTTTTTTTTTTTTTTTTTTTATTTTTATTTTTTTATTTTGTTTTTTATATTTTATTTCATTTTATTTTTTTTTTTTTATAAAAATAAAAAAAACAACCATATATATATATATATATATATATATTATTATATATATATATATATATATATATATATATATATATATATATATATATATATATATATATATATATATATATATATATTATTAATATATATTATTATTATTATTATATATATAAATATATTATTATTATTATATATTATATATTTTATTATATCTTTTATTTATTTTTTTTTATTATATATTTTTTATTCTAGGAAAATATAGATGTAAGTTAGGAACTTAAAAAAAAAAGCATATATACATAAATATCGGTTTTCATTTCCTTGTTCAAAACTACCAAACTTGTAGGCCAAAACCTATTTACAAAAAGAAAATAAAAAAATGATAGTATAACCATTTAAAATAATTCATAAAACTCCATGAACACTAGTTTTCCTTCAATGAACTAACTAAATGGTATTTTCAAATTTCTACAATACCAACTAAAGAAATATTTCAGATTTTCATGCAAGGAAGATTACATTAAGGACATCCATGTATTTTTTTTTTTGTTAAATGCAAGACCAAAACATTTACTAGTTACCCAAGAGTGCGTGTTTGAACCACGGCTCTGATACCAAAATGTAATGCCATCAATTTTTTTTCCATTTTTAAAGCAAACACACTAAAATTTCAGATTTAATATGTAATGCATAACTATATTTTGCATATTTCTAAACAACAAATTCTTCCAAATGAAGACATTGAAATAAAGAAAAACTCATGGTTTCATTATGATTTCAATACGATAATCTTACAAGATTCTTGCAACCATAAAGTAAAAACTTCCTTAGTAATGACTAAAGTTTACAAGAAGCAATAAGTACAATAATGGGTATTTACAAGAGTATAAAACTTCACAAAGCTAAATTTATTTTAAAAATGAAAGTAATGCCCACAAAAGATGAGGATGACCAAGATGGCAAGAGGCTCCAACTATCTCCAACTTGAGTGTTCTTCCAAGGATGCTGAAATAAGAGACAAGGCTTGTTTACCACCCAACCAATAGGCATCATCACATGCCTTTCCATGGTTGGAAGCCATGCTAGCCCTCCCCAAGCCCATGGGAGAGAGGAAACTTCCTGATGTGCATAAGTATAATGGGGATAAAACACAACAAGAATACATAAGACCATTTAACCACTTAGGCATACTACACATGATAAAACAACAACATGAGGATAACAAGGTCAACCTCAAGGGGAAGAAGAAGAAGTAGGATGCCCAAATCAAAGGTGTCCAACCATAGGAGCACCAACAAAAACATGTTTACAAAACTCCTTATACCTCCTAATCATTCATCCTCCTTATTCCTTCTTTTTGTCATAGAAATCCTTCTTGGGAGGATTTTCAAACCCAAAAGGGTTTCCTCACCAAGAATGGGGAAAGGTTCAAGCCATATGGACCTTTCTCCCACCTCAAACCATATGAGGGGATGAGAAGGGACCTTCATGGCTTGACCAACAACCATGAGGTTTGAGAGGAAATCCTCTCTCTTCCCCTACATTCTCCAAAAACCATCAATCCAAATGATGGTGGAGAGAAAACAAAAGAAAACAACAAGAACAAGCAAACAACCACATTCACCATACAACTTCACAACACATCATTTCACACACATCATTTCATTGATCAAGCATAGTTAACAAGATAAGCACAACTAAGTAAGAAAAAGGTTAAGAATCCTACCTCTCTGATGCTTTCCAAGACTCTAAGCTTTTCCCTTTGTCAAGCTAACCTCCAAGCTCCCAAAATTCTCCAAGTCCTCCAAAAAAATGAGCCAAGAAGACCCCTTCCTTGCACATGAGGAAGAATAAGAAGAGGAACCCAAAATTTTCCTCACCAATGGGAAGGTGACAAGTGTTAACCCCCTCTCCTCTCAAGAGTCAAAGATTCCAAAAACCAAATAAGTAAGAGTAAACTCACCTTTTAGCCCTTATCACCCAAAATACTAAAAACTAAAATAAAACAAAGTGGAGCAAATTTTAACAATTACACACAAATCAACCATCTTACATGGATGGTGACTAAGGAGGAGGCAAAATGGGAGGAAACTCCTCAAACCTTGGAAATAAGCCCCTACCTATTAGGTAGGGTCCAAGGCCCATTTTCATGCTAAGGGAACTCCCAAACTCAAAGGGGTCCCTAAAAATGCCCAAAATACCCCAATTTCGGGTTTGGCATGCTTGGGCACAAGGGTAGAGGATGTGGGGTCCACCCAAGGTTCACATGTGGTCCCCGATCCCTTCTACCAACACACACACACTTACCCAAAACCAATCACTTAAATTAAGATGAGATCATTAAACCCCTAATCTAGTTTACTTAATAAAACACACCTAAACATAATTAATTTTACAAGACATAAATACATTACTGATTGAGGGTTCACCCATGGTGCCCAATTAAATACACCTATTCTAAGGCCTCAAACATTTAGCATGGTTAGGACTCAGCCCGTGGGCCACTCGTGCCACAATTGCGTAGCTGCCTGAAACCCATGCTCTCTCCTATACATCACACTGCACACTCATTGCACACATTAACCGCATCTGTCAATATAATAAACATCATCTACACATCACAAATTCAATCAAACTTATAATGTCCTAACATTATTAAACAATTGATAGTGCAATGCATACAATTATACACATAGTTTTGCCATGAATCATCCACAGATACAATTGCAACGACATACACTTAGGCTAGCATGAGATTACCATTATTAAATCCAGAAAACTATATCATTAATCAAATCGACCACAAGAAACAACATCTAACCAATGAATATCACTATCATCTAACCCTGTTAGTGTCATCAACATCATAAGAAATATATCAATATACGAATCTAGTCCAATTGGCGCTACACGCCCAAAATACCATAATGTCCATGAGGATGAAATAACATAGTAAAATGTCCAAAATCTATCAGAGTCTCAATCAAAACATGTCTATGCATAAAGGAACCAACAGATAACTGGAGCTATAAAAACGTGTGCACTACATTTTGTTTTATGAATCCTCATGCACTTTCGACAATGGTAATACTTTGAAGAGGCCTCAAACCACATGATGTTCTCCACCTAGCATGTGATATATGAATTAATGCAACTAGATTTGATAAGCATGTCTGAAAATGTTTGATTGAGTTGGAGTTGGCTATTGCTAAGATACTTGCCAAAGGGATGTTTGAGTACTTGTATAACAAAGAGACTGATGTCTTGACATGGTAAGAAGCTTCATACCTATATAGATTGCTTCCCTAATGAATATAGGTGTTTTATTGTAAAATTTAAGGAGCCATGGGTGCATTTTTCAAGTGTTAGAAGTGAGTGTATCAATGTAGTGCCATATGATTTCCATGTTAGCAAATGAAGTAATATTTACTTGTTTATATAGGGTTTTGTAGATGATTTATCAAATAAAGGGGAACCCAGAGAGATTAAAAGACCCAACGAAAGATATGAATTTTAAATGGAATTTAGATTACATATCATTCTAATACCGTCACAAGTCATTCATGACCGTATATACTATCCTAACCAAATTGTAAATCCTTGACCACATAAGGAAAACATGCAATTTGAAGTTTGGAACTTGTTAGTTGATGTTTGTTTATGGATTTTATACATTGTAATCTCATAATTTGATGACATGTCATTTTGTGTAATGATAAAAAAATCTAAACAAGATACCTCAAAATGTGTTAAGCGGGAATGAGAAGGTTGTATTTATCTTAGCAAGAGTGCATTGTCAAAAATAGTAGTGTTAAAGAGTGAATTTCCAAATTTGAGTGTCTACATTTTCCCCACTTTAAGTATGAAATGAAATTACATGATTAAAGGAAAATATTTATATGAGTGTCTAGAAACAATTTGTCTTGGCGCGATTATTTGTTTTGCATAATCTCATTGTGTTTGGTGTTGGCATGCTCCATAATGAATCCTATAACACTAAGTGTAGTCAATGTCCATGATAAAAAATTGAATTTTAACTCATATGTAAAGTGCAATATAATGTGTTTTCATTTGGATATGAATGAAAAAATATATATTTGATGCGGACAATGACCTAGGTGGTAATTATGTTGGAGCAACTTTCGAGAACCATAACTTTTGCACCGTAGCTCCAATTGACTTCGTTCAAAATGCAATGGAAATATCGGAATGCATAGAATATGATAGAATGGTGATGAAAATTTTTTAGAAAATTTTTACCCTTGAAATATGCATCTAAAGGACTCAAAATGTGATTTTTGTAATGTTGTCTAAAAATAGTAAATTCACAAAATTATTGCATATGTAATTCTTGGAAGATGAAACACCTCATCTCCCTCGAGATTGGTGGCATTCCACATTCTTTTGTTTTCCTCACGAGTATTTCTAAAAATATTATATAGGCATATGTAACCTGCGAGGAAGGGTATACATCTCCTCACAGAGGTAGCTATTGTAATCACAATCTTTGAGTAATTTATATACATCTCTTCTCAAAGATAATTTTAAGCATTATACATCTCTTCTCAGAGATAGATTTTTCTATTTACATCTGGCATAATTATTATTTTATCCTTTAATTCCAAAACCCCTTGGATTTTGGATCAAGTATGTAAATAATAAAGGAATGCACTTGTTTATTTGTGGAGGGAGAAAACTCTTGTGATTTTCTTGTGCTTGAATATTTACTTTGTTGGTTTTGTTGAACTTTTCAATGGATCCGGGGTGATCAGTCCCCAATTGTGTTGAGGATAAACTAGATTGTTAAGTGCATGCAACCCAACATGGAATGTTCAAGAGAGAAGAAAAATAATGAAGTTCCAAAACACCCTACTAAGGAAGAAGACATGGTATCAAATATATTTAGCAACTTTGATATAGGGTTCATTTTAAGACCCCCTCCGAAAAATTAGTTTAGAATTGGTGATGAATCTCCAAAATCAACTTTCGCAGATGATGGAAAATTTCTTAAAAACCGTTTCATGGCAAATTCAACTGGGTGGGATGGTCATCCATCATCTTTCGTACAACCTAGGTTAGACACCATCCAACCCAGGTTATACGACAGATGATGGATGGCCATCCAACCTAGGTTAGACGGTCTTCTATTATATGTTATCCAACCCAGCCGTTCAACCTATTGTTGGAGGGCCATCCGCCGATCTAGGTTGGACGTCCATCCATTGTCTCATGTCCAACCTAGTTGTCCAACTTGGGTTGGATGATTGTCCATCGTCTATCATCCAACCTAGCCATCCAACCTGGGTTGGATGACCGTACATTATTTGTTGTCAACCCGGCCATCAACACGGGTTGGACAATTGTCCATCGTCGGCCGTCAACCCAATCAACCAACCTAGGGCCGGATGACCATACTTATCTGTCATCAACCCAACCATCAACTTGGGTTGGACGATTGTCCATTATCTTCCATCCAACCTAGTCATTGAACTGGGTTGGACGACCGTACATTATCTGTCGTCAAACTTGGGTTGGATAACCATACATTATCTGTTATCCAACCCGGTATCAACCTAGGTTGGATGGGCGTACATTATCTACCGTCCAACCCAGCCATCCAACATGGGTTGGATGACTATCCATCTCCTGCCATCCAACCCATCCATCTAACTTGGGTTGGACGGCCATACATTATCTATTGTCTAACCCATCCATCTAACCTAGGTTGGATGATTGTCCATCATCAATCGTCCAACCCACCTATCTAACCTGGGTTAGATGACCGTACATTATCTATTGTCCAACCTGGGTTGGACAGCCATACATTATCTATCATCCAACACAGGTTAGATGGCTAGGTTGGACGACAGACAATGGACGACCGTCAACCCAAGTTAGATGGCCATCCATCATCTATCATTTAACCAAGGTTAGATGGTAGATAATGGTTTTATATCCAACCTAAGTTGGATGGACAGTCACTCTTTGTTGGATGTCATTATTAAATGGGTACCCCCTACAACTCCCCAAGCTATGTATTATACCTCGGTGAATACATGTATAAGTTAATTTTTACATATAAATAGTAGGTGAACTGACCCATACAAATGACTTGTCAACTGAAATTTTGGTGAATTGGATGGCAGCCCTCTTTGCTGAAAATTTTGCCATTTCCAATTTTCAAAATCCCTAATATTCACGAGTTTACGAAAATTCGCCACTAAAATTTTCCTTCCTTTGATATCTTCCCCTTTGAGTACAAGAGGAAAGTAAAGTCTTCCTATAAAGAAATTTTCCACTTTTATACCTTCCATAACCCCATAGACCACACTTTATTACTGATTGATCTAGACCCAATTTTTAAAATAAGGACATATGGTATAAAATATAATGAGTTCCCCTTTACCCTTCCCATGTGCCACACAATTGAATAAAAATTATAATGTACTAAAATGGTGATGGAGGAAGGAGACTTATGCCCCCAAGATTCATGAAATTGTAGTAGAAACTGAATGTCATGATGAAGGAGTGAAGTACTTTATGCCCCTATAGTGATCGAACTAAGTGAACTGAGTCTAAAACTATGCCAAAAACATGAAACTATATATAAAAATATGAAATTGTTGAAAATTTTGACGTGATTGCCCCAGTTACAAATGTGTGTTAAGGTCAGGTCCATACATATGGTCTTAACCAATCTATACAATTTTAAACTTGTGAATTTTTGTCTAATTTTTTGTGTTTGTCTAGATATTTGACTATTTGTATCATACCTCATAATTTTCCTTGTGTCTATTATAATTTTATCATGTTCCCTGATGGATTCCCCCTCTTTTGAGGTGTGTATAAAACCCATGTGGAAAATGTGGCTCAAAATAAAATATGTGTACACATGCACCTTTGGATGTCTAAAAAATTGTAGGAGGTTGTAATATTTTGAAGAGGTGGCCACCTTGAAGAACATGTAGTTGCAAAAAGGAAGGTGTTTTTCATGGTAGAAACCATGGCGCACAATAAAAGTAATGATAGCAATAGATATAAACCATGATAACAATAGTAATATGAATGCATGTAAGAGAAGACAAGTACAACAATAGTGAAATCATATGTAACAAGTATGCAAACAATGTTACACAAAATGTGTAAAGCGTGCAAACATGGGACACCCTACGTGTCACAAGACAATCAAGACATATAAACCACAAGTAGTGAAAACAAGTAATAGTAATACCCACACACAATAAATTATTCCTAAAATAGAGTGTCAACACTTAATATCATGATATAGTATCAATATATGTGAAAATATGTGGAGCGTGAGATGTCAACATTGCACAAGAAAAATGTGTTAGTCGTGTTAGCTAATAAGATAACATATACAAAATATATGTAATTAAACATAATGAGTAAGTAGAAAGGAAATATAATATAAAAATAGCACATGGATGTACTAAAAATATATGCCCCGGATGTATAGGAGTTTAGGTATAGGGGTTGGCCATCACTATCATCATGTAATACTTTGTGTATGTTTTGCGTCATGCTCAAAAGACCATGTGAACACATGTGTGTAAAGATTAAAGAAGAATTGTATCTATCAAACCATTATGATAAACAACATGTCTAATGTAAAGTGCTATCAACTTAAGCGAAATGTGTAAGTCTATATTTTATATTTTTGTAAAATTGTGAATGTTTTGTACTTTGATATTATGTTGATGTTTTTGCATTTTTGAAGTGCTTAGCTATGTACTAGAAATAAGGGTAGCATTGAGCTATCGATGCGAGCCTCCGGAGGAGGCAAAACAACTAGAAAAGGGATGGAGGCTTAGGCCGCGATTGTGTGGAAGGAGGTGACGTAAATTTAAAAGGTACAATAGTGGTAATGGTTTTAATAGAGGGTCCAGTGATGAAGGATATAAATGAGGAGTATGGAAAGTATAAGACATGCATGGAGGGCTAGAAAATCAAGTACTCTAGACAAAACCCGGGCACTAGAAGTCCTTTGGAAAATCACGGGGATTCACTTAGTAAAAGTATGGTATAGACTCGCTGCGTTGAAGGGTATTAAAGAATACCCTTAATTCTAGTTTCTACCTCTAATTATTCAATTGATAATACCCCCTCCTGTTATATTATTAGAATGAAAATACCCCCTATTTTTTCCATGTACCTTACTTACCCATTTTTCAATTACAATTTTATTTACCCCTTTTTATTTCTACCCCAATATATTAGACAAAAATATATTATATTTCTCACTCAATTTTTTTTAATATGCATTTCCTTTCGAAAGATAGTTCAAAGCCATTGAATACATATTACAAGTCACCTTATATATGTTAAGCTTTATGCATTTATCAATAGTTCTTCAAATAATTAAGATGGTGAAATAATATCACTTGTGTTGAAAAGCATACTCAATTCTAGTTTTCTACCATCTTATTATTTCTTGGTTAAGAATCTAGATTTATTTATTAAAAAGAGATTATAATTTAATTTATTACCACACTCCTTTTTCAATTTTAAGGTATTTACGTTTAAAAACTAGGGTTCAAACGTTTTAGTTTTATATTAAAAGTAAACCTCTATTTCCTTTGGCCCATCTCTCTAACCTACCCCCAATACCTGATTCAAAACATTAATAAATTAAACCCTTTCACCCCCTCATGTCTACCGGTATATTGAGTTTAATTTTATTAATTTTAATTACCTCAATATGAACCCACGTGCTAGGATATTGCCTAGCTAATGAACCCCGTGTGGAAAATATGGGAGAGATCGTGTGCACTAGAGGACCTAGATAGAATCTTGTGAGGGGAAGAGTCACGATAAATAGTGTGTGAAACCGAATTCCTATGAGAATACCTGTGAGAGAAAAAACTATGAGAGGTAGAGTGAATGACTTAAGCCTTATTAGGATACGTATGAGAGATAAATTGATGAGAAGTAATATGTGCAACCAAATGACTCTTAGGATATCTATGAGAGGTAGAGTGTGAAACCAAAAACCTATTAGAGGACATATGGGAGTTAGGGTTGTGATAAGTAGTGGGTAAGACCACAAACCTGGGGAAAATTCTAGAAGGGCTAGAGTTTCAAGGGACATTGTGTGGAACCAAATACATATATTTAGGTGCACTAGGTATGTGGGTGGAATATTTAGAATAAGACTAAGGAAATATAGGATAAGAAACCTCAAATGGGATGCCTCAAATGGTAGTAGAAAATTGTTGGTTATGGAGGCGGTTAACACATTGGTGGATAATAGAAGGAATGGCCCTAAGAGCACATAACTAACGGAGACCCAAATGCAAGGTACCAAAACTAAGATTTGAAGCAACCAATAATTAATTCATAGTAGTGACATAACCAACGGTGATCGGTAGATTAATGCGTTGATAGCAAGGATTATTATCAAATGTAAGATTCTATGTAGAAATTCCAAGATATTAAAGTAGCGTGAGAGTGCAAACATTATCATTTATTGGGTGTCTACCAAAACATCATGTATAAGTACTTGATTAATAGAGACAACTATGTCATTTATATCAGTTTCATCGAAAGTAATGAGAAGTGAAGAATATGTATGAGTGATAGTTCTAATGATCACATTCATGGGGTGACCATAAAAGGGTGGGTAGCACTACACAATAAGTATTGTGCACTTCGAATGTATATTTTTCATGGTTATGCTTAATAAGTGGATCATTGAATATTTTGAGATTAGCATTATCATTGGTTAGATTGGAATATTGTGTTGGGTCATCCCATTTAATGGCATGGGAGTCGATGAGATCTTCGATGACATGACGAAGCTTACGAAATCTGTCAGTGAAGTGATCGACACACTGATTCTATTCACAATAATGATTGGAATCAAAATTATTACTTTGAGGATTTCATGTACAACCTCAAATGATGGAGGGAGAGACACAAGACTACATGAAAATGATTTTTTCAATACATTTTTTTATGACACAAGGTAAGGGTGTTTATGATCATCATGTGGGTTGGAGTTACAACTTATTTGGTTGAGAAATAATATTGACAATATCCTTAGAAGTAATATAGGCATCATCGGTGTTTCCTTTGAATTTGGTTTTACTTGGAAACTTGGTAGTAAATGTGGTAGAGTGCTTTAGCAACATACTTGATTTTATTCATATGTAATAACTTATCTTCACGCTCCTTGAGCATATGGCATAGATGGTCAAAAGATTAGAATTTTTCAAATAGGATTGATTCTTGTAAAGGAGGAAGCAGGATTTATGTGAATAGATATTGTAATTCACTATCAACTAAGATATTTCTCATTTTGGTAAGCATGGTATTGTATCGTAAGACATAATCATTGGTAGTTTTGTAAGATCCTTGTCATGATTTAGATAATTTTTCATAGGATAATTTTTCCCTAATGCTAATAGATAATTGTACTAAAATTTTATTTTCCAAAGTGGTAAACTAATGCATAGAATGTGCGGGGATATCATAGACCCATTGTAAGGTAAATTCTTTAAGAATCCTAGGAAATACTTTGGAGAGAAAGATGTCATGAGAGTCATAATCAAAAAAATCAATTGAAAGAAGGGAAGATGTTAAGTAGGGTCTCATTTTCCATAAGTAGCGAGATTAGGAGACTCTAAACCAATGAGAAAAGAATAAGAAACCACTCCATGTGCAAGGTTATTGTGAATCAATTGAGTAGAATCATATGCACCTTGTCAGTAACTGTAATATTTGATCGTGTAAGGTATGAATAATGGCTTAAATGGCTTTGCATGTTGTATGAAGAAGTGTGTGAACCATTGGAGGTGGATGTGGGATGTGTGGTAGAAATATTGGTTACATTAAGGGGCATAGAAACATTGTGCATTACAATATTAGGTGCCCCCAAGGAGGTAGAAATAGAAGATTAAGGGATAGTAGATGTCTCAATATGAGAGAGTGAAGCATGTTTAAGGTGATGTCTTGTAGTATAAGGGAGAAGGTAAATTTGAGAAGTATTCTCTTGTAAGAAGTGTGTAAGGTGTTTTACTAATATTTGATAAGTTTGTGAGATTAAGTAACAAGGTTGATAATGGAACCATCACCTTGGATATGATCATAAATGACGGTAAAAATAATATTAGCAAAGATATTAGTTGTATAATAGGAACCTAGAGTAGGTTTCATGGTGTCACGGTGTATACTTGACATAAGGGTAACAATATTTCATAGTGATAGAAGATGGAGAAACCCTAGGTTAAATGAAAATATTGTATAAGAGCTAAGGATTAATCATGATGATAGATAGGCAAAGAATTACAAAACTAAGGTAAAAAGGAAGATCATAAATATGTCCTAGCAAATGTCAAATCACAAGTTAAGTTAACCAAAATGTTTACACCCTAATTATATTTAACATGAAACCTAATTGATTTTAGTGAATTAGTACACTAAATATGTAAGGGTTAGCAAAAGGTGATTATTTTTATTAATTAAGTAAAAATAATTTTTGTATACTTGTAATCGATATGCTAAACAAGATACAAACTTAAAAACACAAAGGAATGAGTGCATTTAGGTTAT
This sequence comes from Taxus wallichiana var. yunnanensis, assembly GCA_018340775.1. Lineage (NCBI taxonomy): Eukaryota > Viridiplantae > Streptophyta > Pinopsida > Cupressales > Taxaceae > Taxus > Taxus wallichiana. Next base: position 808,697,491 of record CM031240.1, on the reverse strand, counting down.
TCTATATGATTTTAGAAAGTTATGGGAGGATGGACTGCTGGAACATAATAGAAAGGTAAAAACCTAATCATGTTTTATTTTGGATACTATTATTAGAAAATGATATGTGGTAGGATTGTACAACTCTACCAAGATCATTTGTATGGAGTTGACCCTATTGTACGGTCTTGTACCTTCTTGGTTTTGGTCTCTAAAAATTCTACACCTTTGTTGATTTCTTGTAACTATCTATTTCTATCATACCTGATTTGTGATCATGTTGTGAAGCTCTCTGAATTATGTGATCATGATCTCAAACCCTAACTATGGATGGTAAGTCCTAAAAAACATACATTATTTGGTTTTTGGGCACCTCATGCATTGTTGACATTAGAACTACTTCGAAGAGGCCTCAAATTTCACATTTTTTTCCACGTAGCATGTGATATATGAATTAATGCAACTAGATCTAGAAATCACCTTTAAAAATTCTTGAGTTGTGTTGGCTCTTGCTAAGATACTTGGGAAAGGGATGTTTGAGTATTTGTAGAAGATATAGCTTGATGTATTGAGCTGGTAAGAAGCTTCATACCTATAGATATTACTTCCCTAATTATTGTAGGTGTGATATTGTGATATTTAGGGAGCCTTGGCTGCCTTTGCAAGTGTTGGAAGTGAGTGTCTCAATGAAGTGCTATATGATTTCTAGGTTAGAAAATGAGGTAGTGTTTACTTGCTTATAAATGGTTCTATAGATGCTTTATCAAAGAAATTCCAACATAGAAAGATTAGAATACCCAACAAAACATGTAATTTTTTGGGGTAGAGTTGGAGGACATGACAATCAAAGACCATACAAGTTGGCTAGGACCATATATACTATCCTATCCAAACTATATGGCCTTGACCACAGAAGTAAAACATGTAATATAAAGTTTGGAACTTGTCAATTGATGTTTAGCTATACATTTTGTGCATTGTACTCTCATAATTTGGTAGCATGTCTTTATTTAAGGATAAACATGTTAAACAAGAAACCTCGAAATGTTAAGCGGGAATGGGAAGGTTGTATTTATCTTAGCAAGAGTGCATTGTCAAAACTAGTAGTGTCAAAGAGTGAATTTCCAAATTTGAGTGTATGTACATATAAGTAATTTGATAATTACAAGTATGTATGAAACATGTAATCTAAGGTGAGGTAGTTATTTTTAGTTGTATATAAGATATAATCATGAAAAATCTTTTGGAGATGTGTGTCGATGTCAACTATATATTTCAATGAGTCCCATTGAAATATGTATCACAATGTGTGTGTGTGTGTGTGATATAAATCATGGATATTTCAATAGAAATAGACTGTGAAGTTTAAATGTAAATAAATCACGACACAAATCATGTAGCATCATATAGTATCATTTATGTAGTTTAACATAATCAAGTATGTAAACTCATATACGCAAGTGATATTGTAGTGTAGTACCTGAAATTTTTTTATTTGGAATTGGAAATAATCCATTAACATTTATCATAGCATTGTCCCATTTACACATTTATTGACTAAAATTAAATTCATCCTTCTTGATCCTACACTCGATTCCACTAGGTTATGAATCTTCAATTCAACACCTCATTAATCAATGCACCTTATACAAAACACATCTTTATAATTTATTCAATCCTTCTCGTGTATCTTATTAGGTTATATCCTAATCTTGAATTAATTTTTCTCCTATTAAAGACCGGCTAAGTAATCTATTCTAGGTCCTATGAATATACTCAAGTAAGCCTCCTATGGTGATAGTCAAGTAAGCTACTCATACTCAATATCATAGTGTTAGGCTCCCCAGTGATTATTAATGCATCTAAGACAAATGTAAAATATGATTCTAATTTAGATTAAGACTACCATAGATGCATTGAATAATCCATTAATAGATGCTTCTCACTAATGTGCAAGATCAATACCTAATAAAAAAATAATGACATTTTCATCGTAGGAACACCTTAAAATGAGATACCACACATGAATTATGATCCCATTTTCCAGTACACATACGTACAACCTAATGATCCTCTTGATAATATTATTTTATCAACTCGATATTATCCTAATCTTAGATCTTATAACTACACTTGATGAGGATCACCTATAGTTAACACAGGTAACACCCTACCCCATACATCAATAGATGCTCTCATGGAAGACATGTTATGATCCTAGTGTTGGGATTCACTAACACCTCTAGGTTTTGGTGTAATGGTTCATTACATTTAGGTTCGTGAGTGACCACCGAGGTTCGAGTCTTGACACGAGTGGCTACATCGGCATTGTAGTTTTTGTTTAGGGCTGGGTGTGGTCCCACTATATGGGCATAAATCTAGCCTAGGTTCTAGGCTATGGAGCATGGTGGGATGTTATGATCATGGTGTGTGGATTCACTAATACCTCAAGGTTTTGGTGTAATGGTTTGTTATAATCCAAACCACCACATGATCTTACCTAGGAGCATCATATACATCTCTCTCATATTATGGGTCTAACTTATATTTATACACCACACGAGACTTTATCTCTTTCTAATGTGAAACCATACCACATGATATTGTTCCCCACACACACACACACACACGTATAAACACAATTATCTCCGGGGAACCCCTTACTATTATACAAAGTAATGTACCAATTATTATAAGCACCATAGCCTTATTTCCTAATCCTATTATTGACATACAAACCTCGCTTCACTTTATACCTATAGTAGGGTCCATCCCTACTTTACATATAGACCCCACAGTGTGTTAGTTATTTATATACACAAATTTACAAATTTATGCTAATGTTGTGATTCCTCACTCTTGTTCCAACAAACCTCAATAGATATACATGTTTACATTAGACATGCAATATTCAAAATTCATTATACAAATTCTTGAATTTTATTAGTATTTATAGGGTACCAATGGTTCATATCACATCATATAGGTAGCCTTTATGACCACACGTGTTACTTACTAGTTATACCTCAACATTGATACTCCAAGACTCACAAGAGTTCCTCACACATTCTATTTGATACCAAACCAATATTCCATGAGAACTTGGTCCTATTACTATAACTACATACATTGTGAGACAACTCATACCTACTCTAACTCATCCTAGTTTGTCTACAATTTTTTTACCTAAGTGTGTGTGATGTGCAATAGATATACAATGGCCATGTGAGTGTCATTTATATGGGAAACCAATACACCTTGCCCTTTTCCACTAAAAATAATCCATGTTTCTTGTGTTTTCATAACTCACAATGTCCTAACACCATTATTATAAGAATAAACACACTAAGTGAGAAACTTTTACATCCACCAATCCAGTAACTCCCTCCTCACTTTTATCCCCTATTTTTACTAGGATTTACCTTCATATTCACATTTTAATATTATTATTTGATCTATGATCAATTGATTTGATATCTTGAATATGACCTATGGTCATATTTAAATAACCCGAAGGGTTATGACCTTATTAAGTGATGAGGCACACCCGATTTAATTAGTTAGTTAATTAAATTAACCAACCACCTAATATAAAGTTTATATTTAAATAATAAGAATATAAATTATTCTATATTATTTAAATATAAACTATATATTATGATACACTTAATATTATAGTTCTAACACTCCCCCTTAATATTAAGTGGGGATCAATATGCCAACATTACTGTTTGTACAACAGGATTTACAAATCCATAAACCCTAAAGGTTTAGGCTAGCATATGTATTTGTGAGACTAAATCTCATCGTTTCTCGTGGAAATATTCTTATACCGCATCTCTAGGAGCCTTTTATAACACAAGGAACTCCTTTACAAATAGATGCATATTGGACTATATTTTTCGTAAACTCTATCAGTTTACTTAGATCATAAAAGATATTTTTACAATGCTTTTAAACCGAATATAATTATAGAGGAGGAGTCAACAACTAGGTGGTCGTTAGGAGGTGGCATTGTCATGCACACTCCTACTCAATGGAAACTATGAAAGGCCAAGCATTGCATGGAACTCAGAGAACTTCACTTGCACACAATGGCTTCATAAACAAGTCTGAAACTTGATCTTGATCAAATAGTACTAGAGATATATATCACCGCAAAGAACCTTCTCGTGAATAAAGTGCATATGTATCTCGATATGCTTCTTTTTTATGTTGAACTGGATTTTTAAGAAGAAAACGGTCAACTCTAGCTATCACATAGAAGAGGAGTAATTCATTTTACTTCCATGAGTATCTCTTCCAATGACCTCTTCATCCACATGGCTTCTTTTTTTGTTTCCATTTCACTTCTATATTCTACCTCAAAGCATAAGAAATTGAAATTGTTGGCTTCTTTTTATTGCTCCAAGTAATGGAAAATGTACCAAACTTGAATACATATCTAGTTGTAGACTTGTGATCTATCACATCACCAGCATGGTCAGAATCACAATATCCATATAAGTATGCATTATTAGAATAAATATAATGTAAACCAAAATTAATTGTGCTATTTATATAACGCAAAATTCTTTTTCCTAACTTCCGGTGATCTGATAAGACTCTGCATAAACCTTGAATAAATCCCTACTTCATGCATCAATTCCAATTGATCCCAAGCCTCACTCAGACTTTCTTAATTCCCAATATGAAGCATAAAATCATGTAGTATGCTTTGCAAAATGATGGACATTGCTTCTTGTACTTTCAGTTGATATGCAGCGACGTTATCAGCGATTCGTGTCTTACGGTAGGAACTCTCTCGGCCCATTCACAATTTCCCATAATTTGTGAGCCATGAATTCTTCCTTCAATCGAATCTTTCAAATGTTGTAGTTGTTTCCATTCAACATCTAAGATTTATCAATTGAAAATTTATTAGACCCCATTTTTGCGTAAAATAGAAATAAAAATAATTAATAAACAAGGATTAAAATAAGAGTTTTATAAAAATTCCCCCTGTCATATTTTAATCCTCATAATCGAACACGATCAATTTATGCCAAAAAGGAGGTCTGTTAATTGAACAATCTATACACGAATATGTTAGAATGATATCAAAAATTAAATTGAAATGTAAGTGAATTTTTTTGTTTTCTAACAAAATGACAACAAAAACTTGTCGTCAGTATCATATCATTTTTAAACAAAACGATACTATATTACTATTTCACACAAATAATTTATATAATTTATTTATTTATTTATTTATTTATTTATTTATTTATTTATTTATTTTTAAATAAAAATTAATTTATACATTTTTGAAAAAAAGATTTATTTATAAAAAATGGAGCTCTTGCTCCTTTATTAGGTAGGATTTTCTATCAACTCGGTTGAGTTGGCTAACCAACTCGGCAAGTTATTCACCGAGTCAAAATTACCATATTTCATTGCAAACCAAATTAACCATATAAGCCACATATACCAATATCTATGCCAACCGAGCCACTATAATACCGCAAATCAAGCCACACAACTAAACAACACATGCACCCATGACAGAGTCACTCACAAGGAACCCGAGCCACATACTGAGAGTGCCCTTGAGGGCTTAAAGAAAATGGGGTGGTGTGACCGTAGTCACACCACCAAACTCCCATACTCAGGCTTATAAATCCTTTACACTCTTGTCGTCATCCCCATGTGGGACTATTCTTTGCACAAAAATGATAGGGGGTCCATGGCGCAGATTGTGGTGAGGAGGATCTCATGAGGGACACATGGCGAGATGTGAGGGTAGGCTCACGGGGTGTATGTAGGTGATTCCATGTGGCACATAGTTAGGAGGGGGCGGTTTGGAGGGGGCGTCCCCAATATATATTATATATAGTTGCATGGTTATATATATATATATATATATATATATATATATATATATATATATATATATATATATATATATATATATATATATATATATATATATAGTTGCATGGTTAGTTTTTAGGTTATATGGATTAGGTTTAGGTTTATATAGAATCGGTTTTAGGTAATATAAACCATAGGTTTAGATTTTTATATAGTTTATATTTATATATATATATATATATATATATATTATATTTTTATAAAATATAGAAGATTTTATAAAAACTATACAAATATTATAGTTTATATTAAACTATAGGTGCAAAATAATTCACAGAGGCCCTATCCGAACATGGAATAGAGTTTAGAATTCATAGTGAAATGTAAAATATTATATATTACCAGGGGATAAGAATTTTTACCCAACCAATGAAAATTTTTTAAAAAACTATTTTGTCGAATCTTGTCTCCCCTGTAAACTTGAGTTTCACTTGAATTTTTACTTTTCCTTTTGATTTCTTGAATTCCCTACACACTATATAAACTATATAAAATATTTCACAAAATTTTATAACCCTTACCTTAATTTCAGGGCTTAGGTAATTCCCGAACTTGAATTTTTACACGCAATTGAAATCTCGAATGCCTTTCCACCTGTGTAACCAACATCCAATCCCACCATATGGAGAGGGAAAGGGAGGGGTTAAATAGAATTCCAAATAAATTAACCACCTAACTTCCCAACCGTTACAACCTTAGGTTATTAGGATTAAATTAATTTATTAATCCCGCTCTGGTACCATGTCAAGATGAGGGTGGAAAATATATTAATCAACTTAATTAAATGTGAAGTTTAACATTATGAATAAATGTAAATGTAATTGTACACAACATAAATAAAATTAAATAACACATAAAACATAGTGACATTACATATAATGTGGAAAACCCCTAAATGGGTAAAAACCATGGAGAATAAATCCACTAAGTGAGAAAATTTTACATCCACCAGTCTAGTAACTCCCTCCTCACTTCTATTCCCTATTTTTACCAGGATTTACCTTCATATTCACATTTGAATATTATTATTTGATCTATGATCAATTGATTCGATATCTTGAATATGACCTATGGTCATATTTAAATAACCCGAAGGGTTATGACCTTCTTAAGTGACGGGGCACACCCCAATTTAATTAGTTAGTTAATTAAATTAACCAACCACCTAATATAAAGTTTATATTTAAATAATAAGAATATAGATTATTCTATATTATTTAAATATAAACTATATATTATGATACACTTAATATTATAGTTCTAACATATTGCACGTGTAGATTCCAAAAGAGATAGGAAAGGAAACACATGTATTCTTTGCATTCTTGCACATGGTATAGACATGGGACAAATGTCTACACAATTTAAACATGATGATCTTATCACTCGGGTACCTGGGTAACCTACGAGGAGAAAGATCAAATCCTTTGACCCTTATGTAGGTGAAGGTGGGAAATTGGATGAAGTGACTTCCATACTTCTTGATCAACACATCTACTTGGAATGAAATTCTCCTCTCATGATTTCCTTGAGTAACCTTATGATGTACATGGTGAATGCATCATTCACCCTAGAATAGTGAGAGTTAATCTCTCGATGTGTGAGTTGTGGATATTTCTCATAGGTGGTGAATTTTGTGGCACATTAGGATTAGACGATAGACTTTATAAATGTATTTTGAAAGTGAGGGTGTACACCAAATAAGAATTCATTATGAACTTCTTAGATGTGGGCAAATCGCAACATTGTCGATGAATGTTATTACTTATGATTTTCCCCTCAGTCCATCATTTGGTCTCCTTTCTTAGTCACTAGAATGAACTGGTCCATCTAATATTAGAATTAATTTATTGTTTCTTCTCTCATCACTCTATTCATTAGGACAATAACATCATAGTATACTTCGTGAAACTCACTCGAGACAAATTATTAGGGATCCGAGAGGGCTTCCTTGTTTAAGCCACAAACCAACTATCAAGCCCTACAAGTATGAGTTTTTCCTTTCCCATTCTTGTGAAGAAAAATCCCTGGTGATGATAACCATGTTATTGCATCTAGGAACTTAAAGGAATTGATAAACTCCTTTTGGTTTGAGGACTATGAGGATTGAGTTATCATCTACCCAGCATTGTTCGAAATCAAGATCATAGTGTGGTGCACATGTTAGGACTAGCTCAGTGCTTTGAACATACATAGGGTGACCACTTTCCTTAATAATCCTCTTGAGAATATCTTCTCCTCCATTGTTTCCCATGGTTCATTCAACATTCTTGCCTTTAAATCTTCCAAGTCCATGTGGGTTACATCATTATCCCCCACATTGGGATACTCGGTGATCAAAGTGTAAATTGGTTCTAGGCCTGAGTATTTGACCTTCATGATGTAGGAAGCAATGATACATATGGGAAATGAATAGATATGGAAGGTTTGACCCCAAATCCCAACACTTTCTATTTTTAAGGTCCTATTCCAGATGGTTATTTTTAGTAAGTTTCTAAAATTGTCACTTTTAGTGTTTCTCAATTGCAAGGAGTGATGGGGATACTAAAGGTTTTTCATTTCCAAAACTTACTATTTTTAGACTATGAGGACATGTCACAACTTACTATTTTTATAAGGTGGACCTTTAGGTGTCAGAATGGAATGAAACTGGTCTCAAAATTTTAGGTTTTTCAAAAGGATGCTCTGCTCCAGTTTTGAGAGGTTTTTAATCGCCATAACTATGTAGATCAAAAAATCTAGGTGAAGGGACTGAAAATTTATTTTGATTGCTGAAAATTATACATATCATCAATAGTGTTGAGTTTACAATCAATGTAAATGCATTTTCAAAAGTAATGCACTGGTTAAGTTTTGTGAAGATCGGGTGCACGGTTTTGGAGTTATGAGCAAAAATTTGTTTTCGAGCTTGGAATTTCAAGAAAAAAATTAGCAGCATGTTTGTGAAAAATGGAATTTGTGGGAAAAAGTAGATCATTCAAAAACATGAAATTATTCTAAGTGTTTTATTTTTAAATCTCTTTCATTCTATTTAAAAATTCTAACTCACTTTTAACTCATCAAGCTCAAACAGGGTCAGACAGGGGTTGAATTGGAGTTACACCCTTAAAATAGAGGAAAATTAAACAAGGGGACAAGAGGGGCACCAAAGTGCACTCTTCACTAGATCTTGACATGTGGCAATAAGTGGTTGCATGAGGATGAGATGAGAGGAGTCAAAAACAAGCTCTCGTGAGTTATAACGGGATCCTACACGTGACTGGGGACTCACCGAGGGGGGAGCATATTTTATTGTCCCTGTTATCCCCTTGGTTGTTTGGACAAATGAAAGGGATAGAAATATCTCAAAATGTGCTTTGGGTGCATGCATCATGAGGAGGGGATAAGGTTAAGTTATAGCAAGTCTACAGGTTTCCTAGGACTCATGTTTGCAAGTGTTAAGTGATGAAACAAAGCCAAACATGGGGGAGTGAACTTTACTATCTGTATTGTCCCCTTGAACCAATGGAAAAGGGAAAAGGAACACATAACCTCAAAAATCACGTCAAGGGGTCCACATCATGAGGAGAGGGGCCAAATTTGAAGTTGTATTTCCCTAACAACCCAAGTCACAAGTTTTAAGTGACGAAACATGTTGGCTTGATAGGGGGCACACTTTCTTATGCATATTGTTCCCTTACACCAAGGGATAATAGATCAGGGATGTATGAGGGTGAAAATTGTGCTCAATCTTGTTTTCTTTGTTGATGTCATCCCGCCAACTTGAAATTAGAACACCGGAAGTGATTTTTCTTCCTCGGGAGCATGACATGGAGTTTAGGGGAAAAAAATTATATGATTTTGAATCTAAAACAAATTTTTAGAACATTCCAACCATTTCCAAGATCTAATTCTTCCTTAAATTTGAATTTTATTCCTAGTCACTCTTTTGGCTTGAATGGGCAACCATAGTGACTCAAGTTATCACGGAAGATTTTGAACTCTTTGACTAAAATTAATTTGTCTAACAAGTGGATAATTCCAAGAGCTTTCCATTTATTATTTTTTAGCTTGAAATTCTCCTGAAACTCCCAAAATCTTTAGGACAAGTCCACTTTATCCATTGAAGCATGGCATTCCCTGCACTCGTAATAACATTATTTTTCTTCATTGATTCCTAACATCATATAGCTCCATATAATTCCTTCAAACCACATTGGATATATTCAATACTCCTCTGTATATCCTCTAGATAGATTTTTCCTTCCAATCACCTTCGGGAGGATATTCCTTAGTTTCAAAATGGCTAAAAATAGCCCTTTTATGACTATGGGACAGTTGTTTCACCTTAGATCTCAAGTAACTTCCTCGATCCACCTAGGTATACTTCCATGCACATGAAACACACTTTAAACTACTTTTATCACTTTCCTCTTAGCCAAAATGAGGATGACACGGTGGACGGGGTGGGTGGAGGAAGGGATTACAATGACCGAGGAAGGAGGTTTACAAGTGGGAGCTTGGTTGTCATGACCAAATTTTAAATTTTGCATGCTATAAATTTAGCATGAAAACATGATGTGTAGACACTCTTTCTCATATCACATTACTTTATACATATTTTGGTTTACGCTTTTCTCATGGTATATTGATTGGCACATACTTGGTTCACGCACAAAACTAAATACAACTAATATTATTCAATTCATCATGTCTTTTCATTCATCTATGCTTTATAGGTGGCCTATCATGTCATGTCATACCATATGTCCCAATGAATCCATTAGGTTTTGATCCATATGTTATACTTTCATGTTCCTATACCATTCATGGTTATAATCTTAGCTATTGATTTCTCCATATTACTAGATATGTTTATTATATACCTACCCATGAGATGGCACCTACTACTTATTCTATAATAATCATATCCAGTGCACATTATTTATATCACCATGTTTATTATACATGTTATATATGGTTCACATCATGGATGCTTTTGTTATATAATTTTTACATGTAACACTCTCTCTTTTGAGCTAAGTGGTACATAGCATCATCCCATATCTCAAAAAGAGGGCATATTCGGGATTTTATATCAATTCAGAAATATCATGGCCATAGTTTCATAAGATATACAACATGAAAGTATCCATACAGGTATACACACTTTTCAAGATGTATTATAGGTTACATATTAAATTTACATGGGTTTGGGATTGTCCATCATTACAAATTACATGTTTTATATCATAGTTACATGAAATTGGAATGCTCCATCACTACATATTATAGGTTCACATGTGGAATTTATCATATTTACATGGAATTTGTGGGAAAATTGATCTCACATATTCAAATAAATGTATGAAACTCACTTAGATCATATGAAATGTACATGGATTTGGAACAAATTCATCTTACATATTCAATTACACTATTTACATTTACGCATTATATCAAAAGTATGGATGACCTTCAAGATTTATACAATGTTGACACAAGCCACCTAATTTTAGATGGTTCAACACCTCTACCTAGTGCTAAATGGTGATACAATTACCTAACACTTAATGGTGACATATCAGCCTAATCCCAATTTTTAGATAATATGTTCACATGTTCCTTATAAAAAGCACTGAGTAGGGGAAATAAAATGTATTTATTTCATGTTCTTATGGTATTTACAAATTTTAGTTTACATATATCCATTTTATACATCTCTTTTTAGAATTATTTCACGTATTTGACATGTGATTTCAATATTTCAAAATTATGGCATGGGATCATACTCTTTGGCTTACACGCATCGCACTCCTAGGTTTGGGGGTAAAATATTTACATTTTCTTATCCCTTTTACTTTTAATCCAACAACATCAATACTAGATTAAAAGGGGAGAAATTGTAGAACTCAAATTTTGGTATGGTGCACCTAGAAATGATCCTTTGACATTTATCTTATAATTATCCCATTTACATATTTATTAACTAAACTTAAAGGCATATTACTCAATCTTAGACTATGAGTCCACTAGGTCATGACTTTTTATCCAACTTATCACCTCAAGAATAAATGCATATTGTGCATATCAAATCTTCAATCTCTACAATCCTTCTCATGTCTCAAATCAAATTCCATCCTAAGCTTGGATGGTTTTGTAGGCCCATGATAGTATTACTAAAAAAATTGTCCCAAGGTCGATGAATGTATATGTTGTACTTGTAATGTGCATCTTTTCAAATGGACAAGTTATCGTATTTAACATAGGGTTGATTAAGAAGGAAATCATTCACATAATTCATCTACATAAACATGCATTCCCTAACCTACTAATAGCATATAGGAATCCCATATCCAAGCACACTCTAAAAATGTATTTAATTTCCCAACATTAAAACATATATCCCCAAAGGATGTTATATAATATATATAAATATTAATACATTCATCATTTTCTTCCCTAGATCGCAGCATGTACAAAAACTCAATCCGAACATCATTGTTAAGTGTTAAGGGAATAATTTTGGCTTCATCTTTATTTGCACTTTACTAAACTCTGATCCACCCTAGGAATTGAAGAACTATGTGTGTATTGATGCCACTTCAACATAATGTTATGTAAAGTGGCTCTCCTCATGTTTTGTGGGACCATATTGAGGTCAATCTAGCACATACGATGGATAACACATTTGTAGGTCAATAGGTGTAGAAGAAAATAATATGTGTGTTTGTACATATGCATAGGTATGGACTAATTATCAAAAATATCCATACACATATCCGAGATAAAGTGACATATTCAAGCCAAAGGTAGATTGCAAAGTTAAAATCAATGTAGGATATATTTGAAATCCCTAGGACACATTCGTCAATAATAAATTGTATCATTAAGGAAAACATGTCCTCCACTTATTTTCATGCTCCCAAGTTTTGAAAACATATTTACAACATCCTCATCTAGTTTCATATCAATGTCACCCTACTTGAGTTCATATTGGGTGAATATGTTCTAAACCCTAACCCCAAATTGTATTTTTACTATTTAAAAGTTTGTTAGATTGAATATTTCATCCCTACATATTAAGGTTATTATATTTACTTTATTTATGGATTTATTGTTCTTGAGTATCTTATTAAACATTCATGTAATATCGTAATTATAATAACCCTATTTTTACACTACACATAGTGAATCATCCATATACACATCCAAATCAAGAAGCAAAAAAGTATTATGTGACCTGAAAACTAACACAACATATTAAATAGAGGATCATATGGCATGAATAAAAATTATGTGACACACAAGCATATATAACACAATCGGTGCAAATTTCAGAAATAAAAAACAATAATTATGGTACCACACCAATAATCAAGAAATGTAAACATTAATGTCACAATCATCAACAACAAGTAATAATGAAACTATAAATGTTAGTAGACATAAGCAATCAATTTCAACATCTATTATAACAAAGTATGATACCAATGAACATTAGTAACCTAAAGATATGAACAAGATCAATTCATATATAAATAATTTGAATAGATCAATATGATCAATGAACTAGTATAGAAATATATTTTAGTACCTTAAATCTAGTATGAAGAACTTGACAATTACAATTTTTACACCTTCATCTACATGTTTGATACATAAATACATAATTGACCTTATTCACATATTTCCTCTTCGAGAATTATCTAATCCATTAGGTTGATCTCATTCTTTGTTTCTACATCACTAAAACCTCTTCATTCCTTAAAAAGTTGGCTTTCATTCTAAAAGTGCATCACACATCTTTCAAATCTGATTTTTATGACCATTGGAAAAGTTTGTGGGTACTAGATAGGTTTGGTCCCAAACCTATTCACGTGTCACATACTATCATTTTCCTTCTTAGCAAACACAATGTCAAATTTTTAGTGTTTCATGGTTAGATTTAACAAGATGTTAGGTTTGTTTGAATGGGAAAATTAACGAAAGGTCATCCATTTAATAAGAGGAATCCTAATCCATTTTAACTATCTAGGAACCATTTAGACATCACCTTGTTACTTTAATACACTGTTAACATAAAAAAGTAGCACCCTAGGATTTTCTCATGACATATACCTACTTTTTACTAACATGGGACTTTCTTCAAGTTGTGGGACTTCCATCTTGAGATAGACCTCTGGGAAGGCCAGCTTCCTCTAACTACTTCTAATCCTAAACTACTCCTACATGTGGAAATAGAAATACCTACTCCTAATCTAACAATCCAAGGGACCAGGGTTAGAGACAAAAGAGTTAGAAGGATGCATAAAAGTTAAATCCTAAGGTAAATAGGTGATATCACAAGAAAAAGGGTTGGTCACTCTCCACAAGGGGAAAGAAAGAGAGCAAGCATGGGAGAGAAGGCATACTAGAGTGCCATAGACCAAAAACCATATTGACTCACCCTTCCCACACAATGAAAACACACAAAGATGGAAACATTCAAGTAGGAAATAAACACAACATTCCAAAGAAGGAAAGAGAGACAAGAACAAAATAAGAATGAGAATAGTGCAGAGAATAGCCATAAAGACCCAATTTTATTGCTTAAAAGTATGCATAAACTATTACAACAATGATAGAAGGTAAATATTACATTTTAGAGACCAAGTTTGAGGTCTAGAACTCATGGAAAGTTAGATGCCATTTTGTCATGGTGTCGTTACAACAAAGAGGATTCATCCATTGAAATGATCATCATTTTACAATATATAGATAATGGGAGAGAAAAGAGAGGGAAAGAGAGAAGGACATGGCTTTCTTATTCAACCACCAACTAGAACTCATAAATTTCTCTGAAAAACACATGGGAACTTCTAAAAGACCATTCCCATATGTTATTTGTCCTACAAAAGGAGATGAAGCGTTGTTTTTAATTAAATTTGGTAGTTGAGCCAACTAGAACTATTTTTTTACACCCAAAAAGTTTTTCCTTTTTCCCACCAAACCTCATTAATTCCTAAAATAAATGATTCCAAATTAAAGGACTCGAGGAGACCTTTCTAGAGAGACTAATTTTTGCAATTTTGAGTAGTAGAGTGAAAGTTGTGGCGAGATAAATATTTATAGCTCGGGGGAACAGGAAGTTGACTCGTGGAGGATTCTGATTGGTTAGGGGGATTTCCTTTCTCTACATGTGCAGCCTACGTGTCTTTCCCCTTTTCTCTATGTGGACCTAAAACTCCATTCAATTTTTTTATTCCACAAACTTGAGTTCCGAGTAATACATTTGGTGAGAGGCCCATGGAAGTGTGTGTCGCATGTCCCACTTGACCTGCTCACCCATCCACCTTTGACTTGTTAACCCACACGGACCTGAAATTATTTTGAGTTTGGTTCATTCCATGGACTTGGAGTCTGTAGAATCCAAATTCCTTGAGAATGCCTGCAATGCCAACATATATCTCCTCCTTCCCGTGGCACTTTTAAAAGGTTTAACAACTCTCAAATGTTTGGTTGTCCCTTTGGAAATTGGCGGAGTTCCTAGAGTTAGCAAGTTCACCAAATATTAAGTGGTCCTCTTAATCTAAAGTAGTCCACCAAATGGAAAAGAGTGGTTGAATCCAATTATAAATAAGTTATCCAAATTAATCTAGGAGGGTTAATTTGGGATAACATGCACTATACACAAGGAGGAAAATATTCTAAGATCAATCTTACATCATCCAAAGGTAAAATTTTGAACCAACAAGGGTCAAAAGTCATGTTTTCAAGTGCAAAATTCAAATCATTGGTTTTATGTTAAAAATATTTTATTTATATATTTCTAGTTGTATATCATCATAGGATTTGGAAGAACTACATTAGTTTGATTCCTCTTCAAATAAGAGTTACAAACATACTTCTCAACCATTGAGGGGTGGTTTGGTCCAATCCATCCTAAAACAAAAACCCCTTTTATGGTTTCTTATCTTCAAGGGTGGCCAAGATAAGTTTTGATAAAGGAGAAGACAATTCAACTACATCACAACATTCTAAAGTTAGAAATCAAAAGTACAAATCTATGTGAACTGTATAGAAGATTTTAACTCTATAATCACACCTAGAGGGATTGTAGCCTCCAAATAAGTTCAAGAACAACACACTTCGCCTCAAACATGTTCATACATGAACTCGTTTACCTTTTGGAACTTGTCCAAATCACATTTCTAGCTCCTATATTTTTATATGTGCCTTGATACTTTTATTCAATATTTGATCATTATGTTTACTCCTATACAAGCCTATACTAGTAAACTCATTCCATTTTATAACATAATTAATTTTCCATGTATTTAGAGTGATTGATAGCATTCATATCTCAAGTTTCACTTAATTCAAATTGTATTAAGATTTCCCCTTACTAGTCTCAATTAATATTCTTAATAGTGTGTTGGATTACATTATTGGTGGATTTTTATGCATTACGTTTTGGTATCTTTTAGTTTAAAATACATGACCTATGATTTAATTTCAGTTGTTAGGGTTTCAAATGTTAAAGCTAATTCCATATCTCATGGTTTCATATAAACCCTAATCATCACGCCTATAAGGTTATGTGTGATCTTGGTGTGTAATTTCATGATTTCATCTTATATTACCTAAGAAAGCTAAATCCTTTATATCTAGTAAGTGAAGTGCTAGAATGAGTGGTATATCTATTGATCATAATCAAACACCTTTAACAAATACATGTGAAAAGAAAATGGAAAAAAATGATGTTAATGTTTACTTTGATGCAAATATTCATCATAATACAAATGTGGATGAAAATGTTGAAATTGTGAATATAACTAATTTTATTTTGTGAGGAGAAATCATATATGAGGTTAGGAAACATATCATGTTACAATATGATGAAATATATGACTTACTTTATGTGGATTAACAAGCAAAAATATAAATTGTTAGGAAAGCCCCACTTGAGGAAACAATTTTTATACCATCACGTGATGTTAATCCCCATTCTAGAGGATCTATTTCTACATTAAATGTGCATACCATTATACCCATTTCATGTACTAATACATCTACAACAAACCAAGTTTTTCATATACCTAGTATTCCTAGTATGGGGACATCACAATTTCTTCCTTAAGCTACTGCGATTATGCTTACCTAGTATGTTGCTTCTCTTTATCCTCCTATGGTTATTGTTGATCGTATACATTTAGTATAGGAGTGCTCCCTAAAAATGGGATGTATTGCACTATTTCTATGCATGTTTTTATGAATCCCTCTTTATATGAATATAACCAACAACTCTAAAATGTACAAGCTCAACTCCCTACTAGAAAACAAGGTGCTAAGAAGTTACATGCTATAATGAGCTTTGTTGACTTATTATATAACCCTTTATCTCATGAATCCTCAATTATCCATTTTCTACACCATATATATATATATATATATATATATATATATATATATATATATATATATATATATATATCACCTACGTTTATCTCGGTGATAATAATACCATTTGAAACAACATCTTTGAGTGTTTATAGCCGCATCCATGGATTGTATGGCCAATGACAAACTACTAACCAAGCTCTTTACAAGATGTGACCTTGAGTATGCATTAACATGGTTTTAGAAAATTTAAGAGGTATCTATTTTTACATTTAAAATTCTATCCGATAAGTTCCTAATTCAATTTGTTATAAATGTTGATCATTGGATTGCCTTTTCTCAAATTATCATACTCAAACGCATGTACCCAATGAATACATTATCGACTAGGTGCTTCAATATAAAATAATGTTACCTCAAGATCCAAAACTCATTAATTAAGATGAGTTAAAATATGTATTCATATCAATTCTAATTACAAAGCTAAAGAAAAATGTTGTGTTTTATAATTACTCATCCTTCAAGGATCTTTTCCAAATAGATAAGGTATATGAGACTAATATCCTTATAGCTGGCATGCTCAAATATAACACTACTCTCCAAATTCCATAGGAAATAAGTTCCAAAATAAATCACATTTAACAATGATACTAAAATCAATACATCTAAATTTGAAAATGTCACACAACTAAGTACTCCTCATCAATAGAGATAATGCAAATAATTTATCGATCCCCTCATAAGCCACTCTAAAATCTAATTGATTGAAATCTCATAACCTTACCTCAACCCACAAAGATCGATTCATCTAACTTTCCAAATATTCTTCATCATAATGCTTACTATGATTATCATCAATATATCGGACATAGACTAATCATGTTTTAATTTATTCCATAAAATTGAAGATCTTAGCGATGCCAGCAAATAATAGGGAAGTGAAGATTTTCTAATGCATTGAGGCTACAAATATATGTAATAAGTGATATAATAATAAATTTCATGTTCTAATATGAATCATTCAAGTACGAAAGCCAAAAAGGCACTTTTCATATATGGTGATGTAGAATGAATTGTAATGAATGGTGTCTCCAACCATATTAAACTTCACTACCATTAATAGAAAAATGTTTGTGTGCATCATGTCTTTGAGTTTGTGGATATACTTTCATTTCATTTCATGTATTGTATTCTTGTATTTATGTTAAAACTCATATTTTATTATAGTTTTGTATTTTATAAGGTTGAATTGAATATCTTTTATCTAAGATTAGGAATGAGTTTGACTCGCGTATAGTTGGATTAGACTACAGGAAACAACATTAGCATTTCTTTGAAAAAAATTCTTAGGAACAGGATGAAAAAGAACTCAAAAGGATCATTTTATATAATGCATAGTTTCATCATTCAAATCTTGAATTTTCTTAGCTAATTATAATAGCAATAGAATGTAAAGAGACAAGGTGTGTGTCGATGAGGTGTCGATGGGTTGGTAAAGTAGGTCGGTGGTTTCTTACTTGATCCAAGTTCAACTTTTACCTAGCGCACGCTCTATTCGGTCAAATGATGTGAATTTAGGTTGTTTATAGCCGAATGAAATGAATTTGAGGTCAATGGTGGTTGAATGTAATATCGGTTCACAACTCGATCAAAAGCATTTACAAATAAAAAAGAGACGATGTGTCCGTAGTTATTGAAATATTCATCAAATGATCCCTAAAACAATTTTATAGCCATTAACAATACCGACTAATGATATCCATTATATTTTCAACACAAAAGACATCCTCTCTCTCTCTCTCTCTCTCTCTCTCTCTCTCTCTCTCTCTCTCTCTCTCTCTCTCTCTCTCTCTCTCTCTCTCTCTCTCTCTCTCTCTCTCTCTCTCTCTCTCTCTCTCTCTCTCTCTCTCTCTCTCTCTCTCTCTCTCTCTCTCTCTCTCTCTCTCTCTCTCTCTCTCTCTCTCTCTCTCTAAATTTCCTTAACAATTTTACCATGTGGTGGTCCAAAGATAATAATTGTATTTTGATATAGTCAAACATTAAATTTACCTAGGTTATTTATGTGACAATATATGTTAGTTCTACAATGTAGGATTGCTTATTTAAAAGCAAACATGTTAAATATTTCAAAAAAACTCACAAAAAGATGTTCTTTTGGGTTTAGATGATTCGATGAGGTTTACTTTCTCACCCAATTCATTCATGGAGGGAAGGAATGATAATTGGGAAAACAAGGATCAAATCCAAGAAATCACAAATGTGAATAGAAGATGTAAATCTAAAAACTACTAATCTTACTACCAAGTTTATCACACCACCTCTCCATGATGAAAATGCTCTTAAAACACCTTCTAATGTTTCTCTCATCAAAGGAAAATATCGGATAGAAGTTATTCAAGGGATATAAAACCCTAAGATCACATCTTCCATCACTTTTGTTTGGCTATTGAGGCAAAAAAAAAGTTCAAAAGGAGTTAGGATAGAGAGAAGGATACATAATAACTTAAAAATAAGATGAATGGAAAAAATGTGTACCACACAAAAATTCGCGAGGATATTTATATGCATATATACCAAGCCTTTGAAGAACCTTTTCCATAATATTCAATGTTTCAAAGAAGGAAGGATGGGTTCTAAAAGAGTTATAACAAACTAAATTCAAGGCTCCATCAAGGTATCCTACAACTAACTTAAATATGATTTTTGCTTTCAAAAGAAGAAATGAAAAATAAATAATCAACTATACATGAACGGTGGCACCTTGCGTTTTTGATAGAAAAGGTTAATAAATAACAACCATACATGAAGGGTGGTACATTTTGTTTTGGATTTTAAAATATTCTTTGTACAAAACATAAAAAAAATAACAAATACGTTTTTAAAAAAAAAAAAGACAACTAATATATGATTCTTAAAAATAAATACAAAATCGTTGAACCCACGCTCAAAGATAATCTAATATTCACTATCTTTTCAACTTCAAATATGAAAAAAAAACACAAAAAATAGATAAATAAACTAATAACTCATAAACAACACTTATTTCTTCTCGGAAACAAACTAAAACCCAAAAAAACCTACATACCCTTTTGTTATATTTTACATTATGATAAATGTATGTTAGACATACCGTTTTGTTATATTTAACCTATGTTCCATTCTTTGTAAAGATAAATATGAGGTTTGTGAAAGGAAATGGATTATAACAAAAACAAAATTTGTTGAGTGAAAATGGAGAGTAAAATTCTCTCTCTTTGTTATACTCTAGATTCTTGCTCAAACTTGAAAACCATAACCTTACCTTAAAAAAATCATAAATCGAGCTCATTGGAAAATCCTTAAATATATTTAACCATTGGCTCTCATATTAATTAATATGTGTGTCATATTCTTGTATCTTTATGAGCACTTGAAAAGACATGTTTTTTTAGAGTAAAACTAATTTAAACAGAGTTGAAGTTTGTGTTTTTCCGTAATGGTTTATGTTGGGGAAAGTAATTATGTATTGCTCTTTTGTATAACTTAGCGGAGATATTAGAGGTCTCTATTTATTTCTATTAATGTTGTGATACGTGTTATTGTTATTATGTCAAAGGTATTTTTCTATGAAAATGACCTACCAAAATATATATGTTATATCGATATTTAATTTTTCGATAGTTTTATTTTCCGGTAAATATGTGTTAGAGATTTTGAAAACTAGATCGTATTGTTTTCACCAATCTATATGCATAGTATTGATTTATAGAGTTCTATCAATAGATTCGGGAAGGGTGGAATTGGATACAACACCACCAACATCACCATCATAATTTTAAGAAAGTGGAAGATTTCGTAAGGAGGGTAGAGGGAGAGAGATTACAGAGGACACCGAGTAGGATTAATGGAAAATCCTCATCTCTCCAAACGAAAGGATCGAACACCACAAGGATCCTCAATCTTGTAGAGAGAAGGAAATTGATGGTGTATAAAGGGATAAGAGGTCTCATGAGGGTAGAGAAAGAGATAAGGAAGATATCATAGGTCTCATGCAAGCAATAGGACAAAGAAAGGGAGGACAAGGATACTAAGAAAGACAAATGCCAAATAGTAAAGTTCAAAGGATGAAGATGACGATGAAGAAGCCAAAGCCATTGTGGAAACCACTATGTTGTCAAAGGTCCTTTACTAGAGCCATGATGCTTGCTTGTCATAGTTTTAGGGTTTTGATGTTTTTCTCAAGTTAACTTTCCGTAAACCTTGATTTCTCTCTTATCACGATATTGTCTTCTAGTTCAAAATATCATGATCGACTTGGTCAATCCCAACCATAAGCATTGTAGCCCATGAAAATTAGCTATTGATCTCAAACCGTAAATTTTGGGGGATTGTCCAATTTTTGTAAAGCTTCCAACAAAGAATGATTTAGGTTTTGGATATCCAAATAGGTAGTTATACCTAAACCCTATTCCCTTCGCAAATCTTAGTTTGAGGGTTGTCTTTTTATTGAAAATGAAATGGTTGGGCCTATCAAAGCCTTGGAACTTGAATCTGGACATGATTGTATTCCTTTAAAACCATATTTAATTTTATCATAATCCTCCAAATTTGGTGGATTGCTCAATTTTGTCTTTAATATTATTTCTTCAAGGGATATAACAAAAATGAAGATGTACCCAAACCCTAATACCTTGAAAAACTTAGTTCAATGGTCTAAGCAACTCTTATTGAAAATGGCAGGGAAAGTTTGGCTAATCTCAACCTTGGAACTTGAGTTTGGACATGATTGTAATCCATGAAAAATATTTATCATTTTGATTGTACTCCTTGTTTCTTGATTATGTTACTCAATGTTATAATTTGTATATTGGCTCGTATAGCATTGGTTGTGTGGGCATAAATAATGGTCTCACATGCTTATTGGGATAGATTTGTTTATTTTTATTAGAATCAAGAAATTAAGCATGCAATATTTTATCTCTAATTAATTGACGAATAGAAATTGTTATGATGATTGCCATGCATTTCGAACAAATCCTTGTTTTTCCGAATAGCAAGATAAATGACTCTTTGATCTTTGACCTATTCTAAAAAAATTTCGTTTACACCTTTCCTTGTTAACATCATATTTTCATTTTCTCTAGCATGAGGAAAAATTATCTCTCGGGATGTCCTTTTTATAACCAAGTAATTTAGCTCTTGATCATTCTTGTTTAGTTTGCCTTTATTATATGTGGAATAAAGTTCATGCTAGGGTTTTCATTTTGATTTTGATTTCAAGATATCATTCGCTCCTTTTTCACACGATCTTTTAAACCTTGAGCAACTCATAGTCTTTGGTAATATTTTTTTGTTGCGATGAGATCGGGGTAGAGGATAAAAGTGAGACCAGGAATTGTTTTTGGTTTAGGAAGTTAATATTGAAAGTAATATATAGACTACTCTATTTTAGGTGATGTATTTTTTATAATTTTGATTACACCAAACGAGAAAATATTTATGGATTTTTTCTCTTGAAGATCTTGGTGGTGATGATTTATATGTTATAAAGGATCGTGTTGGTTGTTTGAAATTTAACCTTCCATACATCACTTCCAAAGTTAAACATATGTGATATATTGCTCTTAACATTTGGAGAAGTTCTTGCGAAGGTTAACATTGTCTAACACCTTGTGTTTGCTAGACTTAGTTAGCCCTTAGAAATCGAAGATGATCCTAGGGATTTTCTAACAGGTAAAGAAATTAAGGCATTAGGAGTAATTTCTTGTGTGTTCAAGTGGAGAACAAATTAGAGCTCCTCAATGTCTTCTAGGGATAAAGCTTGTTGAAATCACATCGATTTGTAGTTATTCATTAGAAGTTAGTTAGCTTTCCACCAATTCAAGGAATTCCCATTGATTTCTTTTCTGGATTTTGTCAAATTTAGTCTATGTTTCTTGGGGAATTAGATGAGTATAGGTTCTAGAAATACTATCTTATCTTACTATAGTAGTCTAACCTTACTCAAAAAAATATTTCGTCCTTTATAAATCACCAAAGGAGTCTTCGCCACAATAATATGTTTTCCATCTTTAATTTAGTTGTAATATTCATGGATTGTTTCTCATCTTATGATACGGTTATATTGCGTATACATGGAGGGATATGAATCTATGTAAATACAATAGTACTAAGGATTGCAAAAGAAGGTTTGGGAGAATTTGTTTAACAAGATAGTTTGTTGAAGACTTTTTTCTTAACCAAGTGTAGTGCCCATTTTACCTTACGTATTTTAGACCACCTCTAGAAAATTCGTTGATTGAGTATGCTCTCCGACGTCAATTTTTTAATACAATTAACTTTATTTGGTTTCTTAGAGATTTGTGGTGTGTTTCTTTTGTTGTCCAAATTTCAAACATCGGTCGATAAATAAATAAATAAGCATAGATTTTAATTCAAATTTTTGTTCGAGTTTGATGTTGTAGATTATAGGTTTAGAACTTAATGAAAATATTCTTTAGTCATTTAAAATCTTTGGTATTTTCCATTCCTTCTTATGCTTTTTTTTGAGTTAGAGGGACCATTTCAAATAATTTAGACTTGTTACTAGTCCGATTCCGTAAAAGAAAGCATGCTACAAGTACTCTTCTCTCCAGTTTATTTTGGTGGGTGTAAGTGTAAATTATTTGAAATGGTCCATTTAGCTAGCATTATATTTTGTGCATTGTTGATAAGAAATTTGATATTGCACGTTTACATTGTGTTGCATCTCTATAGTTATGTCGAAGGCGTTCCCCTATGGAAAAGGACTTTGCAGACATTCACGTCATTATATTAAAATTAACGACTATAATGACAGCTTAAGACGGACTTTTCGACATTTTTGTTTTTCCCCATTTGTTTTTAAGAGTTTTGCTCATTTTAGTTTTTCCCCATTAAGTAATATGTGATTAATTATCATTCACAAGAAGAGTTTCATCAAACGAGGTAAGCAAAGTGAATCTACAAATCCCCCTCATTTTTATTGTTTGTTTCTGAAATTTTTCTTCATACGTCTTTCTCTTGAAGTAGTTTACCTAAAACTGTAGAATAATTCTCTGTATTTTTACCGTTTTACTACCCCTGGTGATAGCTTTGAATTGTTTCTAGATTTGTTCGATTGTTGTCCAGGGTTTGTTTAAACACTTGATTAGGGTTCGAGGAAGTCAAAGTTCATTCTATAGATTTAAGTAGGTCTAGAGGCGATTTATATGCGGAGGTACAAAATTTATACATAATGCTTAACTGTGAATAATGGACTTTCGAAGGGAGTGATTAAACTTATGTTTGATATTATTATTTTGCTTTTTGAACAAACTAGGTTGCAACACTTATTTCCTTTTTTCATAAAGTAGTTAGAAATCTCCTATCGTACTTTGTCTTTCCACCAATAAGATGTAGGAAAACATGGAATTTTTGATAAATCCTGCAGATATTTCGCACAAGAATATTTTTTCAAATCTTTGAGTGTAAAGCCACACTCAAAACGCCTTCCTACTCTACTCAGAATGCTCACTATAAGTGAACAAAACTTTCTCAATAAATTTAGCCAATGTAATGTGCAAGGATTACTCGACTAGCAATCGCATGTGTTCAATGCAATGTGAACGCCGAACGGTATATGTTATTTGATTTAGAGGTATAGTTATTACTTTTGTAATTGATGTTGATAAGGGGTTTGATTGATTTTGTAAGTGTAGAAATATAGATGGGCCACTTAATTTTAAGGTTGTTTATACATTTCAAACTTGTTATAAATTCGTACATGAATACATTTGATACCATTTTCAATAGTTAATTAATTTTATAGTTGATGTTGTATGTATTTAATTCGGGTTTATTGTGTTAGTTGTGCATCGGTTGTTCGGTTGGTGTTTTGTTGGAAAAACATTTATTGTACAATTGATAATGTGTGTGATTGATAGTTGTAGTGTAGGAATTTAGTTGAAACATTGCATTGAAATGTTGTATGTGTACATTTAATTATGTTACAGATTCGTACATTTAAAGTTGCTTTTCATATTTCAAAACATCAAATAAATGAAGATATACGTACACATAATGAGACATGTATACATTTGCAGTATTTATATTATGAATGGTAGCCTTTAGTGGGTGATTTCAGTTTCAATAAACATAATTGCGATTGTGTTAGTGTTGCTCATCAACTTGGCCATGGCATTGCCTGGAATACACAAACCAAGTAGCTTTGGCCTTATTTCAACTCATATATTTACAATCCTAACATTTTGTGAAAGAGTTGTTAAATTCACCTTACACAATAATTTCAAAGTACAGAATTTTCAGCGATAATTTTTGCTAAAGTGTTTTCAACAATTTTCACACACGAGAAAGGACTGAGTTACGGACAATACATTACTTGGTGAAATTCAAATTTTGCATGCATTTCTTTTAGCAGGTTAGCGGTAATCATTAAATTTACAAAAAAATGGCTTCCTACAATTGATTCATTTCTTTTAGGCACCAGGAGGTGCCATGTCAAAACCACTTGTTTGTTTGTTGAAAAAGAAATATATAAGTTAACAATTGATCAGACATTGATAATTAACTATACACAAGCTTGCAATTAAGCACAACTAAAATCTGATTGCATTAAAGTTACTTTTAAATGACTATGGATCTGAGACCTTATCTAACAAATATCCAAAAAGTAAAAAGAAATCAACCACACGAGCTGCAATCTTAATATGAATCAATGTCATTCTATGATGATAAATAGAACATAGGATTACAAATTTACAACATCAACAATAGGTATGAACTCGAAGAGCTTTTTCAACTTTTATTACGAAGCATAGTTACCTTTTGGAGCAAGAATGTGAGACTGTGTCTTCTCTCCAAAAAATCTAGATCTTTTACACAAGAGACTGCACAAGAATTCTCAAGTAATCACCAAGAGCCTTGATAACCAAAATTGGTGGGCATATACCCCCATTTCATTAAAGGCCTCCCAATTTCTAAGTTAGAAATGGAAACAATTGCAAAGATCAACAGTCGGTAATATATACTCCTTCAATAAAAGAACTTCACAAAAAAATTGAGACAATTCAATCAGAAAATATTTCATGAATATCAAGCATCCAAAGTTAATCTTCACATGAGTTCCTGGATCCCTCAGTTTGTCTTCAATTAAGACTAACAGGTAGAGGCGCCATGGGTTAAATATAAACAAGTGTAAGATGCTAAAAAAATTGTATTTATTTAAGACTAATAGCCAAGAAATGATTTCCTTGTGATTCACACAATTGAATCAATAATACATATATGGTTTACATGTAGCAATTATTGGAGAGAACAAATGAACTCAAATGATAGTTGAATTTTGGACAAACCTAATTCTAGACTTGCAACTCAGGATATAGTCTTAATGCCAAGGCCACAATAGGCCAGAAGTGAGAATAACATGTACTTCTGCCTTGGTGGCATTATAATAAAAATGTTGAATATACCTTGGAATAAATTATGTTTGGAAGGCACATGCGGATAAGTTTCATAGGCCCAGAATGCCATCAGTGTTGTTGCTTCTTGTAGGCTTCAAATCTCTCTGGAACTTCACAAAGTACCTAGAGTAATATAACATTTCAAATTAGCAGTAAAACCAGAAGTTCCATTGAAGGTCTCTCTATATCAAAGAGATTTAATTTAAGAAGACTTTAGAGCTAACTATTGTTGGACACAAAAATTGAACATAATTCCATAACAAATTGTGTTTCTTGTGGCATCTCTAAAGTAGCACTCGTGTTACAAGGTAGTACCAGAACCAAAGACACGTCAAAGGGAAGAAAATATTCCCAAAAAATGTTAGAGTACGACTATCAAAATGTTTCTTGAATTAGAACATCACAAATATGACTTTCCCTAGTGCTAATAGTCTTCAAGAAGTACCTTAACATCATTCAGAAAGATAAATTTCCATCCATTAAGATGGGCACACACAACAATATCCATGTCCTCAACAATTGTCCTTTCTAGCCATCCTCCAGACTCCTCAAGAGCTTTTATTCACCAAACACCAGTTGTTCCGTTGAAACCAAAGAAATTGAGAAAGATTCCATTCACTTGCTGATCTACCTCAACGTGGAACGATAGATTGATGTTCTGAAGCCGTGTTAGCATCATCATAATATGTACAAAAAGAAGCATATTTATTTACCTTGTTCAGAGTTTTCATGTCTATACAAGCCTGCAAAAGTGATGCATATGCATGGGAGTCTTAGAGCTTTCAAAGGTGTCTCTTCTTGTCATTGGTATCATTGATTTGTCTTCATTATGGGGGTCACAAAGTTACTGAAAGAGGTGGAGCAATTATCTTCCTTAATCCTTGGAATCATATTGTAAATGGTTGTCTACTCCTCCCACTTCCTATTATGACAGTCATTGTTGTCGGATAAGGATCTACCCCAACCCATGTTTGACAATATTGAATAATGTTTTCCCAAAAGAAGGAAGTAATGGATCCCATCTCATAACAAAAAGATTCATGCATACTAGTGTTACACCTAAAGCTTGTGTATGAGACTCAATTTACTCTCATTTGTAGCTTACAAGGATATAGAATCATTGATCAAATACAAAAATAATGAGTCCCAGTTTTAGTTATTGTTAGGGTGTAATCAATATGGTCTTTGACATGGAAATAAGATCATACTATTGTATCATATCAAGAACCAATACTGATACAGAGTCTAAAAACTTTGAAATGAACCTAAGAAATATTGTCTGCTTCATAATAGAGGTTATATGGAGAATATGAACAATATGGCAACATAGATAGGGGACATAAAGATTGTATTTTATGACAAATTGCTTACAGATTATGACTATGCATGGCTCCTAGCTGCTAAAGAACCAGGTTTGTGATGTATAAGCTATGTTTAAATTTTGTTGTGTATATATATCATTTTCTCAGTAGTTGCATCTAAAAGAAGCAAAGCAGAAAACAAGGCAGCAACTTGTGTAATTTCTCTGGATTTAAATTACCATGACCATCATAAGATGTTTATGGTTTTTGACCATTTATCAGATGCAAAATCAACATGTCCAGCTATAACCTTTGAAAATTACACAATTGCACAAAGTATTTGCAGTCAATATACATTATCTTAATTGGTCTAATTTGATCTATGCATTTCTAGTTATTTTTTGATGCTCTTCCTCTTCTCGTTCTATCATTGCAGATGCATTTTCATGTGAACTAACAGCTGGAATAGCTTCTACAATAGAGGCTTTTGCTAATGGCCATACATTGTTTATTTGTGAAAAAAATCTTAGGACTCAACCACCAGTCTCAGATCTTATAGATCTACTTATGCTCCTATGACACAAAAATGGGATTACAATTTGTTGTACTATTATAGAGCATTTTTTACTAATTTCCCTGGAAAATGAGACGTAATAAAGGATCAAGGCAAGAGCGTCCATTTACATAAATCATATGAAGAGGTGGCATATTCAGAAAACCAAATCTAAACTAACAATGCCTACTAATAAAAACAAAGGATTTAATTAAAGTTTGCGACCACAAACTTAAGGGGAGGAATAAACAAGAACATACCTCATAGTTGTAATGATATGCCCAAAAATCCATGTAGTCTTTGTCATCGTCATCACAATCACTCATAAACAAGGTCCCCAACTTCAAAGTGTGGATCACTTCAGTGCTGATCAACTTGTTGCTTCATGGGTTCAACTTGTAAGAGAAGAATAAATATAAACCTTAGGAGCCATCCAACGATATGTCCCTGTCTCAGCACTCATCATTACATGTCTAATTTCTCCCCTATCTGGCACTGCTATTTCTTGCTTTGTAATTTCCTCTTCTTTATCCTCTCTACCATACATTATTGTCAGTGGGTGTTTTTGGTATGATACAACTAAACAAAAAATGTCAATACCCATGAAGAAAATTAAGTCAGATCCATCAATAAAATATGGCTTCAAATCCATGTATGATGTACCCATCAACAAAACCAGTTCTTGAGGTGGAAGAATTCACCATTAATATCTCGTTCCTCAAATGCCTCATTGCGTTGAAGCGTATATCCTTCAATCTACCTTTTTTGAATGGTTTTGAACATTTGGAGGCGTTTCTGATTCGCTTTGGCTGTCCTCAGTAAATGCATATTCAACTTCTTGTGCATCCACCACAAATTTTTAGACTAAATATCACCATGTTCCTGAATTTGAGAAATTTAAGAAAATGGTACAGAGGGATACAAACCTCGTTTAAATCTGTGCTGAAAACAGAGACTGCTACTCCTCTATCTACCTGCAATCTTTTACAGGGATATGTGTAGTAGCCATGATAGAGACTCGAGACAAATGCTTCCTCAATGGAATTGAGATACAGGCTATGCTTTTACACCGTCGATGCCAAATCATCCCAGTATTAGAGGCGCGAGATGCCGTATTTTGCAGGCTCGTAAATACAATATTTGTGGCCTCTGTTAATGCAGTAACATCTACAGAATTAGGGGAAACAAAAAATTGAGTCCCCCAAATCCACCGTGAACTGACATAGCGACATCCACAGATATAGATCGATGCCTCCTCCGAACCCAAAAACGAACAAAATACGATCTGCCCGAAAAGTTTACACTTGAAATCTGATATTTTAGGGTTTAAAAAGGGAAAACGTCTGTGCGAGCTCAATCGACCGAGGAAAATGAGAATACAAAGCAACATGCAAAGGGTAAAAATAGTCGGTAAACACGAAAACGTCCAGACGGCCGTCAAACCGTCAAATTTACCATCACTGCAGAAACGTCCGGAGGTCCTTTACCATAGGGGAACACCTTCGGCATAAAAAGGGTTGCATTCTGTGTAGTAGATGGGGTTGGATTGAATCTAAAACTACATTGAAGCCCGTTTAGGCCAAGGCCATGAAAATTTTCAATGTCAGCAGGTACCCTTAAAGGCAATTATACTTGCAGTGCATATATATATATATATATAGGCAATGTTGCAACAATATTTCTCTTCCTAATTTTGTTATACCCAAAAAACATCCCCTGTTCCAAAGCTCATATTTTGACATTGTATGGGAATATAATGCTCTCCCGAGATCAAAGTTTAATAGGAATTTCTTATTGAGAGCGAAGATTCCACCTCCGTCGTGAATATATATGCCTTCATTCCACATATTTGAATATATGGGTAAATAGTCACATGCATATATGCTTGCGAATGAGGGTTATGGGTTTGTTGGGAGTAGTGTATGTAAAATATGGTAGGATTGAGGATGGGTGCCAAGTGTTTGACAAAATGCCTTGAAGCAGAAAGCTATAAATTTGCGGTCTTCTTGCCCTCCTAATTGGGCATTTTGCTTTAATATTTCCTTCTGATTTCTTGCTAACCTATCATTGTTGTTCTTGCCATGATTTAATGCAGGGGAAGAATTTATGGGCATAACAGATCTGTGGGGAAGTAGGGGTGGAACGTCAAACTTCTTGCCATAATGTTCCCTCTTTAATCATGTTCCTCTCCTAGCATGTCAATAGCTTTCTCTTCCTCCATATTCACTCTCTACTTATGAGGCATAGAGGTTTGGTCACCCGTCACACTAGGATGTTCATCCAGCAGTTGGACACTTCTACACTTAAGACAAAACCATAGCTACATTTCTTCTAAGAAAATTAATTAGTCTTCAAATAACCCAATTCAAAAATTCTACAATCTATTAGTCGCAGATTTTTGTCGGCATTGAGTTGCATGCCAAGTGTTTGAAAAGTCTTAAGATTGTTGAGCAAGAAGAGCAAGAGAGTGATACTCATCTGGGACACACTGCAGTTATTTTCCATATTTACAAATGGTGGTGTGATTGTCTTCATCATTGATATTGTAGTGAGGTGTTGAGTGTTTCTTTTAGAGATTTTATTACTTGATCCCAGAAGAAGTCTGTAAACTTCTCAATCTGAAAAGGAAGACAACATAAACACCCAGAGGAAACAAAGTAATCAAGCCTCCACTACCGAGTAAGTTGAATTTTGAATTTAGTTTCTCCTAATTGGACAATCACTTTTCTATTCAGCTTGTCCTTGGCACTTGGCACAGTGGATGTGCTGCCCATTCAACTAATGACTGAACAAGAACTAAGCATCTTATATCTTCAACCAAACCTAAATAGCAAGAGTGTCACCAGGGTAATCTGTGTTGTTCACCCCCTCTCTCTTGTTTCAACATTATGTAGAGAATTTGTAAATCACATTTTTATTGGTGTGCCACATGCATTGACTTCCAAACTGGTTAATATACACCCAATAAAAGAAAAAGAAACATGTTGACATGTTAGTTGATGCATAACAAATAAAATAAGCAGATTCTTTTTGTGATGAATAGGAGACTTAATTGTTGATTGAATGACTCATAATAAAGTTGCAAAGCCACTTGTTTAGGCATAGAAGACAAAGTGAATGGTTCTCATCAGTATTGATCAGTGAATGCCTAATTTTGTTCATGATTAAGAAAAGGAGATGTTATATGTGCGCACACACACACACACACACACACATCTATATGTGTGTGTGTACATATGTACACACACACACACATAATATATTATGTATGTATGTGTGTGTGTGTGTGTGTGTGTGTGTGTGTGTGTATTATATATATATATATATATATATATATATATATATATATATATATATATATATATATATATATATATATATATATAAGAAGAAAAGAGATGTATTTTTGAGTGATAATCATCTTATTGGACCACCACTTGAGTTGGGTGTAATGTCCCCTTTTCCCAATCAAAGACTTTTGGCTTATTGTGTCAACCCAAAGGCCAAAAGAAAAATAAAAGGGTGATTTAAGTCGCATGATAAATTATTATAAAGTGTTATAAAAAATAAAATAAAATATTTAAAACACTTATATTAATTTATTTGGCTTAATAAAATAAATAATAATCCCTATGGTAAATATGATTTGCCTTGAGAAGCAAATATCATTGTAAAGGGATTTATCATATTTTATTTCTTCTTAGAAAGGATAATGGTGACTTGGGCCAAAGGAGAAGAATGAAGTTTAGGGATGATAAAAATATATTTAATTAATGTATTTCCCCTAGGAAAATGTAACTTCCATTAGAAGCAAAAAGTGGTTGGGAAAAGCATTTAATATGAGAAAATATTAAATGCTTTGCATAGGGAAAATCATGTGAGCTCATTGGCTGGTTTGGAGGTTCGTTGTTAGCCCTTTTCCTTTAAAAGGGAAGTCGACTTGCCTCTTTCATCATCTAGAAATTTTATATGATAATTTTGTCTTGCATTGAGCTCTCAGCTTTTGCAAAAATTCCAAGGATGAAACCCCTTGTGAATTCTACCTCTTGTGGACGAAAACCCCAAGAGTTTGAGAGGGTTTTTCACTCAGAAATTCCCATTGATTGTAATTTGATTTTCAGTCATTTCTAGCAGTGTTTTGAAGTATTTTGGAGAATAAAATTGCAGCAGTTTTCATTCTATTGGATCGACTTGTCTTGGGGCTGTTTGGGCATTATTTTGGAGGTATTTTCATCTTAAATTTATTGGCTAAATTCTCCATATATTTATGAATAAAAGCAGCTGAGTTTCAGAATTTTTCATAAGGGTTTTAGAGGGTTTTTTCCAGTTTTTATAATCAGATTTCAGATCTGATTTGAGTTATTTTGGCTGCAATAAATTCTGATTTTAATATATTTTGGCTTCTAAAAATTATGGCAATCAATTGTGATAAAGGGATAAATTTTTGAGTGTCATTTGCATGGGATTCAATACCAAACCCTAGTCGCATTTCTTAGAATAAATTCATATTTGCCCTAGTTTGCTTGTCGTGGTTTCCAAAAATCATATTTTATTATTTGCAAGTCATAAAAAATCAGATTTGGGCAAAATATCTATTGGGGATCTTTCAGTGATATCAGAGCAATGTTCCTCCTACGGAGGATTTGAGATTTTGAAATATCCCTTATGGGATACCACTTAAAAATGCACCAAATATTGAAAGTTTGAAGCCAAATAAAATATTGATTTATGCGATTTTTACAAAGAAGGACAAAGCAAACTAAATAAAATCAATATCTCCCAAAATATCCACTTGAATTACTTGAAAATTTAAAGAGAGCTTGATATTATTATAGAGGACATAATAAAATTGTTTTTGGAATTTTACACAAATTAAACTGCTGCCAGAAAAAGCACAACATGCCCTAGACAGCTGGAAAACTTCTGAGGTTCGTTACTCTCTAAATACAAGAGCAAAAATAAGGGTCTCTGGAAATAACATTGACAGATATAGGAAATAATATTTCCACCTTCAGATCTGACAACGGTCGACTGGAAAACCCCCAAATAAAGGCTGCAAGTCGCCTCACTTGGAATGGGGTCGGAAAATGATGGAGGTGCCTTCAACGTGCTGCCACGCCTAGCCCAAATGGCTGCCGTGAATCTGATCTGGAGCCCCTCTGATTATCTTCCCCAAATGCCCCCAAAACCCTCAAAATCCTTCCTCTTAAACCTCTGATAATGTCTCTGCCACACAACCCTGAAAGCGGCTCCAAAATGACAAACTAGGGTAGATCTCTCACTACCAAAGAATGCCCTGCTAGCTAGGGATGGGTCTCTCACCACCGAAGCTAGGGTCCCTGTGGGATTTGACTCCACAAGTTGTAGATGCACAACAACAACAACTACACGTGAAGGAGGCTAAAAATGTATATGACAAAAGGTGCCTTTTCTTTCTCCCCTGGCTCCTTATATACTTCTCCTTGGCAAACGAGCCCCCATAACCCTAGGCGCATTTCATTCCATGGAGGGGCCAATAAAATAAGAGTAACTATAGTTAATTTTTCCTTTTGAGTTGATATGGTCCAAAAGTGATTCCCCAAACATAAAACTTGGATATTAAAACCACATAGCCCCTTCCTAAAAGCTCCCAATGTCCACAACCCCTTGGGTCGAACCACGATTTGGACTCGACTTGGCGCTTGGGCCATTTGGTGTAGGAAAAGGGGACATTACAGAAAGGGGACATTACAGATTTGATGTAGCCACGAGGAGGTTGGTGATAGAGTGAATCATGGGGGTTAGACAGAAAAACTCTCCATGGGATCCGGGCAAAGATCGTCTTAGAGCAATGGTAGACCCACTCGTGAGCTTTTCAAGAATATGATTGCTACTCAACAACAGATGATACTGAGACCATGCGGTAGATGATGCAAAGGATGGACGTGGATAGGTCAAGAGATAGAAGAGATAGTTTGAGGGCTCGACAAGATCGGAGGCCTAGATCATCATCATTTCACAAAGGTCCAACACCACAGGACAAAGAAGCGAAAGTGATTAGCATATTTGAGGAGTATAGCATTCTTCCTCGAGATCTTAAGGAGAATTTTTCTTTCACGGACTACATGGACATGCACCCAAATCTTGGCCACAAGACTGACCAAGCAAGGAAGGCATATCACACTATAGCTTCAGAATTGTTTATGCATGGAAGGAATAGTGAATCTTCACAGGTGGATGATACAACTCTTCATGAGAGTGTTTTGGTGTCTTCGAGTTCCAATGAGGCATGCAAAATTTTATGTGATAAATTTGATAGACATGATGATTTGACTCATGGAAATGATTTATCTACATCATCCTTGCAAGAAGTTTCACTAGAAGCTTCTACTTTATAGGCTAGCATAGAGCATGTGAGTGTTTTGGGCATCAATGACATGGATTCGTTGGGTGATGATTGCAATAAAAGCATGAAGGAGGATAATTCAGAATTTTCAGTGGATGATCATGTCCTTCATGGAGTTGATGATCTTGTTGATGGAATTCATAGTGGACCAGCCACTCATGAGTTATCTTTGATGGGTGTTGAAGACATCCATATCTCATCTTGGGCTATGTCACCAATTTATTATGATATGGCAGCTCTCTATTTGTTGATTGGTGACTCCATCTTCATTGATTTGTCAGGAGTTAATAGCTGTCCTACTTGGAATTCCATGTCACTTTCCAATTTTTCAAGATCTACATCAGCTTTTGGCAGGTATTGGAGTGTGGAAGACTCAACCCAAGAGGAGCAGACTTCACGAAATGCAGATTGGGTGGTAAGAAGTACATCATCTTTGTTGTTGCGGTAGTCTTACATTCAGCTCATTATGAACTAGGATGTTCAAAATTTGATGCAGAGAAGCCAAGTCATCATGGAGGTAGAGAATGATGATAGTCCAAGGTATGCAGTGAATGATAATATGTCTAATTTGTTGTTGCAAATTCAGATTTTTCCCCTCATGAGTAGCATGACAAATTAAGGGACAAAGTTTACATTATGGAGTATGTTAAACCTTGGTCCATACTCATCTTTATGAGCATCAAGAGGTCTATATTTTGTGGCGAGATTTGCTTCATTTGACAGGTACAGGGGCTGGGATTGCGGAACATTTCGGCATGTTTTGTCTCTTGTGCATGACACTTGGACAAAACAAGATCAAAATTGCTTGAGGGCAAGCAATTTTTGGGAAGGGAGGACTGTAATGTCCCCTTTTCCCAATCGAAGACCTTTGGCCTATTTTGTCAACCCGATGGCCAAAGGAAAAATATAAGGGTGACTTAAGTCATAATAAATTATTATAAAGTGCTATAAAAATAATAAAATTATTAAAGCACTTATATTAATTTATGTGGCTTGATAAAATAAATAATCCCTATGGTAAATACGATTTTCCTTGAGGAGAAAATATCATTGTAAAGGGATTTATCATTTTTATTTCTTCCTAGAAAGGATAATGGCGACTTGGGCCAAAGGAGAATAATGAAGTTTAGGGAGGATAAAAATATATTTAATGTATTTCCCCTAGGAAAATGCGACTTGCATTAGAGGGAAAAAGTGGTTGGGAAAAGCATTTAATATGGGAAAATATTAAATGCTTTGCATAGGGAAAATCATGTGAGCTCATTGGCTGGTTTGGAGGTTGGTTGTTGGCCCTTTTCCTTTAAAAGGGAAGTCGACTTGCCTCTTCCATCATCTAGAAATTTTATATGATAATTTTGTCTTGCATTGAGCTCTTAGCTTTTGCAAAAATTCCAAGGACGAAACCCCTTGTGAATTCTACCTCTTGTGGACGAAAACCCCAAGATTTTGAGAGGGTTTTTCACTCAGAAATTCTCATTGATTGTAATCTGATTTTCAGTCATTTCCAACAATGTTTTCGAAGTATTTTGGAGAATAAAATTGCAGCAGTTTTCATTCTATTGGATCAACTTGTCTTGGGGTTGTTTGGGCATTATTTCGGAGGTATTTTCATCTGAAATTTATTGGCTAAATTCTCCATATTTTATGAATAAAAACAGCCGAGTTTCAGAATTTTTCATAAGGGTTTTAGAGGGTTTTTCCAGTTTTTATAATCAGATTTAATATCTAATTTCTGAGTTATTTTGGCTACAGAAATTCTGATTTTAATATATTTTGGCTTCTAAAAATTGTGGCAATCAATTGTGATAAAGGGATAAAAATTTAGTGTCATTTGCATGGGATTCAATACCAAACCCTAGTCGCATTTCTTAGAATAAATTCAGATTTTCCCTAGTTTGCTTGCCATGGTTTCCAAAAATCATATTTTATTATTTGTAAGTCATAAAAAAATCAGATTTGGGAAAAAGATCTATTAGGGATCTTTCATTGGGAAACATGACAAAGTTGAGTTACTTTTAAGGGTCTTTATGAAAATGTTTTATAGTTTCATCCAGCTAACATAGGATTAAAAGAGTAAATGTTTAGTGAATATGTTGTCCTCTAAGCTTTTCTAAGTTTGCATGTTGCCTTTGGTTATAGCAATGTGCATGGTAATCAATTGAATGGAACAATGCTTCTTGAATTTTGGAAGCTTGGAAGCCTTACTTATTTGTAAGATCTTTCAGATTATATTTTGTGTTGTTGATCGATCATGTATATGATGATTGTGGAAGGGTTCTGTCAAGCACATTAAGCATGCATATATAATACACCCATGGTCTAATGAGTCTAGCAATATTATGTTATTGCTTTTACAGGAATCTGTCCTCAAACAATATTAAGGGAGCAATTCGATAGAGTTGGGATATATTATAAATTTAGATACATTGTGAGTTTAGTTATTTTTTATTTTTTGGTTATACTTCCAATAGGCTATTAAGAATTGTGTTTGGAGAGAAATTTACTTGTCTAGATGACAGCTGTGAAAGACTTCCAAATGTTTTGTTGATCTCTGATCTGGCATGAAATCCTAGGGACCTCTCTGATAATAAACTTTCTGGACCCATTCCAGGATCTGTGGGGGCTTTGGAACATCTTCTAAAATTGTAAGTCTTGTCCATATAGGATTTTATAGAGCATAAACAAGAAGTCCAGTTTCTATGAATGAACATTATATTGACTTGATGATTCATCTCAATTATAAATTCAAGGAATTTGAGCGGAAATAGATTGAATGGGTTTCTGCCAGAGGAGTTTGGAAATCGAGGAGTATAGTGGATATGTAAGTTCTTTATATTGAAAATATGATTATTTAACTCACAAGGTCATGTTTTTGGATCTATATGCTATGTATTTTCATTTCAAGGGAAACTATAACTTAGTGTGCTTTTTTCAATGTAGAGATCTTTGTGGCAATCGATTAACAAGTCCTATTCCTCAAGAGCTTGGGCAGTTATAGAACTTAGTCTCATTGTATGTTCCTTTCA
This sequence comes from Taxus wallichiana var. yunnanensis, assembly GCA_018340775.1. Classification (NCBI taxonomy): domain Eukaryota; kingdom Viridiplantae; phylum Streptophyta; class Pinopsida; order Cupressales; family Taxaceae; genus Taxus; species Taxus wallichiana. The sequence goes on along the minus strand of CM031240.1, from coordinate 808,659,515 downwards.
ACTATACCTTAAATGTAAATTTTGGCAAGCTTGTGTTGATGTTCAAATAATATTAGAAATGGATCATATGCAGGATACTGAAAAATAACAATTTATCAAGGGAAGTGCCATTGTAGTTAGCCAACTATTTCAGCCTTGCTACATTGTGAGGATTCCTTTTTCCACATGTTTCTTTGTGAAGTTTTGAAAGATATGATTTGTAAATTTAATTCTCTTGCCCTAATAATAGATGATATTGTAAATGGCTCTATTTCTTTTACTGCAACCTCTCCTACAACAATTTGTCTAGGGACATTCATGTCATTAAAAACTTTTCAAGGTTTCCTCCAGATAAGTGTAGATATAACCAAAACTTTTCTCTGTGGACCAATTCAGTTTTGTTTCTTATGGTTTTTGGATATCAACAATTAATTGATGCAAGTAATAGTAGTTGTCTTTTAAATAGCTCAGGTTCAGATACTTTCTTCTATTGTTATCAAAATATTGGCTAACTTGGATATGTATGATGTTGTGTAACAAAATTGTGGACCAATGCAATGAACAACATCCATCTCAAAACCGCAATTGTTTGCATCTGTTTGGGTTCAGTAATACTATTGTGCATAATTATAGCTTTGTATTGTTCAAATCATCCAAAGGCATTTACAAAAGGCTTTGCAAACAAGATGGAGCAAGGTGATATAACTAACATGGCTAGACATGATTTCATATTGTATAGATTATAGGACAACAAATCAGAAAGCAATATCTTATTATAATTTCTTTATTGACACATCTATATGTTACATTTAGGTTCTCCAAGGTTGGTCATACTGCACATGGACATGGCTCTTCACATATACGATGACAAATGAGAATCACATAAAATCTAAACGAGAAATATATAATTGGCTATGGTGCTACAAGCACTTGTTTATAAATGTGTTCTAAAGAATTGTAAGCCAATTGCTATAAAGAGACTATACAAGTCACTACCCACAAAGCTTGTGTGAATTTGAAACTGAGTTGGAAACACTTGGAAGCATCAAGCATCAAAATCTTGTGACTCTGCATGGATATTCACTTTCTCCACATGGAAACTTGTTGTTTTATGATTACAAAACACATCAACTACGAAAGTAAATCAAAAACCGATGCAAACACCATCTCAAACACGTTGCAACACTAACACATTATCACCCCAAATAATTACAAAACACATCAACTACGAAAGTAATTATCATATCCCTCCAAATCAAATAACTTATATCATTCGACGTTCACATTGCATTGTACACATGTGATTGCTAGTTTATTAATGTTTAATGTTTTGGTCATCCCTTCCACGAAAAAATGTGAGTGGTGGATTTAGGTTGCTAAACCTTGTGAGGCCATTTCTTTCTATTTTGCCTAAAGTTAATACAACGTAAAGAAATGTTACCTTCAGGGAGAAGGTTCTTTAAAGTGTAATCTCCATTTTCATATTTCTAGTATGCAATTGGTTGCCTTTGTATGGCATGTACATTTAGCTATAGGTACATATCCATTCTATTTGGTACATGTAATTTTGGGCTTCAATCATGGAACTATCATGGAAATTGGTTTTACCCTTATTGTAACGTCACCTCAGGTCAAATGATTCACCTTTGGCAATATGAAAGATAATTGAGGTGGAAAATACTTTTGTTTGATAAGATCATGCACTCATGTAAGTGGTAATTTTCATTGCAAGATAAGGAACAAATATTTTATTAATGTTGAATTAAATTTTGAATCTTTTCCTACTCTCCAAATGGATTATCTAGCCTTCAATTGCAATAGATTGATTGTAAATTCAATTGTTGTTGGTTATGACAATGCTTTGTTCAAACAATGTGATCTAATGGTAATATAAGTTTCTTGTCGTTGGTAGGAATTGGCCAAAAATCTACTTGGTGTCCTCATCACAATCGGTGAAGCAATTGCATATGTGATCTCATGAATGTGTCGTGACATGAGGAACCTTGGCGGTGGCAATGCCATCCTTATTATTGTCCAACTCTTTTTCACGGTAGTCTGATGAGTATCCTGGGCACTTATGTATTATTCTAGGTTTTGTTTGCCTAGTTTATTTCTATGAAAGAATTATATGGGAAAATATAGACCAAAAAACAAAATTCTATTTTTTTGGTTGCTTCTTTCAACATTCTTTTATTTTGATGAGTGTGTAATTGCGGTGAAATAATTATATAGAAAGCATTTATTCTCGCAACAATTAATAGTGGATGAGGTGTTGAGTTTGAGAGAGCTATCATTGCATTGTTTCATTTGTTGATGGCCCAAACATACAAGATTTGTGCACTAAGAGGTTTTTTTTTCCAAGCAAGAACTTTTTAAATGTGACAAATTTGCTTGCAACAATTTGCCTTTTCTTGTTGTGAGATTGCTTGTAGTTAAAAAAAACTTGAACTCCTACATTTTCCTTGCAATATTTGCTTCCAAAATTTGAAGTTTAGAACTCAAATAAGTTTTAAATGTTATGATATGATTTATACTTGACAATATATAAATTATCACCATTGTCATTCTAGGCCCATTTCTACACCAAAGCACTTAAAAACCAATTTTGAGTGGACATGAAAGTTTTATAAATATTATTAAGTACATTGATGTATTACATTTACAAATGTATTAAACAACAAGTGTTGGAATTGAGTTTGTAGAAGAAAGAGTTTGAGAACAGAGCAGTCAAGTAGTTGGGAGGAAGTGTGAGACATTGTCAATTTCCTTTCTCACTTATTGTAAAGTTTGTATCTCTTATAATTTGAATTGGCCAATAAAGTAAAAAAGGGAAGAAAGAGTTGGTTGCCCTTCCCAGACTGGTTTTCCTCCTTTGGAGGTTTCAGGATAAAAATCCTTGGTGTATGTGTGTGTGTGTTAATTCATTTCTCTTGCAAATTTCAGTTCTAAGGCATAAACAATTCAATCACTAGCTCAACTGTCATTTTCTATTTGAAAGTAGAACAACAATATAATTGTGGTTTTGTGAACGAATTCCAAAGTAGATAGTTTACAAATCATTTTGGTATCAGAGCTAACAAGTATCCAGGACTGTGGTATTCGTTCTTGGATTTGTATGACAGTGATGAGATCTAAAGGCGAAGAGGCTTTACCTTGCGATCCAGATATTTCTACAAGGAAGTGGAAACAAGAGAATTCGGGGACAAATGGAGGAAGAGAACTTGGTCCGTAGAATCGAGATGTTGGAGACCATGATGGATAGGATGTTTAGAAGACAAGAAGAACTTGCAGATTTGTAGAAGACGGCTTTTGTTAAGCAAGACTCCATGGACTCAGTGGTTCGAGGCTTAGCCAAAAAAAATTTGGCATAGGGAGGAGCCATGATGAGGAAGAATATGGGGAAGAGCGTGAAGAAGAGACTTCAAATGCAAGAGAGAAGGTAAAATCTGATCATGCTCCTTTTAAAGTTTAAAGTTGAAATTAAAAGCTTTGAAGGACAAGTAGATGCAGAATTGCTTGATAAATGGTTAAAACAATTAGAAGTCTACTTTAGCATCCATAATGTCACTGAGGCACAGAGGATCACCTTTGCACGTCTCAAAATGGAGGGACACGCTCTGGTTTGGTGGGAAACCCATCTAGCCACTTGTGAAAAGAAGAAACATCCTATTGTGAAATCTTGGCAAGAATTTAAAGAATTACTTAGAGCTAACTTCTATCCTATTGGCCACAAGACTGACCAAATGATTAAATGGTAGTATTTTAGACAAGGAAGTGGTCAAAGTGTGCAGGACTATACTACGGAGTTTTAGAGGTAGGCCATGTTGTTGAACATGGACTTGGAGGATGAGGATATTTGACTAAGTACTTGGGAGGACTTCACACTCACCTTGAAGAAAATTCATCTCCACGAAGCCCAAAGATCTCAACGAGGCGTGTGTGTAGGCATACTATATAGATGATGAAAAGAAGCAAGGAGAAGCAGAGCCAAGGAAAAAAGTCGACAAATCAGCAGAAGAAAGAACATGGGCAAACAAGTAACAAAGGTAAGTGGAAAGGAAAGGTAAACAAGCTGCCACTACTTTAAATACTTGTAAAGATCCCAAGAATTTTTGCAAGAACTGTGATATCAATGGTCATACTGACGCTACATGTTGGAAGTTGCATCCGAGTTACATCCGAAGAACCGAACCAAGGACTCAAAGAAGTCCATGACAACTGTAAAGACAGAAGGGGAGGTGGAAATCAAAGATGACTTTGATGTAGATGAGAGGCTTGGATGCACGGCCACCAACATGGACAACTAGAAGAGGAGATGAGTAGACTATTCTAGATCAAAATCCAGATCAAGAGAACTAAGGTAAATGCTTTGGTTGATACCGGTTCTCAGTCTAACTTGATTTCTGAAGCAGTTGTAAAGAAGCTTGGTCTTGAGACTTACGAGCATCCACACCCTTATCCTTTGGGTTGGGTGAAGAAGGGTGTTGAAATTCAAGTAACAAAAAGATGTAAGGTCAAGTTTGGGATAAATTCCCAAGTATATTGATGTATTGGAAGTTGATGTTATTCCACTTGATGCTTTTGATGTTGTTTTGGGAGTCCTTACTTGTATATCAGGGATGTTATATTTATGAGAAGGGAAAACCGATACAGATGGGTCAAGGATGGGATCAGCTACAACATCCGGGCACACCAACGTAAGACACGGGTTACTATGGTGAGTGCTAACCAAGCAAAATGACTTATTCAGGAAAATCATAATCAATTTTGTTTACTTTTGTTAAAGGATAAACAAGATGGGGTAGAAGTTTCAGAGATTTCTAACCAGGGAAAACAAGATTTGGATAGTATTATTCAGTCTTTTCAAGAAGTTTTTCAGCTCCTAGTGGGTTACCACCAAAATGGGAAGTAGAGCATGAGATTCAAGCTATTGTTGTCGAGTCCCCTCTACCGAACATCGGGTTGTATAGGCAATCCTTGTTGGAGAGTACTGAAGTAAAGAAACAACTCAAGAACTACTAGACCAGGGTGTGATACGTCGAGCACCTCACCATGTGGTTCGCCTATTGTGATGGTGCCGAAGAAGGATGGTTCTTGGAGAATGTGCATCGACTACCGCGCTTTGAACAAGATCACCATAAAGAACAGATATCCACTTCCCCGCATAGATGATCTCTTGGACCAGCTTCAACATGCCAAATTCTTCACGAAGTTGGATCTCAAGTCAGGTTATCACCAAGTCAAGAATGAAGGAGGAGGATATATGGAAGACTACCTTCAAGACAAAACAAGGTTTGTATGAGTGGTTAGTACTTCCATTTGGTTTATGTAATGCACCACTACATTTATGAGATTGATGAATGATGTATTGTGGGATTTCATAGATTCATGTGTCATTGTTTATCTGGATGATATCTTGATTTTTAGTGCCACATGGGAGGAACATCTAACTCATTTGCAACAAGTCTTGCAAGTTCTCAAGAGAAACAAATTGCTTTGTAATATGAAGAAATGTGAATTTTCCAAATAGTCACTTGTCTATCTTGGGCACGTGGTTGGAGGAGGAGAGCTACGAGTGGATCCAAAGAAGGTGGAAGCCATCACCAATTGGCCAACACCAACAAGAGCCACAGAGACTAGGAGTTTTGTGGGAGTATATACAAGTACATGCGGAAGTTCATTTTGGGCTTCTCCATGATTGCAACACCTCTACACACAAAGTGGCCATGCAAAGAGTAAGGGTTTTGACTGGGGTAAGGAACAAGATAAATCCTTTGAGTTATTAAAATACAAGATTAGTCATGCACCAAGTACTTGCTCTTCCTAATTTGCAGCAACCCTTTGAAGTAGAGAGATGCAGTGATTATGTTATGGGCGCAGTGTTGCTTCAGGGAGGTAAACCCGTATATGCTATCATTCTGAAACTTTTACTTCATAGTTAAAGGATATTCAATATATGATAAGGAAATGTATGCACTAGTTCAGGCAATTAAAAATGGAAGCATTATTTGTTGGGTAAAGAAACTATTGTGCACACTGACCACAAACCTCTCCAGTATTTGCAAGCACAGTCTAAATTACAGACAAGAAAGGCACTACAAATGGATGGGGTTCCTTCAACAATTCCATCTGGTGATCAAATACAAGAAGGGTAGTACAAACTTGGTGGCAGACATGTTGTCTAGGCCACCTACACAGAAAATTTTCTCCTGCTTGGCCACTATCTCTCAGATCGAGCCCTTCACAAAGGAAGCTTACGGAGAGGCATATGCCCAGGACAGAGACTTTGGGGTGACATTTTCAGCGATTTAGATCCCAAGGGGCTGAAGAGGATGGGGATTGAAGATTGTTATCTCAAGGATGGGCTGCTCTACCGATGGGGGAAGCTTTGTGTGCCTAAAGAAGAAAGACTTCTATTGATGAGGGAAGCACATACCTCGAAAGTAGTGGGACATTTCGGTGTTGGTAAGACCCTAGCCCACTTGCAAAGGTACATGTATTGGCCCAATATGCAAGAAGAAGTATCAAAATTTATACGTGGATGTAAACTTTGTTGTACCAACAAGCCTAAGACTAGGAAGGAGGGTTTGTATATGCCTTTGCCAGTACCTACTCATCCATGGGAGGACATTTCTATGGACTTTGTAGGAGGATTACCTATGTCTAAACATGGCCATGACTATCTCTATGTTGTTGTTGATAGATTCAGTAAGATGTGTATTCTTATGGCATGTAAAAAAAAAGTAAAAGCACATGAGGCAAATCTTTTCTTTGCTAATGTATGGGTGCATTTTGGCTTGCCAAAGTCTATTTTTTTTGACAGGATTCCAAGTTCTTGGGAAGTTTTGGACTACTTTGTGGGACAAGATGGATACTAGGTTACAGAGGAGCATGACTTTCCATCCATAGACAGATGGACAGACAGAGGTGGTGAACAAGACTTTGGTACAGTTGATCAGAGGGTATAATAGCAAATACCCAAGGACTTGGGATGAGTCCTTAGCCTACATTCAACATTCCTATAACCGGGCAGTACACACATCCACTATGAAGTCACCATTTGAAGCATGCTTGGGATATCTACCTACAAATCCATTGGACATAGCAGTTGGGCAGCAGATGATGAGAGGAGACACGAGACACAGAGGTGACTAGAGAAAACAAATTCATTGAGAGGATCGGAAAATCCATCTCAAAGTCAAAGAACAATTAGAGAAATCTCAAGCCAAGTACAAGGCTAGGACACGATCAGCACAGGAGAGAACATAAGCTTCATGTTGGAGATAGAGTTTGGCTTTACTTGAGCAAGGAGAGACTACAAGGTCAAGCACGGAAGCTCAAGCCACTACGATATGGACCCTTCACCATATTGGAGTAGGTTGGAGAAAATGCCTTTCGACTTGATTTGCCGCCATTTATGAGGATGTACTCAGTAGTAAACTGTGAGAACTTGCACCTATATGAGCCATCCATGCTAGATGAAGATGAAGGACTACAATTGCTACCTTCCATTGAGGATTGCGTCTTGGACTCATGAGGCGAATTGGAGGAGGATGTAGTGTTGCAACAAAAGGTCAGAGAGACTAGAAGAGGTCCACAAGAGTCTTGGCAGGTTGGATTGAAAGGGAAGACACCAAGGCAAGCCGGTGGTACTTGAAGGAGCAAGTGAGGGAATTATTTCCTCATCTACTCCCCCACTAAGCTTTTGTGGGACCAAAAGCCTCCTAAGTAGGGAGGTGTGATCCATAGGGATCCAAAATGACTCTACTTCATCAGATCACCAACAACAAAGAAGGAAAATGAAGAAATGAGGTTTTGTCTATATGTTAATAGAACCACCACTCTGTGCAGAGCGGTGGTTATAGAACCGCCGCCCAACCAAGTGGCGGTCTGTAACTGAACCGCTACCCAGCTAGGGCGGTGGTCCTGTGACCACCGATCTGCATTGGGTGGCGGTCCTGTCACTTTCGGACAGAAAATAAAATTTGAAATGAACAAGTCCCAGAATTGGAAAGGTTTTGTGTCTCTTCTCCTCCATGACCTTTCCCATCCTCCAGTGCATGGGAGGACATGAGAAAGGCTATAAATACATGTAGGAAGGAGAGTTTTGATTATCGAAGCAAGAGACTTCATGGGAGTAAGTGCAAGAGTTCTAAAGTGTTGGAATTGAGTTTGTAGAAGAAAGAGTTTGAGAACAGAGCAAGTCAAGTAGTTGGGAGGAAGTGTGAGACATTGTCAATTTCCTTTCTCACTTATTGTAAAGTTTGTATCTCTTATAATTTGAATTGGCCAATAAAGTAAAAAGGGAAGAAAGAGTTGTTGCCCTTCCCGACTGGTTTTCCTCCTCTTGGAGGTTTCAGGATAAAAATCCTTGGCATATGTGTGTGTGTTAATTCATTTCTCTTGCAAATTTCAGTTCTAAGGCATAAACAATTCAATCACTAGCTCAACTGTCATTTTCTATTTGAAAGTAGAACAACAATATAATTGTGGTTTTGTGAATGAATTCCAAAGTAGATATCTAATACATACAAGATAATACAAATAAATCGCACCTACTTTCTTATTACCATATTATATGTTTGTAAACAATTTCTTTAGGATACAAACATCTTTAATCATAACATAAAAATGTTGCGAGGACTAAAAAGGAGAACTTATTTAATACAATAAACAATTTTGTCATCCTAAACCTTTAAATTGCTACAGCAATACTATCTAAAGATACGAGGTGTACCAATACAATGGTATAAGCCCTAAAAATGAGTACTTGCATCATACACATGTTTTGTAATTTTTCTTAAGCATTGTTAAATATGAAGTGAAGGCCTATGACATGAAAATTAATTACATAGAATGGTATGGGCCCTAAAATTATTCCATTTCTAATAAGTACATGCATTATACACATATTTTGTAATTCTTCTCAAGTAATGTGAAATATGAAGTGATGGCTTTTGACATGAAAATGAATTACAAGTGCTATATAGCATAAGAGTGTTTGACTTGAAAGCAAAGAGTCTGACAAGATCCTCATAGATTTATAGTAAAAAGAAAAGTTCATTTTTCCTACTACCTCACCAAAAAATGATCTTGTGACCTGTGAAGTTGAAGGAAATTTGAAAATGTCTCCCGGAGACACCCACCATGAAATTTCCATTCAAATAACGAACTCAATGTACCCATTGGAGGAAACTTGAGAATGTCTACAGAAAACGCCTACCACATGATATTCAATACAAGCAACGAACTTAATGTACCATTTGGAAAATTTATAAGAAGCATTTCCTTCCTTGTCTCATCAGCACAAATGACTGCTTCATGGATTGACTGACCAAAAACAACTATTGTTCCTTTTTTTTCTAATAAACATTCATCTATGACATCATAATTTCAAAATTTTACATGCATATTTGTCCTCGCCCCCTTTGCTTCGTTAAACTCATATATCTTCATGGACGTATATGCAATTGTTCTTGGTTTACAATACACATCAGATCTCATAAAGCAGTTATGAATCTGCAAATCCAGAGTTTGAAAAAGTTAAAAACCTAACTCGGTGTGTGAATCCAGTATCAAACTCAAACCCTAACTCTTGCAACCTTTGGTTTATCAAACTGTACAGCACTGCATCTCCAGCTTAGATGCCATAAAACATCTATTTTATTCAAGCCACTTACCATAGCAAATCATAGAACTCAAATGAATTTGAAACTGAAAATCCAACTCCTGGTCATAAAGAGATAAATCACGATAATCCCATAGAAGTATTGGTACCAAGACTACTTGATGATGGAAATGAAAAACTGATTCTCAAAATGTCAATTAAATAACAAGTTAATTGAAAGGGCAGGGTATCCACGTAGCCAGATCCACCCACCATGTCTTAGTCCCTATTTTTGGTATTTAACCATGGAGTTGGACTCCTTCAAAGCTAAATTTCGTAGGTCACCTGACATATACCATTATTGAGGAAAAGGCCTTCGCCTAAAATTCAGAACTTTAGTTTTACCAGGCAATTTACTCTCATTAGAATTCCTGACATCAGAAAAATATATAGAACAAATACTTCTCAAAAAGAGACGACCTATTCTGCAAGCATTGAATAAAAATAGCACTACAAAGATAATGAATTGGAAATTAAAGAATGCAATTTGTTTTAAAATGTAACCAAAAGATGATCAAAGTCAAAAACTTAATGAAGCACAAAAATTACAAGTTTAGTAACAGAAAAAAACTAGAAGAAGAACAAATGCTTTGAAAGAACAGACGGTCCTAATGGATATTTGAACAACGTATATATAGTTTTTGAAATTATTTCCACAGATTTTAATTCTTGAAGCGTATATCGGGATATCACTGTACGTTTAATCCACTAATTTCACATTTGAAAATGAATATACATATTATATATGTAAAATAAGTGGATTAAACAAAGTGACATCCAAATATAGAATGAAAACCTGTGGGGTATATATACATTCAACAGACTGCAAACTGCAATGTGAAGGACTATAGTTGCTCAATGTCAATGAGCTAATACACATTATCCATAAAATCAAACCAACCACAATTTTTTCCAAATACATGAAAATAGTAGTGGCAGTTTTCATTTGTAGTCGTGCCTATACATTGATTGAAGAAAAATAAAGATTATTTACACTTCCTTTATGTTGAAAACAAGGTTATAAGTTTTCATAAGGTCGTATCATGACGTGAGAGACGAATACAATAATCAATACTTTTTTGACAACTGCATTAAGCATGCTTTAGTTATTACCAACATTCTTCTGCAAGGAAAGTTAAACGAAAAAATAGAAGCTACAAAATAAGATAATTGCATCTACTTGTAGTGGCAAATCTTAATACACCACAACAATAAATAATTTTGCTTTATCCCTCGAGGAGAAGGGAATTTCATTTAAGTTTTGAATACAATATTTCTAAAGGCAAATGTGGTACGATATTTCTCATACTACAATCAGGAAAATGGGATTCGATTACTAAATATATGTACTTTCTTTTTCTTCCTAAAACTTGGACTGCCAAAAATACAACGGCATCGAACATAGGTCATCTGTAAGACATGAGACATGCAAAATACAAAGAAGTTTTAAAACATTTGAGGAAATTCTGGATTATTGTCATTAAATAATTTTGCAGCTCGCGAAGTACAGAACTACACAAGAAAATTACGTGGGGCCGATGCACGTTGGCGGATAAATAAACCAGTCACAGCAAGCAAAAGTTGTGAATGAATTCAGCTCTCAAGCATAAGAAAATAAATAATACAATGTATTAACTTTCCCATCACCTGGATTAGACTAACTGTGTAAAATATTACATTTTGTTAGCACTTCTAGTTCAAGAGATGGTAAAATTACTTTTACAACAATGCATTCCCCTGTTTTATTAGAGACAACAATCCAAGCAATCAACCAGCTAACAAGGATGCATAAAGTAACAACGAGCTAAATAAGAAGCTAATCAGAATGGGATATTTTCTACTAATCCATCCACGTCCATAAGGGCTTACAATGAATATAGTACAAGTTTCCAAATGAAAAGGGGGACTGCTGAAGATGCAAAAGCACCCCAATTTCAAGTTGATTTAAATAAAGAAATTCAATAACAACCAATTCACTTCAATATCAATAGCCCATCCTTACACACTGATAGAAGGCTCCAATTTGCTATAAGAAAAATTCAACTTGCCCACTAATTTCCTTGCAAATCAATGGTGCCTCTTTTGCTAATAATTTACTCTTGGCTATGATATGATTTGTACAACTGTGCTGTGGTGAAGGCTTATATTGATAAACACTATCTTTCCCATGAGTTTGTAGAGCTTGTCCTGCAGGTACGACATTTCCCAGCCAGAATTCTCTCAGTGGCTCAAAAATCAAAGCCCAATAGTCGTGATCTCTTTGCACCCTAAAAATTGTGCTTGCATTGGGAGTCCAACAATAAAAATCCATCCAATTTCTATCCAGTATCTCCATTAAGCCTTGTACTTGTGGCATGTAATAGTAGGGCACCAGGGTCCAAGGCAAAGCAAGCTCAGGTTTCCCTTTATTAAATGGACATTTGACCTCTAGGATGCCACCTGAATTCTCAACAACGCCAGAAGGGGATCTTTTAATCAGGCCATCAGGAGATGCCCCTAACCATTGGAGCTCCTCGTTGTCCTCATGATATATCTGAAACCCCAATTGCTCTACAACATTTCCAGTAATGTCTTTATACCTTTCTATTGCCGTGCCCTCTTTACTAGTTCCCCACAGCATAGCTTTGTTAGAAACCAATACCTCCGTGCTTAACACCTTTTCCTCCCATAACTCAACGCGTCTGTCACCCCAAAAACCAAGGGCAGTACTAAAAGCACTAGCAGTCAACCTATGTCTTCTCAAGGCAAACCACTCTTCTGAACGTTGACTGACATCTGTTGGGCTTGATTCAGACACGTCTGGTCCTTGAAGTGGTATGGCGTGGGAACAATATCCTGGACTTTGACCATTGCAAGAATCCCATTTTGGTAGATGAGCTAGGATACGGAAACTGTTGCCGCCATTAACTCCTTTGTTACAGCTTAACTTCCTAGAGAATGTTGTAAGCCATAAAGTTTGTTGTTTATTACCAAACAAATTTGTTGCTCCAACAGATCTCCTAGAAAAAACTGTCATATGTAAGATACTGTTAGAACTTAGATGAGCTGCCTGCATGCAATCCAACTGAACTGTGCATAATAAGAACAAATGACAATTTGCTAATAGAGACAAATTATACAAAGTAATCCTAAAATCAATAAGACTCTTCCCATAAGTACTGAACAATCTAGATGCTGCAATGGGTTTTCCCAAAAACTTGTTCTGCCATGTAGGATAAAAACAGTAAACTTCCCATGTGAAAATATGGGGAAAACCACAAGGGATGGTTAATTCTCCTTGGATTCCTCCGGAAGGCGACACATTTCAGATGGTACTTTTGAAGGTTAACCACAGAAAAGCTGGTTTGGGAGGCGTTATACACAATTTAAACAGACAAATTATCTCTTGATTTATTAGATACCTTGGAATAGCCTCATTCTGAGGTTCAATGTTATTAACTAAGGATCATAGTGTGCTCTAAAGACCTTCATCAAACACTTTCTGGATGATTCGGATTCCAATATTATCACTAACATTTTGATTAATTGTCAAAACAATGAGCCCCATTGGAGGGTGAAAATTAAATTCTCAGGTATATCCCATCCCTTGATTCTAGACTCAAGTAGATTTCTTATCACCGTGTTCATCATACTGCCAATAAAGTGGCCAATTTATTAACTATCTACATCATGGTATGAATTTAAAGTCCAAAAACTTCATTGAGTTACCAAGACGGAGGCTTTGATGATCCATCTGCACTCTTATAAAATATTATATAAAAGAGACTTAGGGTTCCATTCTCTGTACATTATCAGAAACAGATCCCCACCCCCATCCCTTGATTCAAGATTCAAGCAGATATCACCATGTTCATCATACTACCAATAAAGTGGCCAATTGATTAACGAATATAACTAGCATACATCGAGGTATGAATTTCAAGTCCAAAAACTTTATTGAGTTATCGAGATGGGGGTTTTGATGATCCATCTGCACTCTTATTAATATGATGAAGGAGAGACTTAGGAGTTCCATTCCCCATGTATTATCGGAAAAAATCCTACCTCTAATTCTCATATTCCTGGTATACGGTCTTATATGGAGTACGGTCTTGGTGATTAGTTATTTCACCCCCAATGCATTAACCCTATCACCTAGGCATGTCCATGTTTTGGACTGTTATCCTTTCAAATCTCCTTGGCGTTCTTTTATTCCCAATTCAATGAGAATTGGCATTATACATCAATCATCTCCATCATGTTTTTGGTATTAGACTCACACAGAAATAACACACTCCGTTCAATCTATTCATTAAGATAAGGTTATAAATAAATAGGCTATCAAACTCCTATAAACTAGGAGTTAGTCATAACAACTTTCCCCACAATTATCTCATGTGTCTAATTACATGATATTGTTTAACAACCCAATCTCATACAATATCAATATCCTAAATAATACAATTACTCACATATGATATATTATACTATCCTCACTAACCCATACAAATATAAGACTCACTAATGTGAGCACTAACTAAATTATTCCTAACATTCCCCCTAGTGCGAACATGGGAGAAAAACAATTGCACTTCCATCTACAACATGCTTGCCCATGCGTGCTCATGATCTAGATGGTTTTGTTTTCAGGATAGCCAACAACCTTTGGGATGGTTTTACAAGTGGCTTACCAACAACCACAACAAAGGATGGTTTTCCAGTGGCTTACCAACAACCACAACAAAGGATGGTTTTCAGTGGCTTACCAACAACCACAACAAGGATGGTTTTACAGGACAACCAACAACCTAAATATCATGATGTTGCTTTACCCTTGTGCTTTTATCTTTCCACTACATTTTCACATCAAGGGATTACATAGGATATTTTGCTCACAGGATTACATCACATAAGAACTTAATGTTCTCAATTGTTGACCATTGCCACTCGATCTCAAACCGCATAGGAAACTACCACTAAAAGTTTCCCTTGACTTTAGCCGATTTGGTGCAAAATGGAAATGGAATATTGGTGTTATATTCCCCCACAATGTGAAATTTCCATTTATTCTCACAAATCAAGAACTCTGAAATGAAGCACACCACACACAACTAGAAACACACTACACACAATCTGAAACAAAGCACTAAAAACAAACCGCCACCAAAAATATTGTGCGGCCTACGTTGTTGGTGGACCGACAAGAGGACGTTGATTGTCCTCCTTCCTCTGATGCCTTTGTCCTCTAATGAATGATATTGCTAACTCAGCGGAATGTGAACATGAAGCACACTTGTTTCCACATTGTTTTTATTCTTTTCTCCCCCTTGATATGTGAAACACTTTATTTTCTAAATGTTAGGTAACAACATAAAATGCGTCCGTGAGGCAAAAAAAAAATTCGGACTTTTTGACGACTAGACAAGAGGATTACAAATATGAAATCCAATTAAAAATTGGACTTATCGTAAAACTATAACTTTAAAATGAATGTGGACAAAATGACAAGAGGATTTTTACCAATATTAAACAAAAGATTCATATGAGCGTGAATATATTCAATATGAATTACACTTCCACCACTAAATTTCTCTCTTTTAAAAAAACTCTTGTGATTATCATCACCCTTATAGACTTAAACTATGACTCTTACATTTGACAAGACAAAAGATTAAAAAAGTAATATTTAATTACTTTTGAACAACTACTATGTTTCTATAAACAAACAATTTATGAGTACTTTTTGACAATAATGAGACAACTAATACCACCTACTTATTTTGACAAGATGGAAATCAATTTGTTTGAAAAACTATAAGACAACCTAAAGTAGGACTATGGCTTGAATGACATAAACTAAATATAACACAATAAATGACATGGAACTATAAATTAAGCACACCTCAATTGGATTTGATATAGCTAATGACTAAAAGCAATTATTGCAGTGACACAATGGGAGAAATTCAATGCAATTGAGGGATGACAAGGCAGTTGGCATCAAACTCATACCAATGCACGCGGACAAATCATTGACCGCCTCCAGACTCTTCTGTCAATTTCTGTAACTTCTCCTCCATGGTGAAAACAATTTTGGAAGCTTCTACACATGTTTAGCCAACTGGATGGCCATTTAGCCTGTGCCTATGAACACA
This sequence comes from Taxus wallichiana var. yunnanensis, assembly GCA_018340775.1. Classification (NCBI taxonomy): domain Eukaryota; kingdom Viridiplantae; phylum Streptophyta; class Pinopsida; order Cupressales; family Taxaceae; genus Taxus; species Taxus wallichiana. Next base: position 808,643,735 of record CM031240.1, on the reverse strand, counting down.
TTTCCTTTTTATCAAACTTGGCTGGGACGTGTCAGATCGCTGCACATATAGGCACTCAAGTAATGAACACCTACACTTTGAAAATATAATTGTTGCACACAAAGAGAAGAAGTCGATGCACGTTGAGTGAGAACGCCAAAGTAACTCAATGCCAAACACCTTGACCCGAGTCTTGATGCAACTCCTGGATATTGATATGATAATTGAGCCAATGAATATGATCTACAACTCGCAGCAACATGCACAAAGTTTTCAAATCAAAGCATCTTCTTTCTTTGTCATTGCAAAATATAACTCGGCGAGTACTCGCCACAACTCGAGTTATTTTTGCGAGTTTTAATAAGCGATTATTCGTTTAAAGAAACGAGTGGCAAGTACTCACGAGTATTCCATCTATGGTTGCATCTACATTGTTGATTTGTTTATCGCAGGGTGCCATTCCAAGTGGATTTCTCCAACCTGGGCTAAGCTCCTCACAATGTCAGAATGTTGAAACGTGGCACAATCATGACCCTTCAATTCTTTCTTTCTGCCTTAGCTGCTTTTCACCGCCACTCCAAAATATAGACTAAGTCCTCGCGGGGCCTTGCTCGCTCAATTTTGATACTGAAAGGCTTTTTTACATATAAATTGCTCACCCTCTCCTTCCCAACGAATATGGGAGTAATCTCCAAAGGCAAAACACCTAGTCGGCAACATGGACAATGGTTGATGTTGTTTGGCCTGCATTTTTCAATTGTCGATGGTATCGACCACGGTTGATACCATCCGGCATTCAATCTCAAGTTGAACCAGGCCATCTTCTACAGCTCCAAGCAAAGAGATAAGGAATTTGACCATCTGCAAAAAACAAATGGCATTCATACAACCTCCACCTCCAACAAACAAAGGGCAGCACAAAATGGATCATACGGCCATGGATTTAAGCCAAACCCAACTGTAAACATAATGAACAGCTTGAATCATCCCAAGGCTCGGAAAATTAACTCTAAGGCCCCAAAAATGTAGTGGGACATTTTTGAGGCCTTACAGTTAAGGAATTTGACCATTTGCAAAAAACAAATGGCATTCATACAGCCTCCAACAAACAAAGGGCAGCACAAAACAGATCATACAGCCATGGATTAAAGCCAAACCAGACTGTGAACATAAAGAAGAGCTCGAATCATCCCAAGTCTCAGAAAATTAACTCTTAAGGCCCCAAAAATGTAGTGGGACATTTTTGGGTGCCAACATTGGCTCCAATTGCAGGACGGGTACCCCTGCAAGTATCCAAAGATCCCAGACCTAGATTGAAGTAAGTGCCTCCAAAAGATGAAGATCAAACAATTCAACAATCTAAAGGCACAAAACACCCTGAACATTCTAGAATTACCCCATTCTAACCAAAAACTCTACTAGAATCTCAAAAGCTTAGCTATGCAAAAGCATATATTCCAAGCAAAAAAAAAAGTACAAAGCATAGGGCATCCCAATTTTACTTGATAAAGCCATTCACAGGAATGGAAAAATATGATCATCTTGTCAACAATGTAGAGTGTCCTCCTAGCAAACTGCAGCAACAAAGGATTAACAAAACACTCCAAAACAAAAATGCAATAGATAATTGAGTTTGGAAGTCCCAAATGTGAAATCAAAGCCAAAAATGAAGACCAATCAAAACAAGGCTCTTGTTGGAAACAAAACTGATTTGCCCAATCCCAAATCTTTGAATCAAGCTGAAACTCAAATGGACAATCAGTATCAATGTGCACATCAAAAGGATCAATGCATAAATCGTCAACAAAATTAGAGCACACTAAATCAAGTTTAAAATTAACCTAAAAAAGAGAATAGTGAGTCTGTAAAATTTTAATTTCTGAACATCAAAGCACCCACAATTTTGATCAATACCTATATCAATATCAAGCACAAAACGGATCATACGGCCCTGGATTTAAGCCAAACCCAACTATAAACATAATGAAGAGCTCAAATCATCCCAAGGCTCGGAAAATTATCTCTGAGGCCCCAAACATGTGGAGGGACATTTTTGGGTGCCAACATTGGCTCTAGTTGTGGGACGAGTGCCCCTGCAAATATCTAGAGATCCCAAACCTTGATTGAAGCAAATTGGTGCCTCCAAAAGACGAAGATCAAACAATTCAACAGCGTAAAGGCACAAAACACCCTAAGCATTCTGCAATTACCCCATTTTGACCAAAAACTATGCAAGACACTCAAAATCTTAGCTATGCAAAAGCACTTATTCAAAAGCAAAAAAATGTGTACAAATATTTACACTATGAGTATTTACAAAGCATAGGGCATCCCAATTTCGCTTCACGGGAATGGAAAAGTATGATCCTCTTCTCAGCAATGTAAAGTGTCCTAGCAAACTGCAGTAACAAAAGATTAAAAAAACACTCCAAAACAGAGAATACAATACATCATTGAGTATGGAAGCTCCAAATGTGAAACCAAAGCCAAAAATAAAGACTAATCAAAACAAGGCTCTTGTTGGAAACAAAACTGATCTACCCACTTTCAAATCTTTGAACCAAGCTAAAACTCAAATGGACAATCAGTATCAATGTGCACATCAAAAGGATCAATGCACAAATCATCAACAAAATCAGAGCTCATAAAATCTGGTTTAAAATTAACCTAAAAAAATAAAATAGTGGGTTTGTAAAGTTTTAATTTATGAACATCAAAGCCCCCGCAATTCTCATTAGTACACAAAACAGTATCAAGCAGAAACTCAAACTGCTCAAGCAAATGAAAATCAATCTCTGGTTTCTTATATGAGTGTTCTTTTGGCTGCTCTAGCATTTCACTTGTGTCAAAATAAAGGGGCTCAGCAGCAAGGTATTCGTCTCCATCACAAGAGGACAACTCACTGTCATGCAAGTCAATTCCAAGGTCAAACACAACCCCTGTATTTGCAATCTTCACGTCAAATCTCATTGGTTCGTTAGCAACAAAATAAAATGAGTCGCACTATAAATCTGAAATACACCCATCGCATGACTCATCATCACACAGCTGCAATAAATCACAAACAGATTCACCCAACATAAAGTCGGCAACTGCAGACTTAGGCAAATCATGAAGTGAATCACACTCACATGCACTTTGGGAATCAAATCAAACACCTTAAATTCCTCAAAGAGTGGGTTATCAAATACTCTAAACAAGTTCACCTCATTAGTGCATTCAATAGATTCAGAACGCCAACCACCATCAGTTGTAGAGTCATTAAAGCTATCGCAATCTTGTTTGAAATAATCTTATCTACTTAGACCTACTTCATCCATTTCATTTTCACATAATATAGGCTCAATATCTTCGCATGCAACTCCAAACCAACAATGATCAGTAGATTCGTACCTTTCATTCATACCAACACACAACACATTGCACTCATCTCTAAAATCTAAATTCTGTCACAGAGCTACATCCTTGTCATGGAAACACTCATCGAAAGCAGGTTGATTACCATTTACAAAACTAGTGGCAAGCTGAAGAAAACAATAAAATGCATCATTACGTTCTATGTCAATACCCTCGGCACTTGAAAGGATGCACATGTCAACATGGGTTTCCTCCACAAAGTGATCAATGAACTGAAAAGAATCTTCCCTACAACAAATGCAACGGAGTCTTCAACTTCAACAAAAACATTGTCAACATTTACAAATACACTAGGAGAAACTACAGTGTCACTTTCAAGCTCGACAAAAGGTTGCCACTCTTTAAATTCAACATCACAAACAGCCGCAACATAAACCTCGCGAGAAAATGCAACAGCATTAACATCATAAGAATCTAATTCACCTTAATGAGAACAACAAACCTCAACAAAATAATCAGACAGTCGACCAGAAGCATATTCATGTGATTTCAGATTATTATCAACTCCAAGGCTACTCAAATCAAATTCAACATCAACACACACCATCTCTTCATCATAATTAGACTGAGATTTAACAACAAAGGCATCAACACAAAAATCAAAGGCATGTGATATACTTTTAAACTTCAAAGTCAAAATGAAACCATGAGTGATTGTCAGTGAATTTTTATCTCTCAACTAATAATTCAACTCACTATTGAATGCATCAAAATACACAATAAGAGCATAAGCTTCACTTGGCCTAATGTGCTCAGGAAACATGTTCCACATTTTCCTGAATCTGATACTAAAGTTCCAAATGCTTTCACCCTACTCCTTCTCTGTATTATAAAAATAATGACTAAGAGAAGCAGTGTCAGTCTTATCACCATACTGCTTGATAAAAAGTGCTAAATCTATCCCAAGAGTCAATAATTGTACCAGGCAGCTCATGAAACCAATCCCAGGCATCCTCAACCAAACTTTGAATGAAAAGCCTAATCACAACTCCCTCATTATGAATTTGAAAATCCTCAATCAAGTTAAAAAAAGCTTATAGATGTGTCTCTCCCTTAAGTGTGTTGTTGCCATCAAACCTGGGCAGCAATTTCTTGATGGATTTGGGGAAAGAGGCTAAGAAATCATGAAAAACAAGCTCTGTCAACAGGCTGAGATCTCTGATCAATAAATGAGAATGAGTCTATGAATGGGCCTATTTGGATCACAAGAGGAACCCATTGAAACAGTAAAGTACTGCACCAAGTATTCTGAACTCGTCAATTTAATATACCAACTGAATAAACACAAAGGTTACCTAAACCTTCAGTAGACTGAGCAAAAGAAGCTAAACAACAAATCTGAATTTTGTAAACACTCATCTGCTGCAATCAACAAATCTAAAAACCAGTGATTTGATCCCACACAAGAACTCTAAAACCGATCCACAACGAGTCGCCACACAAAATGAAAGAGAACCACTTCTGAACCCTTTTGCCAAAATTCAGAATACAAAGAACCAACAATCAAATGCTTGAAAGCAAATGCAAATACTGCAGCATATCGGTCTTCAAATGAACAGGAGTCACCGCCTCAAGATGAAGAACGAAAACCAAAGTTGTAGAATGGATCACAAATCTGATTACAATAAGATTTGGGCCCTTAATAAAACGTAACACAATGACTGAAGCAAAATGGAGCAAAGATCTGAAAATGAAAACCAAGGAACAAACAAAATGAAAAAAAAATCCAAATTGGCACATCCTCGACAACAGCACCAATTTGTTGGCAAAATTGGCGGGCCAAAGTAAATTAACCACTCCACAATGCAAACAAATTGCAGATAGAATAGAGACTAAAAATAAAACTAGGATTCTTAAGAATGGAACTAAAGCACGAAGAACCCCAGCAACTGACTGTAAAGGCGAGGAGTATATGTGAATAAATTTGTTAACAATGCTACCCGGCAATAGCGCCAATTTGTTGGCAAAGTTAATGAGCCAATGTAAATTAATCAATCCACAACGCAAACAAACTGCAGATGGAACAGAGACTAAGAAGAGAACCAAGATTCTCCAAAATGAAATTGAAGCACAAAGAAACCCGGCAACAAACTGTAATACTCCTGGCAATGGTACCAATTTGTTGGCACTCTAATCTGTTCCACTGCAGGGATGAGTGGAGGAAAAAAGGTGAGTTGTAATCAGGTGTTCATTGACCAATCGAACCCAAATTTAAGGCAACAAATGTGAGAAGGGGGGTCACTTCTCTACTTCTGATTCTACAAGTCCAAGGGAGAGACCCTAGAAATCCTAACACAAAATGGAGTCAAATAGACTCAAGGGATTTGTCTACAAATGTAATCTCCCCAACTAAGCACCCAATTAAGTACCGCTTGTGACTTAATCACACATTTGCAGGAAAATACACAAACCAGAATTGCTCTAATGCAGAAATATACATGTAACCATAACTTGCAAACCTTCTAACAGAGGTTCGAAAAAATACAAAGCAAATCCTAGCAAGTATGAAGCCTAAGTTATAGATAAGAGACCTCTATGGATATGCAGAATGGAAATAGAAATTTCAGATGGGGAAAGTGCAGCAAGTTTTGATATAAAAGTACAAGAAGTTTTGATATAAAAGGGGGTGATCACTCCAACTTCAACTACTACTGCCTTCATCCATTGGGCTAATCTGCAAAGTTTAAGCAAGGAGTCAAAATAACCACAAAAGATGCATCAATTAACACAATCGCTACAACTCCCCAAAATTCAAATGACTAGTAAACCACATATACTAGGTGTTATCCCAAATTTGCCCCCCGGCAAATTTGATCAAACACGATCCCGCACAGAAGAAAACCCAAGGGTCGGCTTTGTCCTGCGAGCTTACATTCAAATCCAACAATTCAGGGGCAGGCGAGGCTCAACTTAAGTAAAGAGCAGGGTCAAAATATGAGGGCGAGCTCTACAATGGAGGAGCAGGGTCTGCGAAGGATCAATCAACGTCAAAGGAGCCCGAGCTCGACAAGAAAGAAAACGGGAAAGGCTTGAAGTTTTCGGACTTAGCCGCATATCGAATCGACTCGGGGCCAACAGGCGGACTCACGGAAGGCGCCATGTGTCATCTTGGCGCAATTTCAAAAGGCGCATCAAAAAGACAAGTCCCAAACTTGTGCTAGCCCCCACGCGTCAAGCGGCCACGGCTTCAAAAGTGAGACAAGGGAAATTTGTCCCAGTGAGTGCGAAGCTTCCACGTGTCCCAAGTCAAAAAGGGGTCTCATCGGCCGTTGAAAAGTGATGGACCCGCGGAAGCGCCACGTGTCCAAACGGCGCACCTTGAGGGAGAGGCAAGGGGCGAAATCTCAAGCAGCGCCGAGGCCTCCACGTGTCAGGTCGATATATGGCCCCGCCAAGCAAAAGGAGGCTGAGCAAACACAAAGGAAACAATGGCGGCCGCGGATGATGCCACGCATCCCGTTGTCATAATTTAAGGGGCGGACTACATAGAGTCCCACCCGTAAAGCGTATTCATCGGACTGAATCGGCTAAGTATGAAGGGGCCGCGGAGGGAGCCACGTGTCGCATCAACGCAATTTCAAAGGCGCGGCTCAAAGGGCAGTTTCCAAACGAGCGCCAACCCGCCACCTGGTCGAAGTCAACAAAGGAGACAGAGCCGCGGAAGCCTCCACGCGCCGTCTGGCGCAACTTCAAAGGAAGAATCCGGAGGCAAGTCCCAAACATGCGCGACGCCTCCACGTGTCTCGGGTCAGCACAAAGATCTCCGCCAACAGGAGGGACTCGAGTAAAACACAAAGGAAATAAGGAGCCGCGTACGATGCCACGTGTCTCATGGGCGCAATTTTAAGAGCAAAGGCAAGGGGCGAAATCTCCAACAAGCGCTTGAGGCTGCCACGTGGACCCGGTGCGTGACCAGGACTCTTTTAAATATTGCGCGCCCGCGACCCTAATCTTCAGACAACCATATCTTTCGATTGGGAACTCAGATTTGGGCGGGAGAAGACTTTTTGGAAAGGTCTCAACATCCTCTACACCATGGAGGCCTGAAACTTTAATTTTGACAGGGTCAGGTGGGTGAGAAGTAGGAAAACGTCTTGCAAGCTATTAATGAAGGATCCGATTGCTTCAACCACCCGGATTTGATTTGATCCGCCGTTCTTCCTTCCTTGACACACAAAACAGACATAGAGTGACGAACTTAACAGTTGTAGGCGGATTTGCAGGGGGCATTGAGGGACAGTGGTTGAGCTTTCGGAGCAGGATTCAATGCATCTGCAGGGGTGGTTGGAACAAAGTTCGACTTTCCCTCTCTCTTTCTCTCTCATTCTTCTATATATTGTAAAAGAGGGGCATATTCAAAAGGTTGGTCATTGTTTCTCCTCTACCCCCTCTCTCTTTCTTCCTTAGGGTAGAATGTGGAGTCTAAGCCTCTTCTCATGGCTCTGTAATGGCATTTTCTTGCCTCTTGCCCACTAATGATGTACTGTGTGAACTCATGGAGCAATAGAATATGTTTTGTGATGCATTTTGTCCATCCTTATTTTATTCTCTTCTTGCCTCTCATCGTTACGGGGTATACTTGTGCATATTTCGATGCCCATTGCAGTTCTAGGAGTTGTGTTTAATGGGTTTGAAGTGGTGTTCTGTGTGAACTCTATCTCTGGTCCGTGGTGCATCTTGTCCACCCTCTCCTCTGCTCACCTCTCTCCACTTTAAGCAATTTGGATCCGTGATCAGCCACTTCCTTTTCTAGTGTATCACCGCTTAGTGTAGGCTCTCTTTCACCCTTTCTCTCTCTCCTATCCCCTTGGAATGGTTAGATTAGGATAGATTAGATCTCTGCCTGCACTGGAGTAGCTTGTGGCAGGTAGATTAGGAAGCAAGAACCAGCCTTCTCTGGAGGTCCATCTCAAGTTTTGCAAGTCCCACATCTTGAGAGATGGTCCAATGTTGTGCAATCACACCGAATGCCCCACTCAGATCTCGAGGCCATTTAGGGGTGTTGTGATTCTACACTAACACTAAGATTTGACTAACCATCAAACTATTATAACTCGGAAACTAAAATATAGCAAATGACAAGTAAATGAGTGCAAAAGAAACCAGAATTCCACGACGTTTTTATAATTAAATTCTTCGATGATTACACATCAGACCTTGGACACCTAATTACCAAACGGAAATCTTAATAATTAGTGTGAGTAAACCTCAAACTCTAATGACAACTTCCTTCTAAATCCATCATCTCATTTATGACTCAATTATACTAACCAAGCTACTCTCCCAAACTTGAATTAAAAGCTTCTTGAATTGGTCTACATTTTTTATTATCTAACACCCAAAAGAGAGAAAAATTCTAACCTACGAGACTTAAGCAATCGAGGGAACCAAAAATCCGAATCAAAATGTTCGACCAACCATAAGATGAAGCCAAATTTGACAAGTCAAAAGATGATTGATGAAGACAACACTTCACCCATTTATACAATTTATTATTTTCCAAAACTTTCCAAAAGGGGAAATGGAGGGAATTTGGAATGAAGAAAATATAAAAATATTTTAGGAATACTCATTGTAATAATATTACACAATGTTACATAGTTAGCTCGTTAAGGTATTAGTTTACCTTTGAGCCATTCTGGGCCATTTGTTAGGAAGTTATCCGTAGGCTTGTCTTTAACCATGTTTGGTTATATTGTTGGAGAGTACATTCCTATTGTATAGTTGTGGTTTGCCTATTTAATAGGCCTTCTCAATCTAATTCAATACGGCTTGATCATTAATCTTTTAAAGAACCAATGAGAGAGTAAGAAGAAGTAAGCACAGATCACTCACATCATAGATCAAGTGGCAAATGGCACTCAATCATAGTTCTCAACAAATCTAAGAGTCCCAATTAACTCCACAAGAAGCAAAGAGCACCTTAGATGCTTCACACATGCACAAAAGTGAAAAATACAGAGAAGGATGAATGATGGAAGGAATAGCATGCAAAACGCTCACTCGGTCTAAAATTGCTCACAAAAACTCCAAAATTCTGCCCAAAATGATACCAATATGTAGCTCACTAGACCATCTTTCCAACGCCACCAACCGTTTGTCAATTGGAGCTCCCAATCAAAATTTACTGCCGAAAACCCAAACCCTTGTCCACCATTCTCACCATTAAAATTGTGTAAAGGATTTAATTTTACAACCGTATTCTTTTCATCTTTTTCTAATTGGGCCACGTGGCAACCTTGGATAGGCTGCTCAAATAGCCACATGGCGAGATACCATGAGATTCCGAACGGCTCAAATGTTTCAAAACACTTTACATACAAACCTACCCAAAATCCATCTTTGCCATTGATCTTTACGAGTACGTGTGGCAACATCCCTTCTATTCATTTCCCAAGCTCCTTTTTGTCTTTCTTAACCCTTCCTATGCCTTCGGCCTTCCGAGATTGTGCCACACGGCGCCATCCTAGAGCCTCAAGGTTTCTTCAAATCTGCCTATTTTGTTTCCTCTTTGAACCTTTCAAACCACGGGTTTACGTAATCATGACAAGTGGTGTGATTTTGCACTCCTAGGCTGCGAGACTATCTTTGACAAAGTTTGGATCATCATCCTTTTTTTGCACAAACTCCGAGGTTTTCGGGATTGCACCACATCACAACAATCTGAATTCCCAAGCACTTTGCCTACCTTCGACTTGTGGCCTTTGCCTCAAATACTCCCAAAAGACGGGTTCACGAGATCTATGACACATGGTTGCATCTCCATCGTTATGTTTGCCATGTGGCACCATTCGGGACAGATTTTTCCAATTCTCAAGCTAAGCTCCTCACATTGTCGAATGCCAACACACAATGCAATGGATTTTTACATATAAACCGCCACCCTTGTAATGTATTCCAAGTAGATATAGGAGGTTTTTCATTTGTCTTAGCCTCGGACATACCCGAGGGGCTAACGACTGAAGCTATTGGGTATGGATTACCTTGCTTAGTGTTATATTTTTGCGTTGACATGAGTATGAAGTGGCTTGTGGGAACAAATGTTATGTTTTGTCGTTAAGGGGGAACTCATGGCACTTTAATGTTATAATCTTTGTTGGGGTCACTTAAGTACCTATGGCGACTAGAGGGGAAAAGTAACTTAAGTTACTTTTATGTTTTTGTGGTTCTCCCTAGAAGGGGTCAATTGGGGTCTTTTTGGGCCTCTTGTTGCTTGGGGAAATTAGAAAAGGAGTATGGGGAGTAATAGAGCTCATTCTTGCACACTCACATATTTTCTTATTGAGCAATTGTTGTTTGCAATCTTCTTGCTTGTGGAGTAAGATCCCACAGGAACCCTACTTCGGTGGTGAAAGATCCATTCCTAGCTAGTAAGGTACTCTTCGGTGGTGAAAGATCCACCCTAGTTTTTCATTTTAGAGCTGATTCAGGGTTGTTATTCAAAGAAGGGTTGTTATTTTCAGAAATTCCAGAGAAGGGTTTGGAGGGTTTGTAGACTTTTTGTGGACAAAAATTGAAGAGTTTTAGATCAGATTTGTGGCAGCGTTCAGAGCAGTGTTTGGCACCACTTTGGAGCATTTTTGAGAGTTTTCAGCCTCTTCCTTAGGGTGATGTCACCCTTAGGGATTTTGCAGCAATTTTTGGAGGGGTTTCAGGCTGATATTTCCAGATCTGGAGGTTGGGCTTTCATTTATATTATTTGTAGATGTTATTTCCAGATTTTCATAATTTTATCACTTGTATTTGCAAAGTTATGAATTTTTGAAGATTTCTAGCTGCCTAGGGCTTTCTTAAATTTTTGGCATTTATATATTATTCAAAAATTCAAAAATAATTTTTCTATGTTTGTTATCATTGTTGCAAGCTCTCTGTAAAATTTCATGTGTTTTGAGCAAGTATTTTGTGAGATATCAATTAAAATCAGTTCACTGCCCTAGCTGGTTATTTCTGCAAAAATCAGAAATTTTTATTTGCTGCAATTTCTATATATTTTGTGCATTTTTGAGTGGTATCCCACAAGGGATATTTCAGTGGTATCAGAGCAGTTGTTTCTCTAGCTTGTTGGGTTGAAAAGATGGGTGATAGTGAGGATATGGGTGTTGATTTGATGAAACAATTATTCACCAACATGGTGAAGCAACAAGAAACTACTAATCTCTATTTGAGCCAACTCACTGAGAGATTAGCACAAGGCAGATTGAGACTCATATAGATAGGGGAAACTAGCAATATGGGACAGCCGGTCCATAGAGGTGAAAGTGGAAATTCAAGGCAACGGTCTCCCCATTCTTCTACTAGCATTTGGGACTTCACGAACCCTCGTTCTTGAAGGATCTAGAAGTTTCACAGGTAAGGCAGCCAACATAAGTGTTAGATGAAGAGTCTTGTTGGGAAAGGTACCAATCATTGAGCGAGGGCTTCAAAGATAACATGTCTTTCACAGAGTATCGCAAGAATGAAGATTGGTAGCAAACCCAAGAGAGATCATCAGCCACAAGTACCTGAGTTACAAAGGAGATTGGGACAAATCTCCATTCCACACTTCGATGGTTCTAAGAAGTGTACCGCGCAATCTGGATTCAGAAGTTGAAGACATACTTTGACTTGAATCCCATGCGTGAAGAGGATGCAATTAAGTTTGCAATCCTACATCTTGAGGGAGATGCACATGATTGGTGGCATCATGGCCTTATTACACAAGGGCACATGCATATTGATACCTATGCAGAGTTCACACAGAGGTTGATGAGCAGATTTGACAGGAGGGACCCTAACAAGCACTTTAGGGAGTTGACTCATTTGAGATAGACAAGTTCTTTAGACATGTACATCACAGATTTTCAGAGATTATCGATTATGGTTCCTAATGTTTTCAGAGATGAGGCTGACCTCACTTTTCATAGTAGGGTTGACAAATGCACTAGCAGGATTTGTGAAGGCATTTGAGCCTTCTTCATTGCATGATGCTATTAGGAGAGCACGAGATTTGGAGTTAGCCACTCCAAAGTCGAGGTTTCCACCTTGAGTTCAGCAGAGGGAGCCTCATCTAGGCAGCAAAATGAACTTCAACAAGAGTCTCCACCGAGGTAGGAGGTGGCTAAGAAGCCAGTCATTTCCCGAGAGCTTAGGGATGAGTTGAGGCGAAAGAAACTATGTTTCGATTGCCGTACACCTTGGGCTCCAGGGCATGATTGCACAGGAAAGGGGAAGGCCCAATTCATTGAGGTCTTCGAGGAGAGTGAGGTTGACAGAGGTGAGGAGTTAAAGACCCATGAGATAGATGATGGAGATGGAGTGGCATTGGAGTGTTGATGTGGAGCAAGAGGAGGAGCTTTTCCTCGGGAGATTATAGCTACATTGTCTAGTACTCTGATGTACAAGGCATTCAGGGTTAGAGGAGTTATGCAGGGTCAATGAGTAGTGGTACTCATTGATAGTGGGGCTACCCACAACTTTATTGATGCATCGTTGGTTGAGAGACAAGGTTTGCAGATGGAGGACTTTGAGGGCTTCAACATTGTTGTAGCCAATGGGAGTATATGAGATGCACACGGAGAGTTCCACAGTTGAGCATCACCATGGGTAACTACACAGTTACCGATGATTTCCACATTGTTGGTATGGGAGTGACCAACATAGTGTTGGGAGTGCAGTGGCTTCACTCTCTTGGTGAGTTTCGAACTAACTTTCAGACGATGGAACTAAAGTTTAAGTTCGAGGGCAGGAATGTGATCTTGAGGGGATTATCTACAAGGAGCACCCAAAGTGGTTGCAGCTGAGGGGATGGAGAGGACTTTCGGCATGATGAGGGGTTTTATTACTGCGGACCGATGTGGAGTTTGATGGGTATGGGTGTGACCAGTAGTGTTGCACAAGGGATGGTTACAAAGGTTGGGATTACAAGTTTAGATCACCTAAGTTCATCCTTGTGTTGGTTATATGAGGTTTCAGTAGACTGGAGATCTCATTTGCTTGTTGAGTACTCCAAGAACCGACACACTTGTGAGATTTTGGATGGTCACATACAAGATGACAACTACAAATTGGAGGATGAGATGATCTTCTATCAGGGTAGATTGTACCTTGTGTCAGATTCATGGTTGAGGATGGAGATATTGCGACATGTGCATTGTTCTTCCATGACTGGACACTTGAGCTTCGATGAGACCTACAAGGTTCATATGGGAGAGGTTCAGATGGCATGGATTGAGGAGGATATCCTCAACTTTATACAGGCATGTACGGTTTGTCACTATGACAAGTCGAAGCTTACAGGTTCATCATTTTTGAGTCGACATGGGATAGCACTCCTATGTATTTTACTACTTCTATGCCGGTGAGCACTTCACCCATGTGCTAGTCAGTGGAGGGACGAAATTGACTCGTGGTTATTCGTTAAGAGGTTCACATTCAGCACAGGAGGTGGACTATGTGGAGTTGATATTGTCGGTTGACCGTCCATTGGAGTCTTGGGATTTTCCCCCACGGGACACATTGAGATACATTATGAGGAGCCTTGCTCTCACACAAGTACAAGTCATGTGGGAGAGTTAGCACATTTTGTGCATATACAGGTCATTTCACAGGTTGATCCAAAGGATTCTACAAGATTCAAAGTGGACTTTCATACCCAAGAGTTGATTGGAGAGGCAGTGAGTGATCACATGATGACACCTTGCATTGGCAGGGATTGGACAAATTGGCAATTTCGGTGTGGGTACCAGTGGAGAGTCGGTGTGGGCATCATACTACTTCAGGGGCAACATTGTTCTCTACACGGCATGGAGAGCATGATGACTACATGGGGTGTCTTGGTTACTTCGCATCACACCGATCATTAGTTGACTACAAGGTGAGGTGGAGAAACCTACTTTGTGGTATTCAGTTTCTACATCATGACAGATAATGCTTGGGGTCAAGCATTTCTCGAGAGGGGAGGATTGTAATGTCCCCAATTTCCGAGCAGATAGCCTAGGAGGTTTTTCATTCATCTTAGCCTTGGACATACCCAGGGGCTAACGACACTGGAGGCTATTGGGTATGGATGACTATTACCACCTTGCTTATTTGTTATATTTTTGCATTGACATGAGTATTAAGTGGCTTGGTGGGAACAAATGTTATGTTTTGTCGTTAAGGGGGGACTCATGGCACTTTAATGTTATAATCTTTCGTTGGGGGTCACTTAAGTACCTATGGCGACTAGGGGGGAAAAGTAACTTAAGTTACTTTATGTTTTTGTGGTTCTCCCTAGAAGGGGTCGATTGGGGTCTTTTTGGGCCTCTTGTTGCTTGGGGAAATTATAAAAGGAGTATGGGGAGAAATAGAGCTCATTCTTGCACACTCACATATTTTTATTGAGCAACTGTTGTTTGCAATCTTCTTGCTTGTGGAGTAAGATCCCACAGGAACCCTAGCTTTGGTGGTGAGAGATCCATTCCTAGCTAGTAGGGCACTCTTTGGTGGTGAAAGATCCACCCTAGTTTGTCATTTTGGAGCTGATTCGGGTTGCTTTTTGTGGAGAAAATCAAAGGGTTTTCAGATTTGTGGCAGCGATTCAGAGATATTTTCGAGAGTTTTAGCCTCTTCCTTAGGGTGACATCAACCTTAGGGATTTTGCAGCAATTTTTGGAGGGGTTTCGGGCTGATATTTCCAGATCTGGAGGTTGGGCTATCATTTATATTATTTGTAGATGTCATTTCCAAATTTTCAGAATTCTATCACTTGTATTTGCAAAGTTATGAATTTTTAAAAATTTAACTGCCTAGGGCTTTCTAAAATTTTCTGGCAGTTATATTTTATTCAAAAATTTCCAAAAATAATTTTCTAGTGTCTGTTATCATTGTTGCAAGCTCTCTGTAAAATTTCATGTGTTTTTAGCAAGTATTTTGAGAGATATCAATTAAAATCAGCTCGCTGCACTAGCTGGCTATTTCCTGCAAAAATCAGAAAATTTTATTTGCTGCAATTTCTATATATTTTGTGCATGTTCGAGTGGTATCCCACAAGGGATATTTCATCTATCTTCCCAATGAACATGGGACTAATCTCCAAGGGCAAAACAACTGGCCGACGACATCAACCATGGTCTATGTTTTTCAATGGCCAACGGTATCGACCATGTTCGATACCATCCAACACTCAATCTCAAGTTGAACCAAGCTATCTTCTGCAGCTCCAAAAAGACACAAGGAATTTGGCCATCTACAAAAGACATGGCATTCATACAGCCTCCAGTGGACAAAGGGCAGGACAAAATGGATCATACAGGCATGGATCCAAGCCAAACCCAACTGCAAATATAACGAAGAGCTTGAATCATTCCAAGGCTCAGAAAAGTAACTTTAAGGTCCCAAAAATGTAGTGGGACATTTTTGGGAGCTAACAAGCTACAATATGAGTTTGGGTTTTGTTTACAGCATTTGTTTGAGTTTGGGTTTGGACTACAATATAGGTTTGTCTCTGGATGGTATATCTTCACATGAGATGGCTAGTTTAAGGCTAGAGAGATAGCCAAAGATGATGACCATGGTTTGTGAGAGATATCCTCAATAGAACGAAAGTTGGTCAAACACCTGGCGGCCCTATCCCTATTGTTCAAGTGGTTTGATTGAGTGGTTTGCTATTGCTACCTTCCCTCAGCCCAAAGGCCCTAATGAAGACCAATCAATGGCGGCACAGTGCTCTCCACTTTCCCTCAGCCCAAAGGTCCTAATGGTGGTTGAATGCTCACCTTAACCTAAAGGGCCTTTAAGAGCCTGACCAAAAGGATAGAACCAGCTCATAAGCGATGTGTTGGTCGAGCCCTATCAATCGAGATAATTGACATTGATAGGAGATCGGGGGTTTACTGCGTTCACTCCCGGCTTGCTACCCCTCTGTTTGCAGAGAAGCATAAATGCCCTTGATCACTCCTTGAGCTCCTCACTCTCTTTTGTCAGCAGAGGGGCATAAATGTCGTAATGTCAGCCCCTCAACCTTCTCCCTCTATCATAGCATTAATGTCTTTAAGGTTGTTTGTCAGGCCCTGATGTCAACAATGCCTGAAGGCCCTCAGCTTATTGCCAAAATGCTCTCCTCCACCAACAATGTTAAAATTTTGACCCCTTCATTTTCAACCTTGTGACCAAGCCCTAAACAGGACAGAACCTTGCCAATCCATCTACACCATGAGTAAAATTATGGATGTCCCAGGGTTCCGACCTTGAACAGAGCTCAAGAGTAAACCGGGCCTTGCCAGTCCATTTACACCAATCCTAATACTACTCTAGGTTGACCACACTTAACTTTAGAGTTATTACCTTTGGGTATAAAACTTTCTAGAGGTTATACACATTCATTATACTATTAAGATGCAGTTATGGAAAAGTATAATGGTTCGGGGTAAAGAATTGTTCATGGGTTCCTAGTGAAATATCTGGAATAGTAATGGCACTTTGCTTTAACTGTTTATTATTGTTAAAAAGAAACATCGCCATCAAAAGTGAACACCAATTTCAAAATAGACATTAGGGTACCGCAATCGGGGATTGACAAAACTCGCATACACACCCATTCTACTATATCATAGGACATAAGCCCCTGCTTTAACTCCATCAGGCATTCTATCAACCAGTTTGCACTCAGACATTCACATTCTCGCACAGGCATTTTCACACACAATTTACACTCAAGTTTTCACATTCTCGTTAAGCATTTTGTCAAACACCTTGCACTCAAATACTCACAGATCGGCATTTTTCAAACAGATTGCGCTCAAAACTCGCATTGTCGTTAGAGTATTTTTTCAAACGGATTGCGCTCAAAAATTCACATTCTCGTTTAGGCATTTTGTTAAACAGTTTGCATTCAGACATTAGGTTGAATCCAAAAACTTTTTTAAACAAAGAACGGAGCATTTCATACAATAACATGTGGAGATAAAACAAAAGAAAGATGATGATACTGACCGAGTTCGAATCCAGCTGTGGCACCTCTCAGGGTTACATTGAAATGCATGGCCGCCGTCGGTTGGAAAATAGTTGGGTGTTTGTGAATCTGTTGTATCAGCATTAATACATGTTTGGTTAACGTAGTAATTTGCACGCGTTCAGGAATCCATGAGGTTGGTGATCTCCCATTGGGGTTATTTCAACACAGAGTGACCTGGCCTCTTCTTGAGTGGCCACTCCATCCCAAGGGGAAATGTCTATCCCTGATCGCAAATTAGTTTTTTTATGGCACATTTTGATATTAATGAAAGAGATTCGAATACGAGGCTTCAAGTAAAGTATATTTTTGTGCCACAATATACTTCGTCTCATGACCCAAGAAAACCCTCTTTTGGGAAAATAAGAGACCTTTGCATCTTGCTTTATGGTGCAAGGATGCCTTCCTTTATGTTAAGCTAGGTAATGTGTTCAAAATTATATGGTACATGTGATCACTTTTATTGATCTATGAATATGTTGTTGAAATAATTTGTTGCGGGCAGATTAGTGGTTTCCACCAAGTGTTGCGGAGATAGGCCTCTTCTTATTGGGTATGGAGAGGCTCTCATTTATTGAATGTGAGGACTAAATGAAATTGTGGGTGGTTGTTAGGCTAAGTATCACACAGGAATACTCCACTAAACTTGTGGCAAAGTGCTTGTACAATGTACAAGGGAGGAATTTGCTTGGAAAGAGGTAAAGGGAAGTAGGAAAATAGAGAGAGGGGGTTAAGATTGTGAGTAGGCACTTGCAGATTCTCACCAATATTAACCAAAGTAGGTCCACATTCAATAGGAAGAAATCAACCATGTAAGCAATAAAGCAAGACTAAAAATTAGAGACACAAAGTTCCTTCTTAGTTATACAAGATTACAATGTTTGCAAAGTTGGAAAATAAAGAGAGTAGAATAAGATAAGCAAAGAGATAGAAGAATGTAGCTTATCGCTTGTAATAGTAGTGATACAAAGTCCAACAACTAACAACCATCAATAATTGTCAAGCCCTTGGAATGGAGAAGTCATCCCAATTTATAGCTTACAAAAATGTCTCTTCATCTCCCCTCATGTGACTTTTCATCTCCCCACCACTTGTGACCTTTCACATTCCCTAGGAATGAAATTAAGTCCTTTTCTTATTTTTGAAAAGGGACTTTTACAATGCAACATTAAGTCACTTAAGTGAATAAGAAAAAAGAATGAAAAGTACATTCCCAATAAAGAAATAGAATGTTGGAGAGAGAGGGAGTGGGAGAGAAAATTGAAAATCCGGAGATGGGGAAGCCTTTGTTGATGAAGAATCTACTTTCGATGGACTTTGAGGAAATTCTCCCTGAATGAAATTCTTTACCTCTAACCTTTTGTTGGATTAAAACACTATGGTTACAATCTCCTTCTTCTATAAGATGCAGACACACTCAAAGCATTGAATAAGTGTTCAAAAACACTATTAAGTGACTTGCACCATGTGAACTTGAGATGATTACATGTTCTTGCAAACATGATGATCCTCTTTGAACACAAGGTCAAAGTTAGGATATGAAGATCATCACCTTACTCCTCTTGACTTCAAGATTCACCTCCATGACAAAGATGTCTCCTTTTTTAATGGAATCAACCTCAAGATGCTCAAACACCTTCTTGCTCATCTATTACTCATTAGAAAATATATTCTTTTCCAGATAGAAAATACTCTCATTCTTAATCGAAAGTGTGTATTATGAGGGAGATGCAAGGTGTTGAAAATGGCTTTCGGGGGCTGCAATCTAGTCTTTCACATGTCTAAATTTGGATGGGAGAGGGAGGAGCACATTTTCATGTCCCTTTTGTTATTGGTACATTGTGAGGGGACATCAATAGCTCAAAATGTGTCATGGGTCGTGATTAATGACATTAAGAGAGGGGAAGTGGTTTGAGCAAGATGCAAGTTTGTAGCTTCTTAGGGGCAAAAGTGGTGATTTACAAGTTGCGGGAGAGAGACCTCATGTGTGTAGACACAAAATCATGCACATATTACTATGTCGTTAGTATATTGTTATATGCATGAATCTTAAGTAAGAAAAGTATTCACTGGTGACACTATCCTTTGTCATCCATGTTCTTTGATTGTTTTCTATTGTGATTCTATTCTAAATTTGTCATTTTTATATCCACTCTTGGTCAAGTCACGAGGGGATCCATGTATGTCTATTTGTTCACATCTGTCGTTATTTATCCCAGGACACTAGCGCCCACTTTGGACACTAGCGCATAGGCGCTTGTGTCCATTTTGGGTGCTTATGTCCTATTTATTCTTTTTACACATTTTGACATTTGTGGTCGGCCTTTTCATTTTTCTTATCTTTATCTTGTGTTCATAGTTGGCCTTTGTGTCACTAGTGTCAAAATTCAAATAAGAGATTCATATATATACACAACATACACACTATTATTCTAGCTAGCAATTCAAAGGGGCTATCATATCTACATATTATCACTACTATAAAAGGGACTACATCTTGGGTTGCATACACTGCATAGAAAGGGGTAATGTTGAATTCCATATCACACATCTGCATCAAAGCTAGTTATAGCCCACTATCTTGGTGTCATTGGCACTGGGAAATCAAAGGACATTATTTCACACACAAGCACATAGAACTACATGGAGTTTAAAATGCAGTGCAACGCTCAATACTAAGATCACTCGTCGAGTGACCGTCGAGGTCAGTCTGACTTCACATATTGCATATTTTATCCAAATCTAATGTGTTTGTGAGCTTGTACAGATATATAGGGTTTGTTTTGCAAGTTATAGGTGTTATCAAAACCCTAACAACGAAGTCGAGTGAAAAATAAGATATTGGAGTGAAAACCCATAAAAGTAGCATATCCTAAAAATTCACACGTACACTAGCTCAGGCACTCTGTCCCTACACAATTCAGAGTCCCAAAACTCTCTACTAGCCATTGTGACATCATTCCCAATCAAATCCAGTAGAAACATAGTCCCAATTGCCCCTAGATTGCACAAGAACCAGCTAATTCATCTATCTCTCTCATTTACTTAGAGTTTTGCATTGTTGAGTACTTAACACTTGTATATTGATGTATATTATCATTTGTATATCCCTTGTTATATTAGTTACTCGAAATTTAGATTTAATTCAATTTATATTAATTGATGGGAGCACAATTTTGTGTCCCTCATGTCCCTTTTCACCTTAGGGACAAGTACGAGGGACACTCACCTCCCAAAGTGTGCCATGGGTCCTAGGAACATGAGGAAGGGCCCAAGTTTGAGTGGGAACAAGTTTTTCATGTTTATATTAACTCAAGTTGTCACTCAAGTGACGTAGCCAACTCAATACATGGGGGAACACACTTTTATGTCATTCATGTCCCTTTTTACCTTAGGGACAAGTGAAAGGGGACACACCATCCTCCAAAATGTGCCAAGGGTCTGTAGCTCGTGAGAAGGGGACCTAGGAACTTAAAACACTCATGTATGCACCTTTTAACACTATGAGTTGTTGTTTAAGTGATGAAAATGCCTGAATGGATGGGGGAGCACACTTATTTGTCCTTCATTTCCCTTTGCACCTTAACACAAAATGCAAGGGACACACGAGGCTTTAAAAGTGCACTCACACTTTTTTCATTTGTTGATGTCTTCTGCCAAACTCTATTTTAGAACACCGGGAGTGTTTTTCTGCCTCGGGAGCATGGAATGGTGTTTTGGGGTCAAACCTTATATTATTTTGACTCTAAATCACCTTTTGAGATCATCCTAACCACTTTCAAGATCCAATTATTCCTTCAAATTTATTTTCAGGTCCTTTTCCACTTTTGGCTTGAAGGGGCAGTTGTAGTGTCTTGGATTATCACAAAAGATTTTGAAGTCTTAGAACAAAATTGATGTGTCCATCATTTGTAGGATTTAAATATATTTCCATTTCCTATTTTTTATCTCATAGATCCTCCAAGAACTCCCATAATCATCCAAATAAGTCAACTTTCTTCATTGGACTATGACATTCCTTGCATTGACATTAACCCTACCTTATTTGTTCAATTCCTGACATCACCTAGATCCAAAAAATTCCACCAAACTACCTTGAATGCATTCAAAAATTCTCTTCATATTTTCCATATGGGTTTTGTCATTGCAATCATCTTCGAAGGGTTTTCACCATTTGTAAAATGGCTAAATGGCACTTTCATGGCCAAAAATGGCACTTTCATGGCCTCGAGGATAGTTGTTCGACTTTGGATCTCATTAACTTATTCAATTAGATTAGGCATACATCCTTGCACATGAAACACACTTAAAAATCTTGTTAGCATGTTCCTCTTAGCTTGAGAATGAGGATGGCATTGTGAAAATGTTGACTAGAAAAAGGGTTTATAATGGTGTATGTATGACAGCAATCATGCACTTTGGGTAATTATCTAGTCTTGATTACATACTACTATTCATGTAATTCATAAGTAAGAAAATTACTAACTAACCCATGTTCTTAGCCACCTTTCTTTTCTTTCTATTGCTACTTTCATTCTTGCAACCTTACTTGCTCAATCTACCTTTTTACTCTTTGGCATTTGTCATCCTGAGACACAACGCCTTGACCAAGATGCTAGCGTTAGGCGCCCTCATCCCCTCTAAGTGCCCTTATCCTCTTAGTACTTTACTCACACCTTTTGGGTCCTTTCTAGCCATAAAAGCATCTTATTTTTTTGGTAGTCACCTTTTCGGGTTTAGTTACGAAATTCAAGTGAAAGAATCATATAAATATAAAGTTATGTGATCATAATAAAGGACCAAACACTAAGCACTATCTATCACCACCTAAGGTTGCATCCATGAAGGAATCTAAGAGCTCCATTTACATACATATATCTCCATCACAAGGGTTGGTTTTATGCATCACACTTTATAGGAGGGAAGCTCATTTTATTCCATGCACACATTTACTACATTCTACATCTAGCTATTTGCTCACTATCCAAGTATGACACGCACAAGAGAAACCTAGGGTACAATTCCACACACACGCACACAGAACTACATTGGATCTGAGATGTAGTACAGTGCTCAGGTTTAAGTCCATCATTGTGGTAGCGAGGCGGTCTAACCCCTCATTTTGCATCTTTCTTTTTTAGGATTTGATGTCTATTTGAGGGTTTTGCAGGTCTATTCTTCATTGCAGGTTTCCAAAAACCTCGGTGATCTTTGTGTGATTTCATAGTGACAAAATGTGAGCATCAGCAAACATCTCACAACCATAAGAATTCAGGTCTTTGAGCTTTTCCACATACCCAAGTGCCCAGAAAATAGCTTAAGGCACCCACCGGTGCCCTTGTCCCTTTTCAGGCGCCCGGTCAATCAAATCCTCTAGATCTGTAATTTTATAGGATCCAGTGTGATAGTCAGTGCTTCACATTTCTCTATTTTCTAGCTCTGTGCACTTTCCAGAACTTGACGAATCAGCTAAGACCTCTTACCCTTCTTTACACATTAGGGTTTCATTATTTATGGCTTAGTTGATTGAGTATTCATTGTTGTACTTAGTTGTTATTCATTTATTTACTGCAATCTCACATTCAAATTAGGCATCTAAATTACATTTTAGCTTAATCATTTTTGTGAACCCAATCTTCGATTCCACCTTCACTCTAGAGATTTCTTCTTCTTATGCCCATCACCCGTAGTGGTTGTTTTGGGTATTTTTAGTATTGTGAGCTTTCTTCATCTATTCATGAACTTCCAAATCAATGGTTTATATCTCCACATCAATGGACACAACTAAAAATCCATTGGATACCTCTTGTAATGTGCCTCTTAGCGAAATAGAAGCATCGATAGTGAAAAATCATATGATGAAGATACCAATGTTAGCCAAGAGTAATTTACACACTAACTAATTTTTGACAAGCTTTGCGAAGTAATCCCACTCATCTTTTGTATATTCTACATGCTTTGATTACTACTAAGAACACTCGCGATGCTTGGTACCTCTTGTTGCTCATTCTTCGGCTCCCATGGTCTCTACTCCACCCCTTTATATTTCAACTTCCATTCCTACCACAACCACGCCCATTATTCACCTTAGCACTCCAAATGCACATGCCTGGCTCTTCTTCCAGTCCTCCTAACCTCTTTATATCAAGATCTACAAACACAAATGCGTCGGCTCCAACTTGCTACCTCTCACACATCTCCATCCTTGGACTCCACTTTGATTTCGCATACTCCTTTTGCACTCGCCATTTCTCGCCTATCCACTACCACATAACTTCATCTCCCCAATTTTCCCATCTTTAAAGGCCATGGTTACCCACAAGAGCATCTTCGAGCTTTTCATGTGGCATGCCTCGATTATGCGGATGACCATACCATACTAGCAAATCTCTTTCCTCGCATGATCTACAATTTTATGTGACGTGTTGATTTTATGACTTACCTGTTCACTTAGTCACATCTTTCATGCATTTATTCGATGTTTTTCTCACTCACTTCTCCATCAACATCATCTATAAGGTCTTGTATGCTCAACGCACACAACTTAAACTAGGACCTAATGAACACTTCACATATTATGTTTTGTGATACAAAAATAACTTAGTTAAGATGTCAAATGTGCTTGCAGATTCTGAACTCCAGGACTTGTTCATTCGGAGTTTATTGCCACCTCTCTAGGAGAGTTTTCTCTTGAAACATCTCCTTCATTCGATCAACTATGTCATACTCTTAAGCTTCGTGAAACTAAGATCTTATCTATATGCAAGCTTAAATATCAAGAACAAGCATCATCTTCTACACGTTTTCAAAACAAGTCAACATTCAAACCATCGACAACCAAACCAACCGACACCAAAATCACTGTCAACGTAGTATCAACCACCAAAGAGCTTCAATCACAATTGCAGGCATAAGTACACAAAGTTAACAGTCCTTCCATATATTTTGCTTCCATAGTTTATCAAAATCAATCTCATCACATTTCCTCATCCGCTCCAATTAGATCCATATTGTCAAAAGGTCATAAGTATGATGAAAAATATCACTATGACTATCATCAATGCATAGGGCATTCTACATACTATTTTTTTAAGCTTCGTACTCTCATTCAGGATCTGATCGACAATGGTAAAATTGATCTCCTAGAACCTATGACTTTCACACATGTTAATGACAATCATAAGCTCGAGATATTTAACAATCCACTTCCCAAACATGGCAAGAAGGTAGTTGAATCTTTGACTAATCATGCATATCATGGAGTGCCTCATATTACCTCGGGGCTCTTGATTTCCTAGTTGCTCATACTGACACTTCTCCACCAGTTATTTCTTTCTCTAACCATGATTATCATGCATCATTTTCTTCTAATCACTTACACATTAGTGCCTCTATCAGATCTACCCCTATTAATAACACCAAGGTTGATCCATGTCATGGCCCATCAGTGTGTGTTCTATTCCATTTCTTGTTGTTATTGGCTATCCACTTTCACAAATTTCATAACCAACGAACAATTTATATGGTGTTAACAAACTTCGCATTACAGTTGGTCCTCTCACTATGTTGGTACCCTTCCTTGTCGAACAAGCAATCGATGGGTGTGACATGTTCTTAGGCCTCAATTGGATTCACAAGTCCAATTCTATCCTCTCCATGAATCATTTGATTATAAAATTTGTTCACAACAATCAAGTCATTTCTATCAATGGTATGCCTCTAACTAGTCCATGGTCTCCATTTCCTATAGTGGTTGCTAGTGCATCACCTAGTCCATCTACTTCCCCACGTCCCATCAAACCTAAAACACCATCTCGATCCTAGTTCACCTATTCACACATGACCTACGTAGTCCTATCACTTTTCTAGTCCAACACATCAGTCTAGGTCCATTCTAGGATAGTTCCTACATCTAAACACACTTCACCTCCTCATTTCATTCCACGTAGGTGTCCATCACCACCATATTCTGCTTCACATAGGTCTCCATCACCTACACATTTTGTTACACCAAGGTACCCACAATATACTCATCCATTGCATGCATATAGACTTCACTCATCTACACAATGTCTGTCTCATATACCACCACTCTTAGAACATGGTCACACGCCTTCATCACCGCTAGCATCGGGTAGAGGACCTTCATCCTTTAATTTTATCGGATATCTCACTCATCACCGCATACTTGGGGGGCATTATGCTTATTTCTTTCCCCTAGCATCGACACACATCTAGCATTCACCCTCTTACATACCTAAATTCTTACATATACATCTTCACACACACTAGCATCATCATTACCCTATGACGCACTCTTGTGCTTTGGTTCACACTTGACTATTGAGGGTATTCTATACACATGAACCTCACATACTACACAGTAGCCAATACACATCACATCTTCATACATTTTCTACATACACAATCTTCAATCTACTATGCATCATCCACACTTTGCGCTTTACACACCGCTACATCATATACATTCTACACATTACATTATTATAAAATCTACACATCTTGCATTACATACTACACATTCTACATCACACATTACACACTTTACATACCTACAACATCCTCTCATCACCACATCTACTACACATATTACACATCTTACTCATCTACTTATACACGCTGCACTCACTACCCGACAACGCACTCTAGTCCAATGGTTCATACTCAACTGCTAAGGGTCTAAATCAAAATTGAACCTCACCTCATCACACCTACATCATTCTACACTTTAACCTTCCCAATCAATCTTTTTATCATACTATGCGACATTTTTAGCCATCACCTTATTCATACATTTTCGTGATATACGCTTTGTGCTAAATCATCACCCTTTCCAAAGACCTTATCCATACATCTCGTGATATAGGCTTTGTGCTACATCATCACATTTTCTAGCATTCCATCCATACATTTCATGATATACACTTTATACTACATCATCACATTCATCTATCTCGTGATATACCCCTTGTGCTAAATCATCACGTGTACTAACATCTTACTCATCTGTCTAATGATATACGCTTTAGGCTAAATCATCACACATTCTACCACATCATTTCTATGTCGCATTCAAAATCATAAATGCATTACCATTCTATAATCATCACATAATTCATTAACTCCTTCCACACAACAACACATCGCTCAAACCATTTCCTGACAACACACTCTCGTTTACAATTCATTCTTGATTTCTTTGAAGGGGCATGAACAAATGAACCTCATTGCATACATTTGCATCCGATCGGGGGTACACTACTCCAATCATTCATATTACATTCCATTTCACCTCATCCACAATATCTTGCATATTTTGGTTGCATTTACTCTTCCTTACATTTACTTGTTACATGTCCACTTTATTATACGTACTTAGATGGATATTTTTTATGTCATTATCTTTATCATACACACATACGTGTTCACTTGCCTTTCTAGTTGTGATCGCAGATTTTACAGATCCATTACATGCAACATAGATGCTTGGCGCAATATCTTGTACTAGTCCCACAACGTATCTTGGGGGCATCCACTTTTGTAAACTACAAGTGTTATTATTTCATTTTGTTCGTATATCATTACTTTCTCATATTATACATGCCTTGACATACTTTTTATGTTTCTAACGTGCTAATAGGTGCTTCATGTGCAAAATTTGTTTTGTAGGACTATTTTCTTCCATGGTTGTTTGATACATTATTTACTTATTCTTGTCATTTTTGTGGGCTGCGGGCTATGTCTTGCTTGTTCTCTCGATTTCTTGTGGCCACTACGGCCTTGATTGTCTTGTGACATCATGAGTGGTGATCCAAAACCTAGGGGTTTCAGATTTAAATAACAAAATAACAATTGTGCTAGATGTAAATAAAAGAACTATCTCTAGACAGAGATGTATATTTCTCAAAGACTCAGAATAAATTAGATATCTCTGCAAGGAGATGTCTGTCTTTCCCTTGCGGGTTACATATGCTTTTATATTATTTTAGAAATATGAAAAGACACGTAGAGGAATGTGGGAGGTCGCTAGTCTTGAGGGAGACAAGGTGTTTCATCTTCCGAGAATTACATGGATGATAATTTTGTGAAACATACTATTTTACACTTTGAACAAAGTTAATTGGAGCTACGGTGCATAAGTTATGGTTCTGAAAGTCGTGTCACTAGAATTGCTTCTGGATTAGTGACATCCCATGTTTACAACCGCTTTTTGCAGGTCTACATTATCTTCGCTTGCATCTTAGTTTATACATTATCTTCTTAGATTACATTTCATCTTTTACATAAGTGTTTATCTTTGTTTCTACTAACACTTGTTTTCATATCCTCTTGTTTACGCGTGACTTGGTTTCTACCAAACACCTTCCTTCCCCCTCATAGGCCACGGTTAAACACAATGGTTGGTCCTCTTTTGGGCGTCATACTCCTTCAGCGATGTCGCATGTACCCCAAATGAGGGGGGCATCATTTGGGTGAATCATTCACCCCATACATCGTTATACATAACACGGATGCCGATACAACATAGTTTTCGAGTTTTGGACAGGGCTCAAAATCAGACTTGGGTCCTTAGCACAACAGCCTTTCCTGGATGCTTGAGACTAGGGGAAATACAGTGGCCTTTCTTAGATTACCCGAGACTAGGGGCAATTATACAATGATTGGTAGTTCAAAGATAGTCTACATAACTCTTTACAAGTTGGATTTTACGGTGCGAGACACTCCTTAACACATACACACCATATGCAGTGGTGTTTTAAACAACAAGAAGCAATTAAAGGTTAGCGGATGACACCAGACAATTCTCCCTACACTAATTCCATTACACTGACGCGAGATCACCTAAAAAATTATGTGTCGACATCATCTACAGGATCCTTTCTACACCCTTTTCTCATCATGGATCAGGTGCACATGTTCCTTTTTCATTTTTAGCATTTTTACATACTTTTTACATGTACATGCGTATTTGACTACTTGTCAGCTTCTCTTTTGCAAGTTTATTTGTATGAGAAGCGGTAGTTAACAACACCACCAACAACAACATCACACACATCGACATCGACAATAGGTATATTACGACATCTACACATGTGTTTCCACCCTATGTTCATTTTCATCATCACTTTTTACACTTTCTCCTCCTTAACATCCACGCTTCACATTTTTATCACTCCACACTTTTTCTAGTCCCTCAACATGCTTTCTACATTGATCTACATGGTTATCAAGTACGTATCTCTATCTACTTTATGTTACTGAGATTTCCACTCACCAACATAAAGTGGGGAAAATGTAGACACACAATCACACACTTTGGGTAATTATATAGTCCCGATTATATACTACTATTCATGTGATTCCTAAGTAAGAAAAGTACTAATCAACCCATGTCCTTGGTCACCTTTATTTTCTTTCTATTGTTACTTTGGTCTTGCAACCTTACTTGCTCTCGGTCTTCCTTTTTACTCTTTGCATTTGTCATCATAAACACAAGTTCCCGGTCGGGGACGTCGGCGTCAGGCACCCTCATCCCCTTTGGGTGCCCTTGTCCTCTTAGTACTTTATTCACTTTGTTTTGGGTCCTTTCTAGCCGTTTGAGCGTCTTATCTTTTTGGTAGTCAGATTTTTCAGGGTTAATTATAAAATTCAAGCGAAGGAATCATATAAATATAAAGTTATGTGATCATAATAAAGGACCAAGCACTATTTATCACCATCTAAGGTTGCATTCATCAAGGCATCTAAGAGCTCCGATTACATCCATCTAGCCTACATCACAAGGGATAGAAGGGATGGTTTTACGCATCACACTTCATAGGAGGGAAGTTAATTCTATTCCATGCACACATTTACTACATTCTACAACTAACTACTTTCTCATTATCCAAGTCGACACACACACAAGAGCAACCTAGGGCACAATTTTGCACACACGCACACAAAACTAAATTAGGTCTGAGATGTAGTACAACGCTCGATTATAATTCCATCATTGTGGTAGCTAAGGACAATCGACCCCTCATTTTACATCTTTCTTTTTTAGGATTTGATTTCTATTTGAGGGTTTTACAAGTCTATTCTTCATTACGGAGTTTCAAAGTGACCTCGATGATCTCTCGTGCAAACTCATAGGAAAAAAAGGCAAGCATCAACGAACATCTTGTGACCCTAATAATTCAGGTTTCTAAGCATTTCCATGAAACCCAAGTGACTACAAAAAGGCCTAGGGTGCCCTAATCCCTCTCCAAGTGCCCCAGTCTAGCCAAATCCTCCATATCTACAATTTTACAAGCTCTAGTGTGATGGTCAATGCTTTGCATTTCTCTATTTTCCAACTCTATGCACTTTCCAGAACTTGACAAATCAACTAAGGCCTCTTACCCTTCTTTGCACATTAGGGTTTCATTATTTATGGCTTAGTTGCTTGAGTATTCATTGTTGTACTTAGTTTTTATTCATTTATTTACTAATTTTGCATTGATTAGGCATCTAAATTACATTTTAGCTTAATCACCGTGAGAGGAAATTTTCAAGTGGGGGTTTAGTTGTCATGGCCAAAATTTTCAATTTTGCATGCTAGACATTTAGCATGATAACATGTTCTGCTATGTGGCTAGTCTTTATGTATACTTAATTTTGGTATGAAGGTATTTATTGATTGTAAAATTGCACTATTTGTTTTTTTATTGGCACGTTTTCTCATATTTTATTTGCTACTTGTTATGTTTTCTCTACCTTTTTATCTTCTACCATATTTTCTCTCTTCCCTCTTTTCCCCTTATTTTTGTGTTTTTCCAAAATCGTGAATTCATGTTGTTGGGCCACCTGAAATCGTGAAGTCATATTTCAAGTTCCCTAAAATTGTCGGTTATACAGTTCTAGGGTTTGCTTTTGTTGTTATTCATGGATTCACCTTTTTGCTCATTGTATGTTGATGTGCACACCAATAAGGTTCTAATTTAAATCCAAGAATTGTATAAATACACATGTGCATTGGTACATATAAATAATAAGGAGATAAACATAAGAACAACTAGTGTGAATGTACAAGGTAATTAATCCAAACATGTACCAAGATAATTAATCCAAAAATTTAGAGTTAAAATATATGAATTCAAACAAATTTGAAGCTTTTATTTCTCCATCAAGTATCCATCGTAACACGAAAAGTCTTATGGAGTAGACACTACATTACATTGGACTACTTGGTTAAATCAATACATTATATTTGGTGTGTAGTTTTCAATATTGTACATCGTTGAGGGACTTGATAAATATCAAAGAAGCTATGTGGTTCTCTTGTGTAATGTAAAATCTAAAATAAGTCTTTTTCTCATCATTTTGCAAATATCTATACCGTATTAAGGTTTTGAGGAAGGAGATGAATTTCCCAAAGATCGTATGGAATTTCAAAAATGTGACCAAGGTTTTTCATACCTATGCACCTGATGAAAAATATTTTTCAAATCAATTTTTTCTTGTGCTATAATTACATCATAAGTATGACTTAGTTGTACCAAGGGAGTGACTTGATGGTTCTTGGAGAGTGACTTGACGAGTCTTGGGGAGGTGTTCAAGTCACTACGATTTTTCATGGTTATCACTCTATTCCCCTAAAATTTTTGGTGTTGTGGTTTGTTCTTTATGATTGTTTCCAAATTTGTGTGAATACAAATATTCTTCTTAAATCTCATCAATTATTACACTAGAAATAGTTTAGTAATTAAATCTATTTTTCATGTTTTTTCATGTTTGATACGGTTGTTGAGCCTTCCTTGTATCTGGGTATAGTCCCTCCAAAACTATTTGCCATTAATAAAAAAATTAAATCTATTTTTTACTATTTTAGGTTTTTTATTACATTTTATGGTTATATGTGGTGCATGTTGACGTAAAGCTGTTACCACAAAAAAATGGTGAACATGTGTACTCTTACACATATTATAGGGTTAAAATTTGCTTCCATTGTGGTGGATCGACTTGTTTAGGGTTAATCTTTTGGGATGTTCATATAGAGCTTCATAAACCTTTAGTACCCAAAATTTGGTCATATAGGACTTGGTAATATCATTTGGGCATTATACCATTTACTTATTTACTGACCTATTTAAAGCCTCTTGCTCTATCCCATACCCTGATTCTATTAGGTCACGCCTATTCTCTATATTAACACTTAAGGAATCACTGCCCAATTTATAGAATACTTCTTCATATTATCTACAAACTACCTCTTATCCCAGCATTAATTTCATCTTTAGCCTAGACAGTTTGTGGGCTCAATACAAGTTTGGTCAACAAAATCATCTACATGTTATGAACACATCCCTTGTACTTGAAATGATCATCTTTTCAAATGCATAAGCTATTTTGGCGGGCCTAAGGGTTACTTGTGCGTTGGTTGGGTGGGAAATCATTCAAATGGTTATATATATATATATATATATATATATATATATATATATACAAACACCCTAACTCATTACATGCATTTGGGATCCCATATGAAAGGCATGCTCAAAGAAGGTAATTAAGAAAAATATTAAATCATATTTTCCTTAGAGAACATATACAACAAAGCTACTCAAATTTTGAATATATCTCTATTCAACCCTAGATCCACTCAATTTGTAAAGCCAAAATTCCAAAATATTACGAAAACCCATAAATCCAAAATGCAAGTCATGACAGGAGAAAAAATGAGTTTTTGACCTTGAATGCATCTTTCAAAGCAATATCTCCAAAACCCGCTCATAAATATTGACAATAAAGAAAGGATGGATGGGACACAAAAAAATTAAAACTAAATAGGTCCCAACTAATTTGGAACCAAAATTGATCAAGAAACCCTTCAAAATTAGCATTAGGTGAAAAATAATAATGGTGTGAAAGGGCTTGCCACATATTTGGGAATTCCTTTTGGAAAGAAACTATAAACCCATAAATATTATGAAAACCCTAGGAGCCATTATAATGCTTGTTAGCGATCAAAAATTGCACCACTGGATATGATCATGAATGACCAATAATTCCGAGGCAACATGGGACTTGCCTCTCGGTTGTGGGACTCGGCGAATGAGAGATAGACCTGGAGAAGGCCGACTTCCTCTAACTATTCCTAATGTTACACTACTCCTAGAAAGGGAAATGCAACTAACTAATCCTAATCTACCAATGCCAAGGGACCAGGGAAAGAGAGAGTGCATGAAAATTAAATCCTAAACTATGGAGGTGATAACACCAGAAAGAGGGTTGGAGACATTCCAATGAGTGAAAATGAGGAGAGAATGATGAAGGAGAGGGATATTAAGAGAGCCATAGTCCATTATAACACTCAAACTGTCATTTTCCTTGGAGCAAAGAATGTTTGAAACCTGCAAGGAGAGAAAAGAATGCACAAAACACATGCACATGCAATAGAAGGCAAGAGAAATGCAATAAAATAATGTTAGGGAAGAAGGTATCCACAAAACAATGATTTTATTGTTGCAAGTATGCACAATCCATTACATGATAAGAGAGGAGGTAAGGATCACCATGTAAGATGTCCAAACATGAGGCTGCAACTCACTGATATTGAGAAACAATTTTTACAGAGTTTCCCCACACCCCAAAATGTCCCCCCTCTTCTCAAAATGAGAAGTTACAATATATAGAGGTGATGGGAGAAGAGAGAAGAGATGAGAATCCCAAAAAATTTATTCCACCCACCTACAACATGCATTAAATGTCTAGAAATAATGATGGGCAACTTGACAAATCCATCCCTCCATGATCCTTTGCTTGTTAGAGAAGGAAGAGCACCAAATCATATCAAATCTGATCTTTTCAGCTACTTGGAACTACACCTTTGAATTTTGGACTATATTTTTCCATTATTACCCACCTACTCCACCTAACTCCAATTGCTTTGAATTCTAAGTGTGTAACTCGAGAAAATGAATCTAGCGATATCTTGTTTGTGATATTTAGTCCACATGAGCTCGAGTTATGCCAATGCAAGTTGGGAGCTCATTAGGGAACATTTTTAAAAGTTTTGGGCTTTGTATTACTTTACCAATCCCCCCCAACACTTAGCCATTTTTTCATTTTTTGCCTCCCTTACCTCCTAGCCACGTGTCTTCCTATCATTGGCTTGTGGGTTTAATTGGATTGCGGGGAACTCATTTGCTTATGGAACAGGGTCGTTTGTACCTCTAGGATGCGAAATGCCTTAACCATCCGTATTGAACCCCATCTCATTTGGCTTGCGGGGTTTATAGCTCCACGGGAATAAGTTCCCCACACTCCCCCCATGCTTTGCATCTATTCGCCACCCACACAACAAACAACTCCCGACCTCCTTTGTGTTTTGGTCATTTCACTTTACTGAGGAACCGATGTCCCCACAAAACTTGTACCACTTGTGCTCTGGAAACCCGACCTCATCGCACAACATTGAACCCTTTGTAAATCGGTAAAAATGGAGGTTTAGGGAATTGGTGACATGTGAGAACTTGTAGCGTCCAGGGCCAAATATATCATCCTTTTTGCCAAATACAAAGGATCCTTTGTATTGCAAATGCCAAACTAGTTCTAGGAACTCCAATTCCACTGCAACAATTCCATCTCTGCAGCCCCTGTGCTTTGCAATACACCAAAACACGCTCTTTTTCACATTTTCTCAAATTTCTCTAACTCCTTGGGTTTTTCTTAGGATGAGGGAGTTAGGGAAAAAATAAAATGAAGTATCCCAAAGCCAATTTTATCCCATTTTCTCCATTTTTAAACAAAATTGGCTAAGTGTTGAGCCTAAAAGAGGGGAAATTACACCAAATAATCCCAAAGCCTCCAAATCAACTACAAGTGTTCCAAAACATAAAAATTACTTGAAAATCTAGATTCTCCATTGAAATCCGATCAATTGCCCCAAGTTTAGTTTGTTAATTCATTGATTTTTGTAAGGGGTACAAAAATGGACAACATTTTTGGGAACTCACAAGGGCCATCTACTTGCTAGATGAGTTGATCGATGGCTCTGAAGCATCCATTGGGTATCGATTGACCGATACACTCATGAAATATGATCATGAACTTGATGAATATACCCTTGAATCATTGAAATGTTGTTGAACATGGAGCTAATCCATGTTGCTCGAATTTTTGTAAGAAAATCTTGAAGTTTTCATGAGTGGAAAATTGTTTTGATTCTAAATTTCTTTTTTTCCCTTCTCGTAACCTGATCTATTTGAGATAATGGATGAAAAACATATGAGAACATCCCAGAAATATGATCTCATACCAAGTATGAAGAACTGGAACTGATGATATCTTGGCAAGTGTGAAACATGCAGAAGTTTGGAGACACATGTTGATTTAGATGAACTTTGGGACTGCTTGTTAAAACTGATTTTCCTCATGAACATGCCACTCTAAAACGCACTGTGCAAGAGCAACAACAACACACAACAAACTATGTACAAAAGAGAAGATCATACATGCTTCAAGTGAAACATGCAGAGTGTGCCCAAGCACTTATTCTGCTAAAAGAAAACCTACCTACTCTACTCTAACTTGAGGAATGGGAAACTCAAACAAATCTTGCAACTGGCAAGGAGAAGTAGCTTCCCTTCCTCAAAAATTTGGACCATGTGACTGATTTTTCAATGGACATGGTCATGCACAAGAGTGAAAAACTGATATGGAACCAATTCTCCACCCAATTTTCAAAAGTATCAACAAAAATAAAATAAAATACCTCCTCAAGTTGCTTTGTGTTTAGATCTTGGAGGCTTTAGTGTTGACCTTTGGGTTTTATATCTCATCCTCATGCTCTATATTGAGCATGACTAGTGGTGACTCAGTCTTTAGCTCCAGATTTGCCAGGTATCTGATTGGACACACGGCCTTTGAAACCAGTGGGCTGATTCTCTAAATTTTCCCATTCCTTTGAAGCTCAACTCCGTGGATGGAGTCACCCTGCAAACTTTCTTCTTGAATGTGGTTGTTTATATGCTAATTTGGAATTGGCATTGCCTCCTCTACAAATATCTTTGTTTCCACTTTGATGGCTGTTAATTTTGCACTTGTTTCACCATGGCTTTCCTCATTCTCTATTCCATCTTGATCCTTCACCAAAAGTGCAAGCAAAAGTTATAGACATACAAAGCAATGAGGATCATTGCATTCCTTGGAGACATCTTGCTCACTTTAAGTACATTCTTCATCAAGGCCTTGGGTGCTAATAATGTTCACCAACACTTTCTTTTCTTCATCAACCATGCCAATATGATTTTCCTTCAAATCTACCTTCAACCCTGTTTTGGTGTTCAACCCCTTCTCGTGCACAATTTGAACCATCTCATCCTCCCAATATGAACCACACCAATCTTCAACATATACAGAATTATTTGAATTGGTTGGAGAAGAGGTATAAATAAGATATTGTTGATTTCTAAAATTCTTGGGCAACAATGTTTGATGCTCACTAGACCTATTTTGATCAATTGAAGAAGCCAAATGATCCTCCAAAACATAACCCATGCTTCGTTGATCTGCTTGCTCCAAAAAAATGCATGCTTTTGCCTGAAATCTTGTTGTTTGGAGTGGGGTTGTTCCTTCTCTCTAAAAGCATAACAAACATCCATTTCCACCAGCCTTATAGGATAACTTAGTTTAGTAAGTGTTGGATAGAAGGTAGGGACAACATATGAAATACCACAACTCCTGGGAACATTATTGCAAGGTCTTTGGAGGTTGGGTAGTGCTTTGGATGGAGATGGGAGGGATCTTTGCAAAGTTTGGGAATGCTTTGGGCATGAAAAACTTGTGAAACATCAAATGAAGGATAAGGAAGCAAAGAAGCTTCCTAATTTTGGCAAGGAATGATGGATTTTTCTTTATTTGCACAAGGGGAAGGAAGAATTTGAGGTGGTGAGGAAGAATTACAACAATAGGGATGGAATTTATTGTGCCAACTGAATGAGAATCTTCTCATCTTTTGATGCAATGGAAAAGATTGAGGAAGATTATTCCCCTAAAGACTAGATCAATACAACTAAATCAACATCAAAGGATCTCAAATAATACAAGAATGCCATACCTTGTGAGGGTCTGTATTCTTGAGGAATTTTGTGCCATGTCCTTGTGAATTTGATGTTGAAATCAAGAATAAACTCCATTGGAGCCCGTTGTATTTTGCTAAGATGTTCTATGAGGAAAATGACATCGCATCCTCCTTGAACTAGTTGTGTAATTGTTCTCCCAGTTGATTCCATGTGGAAATGGATTGTGGAGCCAAATTGTTGTACCAATCTCTTGCTTTTCCTTTGAAAGATGAAACTAGAAGTCTAAGGAAAACATTATCTTCTATGACATCATGAATGACACAATGGTTTGTAATATCTTGAATGTGTCCTATGAGGCAAATGACATTTGCATCCCCCTTGAATTGGTTGTGCAATTGTTCTCCCAGCTAATTCCACAAAGAAATGGATTGTGAAGCCAAATTGTTGTACCAATCTCTTGATTTACCTTTGAAAGATGAAACCAGAAGTCTGAGGCAAACATTATCTTCTATGACATCATGAATGACACAATGGTTTGCAATATCTTGAATGTGATCAATAGGGGATTGATCTCCATTTCCATTAAAAAGGGCAAATTTTTCAAGGTTGTTTTGGGGATAACATCCAACTGCTGCAAATGAAGTGGGAATTCTTTTCGGGGTGCTTTTTTAGGTGGGAATTTTTTAAAAGGGAAATAAATTTAAATATTTAAATAGAATTTATTTTTAATTAGATCTTAATTAGTGTTTCCTTATTATTCGTAATTAATTAAATTTATTTATATTAAATCTAGTTTTATTAATTACGACCTTAATTACGACCTTAATTATATCTTCATTACGATTAGTAGTAATTTAAAATCATCTTTTAATTAACATTTTTATCATTTAAAAAAAATTCCTAATTGTTTTAAATTAGTTAAATTGGACGTTTCAAAGCTATAATTTTTTAGGCGTTATTGTCAAATTTTTTACTAATCGTGCGCTCAAGTGTGTAGTGACACTTTGAGCACCTATTTGCCTTCCGAGTGCTTTTCGACATTTTAAAGATCATCGGGACTCATCTTGAGTTCATCTAAAACTTGTATTTACCCTTATTATTGCTTGTGACTAGTGAGTGCATCTGCCACAGTTTGCAGCAAGGGGTATCCTTTGCGACGTGAGATGCTCTTTCTCACAACCAAGATTTGATTTCACCTCCTTCCTAGTTTTTTACAAGTTGTGCTTGTATACGGTGTCACTTTGTTGCACTCCACGAAACATGATTGTGGTCTCCTCTCTTGCGTGTTATTACGCTGATTGCAAGGTGAGTTACCAACTATTTCAAGATGCATGCTCGGACCCAATTGTATTCAACACACTAAACTATAAAGTGTCGAAAGCAAGGGGGTTTTATATTGTCCTGGGTGGTTGTGATTCTTTTCTACATTCCTTCTCTCTCTCTTCACAATGGATGCTTATTCACTTCCTTTGCTTACACCGTTCAAATTTTTGAGTGGAGATCAAAAATAATTATGAAACTAAGAGGTAAAGGGTTATTCCGCATCACCATGGGAACTGAGACTGAACTAGATGACGACCCTGAAAAATCTAAGTGGTTAAATTGTAGTGATGAAGCTTTAGGTCTTCTTTGCATGTATGTTTCTCCTAACTTGCTCTTCCACATTGAGTCATCCAAAACACCTAATTCTGCGTGGACAATGTTGGATAAAATGTTTGGACAACAAGATGACATGAGAGCGCATGAGTTGGAAAACGAACTATTAGGGTTAAATCCTAGTGATTTTGAAAACCTAGAAGCATTCTTCTCTAAGTTTTTCCACACTAGATTGTTGTTAAAGGGATGTCAAGTATAGAAGAAAGATTCTTAATCGATCTTGTCGATTCTCTCTAAGTTGGGTCCCGAATATTCTGTCTTTGTGTCAACTTTTACACTGCAAAAGCTGCCTTGGGCAAAGATGGAATATGCCCTCCTTTTGTATTTTTCATCCCAACTCATTCGAGAACAAGAAAAATTCATTCAAATGGGGTCTCTCAAGTCCAAGTCACATGCCCTTGTAGCAAGTACTAGTAAAGAAAAGAAGACTGAAAAGAAGAAAGAAAGAAAGAAAGGATCAACCTAAGAAGGAAACCAAGACCAAAACTAAATTTAACATGAATGCTTCGATTTACGAGCCTAGAGCACAGAAGGCAAGTTTTTTTGTTTCTATTAAGAAGCACAGTCAACAAGAGCATCTATGTATGATAAAACAAATTGATCATCTTACTCATTTACTTGAGAAAGAGAAAATAGGTGTTCTAAGTCTATCAAACAAAATGCTCCAAAGGCCGAGTCTTCTACCTGCAAAAGGGTCTAAATTTGATAAGAAGAAAGGAAAGACCCTTGTAGCCAAAGTTGCTTCTTCATAGACATGGATTATAGATTAGGTGCCTCGCACCACATGGCTTCTTCGCATGTTGAGTTCTCCAACATCGAGCCTTGTGGTATGTCCCAAATCACAATGGGTAATGACACGGCGGTGTCGGTTCCGATAGTGGATCGGTAGAGATGGATGAGGGAACATTCAACCAAGTGTTGAGTGTTCCTCATCTCTCTACCAATCTCCTATCGGTTTACCAAATTACTCACCTTGGTGAAGGAATGCGAGTGGAATTTGGTCCTAACTTAGTGATTATTCGTGAGCTTAACAATAACACTTCAATAGGTGAGGGAAAGGTGGGTCACCGTTCATGGTTGTATACCTTTTCTCACTTTACTTCTGATTCTACGTCCACTACCTTGCTCACTCATGCAAATGAGGTTAGTAAGCTATGACATGAGCATTTTGGACATCTAAATTATCACTACCTTGAACAATTGAGCCAAAATGAAATGGTCAATGGGTTACCCCGCGCTAAGTTTTCTAAGGGTCTTTGTGAGGGTTGTACCCTTTAAAGCATCTTGAAAAGAAGTTTGTGACAAAGGAAAATCTGGAGAGCTACTTGTCCTTGGATCTTGTTCACATCGATATTTCTGGTCCATTTTCATCTCCTTCGTTTACTAGAGCTCTTTATGTGCTCACCTTCATTGATGACTATTCGCGATATACTTGGGTATATTTTCTTAAGCTTAAGTCTGAAGTCTTTGAACATTTTCAGGACTTTAAGGCTCTTGCTGAGAAATAGGTGGAACAACCTATCAAGGTTCTTCGAACCGACAATGGAGGTGAATATGTAAACAATAGGTTCATGGATTTATGTACTTCTGAAGGGATCTCCTTGCAGCATACAGTTGTTTATAGCCCTTTGCAGAATGGAGTAGCAGAAAGAAAGAACCATACTCTTAAGGAGATGGCCACTTGTATGATTCACTTGAAGTCTCTTCCTCTGCAGTATTGGGCTGAAGTAGTGAATTATGCTAATTACATTCAAAACCGTGTTCCACACAAGGTAGTAAGAGGGATGACACCCTTTGAAGCCTAGTTTGGATGCAATCCTAATGTTGAGCACTTTCGAGTCTTCAGATCCAAGGCTATGGCTCGGATTCCCAAGAAGAAATGCAAGGCATTGGAACCAAAATCCAAACCTTGTATCTTTGTAGGGTATCCTGATGACGTGAAGGGATATCGATTGTTAAATCCTACTTCTCATGAGCTTTATATTAAGAGAAGTGTTAAGTTCGATGAGTCTTCTTCAACTTCTACTTATCTACCTATTGAGGTTCTTTAGCTTATTGATTCAATTTCTGACTCATTAGATGATGATGTTGTTGAGCGTGCTCCTCTTCCTGATCCTCCCGACCATCAGACCTTTGAGTCTTCTGATTCTGACAGTATCGATGATGAGGACTATGTCCCTTCTCACTCGAGTGATGACTCTTGTGACTCAAAGCTTGATCCTCCTGGTCCTCTTTGGGGTAGGAAAAATTTACAAAGTGTTGGAGATTTAGTTGGAGATACTTCGGATATGAGATGTACTCACTTAGATTTCATTGGACCCCACTCTTTCTTCACCTCTGGCTTCGATCCATAGTCTTTTGGGAGGCTTCTGGTATTCCTAAGTGGGATTCTACCATGGATGAGGAGTATTCCTCTCTCATGAAGAATGATACTTGGGATCTCACCCCTCTTCCGAAAGGAAGAAAAATCATTTGGTGTAAGTGGGTGTTCCAAACAAAGTATGGAGTAGATGGAGACGTCAAAAATTTTAAAGCACGATTAGTAGCTAAGGGTTTCTCCCAGATAGCTAGGGTTGATTATACTGAAACCTTTGCTCTAGTTATGAAGATGACTTCTATCGACTGAACCTTTCCATTTCCGTAGCAAATAGATGGAAATTCCATCAAATGGATGTTAAGAGTGCCTTCCTTCATGGTGACTTAGAGGAAGAGATCTACAAGGAACAACCTCTAGTTATGTCTATGATCCCTCCCTCATTTGTAAGTTAAAGAAGTCTCTTTATGGCCTTAAACAAGCCCCTCGGGCTTGGTATGCCAAGATGGAATCCTTTTACTTACATTAGGGTTTACTAAGTGTCACTCGATCCAAATATTTACATTCTACGACAAGATAACTCCATACTCATCCTTGTTCTCTATGTTGATGACTTGTTGATCACAGGCAGATCTTCCTCTATCATTGATTCTGTGAAGATCACCTTGGCCAACTTTTTTTCCATGAATGACTTAGGTCTACTTCATTACTTTCTTGGGATCCATATTTCACAATCTGACTCGGGAATTTTGATTTCACAACCTAAGTATGCTCTTGACTTGCTTGCTCATTTTCAGATGTCCGATTGCAAGTCTTCTCCTACTCCTTTTCTTTCTAGGGTTAAGTTGGTTTCTGATTGCTCTACTCCCTTAGTTGATGGTACCCTTTATAGGCAACAAGGGGAGCTTGATTTACTTGAATCACACTCGATTGGATTTATCTTATGTTGTTGGGATCGTGTCCAGATTCATGCAGGAGCCACATGAGCTGCATTGGAAAGTAGCTAAGTGGATCCTTCATTATGTTCATGGCACCTATACTGATGGCATTCACTATTATGGAGGGGTGGATATTGAATTGAATGGGTTCACAAATTCTGCTTAGGTGGTGACTTAGATCATTGAAAATCTACCTCTAGCTACGAGTTTCTCCCTTGGCTTCGGTCCTGTTGGTCTAGTAAGAAGTAAAATGCAATTGAGATATCTTTTATAGAGGCATAATACTGAGAGGAGCGATTAACGCCGCCACAAAAGTTGTTTGGCTACACGGTATTCGACGAGTTTGGCATCAATTTCAATGGCCTACCATTATCTATTGTGATAACATGAGCACTATTTCAATTTGTAGAAATACAGTTCAACATCAGCAGACAAAGCACATTGAGATCCATATGCACTTCATATGAGAGCTTATTCATGATGGTATCATCAACATTTAGTACATTCAGACAGTTGATCAAATTGTAGATATATTTACCAAGCCCTTCACTAAGGTGAAGTTTCTTCACTTGTGGTCACTTCTTGGGGTGAGGTCTTATGAAGTGCTCATCTTCTTCAGGCTATATAGTCCTTCTCTTCTTCTTATTCTTCTAGGAAGATGTTGTTTGTATATGGGCACCTTATCAGGTCTTTAGTTGTCGAGCCCCATTGACACATCTTTCTTAGTTGTTTAGGAGTGTCTTCTTGTTCTATCTAACTCATCATAGCCGCTACCCCAGCTTCAATGAAGGGGGTGTTGGTGTGTGGGATCCTATGTGTCCTTCACTCACATATGGAGGGTCATATCACATGGGTTAGGTTTAGGGTTTGCTTGTGTGTCATGCACTAGGGTTACTCAACACCCTATATGTACCCTTTTATTCCTGATTTATGAGTATGCCAAGACACTCTGATGTATTTCCTTTATGTGCAAGCTTTATTTATGTTGAGCAAGTTCTTCCATTGTTGATCGATCCTTGTAATTACTGGTTGGAGCTATCACGATTCTGTTTGAGTGCAACTACTTCGTGGTGCATCGTTTCCGATTCGATTCTCACAAACTCTTTCAAAGCAAAGAAAAAATGAAAATTCTCAGCCTTTCTATAATGATGGCAAGGGATCACAAGTAGATTCCCTTGCTTTATACCGAAAGATAGTTAGTTAACATGTTCATTCCAAACTTCAACAAAAAAATTATCATTTCACATGTAGATGCATTGTTTAACCGATTTTGAAGAAGTCATTGAAAAAGGGACATAAATTGAGAGATCCCTCTTTTCTAAGGGCTTACTTAAAACACATTTTAGGGACCAACCCCCATTGAGAGAGCCCTCATTTCTAAGGGCTTACTTAAAACAACTTTTAGGGACCAACCCCTAAGGATGTCCCTCAAAATCAATATAAATCCAAATTCTTCAATCAGAATAGAAATGTAGTCAATGATGGAGTTATCGATTCTTGGTACATTTGAAATATCCAAAATAATTCACCCAACACTAATAAATCCAATAAACAAAAAAATGACATTCCTAGTAAGGAGGCTTCTCCTCGGGAATTCAGGCGAAGACAATTCACTCCACTTGGAGAAAGCTTATCTAGTGTCTTCCACCACTTGGAAAGTGCTAATATGATCACATACCCCATTGTAAAACCCTTTAAATAAAGTCAACCTAAACCAAAATCATATAGAGACAACAAATATTATCAATACCATTGTATTAAGGGTCATCATATAGATCGATGCATGTAACTTTTCCATTACGTACAAGACTTTATTGAACGTGATGATATAGAGGTTGAAAACACCTTTGATACCAAAACCCCAATGAGAAATTAAATGTTTTCAAAAACCCCTTTCCTAAACATGACGAAAATTCAAATCACACAAAGGAAAAGGGTCAATCATCCAACAATGTTGAGTATGACTCGGTCATCTCAACTATAAATTATGATCAAGATCTAGTGGCTACAATAAATATCAAAGTTAATTGTGTGATAACCACTAGACAAGGAAATTTGGGTCCCTACCACAAAGCAATCTGCTACTTCTTCTCCCATACCACCTCCTCATCGACATCTAATTCCACAACCACTTCCACTTCCCAACCTACAACATCATCAAGCAGTTAGAAAAAACTACAACACGTATCTCCATCATGGAATTACTAAATAGTTCTCCCGCATTACAATGTATTCTTACAAAGGCATTGAATGAAGCTCATGTCCCACGTGATATTAATTCCCAACAATTATAGGCCACGATTATAAATATTTCAACACCAAATCCTATCTTATCCTTGGTATCGCTTAACCTTCTCAACCCCAACCTTATTAACAATCGGTCCTTATACATAAAAGCTTTTATAACCCATCATAAGATTAAGCGTGTACTAGTTGACAATGGAGAAACGTTGAATATTTTCTCCATGAAACTACTACGATGTCTTGGTTACACCAAAGAAAACTTAAAAAATGATATCATAACCATTCATGGATATGATAATAATGAAATATAGTCCATGGGCACAATCACATTGCCACTTATGGTTGGACCAATCACCTTAGACACACTATGTCATGTGGTAGACTTAGAAGTTCCATACAACATTCTCCTCGGTCAACCATGGATTCATGCCATGAAAGCCATCCCATCCACATATCACTAGTGTATTAAATTCCTCCACTTGGATAAGGAATTCACATTGTGTGCTGACACCCAACCCTTCGAGTATTGCAAACTCCTTGAAGGATGGTATAAAAATGCCAACTATTGTCCATCAACAGAAAAATCCACTCCGCTACGTGTAATCCCTTTCTATAACAACACGTGTATTGATCCAGATACGCTTCCCAAATGTGTTCCAAAATCATACAAAATTCATCATCATGATTTTGATACTCAATGCTCATCGCTAATCAGCCATCATCTGGTAGTCAACCATCAATTGTTAATCAATCCTTGTATGCTAATCAATCATCTTGCTCATCAACCCTCTTCATCTAAAAACCCTCCCTCTTCCACTAACCAACCATCCTCTTCATCTAATCAACCTTCCTCCTCTAGCAATCCCTCTTTTTTTAAAACACCATCTTCTTCGTTAATCAAGCTTCTTCCTCTAATCCATCCCCCTCTTCTTATAACCCATTCTCTCCATCTTTTAAAACCACTAAACTACCTTTTACACCTTGTGAGGTACCTATTATTCCTTCAACGCGTATGATCAAAATAATCGATAAAGGTTGTGATGAGTACAATTTTAGAACATTGAGAGTTATTTTTACA
This sequence comes from Taxus wallichiana var. yunnanensis, assembly GCA_018340775.1. Taxonomy (NCBI): domain Eukaryota; kingdom Viridiplantae; phylum Streptophyta; class Pinopsida; order Cupressales; family Taxaceae; genus Taxus; species Taxus wallichiana. The sequence goes on along the minus strand of CM031240.1, from coordinate 808,599,073 downwards.
TCAGTAAATCCCCACAAAACTATGGAAAACCCAACGCTTCCACATCGAAACCTTCCCACTTATAACATGGGTAAGTCGGTTTGGTAGAAGTTTGGTTATCTTGATGAAGAACATATTCCAAGTTCCTCAAGATCTTGGTTATACAATGATGAACTCACTTCTTGTTATGAGTCCCCTCAATTTACCAAAGCTCATCAAATAATGAAAAACATGCGATGGAAGGGTAAAGGACTTGGTAAGAATGAACAAGGTCACTTAGATCCAATCACTTATATTGAAAATCCTAGTAAACATGGCCTTAGTTTCAAAACATTTAACATTTGTCCCATATTAGTCTCAAGTATGATACCAATTTTGACAATGACACAGGTTCTACACACAACCTCTTGAAAAGCTTGCAAAAATAAATCTCCACTTGAATATCTATCTATTAACGTCATAAATTTTGAACTTCTTCACCTAACCTTCATTGATGACAACCACTTACATCATGTGGCCATGGATATGTTTCAAAATGATGAGGCTATTGAAGAGTTTCTTGGCACTTGTGATCGATTCTCCTCTCTGATGATAAGAAAGGATTTTTATTGACCATGATGAATTCACCTATTTTGGTGAATAGTTCAAATATCCTAATCCTCAACCTTGTAAAAACTTAAATAAAAAGTAGAAGAATAAAATTTCCCATAGAAAAAATCGCTCTACCGCATTATTAAACAAACATACCAATAAAAATATGTAAAATCATAAACATAAAACTTGTGTTTCCCTAATAACAATTCATCTGAAACATTTGACACCGATGATTTACATGACCCAATAGCATATTTTTCAGAAAAAAGACACATCCAAAACGATGGTTTAGGAAACCAAAGATATTAACATTGGTACACCCGACACAACCAAAATTTTTAGAACTCGACATTAGTCTGTCCAACCAAGAATGCATAGAGTTCACGACGCTCTGTGCACTACCAAAAATCTTACAAGGCTAAATAACTAGACTAACACCACATAGTCTATTAGCAAAGCTAGGAATTAACAATAGTAACATCAAGATCTTAGCTTATTGGAATGCTTAAGAAAACTAACATGATATCAATCAATCTAAGTTAAAACATGCCTACTTAGTGTGAATTGTTAATTAAAATGGACCTATGAAGACCACTAACAAATCAAATTGGGTTGTTGTTACTTCACAATGGTGAAAGGATCTCTCTAAAAATGGCTATAAGGCCATATTAGATATTCCTCTACTAACCAAGCATGAATATTGGATGCAAAGATTGAGCAAGCTAATCCATCAGTGGAAGTAAGGCTCTAGATCATATGTCTTATATGATTAATACTATTCAAAGTATGGTGTAAAGTGTAAACATGTATGTGAGTTCCTTTATATAGCTTTCTATTTAGGAAAGCTTGCATCTTGGTGCATGTGGGACTAAAGGATAAAGTAGATTAAGGCTTGTTAATCATGATTAGTGAAATTAACAAGTGATTAGCATGTGAGGTGCCTTAATTGACCAATTAGGATCAATTAAGAGGCTAGGATAAGCTTTTGAAGCCTTTTGAGATGTTTTGGAGGGAAATGGGGTGATTTTGAATGGTTGGAAGAGGGGTATTAACCAATAATAGGGTTTATTGATCAAATACAAGGGTAAATAGGCTTAATTAGCTAATAATCACTAATTGCTTGCCCAAAAGAGGATAATAACTAACGATGTGTCATCAATTGGCATCCGAATGTGATAGAGGTTAGTTAATCAAAAAAGCATCATTAATTAACCAAAATAGAGGGAAATGTTAGTTAATTAGCATAAATCACTAATTATAATGGAAATGGTAAGAATGAGGGTAATTAGTGCACTTTTAGCAATAAAACTATATAAGTGGATTTTAGGTGTCTACTGACTCCTTTGAATTTCAAGATATTTTCACATGGACCTACAAAGATATGCTAGGCTTATACCCTTCCTTGTAATACATCACCTTGTAGTACATCTAGACGCAAATCATGTTAAATGAAATTTTGCAAAATACATCCAAAAGGAACATTACTCGTCAAATTTGAACTCCAAAACATTTAGAGCCGGACTTTGTAAGACCAATTGACTATTCTGAATGGATATCAAACATAATGCTTGTAGCTAAGAAAAATCTTGGCATTAGGGTATGCAAAGATTTTCATGATATTAACAAAGCTTGTCCAAAATACAACTTTCCCCTGCCAAACATAGATATGATTGTTGACTCCGTGATGGCCATGAAATGCTCTCCCTAATTGATGGATTTTTTGGTTATAACCAGATACACATCGCTAAACAAAAACAACACAAAACAACATTTAATACACTATGGGGCACAATATGTTATAAGGTCATGCCTTTTGGGATGAAAAATGCAGGCACCACATATCAATGAACCATGATAGTTATATTTCATGATATCATGGAAGACTATGTCGATGATATCTGGGAAAATCCAAAACATAGATAGGTCATATCTAGGTGTGATGAGACACATTTTTGAAAGGTTGCATGAGTATAAGGTTTGAATTAATCCAAAAAATGTGTATTCAGTGTGACCTCTAAAAAATATTAGGATTCATTGTCTCACAGAGAGGTATAAAAGTCGATCTTGCAAAGGTAAAAGCCATTAGGGAAATGCCTCCTCCCTAGAATCTCAAACAATTACACAGTCTCCAAGGAAAAATCCAATCCATTCAATGTTTTATATCACAATTAGTTGATAAGTGTCATCATTTCAATCAATTGCTTAAGAAATATGCACAATTCCAATGGAATCAAGATTTCCAAGACTCTTTCACCAAACTAAAAGAATACCTCTCTAGTCCACCTATCCTTATGTCACAAGTCGTAGATAGACCAATGCTTCTTTATACGGCTACCACTAAATATGTTATAGGAGCCTTATTAGCAAAACACAATGATCATGAAAAGAAACAAACAATTTATTACCTTAGTCAAATACTCATTGAGAATGTCATAAAATACTCCTAAATCGAAAAGGTATGTTTAGTGGTCGCTTTCGCATTCCATAAACTACACCATTACTCAATCATAAAACCAAACTTATCGCTAAGGTAGATCCCCTCAAGTATCTCTGTCTAGGCCCATTTTCATGGGAATAATTTCCATTTGGGTCATTCTACTTAGTGAATTTGACGTCAAATTCGTTCCTTAGAGAGAAATTAAAGGAAAATCCCTCACAGATCAACTTGCTCAGTGGCACCTCTTCCTGAGCATGAACCTCCATTTCACATTCCTCGATGAAGATATTTTATACGTAGATATAATTCCAACTTGAACTTTATTCTTTGATGGATCTTGTAACCTATGTGAATAAAGAGCTAGTATTTTGTATATCACATGTGGTCAATATTTTATCCCCAAATCATTTCACCTAGCATTCTCGTGTACTAATAATATCGCAGAGTATGAAGCTCTCATAGCTAGATTAAAACTCGCCATATCATGGAACCTTAAGGAGTTGGCCATATTTGGCGACTCATTACTTATCATTAAATAGGTTACAAATGAATACCAGTCAAAGATGAAAAATGTATCCCGTATAAACACATGGTAGATAGCCTTCAAGGTTATTTTTAGTTGATTAGTTTTGACCAAGTCCCTAGAATTCACAATAAGTTTGCAGATGCTATGGCAACTATCGGATCTCTGTTAGAAATCATGTCAAATCAACCCACTAAATTTTATTGTATAACATCTCTTAATGCCTGTTTATAATCTACATAAAAATACCATGGTGTGTAAAATAATGGTTCCTAACAACCCTTGGTACAATGATATTTACACTTTCATCTACGACAAAGCATACCCTACCAATATAAAAACTAGTCATAGACACCCTTTAGCACAATGTTCCTCCCATTACATAATTTTATTTGACACTTTATACGTATGAGGTTACGATGGCACTCTACTCTAATGTCTTAATCAAGAGGAGGCCTCTAGTGTTCTAACTGAAGTCCACTTGGGTATTTGTGGAGTGCACATGAATGACATGGCTCTAGCTAATAAAATCCTATGTGTTGGGTACTATTGGCCCACCATGGAGAATGATGCATGCCTTTTTGTTAAATGATGTCAAGCTTGTCAAAAACACAACAACCTTATCCACACACCTTCTCAATCACTACAACCAATCACAACACCTTGGCCCTTCTCTCAATGGGGGATTGATCTCATCGGTAAAATTAGACCAACGTCATCCGATGGACACAAGTTCATCATTACCGCTACCAATTATTTCACCAAATGGGTAGAGGCTACGCATCTCACTTACTTTACCAGAAGCCAAATATCCAAATTCATTTTTAATAATCTCATTTGTCATTTTGGCATTCTGTCATCTATTGTCATTGACAATGGAAAATCATTTAAAAACTAACTCGTTAGAGACCTAGCTAAAAATTTCCACATCAAACTTAAATGGTCTACTCTATACAATCCCCAACATAACAACCAAGCAAAAGCAACCAATAAAAAATTAAAATCTATCATGGAAAATCTTTTGACACACTTGGAAGAAATTAGCACACCCAATTTTACCCTACTCTTTGGGATTACCACACACCTACGAGAGCCACCCCATTCTCCCTTGTTTACGGTTGCAAAGCCATTTTACATGTTGAGGTTGAACTCTCATCGTTAAGAATATCCCTTAAAGACGTAATCAATGAAGGTGAATATCGATAGTCACGCCTTAATGAACTTGAGAATCTCAATGAAAGATGACTTAATGCTCTCAATCATCTTCAGATCTATCAAAATTGGCTACACGGTGAAGGTATCACAAAAATTAAAACCTAAAGAGTTCAAGGTTGGTGATCTTGTTCTCAAAGAAAATAAAAATACCACCAAAGAGCAAGAAAAATAGGGAAATTTTAACCTAACTAGTTAGGGCCCTAGTAATCAGAATTAAATTTGGCTCTGGAGCCTATAAGTTGGCCACTAAAGATGATCATGAACTTGACAAACCAATGAATGCAATCCATCTAAAGAAATTTTATTCCTGAGGTGTTCTCTATCCCGGGAGAAACTGCTTGTACATTCCTTCTATCTAACTCATCTCCAAATAATTTTAAACTTTTCACTCCATTGGTAGATATTCCCATTATAAAAATCACATCCTCATACTCATCATCATGAGACAAGTGTTAATATAGATCCTATTAAGTCTTGTGAATCTCATCGCTTATAATTCTCCCATTTCAACTACTTTCACCTATGGTCATACCTAGAAGCTTACTGATGGTAATATATTCCCTCCAAATAAGTTCTCTCTTTCACAAAAAAGCTCTAAACTTATTTACCCGATTCATTTGACCGCCCATCTCAATCTTTGATGATGAACCCTCACGCCTTACTAGTCATGTGTAGGGGGTTGAATGGAGGCAGAATGTTCCTTCTTGAATAAAAAACAATATAATACAAATCAATCAATCAAATAATTGTTGAATAATTCACTATTACACCTTTCATCCTTCATAGTTTTTGGTGTTGAGCCCACAATTCTTACTAGTAGTGTGAGACTAGGAATGAAGGAAGGTTCCCTACTACTATCTCACGTCTTGTCTTCGGTGATGAACCCTTGCGTCTTATTGGTGGCATGGGGCAAAACCTAGAGGGTCATTCATAAATTAAAAAGTAGAAAATTGTAATATATATATATATATATATATATATATAATATAAACACTGTTTACCTCTTGTCTTCGGTAATGAACCCTTGCCTCTCTTACTAATCGTATGAGGAAAATCATAGGGGGTCATTACAAAAATACAAAACATTATAAATCTGAAAGTGCTTACAATTATAAAAATCACAAATAAGTAATTTACATGCCCAAGTGAAGAGATAACTACCCCTTAACCTAAATCTTACCACTCAATAGGCCACATAACAATCTAAGTCTCGTAAGTGAGTTATAAAGTGAAAGTTATTTCAAAATTGGTTCAGTAACCTTAAGAGGAATTGAGTCACAATTTCCGAATAGATTATTATTAGCACTTGTCTCTATATTCATTATCTACATCTCGCGTCCTTCTTGATTCTTGATGATGAGCCCTCACACCTTACTAGTTGCGTGGAGTCAAGAACAAAGTTGGACTTATTTTCATCATGTCATCACCAACATATCCTACTAATGGAGAGAACAATTTAATATTATTCACAACACGAGCTACCTCGAGGAACAATGTACATATGGATGATACCTTGGCTTATCACCTCTCGATATGAAGTTTACCATCTAGTGTATTATCCATCTCTCAAATCCAAAAACATCAAAAAAATCTTAAAAATCCCAAAAACATTCGAAATATCTCTAAAATCCAAAATTATTTAAAATACCTCCAAAATCCAAAAACATTTGAAAAATCTCAAAAATCCAAAGACATTTGAAAAATCTCCAAAAATCCAAAAATATTCAAAAAATCTAAATAAAACACAAAAATTATAAAAACCAACCAAATCCTAAAAAAATTCAAGTAATCGAAGAAATCGAAAAAAAAAAACTCAATAATCAACACAATTCAAAACTTTAAACTCTTTTCCCCATTGAATGTTCCAATCACTTTACGAATTTAAAATCCAAATCATTTTCCCCTTGCGTGTATCCTCACTTGGGGAAAATTTTGGCTCTCATTGTTTCATTATTTGAGGATGATGACCCAATCCATTCTAAATCATTGTATCCCTGCTTGTGGGCACATCTACTCAATCATCATTGTGGAACACATTAGGGATATGTTTGAAAGTTCTTGTGTTGCATTATTAGTTTCAAGTTTATTATTTGTTATCTTGTGTCTTGATATATTACGGGGGCATTTTGATTTTATGTATCCCGGTGTTCCCTCTAATATGCTTATGTTGTATATCACTACTTCCTTTTAATGATTGCATATCGTACATGGGCATCATATCTTTTTGATGGCCTCATTCTATGTTCTCTTGAATATTACAATCTAGTCATCATGATCTTTTATATCATGATGCATCCTATTCTATGTTATATTAAAATTAAGATGTTTTTCGTCATGTGAGTATCTTCCTGCATGATCAATAACTTACTTTGCACCACATCCATCCCCCTTCCTAATAAATTTTCTAGTTTAGGAATCCTACTTGATCACCGTTGCAGTTTGCAAATCCTACTTGAGGATCTTTCTCCACAATCGCAGACTTCACTATCCTGTAACTTCTCATCCCTAACCATGGTCAAGTTGTCTTTTATTCATTCATCCTCCCTCCTCATTTCTACCCACCCACCATTTATGCACACCTCGTACTTCTCACCATTCATGTCCCCTTTCACCACTATGTGTATCTTCCTTCCTTTTCTTCATGATTTTCCCTTTCATTCTTCCACTTTTAGCTTGACAATATTACTTAATCATACATACAACATGGGACTCTTAGTGGAGGTATAACCTCTCCCTATGATATTCTGCTATATAAATTCCTCCATTATTACATCTTTCATCGACGAAAATCACCACCACAAACATATTTTCACTCCGCCTCTTCCGCTTGACATTCTTGCCTCATCACTCCCACCATATGGGAATCCTAATTGAGAATTCCCCTCGCAATCCATATTCTCCATTGCATATCTTCCTCCATCCATTCATCTTACACTCCTTTGTTTCCTTCCTTCCTTGTTATCACCACCTCTCACCCCTTGTTCCATTCTCGCATACACCATTTCCTCTTTTCTCATTCTTCCTAGTATCCATCTTATTCTTGGTAATCTTACTTACACATTCTCGCAGTATGGAAAATTTACTTGAGGGTTCCCCTTTAGTCCATCTTGTCATATAACCTTCCCCCACCTCCTTTAATCACTCACATCACCACCTATCTCACAAAACTTCTTCCCATCATTCTTCTTCTTCATCTTTGGCTTGGCGATCCTACTTAACCATTTGTGCAACATGACAATCTTACTTAAGAGTCCCTCTTAAGGATGATTTTTCATCTTGCACTTCCTCATCCACCCAAGTTCCCTATATACTCTTTGTCCCTCCTCTCACCGTAATGATCTGCTCCAACCAACCGTTTTGTCCCCATGCACAATACATTGTTTTCTATTCTTTCCCATTCATTATCACTTGTTGGTTTGGTGATCTTACTTAACCACTTATGCGGCATGGTGATCTTACTTAAGAGTTCCTCTTAAGGATGATTTGTCATCTTGCACTCCCCCATCACTACACATTCTCACCCTTCACTTTTTCTCATCATTCCCCATCATCACATCCTCTCACCACCTCTTCCATTCTCGCAAACTTCCCCTCTTGTTTTCCCACTCTTCATCCCACCATCCTTTGCTTGGAAATCTTACTTAATAGCTTTTTCCGCATGACCTGTCTTACTTGAGGATTCCCCTTAAGATAGACTTATCAATCTAGACTTCCCCTTCTACTCACTCATCATTCCTTCCATTGATCTTTACTTCCTCTTGGTACCCCTACCAACCAAATTTTCCTCCTAGAAATGCCCTTTCTCAACCTATCATATCAAAGAGTGCATCCACCACCTTCAACTTGTGAATCCTACTCGATCCCTCATTACTCAACCACGTTCCTTTTCCCCAATGTTTACCTCCTTTTATATTTCTTCATCCCACTCTCTACCACTCTTTCCATATCTTGTTTCTTTACCTTCATCTCATTCATCCTCATCCTCTACATCCTCTCTTCTCCTTCATCTTGTCACAAATCATCACTCACCCTTTCTTTACTCTTTCCACTCCATCTTCTCAAATTCTCCCACATATCCACCCCTATTCCCACCCGCCATTATTGTTGGTCTCCCTCTAACATTCTTTCATCATCATCTTCCATTTCCTCATTCACCATCCCCATACTACCACTCATATTTCACGCTAATAATTATTTTTGGTCTTCCTAAAAATTCACCCATCATAATTTTCCACTTTGCCTTTTTCACTCTCTTTGTCCTTCTTCATGTTTTCTCCACTCTTTCCCCTATCATTCACTAAAAAAATTATTCTTGGTGTTCTCCTAATGTTCCTTCACTAGCATTGCCTCTACCATCCCCCATTATCTCTTTCCTCCCCTACCTTTTCTCCACCCCGAACATTTCTTGTCATTTCTTACCCACCTCTCCATCTTCCCTTCTCCCTTGTCCATATCTTTATTGTCTTCATCATACATCCTTTGTCTATTTTCTTGTAATCCTCTTATCCTCATCTCATGCATCTCCACGGTTCTCCCACTCCATTTTATTCCTCCCCTCTTTCTTCTAAATACATTCTTGATACTACCCACTCTCACCCAAATATCCCCATTCTTGATTCCCTTCCTTCTGCACCATTTCCTCTCTTTTCCTCTCCTCCTTCCCACTCTTCATGTTTGTCTCCCTTTCTCTTTATATGTTCTTCCTCTTTTTCCCTTGTTATTCCTTTTACTTCCCCATCATTACCATGTCTCTTTCTCGCTATCCAACATTTTTATCCTTTCACCTTCCACATGCATCTCCATGCGGTCTATTCCATATTCTCTACCTGCTATGGTCTTTCCCACAACGCCTTGGTTCCTTCAATCTTCTCCCTATATCCGATATGTCATCTCTTCTTCCCCATCATTTTCACCTTCCTCCTCCCCTCCCCTTTTTCTCTACCACCTCTACACTTTTCATTCATTTTGTACCAGTTTCTCTTCCTTTCTATGATCTTCTCCACATCTTCCTGATCTCCTATAGTTTCTTTCTTTTCTCTATTTTATTATCTCTTTCATCTTCTTTAAATTCTTCATCTTCCTCATCTCCTTCATTTTTCCATCAGTTTTCTACCTTTATCTCATACATACCTCTTCACCGTATCTTTTATATTCCACTAACTTCATTTTGCACCTCTCTCCCTCCCTTTTTATGATTTCATCCTCTACTATATTATCTTCTCTCATCTTAGCTCATTTTATTCTTCTTATTTATCCTTCATAATTCCCTTCTTCCCCTATCATCCTTCTCTATTATCCTCTTCCACCTGTTTCAGTCCTTTTTCTCCTCCTTAGTCTTTGTTCGCTCTATTCCATACCCTTGTCTCCTTCACCTATGATTTTTCTTTCCTCATGACATTTTCCCATTCTTCACCTACTCATAATCAACCACTACTCCTGTCCATTCCTTTTTTTCTCTTTCCACTCTCACTTGTTACGTCCTTCAACACATCTTCACACCTAGCATTCAAGGCCGATTGAATTATTTCCCCATTTGCACACTACAACTACTCCATTCTCTTACACCCCATTCTTGTCCTCCTCTCCACAACATTGACCTCTCCTCTTTTCGAGAGATCTGTCATATCTTCCATTCTCGTCAACCCTCTCAAGGGGGAATCATCATACCCATTCCTAATCACATCTTCCCATGGTGTTTTTTTCTTAGACGATACCATAACATTCATCACCCACCACCTTATATTCTCACAAACAAATGTTTGTTCTAATTTTTAAAGAATGTGTGTAAACTCGAAACACGTGGATAACGAGGATGACATGAACATCCACAAATGTGTGAATGATAGCGTAATGAGATCTCGAGAGGAGCAGATCCAACCGACATGTATGCAAAAGATTCAAAAATGGGCGGAACTTGTTAAGCCAAAAATCTCCACACTCTCATAGATCGGAAGTGGTGTACATATAGAGGGTGATGAGTAAGCCCCGGCCTGTAATGATGATTTCTCAAGTGGAGAGGGGGATTCATATTCCCTGAATGGGAAGTAAATCCTAATGACGTAACTGATGTACTAACGCGTAAGGGAATCTCATGATGGCCCTAAAATGACACACATAATTATGAACTCACGTAAGTGAGATGACTCGCTTAGTGATGTGGAAAGTGACTCACACCAACAATCCCCTTTGTTGTAACTTAAGATGATGCGACAAGACATAAAAGAGAAATGGGTCCCAACAAAAAATCCTAATGAGGTACACATGCACAACAAGGAGTCCCAAGAAGTGAAAGAAAACCCCGAGGGAAAAACATCCACCACAAGAGAAAAACACACTCTCTAATCTAAGAAATATGCCAAAGATGGGTCATGGCCACGCATGACAAGCTCTCCGATAAGGTATCCATGTACAAAAGGGAAATCTCTCGGAAAGATGAAGAAGAAAGAAGAAGAGGGAGACGAGAGGAACACGTAAGATGCCATGGGTGATACAAACTTTGGCACTCTAGAAGTCTCCTAGAAGAGTGTTGATGACGTGGTCATCTTCTCTCGGATCGAAGAAGAGCCACCCGCACTAAACTATGTGCATGCCCTTAGGAAGGATAAAAATATAGTGTTGGAAGTCTACCCACTCTGCGAAGGAAACCGAAGGCAACAACATGAAGAACTATGAGTCTAGTCTATGGAAGTGTAACATAAGTCTAGAAAATGAGTGCCAAGGAACCGAAGGTAATTCACGTGTGTATAAATTTAAGAGTGTGAAGAAGGAACACTCGTATAAAGGATGTCCAAGTGATGTGAAGGAAATAGAACAACCCCCACCATAGAAAAGGGAGCCACAAGCAATGATGGATCAATGAAGGTCTCAGGAAAAGTGGAAATGATAAGAGTCCCTGAAGGGGCACTCCCAACAACGGAGATGAGGAAATCCTCCAAGGAACCTATAGAAGGATGAGAAACTTGTAGTGCATCATAATTGGAATCTGTGAAAAAATGACCAAGGTCGGGCATATGCTCGTCCTAATGAGGGGGTTCAACAAAGAGTAGATGTCGGACATGTATAAGTCATCCAAACATAAAGGAAGAAGAGTGAACAAGGCCTCGCACATTAGAAGTGGAAAGGAGACTAGTGAAGTGATGTATGAGGTTAAGAATAGAACTACTCGATGTCTAATGAGATGGGAGGGGTGTATACACAATCTGGAATAGTGAGAGAAGGAGGTGAGGAGTCATCTGTGCTACTCTTAGCATCGTAACCAGGTGCAAAATCCTCGTCATCGAGAAGAAGAATCAAATGAGTCTAAATTAACAAAATTACCATCAAATAGAAGAAGAGGAGACAATTGGATCACCAAAAGCAACAAACAACAACAAATACAACATGTGAAGGGTCTCCAAATAGGATGTAACATGCTCCGGATGTGGTGGGAGGATGCGAGTTTGCCACATGAATGCAGAGAGGTCTGGTGATGGATAACATCAAGTGACCAACAACATGGTCACATGTGTCAAGGAAGTACAAGATGACTGGAATCAGTGTGTGTAGGAAATGGCCCAAGCAAGAAGTGTGTAAGACCCTCGTAAGCGAAGTAACATTCCATAGAAGCACGCCATGCTAAATAGTGTTGAGTTGTGGAGCTCAATTACTTTAGATTAGCATGTTATATTAAACTTACAAAAATACAAGAATCGACATCGATCACCTATGACCGACATTGGTCAGGCAAGGAGGAACTGACATCGGTTAGGGCTAACCTGTGTCGGTTACCTATGCGTGGGTGTTTTATTTAACTCGCAAGAATTAGATCTAAATTTAACATTAAAACAAATCTATTGATTGTAATTGAATGGTTAAGTACCCTAAGTTTGTATATGCCTATATAATCACAAAAGCTAGGGTTTAGAAGTAAGTATTATAAGAATTGATTATTATTATGAGAATAATTGTGTGAGAGAGAATTCTTGGAGAAGAAGGAGAAGCTTAAGAGAAAGAAAGTATTGTACATCATGAGAGGTGTGGAAGATTGTAAATCTTCATTGTATATCTTCTGAAAGCTTTGGATAATATATTGACTTGTTTCTTGGTGGATGTAGCCCACACTGGGTGAACCACATTAAATTTGGTGTTGATTTATATCTCTTGTTTTGTATATTTCTTCTAGTAGAATATTTGTTTTTATTGCATGTATGCTTAGATCTGATATATTATCTGTACAATCTTGTGCTAACCCCAACAACTGGTATCGAGCGTTATTTTAGGGCTTTGTGTGTGTGCAGATTTACTCACAGAGGTTTTTTGATTGAGTGGAGGCTACAAAAATGGCGAATAATAAAAATACAAGGTAGAGAAGTTTGATGGCTGAAATTATCAATTATGGAAGATGAAGATTGAGGATTATCTGTATAAAAGAGAATTGTACTTACCGTTGGATGAAAAGTCTAGAACTACGAAGATGATGATGAAGAATGGAATATTCTTGTGAGAAAGGCTTTGGGACCCATAAGATTGAGTCCGACAACATTGGTGGCTTCTAATATTACAGAAGCGACATCTATGGTAGAGTTAATGAAATCTCTTGCTAATTTATATGAAAAACCTAGTGCTTCAAATAAAATTTATTTGATGAAGAAACTATTTAGTTCTAAGATGCATGAAGGTGGATCTTCATCTATTAATTTAAATGATTTCGATCTATTGTAAATCGAGTTAAAATTGGTTAATATTTCATTTGATGATGAAGTGAAAGCACTTTTATTCTTATGTTATTTGCATGATAGTTGGGATAACTTGGTAATGGCTGTTAGTAATACAACATATGCTAATAATATTTTGAAGTTTGATGATGTGGTTAGTATAATCTTGAATGAAGAAATTCACAGGAAAAGTATAGAGGAATCATCATCTGGGAATGCTTTGAATGTAGAAAGCAAGAGGCAGGAAGAAGGAGAGATCCAAGAGTAAGAATAATGGGAAATCAAAGTCAAGGGATGGCAGATCTAAATCCATAGGTAAGGGAATTACTGTTGGAAATGTGGAAAGAAAGGACATGCAAAGAAATATTGTTGGTCAAAGGATAAAGAGAACCAACACCCATAACAAAGGTAAAGAGTCAAATAAAGAGGAAAATATTATAGTAGAGGTAATTCAAGATACTCTTATTCTTTCTTTAGATAATAGAATAGAATCATGGGTTTTAGATTCAGGAGCTTCTTTCCATGTAACCCCTAATAAGGGTTATTTCATAAATTATGTCTAGGGAAATTTTGGACATGTTTATTTGGGTGATGATGAACCTTGTCAGTATTATCGATAAAGGGGAAGTTCATTTAAAATTACAGAATGTAAATACATGGGTATTGAAAGATGTGAGACATGTACCAAGCCTCAAGAGGAATCTTATTTATGCAAGGAAACTAGGTGAAGCTGGTTGCATGGTTACATTCACAACAGACTCTTGGAAAGTCACCAAGGGTGATTTTTTTGTGGCAAGAGGTAAGAAGGTAGGAATGTTATATTTATCTACTTGTGTTATTGATTCCTTTTCTATGTTATCTACTTCATATTCAGATGCATGCATGTGGCATAATCGGTTGGGCCATATGAGTAAAAAAGGAATGCAAATCTTAAAGGCTAAGGGTAAGTTATCAGATTTGAAAGATTTAGATCTTGATTTCTGTGAGCATTGTATCTTTGGAAAGCAAAAGAGAGTGATATTTCTCAAAGTTGGGGCAAGCTAAGAAGGAGCAGAAATTGGAGCTTGTACACTTAGATGTGTGGGGACCAACCTAGGTAGCTTCTTATGGAGGATCCCAATATTATGTTACTTTCATTGATGATGCTACAAGAAAGGTATGGGTTTATTGTATTAAACATAAATCTAATGTTTTTGATACTTTTAAAAGATGGAAAACTCTTGTTGAGAATGAATCAAATTCAAAGTTAAAGTGCCTTAGATCTGAAAATGGTGGTGAATATCTGAAGAAGGCTTTCAATGATTATTGTTCAGTGAATGAAATACGTAGAGAAAAGATGGTTCCAAGAACACCACAAGAGAATGGTGTTACAGAAAGAATGAACAGGACAATCATGGAATGTGTTAGAAGTATGAGGATACATGTTGGATTTCCCTTGTAGTTTTGGGAAGAAGTAGTTGATAAAAGCGGTTTATTTTATTAACCGTGGGCCTTCAAGTTCACTAGATGGAGGAATACCAGAGGAAGCTTGGACCGGAAAAGAGGTAGATCTTTCTTTTCTTAAAGTTTTTGGTTCAGAAGCTTTTATGCATATTGATAAGGAAAATAAGAAAAAGTTGGATGCAAAATCCAAGAGATGCACTTTCATTGGTTATGGATCTGGTGATTTTGGATTCCATTTTTGGGATTTAGATAATTCTAAAATTATTAGGAGTCATGACATTGAATGGAATGAAAAGAGAATGTACAAGGATCAAATTTTGGTACCCAAGGACGAACCGGTTGAGAAGTTTGTGAATGAAAATGAACTCTCAGATTTAAAAATAATACCGATAGGGTTACACAATAATGGTGTTGGTTGACCCCGACCGACATCGGTCGGTGAACCAGTATCGATCACACAGAAGATTCAAACCGACATTGGTTAGCAAAATCGACATCGATTACAGGTGACCGGCGTCGGTCACTATCATAATTGGAAACAAATGTCTAGGAGGTCCAGAATGAGCCTCCGATACCCCAAACTTTTGTGAGAAGGTCACAAAGGGTAAGTAAACCTCCAGAAAGATTTACACCTTCTCTATCTTATTTATTATTGAGTGATAATGGTGAACTAGTAAAATTTTGAAGAAGTAATATAAAATAAGACTCACGTACAGTGGGAACATGACATGGATGAGGAGATGGACTCCTTGGAACAATACCAGACTTGGGATTTGGTTAAATTGCCACAGGTAAGAGGAAATTATTGAACAAATGGGTTTATAACGGATCAAGGAAGAAGAGGGTGGACAAAAATATACAAGGCAAGGCTTGTAGTAAAGGGATTTACACAGAAAGTAGGTATTGAATTTGGTGAAATATTTTCTCCTGTTGTTAAAATGAATTCCATACATACTGTATTGAGTATAGTTTCAAGTACATGTTTGAATTTAGAGAAACTAGATGTGAAGATGATTTTTCTTCATGGTGATTTATGAATGAAGATATTTATGTAGTAGCCACTTGGGTATGAAGTCAAAAGTAAGGAGAAATTAGTGTGCGGGTTGAAAAAGAGTTTATATGGACTCAAGCAAGATCCAAGGCAATGGTACATGAGGTTTTATAGTTTCATGCATGAGCATGGTTACTTGAGATGTGAATCTGATCATTGTGTTTATTTCAAGAATATTGAAAATGGGAGCTATATTATTTTGTTATTGTATGTGGATGATATGCTTGTTGTAGGATCTAGTATGTAGGACATTGGTGAGCTTAAAGAAAAGCTAGCTCACACATTTGCTATGAAGGATTTAGGAGTGTAAAAATAATCCTTGGCATGCAAAAATACATAGAGAGACAGAAGAACAAGAAATTGTATTTGTCTCAGGAGGTTTATATCAATAATGTGTTGGAAAGGTTTAACATGCAAGAGTTAAAACCGGTGAGTACACCTATGGCTTGACACTTCAAATTGAGAAAAGATCAGTGTCCTTTATCACATGATGAGGTCAAATACATGACATGAGTACCATATGCTTAAGTAGTTGGAAGTCTCGTGTGTTATGGTTTGTACTGACCGGACATTACACATGTAGTGGGAGTTATGAGTAGATTTATGACCAATCTAGGTAAAGATCATTTGGAAAGCAATACAATGGATTATTAGGTATTTGAGAGGGACATCTAAGCATGCGGTTATGCTTTGTAGAGGTTCAAATATTTCTTTATGTGACTATGTTGATTCGAGATATGGCTAGAGATCTGGATGGTAGAAGGAGCACTCTGGATATATTTTACTGAGTAGGTGGGACGTTAGTTAGCTAGATTTTGAGATTTTAGAAGTTTGTGGCTTTGTCTACTATAAAGGCTAAGTATTTAGCTACAAAGGCTAACAAAGAGATGATATGGATGAGTAGGTTCATGGAAGAGTTGGGAAAGGAGCGAGATGATTACAAATTGTTCAATGATAGTCAGAGTATAATTCATTTGGAAAAGAACTCAACATTTCATTGTAAAAAAACACATTCAGTTGAGGTATCACTTCATATGATAGGTATTGGAGGATGGCTAGCTGAAACTGGAGAAGATTCATACTGAGTGAAAACCCTACGCGATATGCTAACGAAGACATGAGCAAAAAAGAACTTGGAGCTGCACTCCACTTCGGTTGGTTTTGAGTTTGAGACTTGAAGAGGAAGAACAAATCTAAGGAAAGAATCCAAAGAATGCTATGTATAGGTATAGTGCAAGTAATTTATCTCCAAGTGGGAGATTGTTGAGTTGTGGAGCTCAATTACTTCAGATTAACATGCTATATTAAACTTATAAGAAAGTACAGTAACCGACATCGGTTATGGAGGGATCGACATCGGTCACCTATGACCGACTTGATTAGGAAAGGAGGAACTGAAATCGGTTAGGGCTAACTGACATCGGTTACCTATGTATGGGTGTTTTATTTATCACATTAATTAGATCTAAATTTAGCATTAAAGCAAATCTATTGATTGTAATTACATGACTAAGTGCCCTAAGTTTGTATATGCCTATATAAATATAAAATCTAGGGTTTAGAAGTAAGGATTGTAAGAATTGATGATTATTGTGAGAATAATTGTGTGAGAGAGAATTCTTGGAGAAGAAGGAGAAGCTTGAGAGAAAGAAAGTATTGTACATCGTGAGAGGTGTGGAAGATTGTAAATCTTCATTGTATATCTTTTGAAAGATTTGGATAATAGATTAGCTTATTTCTTAGTGGATATAGCTCACACTGGGTGAACCATGTTAAATCTAGTGTTGATTTATATATCTTGTTTTGTATATTTCTTCTAGTAGAATATCCATTTTTATTGCATGTATGCTTAGATCTAATATATTATCTATACAACCTTGTGCTAACCCCAAAAATAGTTCACTCTCCCAAGAAGTGGTGGAGGTTGTAATGCGATCATGCATCAATCAAGTTTGAAAAGAACATCCTCCATGAAGTGGAAATGAAATAAAGAAGAAGATATGCAAGAATGCAAGACGTCAAACTCAGCTGATAATGTGTATGCAAACAATACAACACCTAAGAGAAGTAGTGATAACCCCTATCTGTGACACTTTATAAGATAGTGCATGACTATAATAGGATGCATTCATGTGACATCGACAATTGACCACTCCATCGCGGTGAGGTGATAATTCACGCGAGAGTGGAGGCCACAATGGAGTCCTAGTTGGAAGCATAGGAACACATGCAATCAGGTAGAAAAGAGCATAAGAGATAAGGTACAAAACACTACTCAACGTGAGAAAAAAATCATCTCATGGCGTAAAAGAGAAGGCTCTCTTACCACAAGGTTGTGGTGGACACATCCACTAACCGTAGGTGAAGAAGAGCAAGACAATAGATGAGCCTAAAAAGGGCCAAGAAATCCCAAAAATCCTATACAAAGGCTTGAAAAAAAAAGGTACTCCCCTATACGGTGAATTTTTATTCATTATTCCTTTATAGTGCTTTATAATGCAAAATAAATGGGAAAAATGTGAAAAAAAAATCAAAAGTGGCGAGTTAAGGGAGGTCCAAAGTGAAAAAGGGCAAAGGGGCTGCCAGTTTAGCGAGTTGGCCGAGATGGCTCGGTTGGGGAGCTCGAATGAGGTGCATCGAGTTGACTCGGTTTGAGTCCGGCGAGTTGGTAGGAGTGCACGAAGTTGGTTGACATATTAGTGGGTGGTATGAGGCGAGGCACGGGGTCGTGTCAAGGTGTCAAGTTACTCGGTGAGGGGTGAGTGACACGACAGAGCTAGGGAGCCTGATGTGGAAGCCACGTGGACCAAGGCATCCGGAGATCACCGACGAGCTAAACGTGGAAGCCAAAACATGTCACATAGAGGGTTGATGGGAGTTGTGTGGTGAGTAGCTTGGTAGTCACACTAGGTGAGATGAGTCGAGTAAGGTCATGTTGTCAAGATGGTGTGGGTCACCGCATGGAGTGATCAAAACACATCGAAGGAGTTGGAGTCGAGTGTCGATTTAAAGGTCCCAAGATAGAGGTGAGTTTAAACATCGGGGTTCGACGATATGCCTAGAGTCACCTAACGTAATATCACGATCAACACACAACAGACACGGAAATGGGCGAGCAATATAGCTAGGAGGATTTGAATGCATACCCATGAAGCAAACACAACGAGAGACATGACTCGGAAAGGTGGTATGAACCAACAACAACGGATTAACCTAGGGTGGATGGGGTTGGAGCAGAGACGAGAATGTCACACAACAAAGAATGATGAGCACAACATAGACAAGGCCCGGATCAAGGCACATGAGCAAATGAACTCTTAGGGCCAAGATACGGATCTGCACAAGCAACCAAAAAGCTAGTAAAAGAGTGCACAGAGCTAACACCATACACCAAAGAGCCAAAACAAGCCAACACACATCGACTAAGGCTATGCATAACACACAAATTGAGACCAAGGAAAAGTGATGCAAGTGAGATGAGTTGAACATGGAGCTCGATTAGTAACTAGGTGAAATCAGATTTACGGTGAGTTGGAGCTGACCATATCAGTTTCAGCTCGACAATCTAGGGCCGAGATGAGGTAAAACAAGCCTCCATATCTTACGAAGCAACACTTTAACCCTCGGCCAAATTGCCGTGTAACTTCAAAACAACAACCAAAACTTGTAAAACACCTCAAAACCTCTAGAAACACACATGTAAAGGCTTGTAAACTCATGAACATGAACAAGCACGAACCAAAAACCATGAACAAACACCCAAACAGAGGTATGAATCCTCAATCGATCGATGCTAAATTCACACGAACAAAATAACCATTACGATGAACGCTGCTGAGAAATCAGATATCACGAAAAAGTTAGAAAAACACGAGGAGTTATACGGATCCACAATGTGCACTTTGATACCATGAAAGAGGGTGCATAAACCTAAAGCATGGGGATCATGAAGGACAACACAAACATCCATGGATGTGCAAACGACAACATGACGAGATCTCAAGAGGAGCGAGCATCAGTCGACATGCATGTAAAAGATTAAAAAAATGAGTAGAACCTTGTTGAGCCAAAAATCTCCACACTCTCATATATTGGAAAGCAGTGTACATATAGAGGGTGCCGAGTAACCCCTAGTGCACTAATGACAACCTCTCAAGTGGAGAGGGGGAGTTAAATTCCTGGAATGGGAAGTAACTCGATTGATGTAACTAACACATTGATGCACTGATGAGTAAGGGAATCTCATGATGACCCTAAAACAAGATGTGCAAACATATGACCTCACCTAAGTGAGATGACTCGCATAGTGATGTGGAAAGTGATTCACACCAACATTTTTTTCTTAGAGAAAGTAGATTGAATTCTTCCCCTATTCTCATGAGCAAAAGTCTGTTCTACTTGTGAGTTGGAGAATGTTTTCTATTTTCTTCCTCTAATAACTTCTTATTGAAGGAACACCTTCCTTAAGAAGAATCTCTTCAAAACCTTAAATCTCACCACCTAGGAATATTCATCCATTTCGTCTACTTTATTTGAAAGGAAACTACTTTCATAGTACCCTTCCAAAGAGGGGAAAATGTAGACACCCCAATTTCATACCTCTCTAAATCAATTAATTTTCCCATTCCATTTCCCATAAAACCCATGAGGAATTAATTGACATTATTCAATTAATAAAACCTTGTCAATTCATAATTAATCTTCATCACATGAAAAATATTCCCCATGTCCCCCCACTTGCGAATTAAATATTCATGTTTAATTCCTGTCCATTATTCATGTCCCCAACTCACCTAATCCTACTTACTTTTTCAACTTCTGATTAACCAAAACCTCTGAATTAATCCAACTTTCAGGCTATAAATAGAGCCTTGCTCCCCCTCTTGAGAATAAGAAAAAAATCCTGTTAGAGATCTTGCATTCTTACTACACAGAGCATCCCTTCCATCTAGTCCTAATGTTTGCATAAGCCTACTTTTCTCATCCCTAAATCCCTCATCCTTGCATCCCTTGGTGCAAAGTTGTGAATTGATCACCAATGCGGTGAAGGTATTTTCTCACGTTGGAGAAAGCACCTACACTTCAAAAAGTCTGGGCCTATCCCGATCCACCGCCCATTTCGAGGTTTGCGAAGGAGACACACGAAAGGAGGTATATGTTCAATTTCAGTACTTTCTTATTATCGGTGATTTTAGCGTAGCTTACGGTGTCGAGAGGACAAGTGAAGCGTGAAGTGATTGTAAAGTAAAATGTGGAGACTAGGAAAGGAAAGAGACCCTAGGGGTGAAGCGTATGCATTGCTTTGTACTAGTTGGTGTGATTTTATTTGATGTTCTATCCTCGCTTCTTGTTGTGTATTAAGGATGCACCTACAAAAGAAGAGTGAAAGAGTAGTCAAATTCATGTATATGAAAAATCTGAGAAAACTATGTAAAATGTGTGTAAAAGTTGTAGTAAAGGAAAGTGTGCACTTGCTGTAAAAGAGTGTAAAGCATAAAAATGTGTCTTGAAATGCTGTGAAGAGTGAGTTTTTGGGCGATCTCACATTGATAGCAATTTTTTGGGTGATCTCACACCAAGTACAAGTTTCTAGGGTGATCTCACGCCAAGTGTGAGATTTTTGGGTGATCTCATGCTAAAGAACAAGTTTGGGAGAGAGGTCTAGTGTTACTCTCCTTCCATGACTCTACCCAATAAGCACCACTATAGATGGTACATCCCAATTTGCTCATGTTGTCCCAATTTTTTCCTGATTAGTTCGAATTAGTTTCAAATTGTACCTATTAAGGAGATAGAATGCATTCTATGACTGAAGGTTTGTTCATGTAATTGTAAAATTGCTTTGAAGACTATTGTGAATGTGATGATCTAAAAAGATAAGCGTATGTGCCCCCATGACATTAGCGCCTAGGGAGAACACGAGGCATTGAGGTGCTAATGTTTGATGTTGGGCATTGGTGTTTGTGTTATGTTGAGGACCCAAGTTAGATTCTAGGTCATTCTGTGACTATATTTCTGTTATGTTTTTGTACTGTGTAGATTTGTGTTGTAGCTCTAAGTTGTTGTAGGGTTGATTTGTTCACCCAATGTATTCCCACCTCATTTGGGGTGCATGCGATTGACTGTAGGAGTATGTGGCCCAATAGAGAAGACCTAGTGATGAATTGAAGTGGATACCTACAAGGGGTAGGGGATGTGCATGGTAGAAACTAAGGCACATGCAAACAAAGTGGCTAGAAACATGTGTTAGTGGAAAAAGTAAAAAACATGCAATAGAAGACAATGTAATCAAACAAGATTGCAAACAAAGTGGTCCATGAAAAGTGGGTTTCATATATGGGACATTGCTCACAATGTCACAAGATAATTAGGGCCGAAGCGGCCAAAATCATGCAATGATCATAGAAGACAAAGGGCATAGCCCGTAAACAATAACATCTGATAGCAAACAAAGTGTATTAGATAACCATGGTGGCATATAGTCTTGTAAGGAAAATGTTGCACATGAAGCACCCGTTAGCATGTTAGAAAGATAAAAAGTATGTCAAGACATGTATTTATCAATGGAAAGTAATTTTTGGTAAGAATATGTAGTATATTATGAAATAATAACACATGTAATGTATGAGAGTAGGAAAGATAAATGGCACGAGGAGCCTCGGTGGGGGTGGAAAAGGATACAATGTTGAGCATAATTGCAGTGTGTGAAAATATGTAAGTGATCGCATTCACTCCAAAAGACCAAGTGAATGTGTATATAGAAAGATAATGACATACTAATTATCGACTAGCATAGTAAGTAAGCATATGCATCATGTATGTAGTATAAGCAAGCAATATTAAGTACAACCAAGATATGTAAATGTAGTGTATGAGTGTGATGGAATGGTATGCAATGTGTGAATGTGATAGGAGTAGCGTGCCCCCAAGGAATGTGTATGAGATGAGGTTCATTTATAAAATACATCTTAACAATCAAGAATGAACCATAGAACAATATTGTATCATCGTGAAATGGTTTGTGTGAGAATAGATGCTAGAAAGATGTATCGTGAAGCACAGAGCGTGAAGTGTAGTGGATGTGAGGTTCATTTTAGAATTAGACCCTCAGTAGTCGAGTATGAACTTTGGAACTAGTGTGTGTCATAGGGTAATGATGATACAAGGTGTTTATAAACGTGTGTGAGAGAGATTATATATGAAGCATGAAGCGTGATAGTAGATATTATAGATGACTTGTGATGCTAGGAGGGGGGAAGACAATGTGATGCCCCTAAGTGTGAGAAGGATAAAAGGCTATCTAATGATAGTGAATGAAAAGGGTCCTCCACCCGATATCCGAGGAGATAAAGGCATGTGACGATGCTCTAAGATTGGTGGAGTATGAGAGTAATGACATACATGTGAAGGAAACCTATGTGGTGAAGGAGGTGGTGAACACCTATGTGAAGGGTTTCTCGAGTAGGGGACTTAGGCCGACAAGGTGGACTGATGCAGATGACAAAGTCATGAAGCGAGGTTGTGTATGAATATGATAACTAGATGTAGAGTGTGTTTTATACTTGATAGGCATAAGAGGCTTAGATCTTGAGGCCGATGTATATATGTCATTAAGAGGAGAGCGTGGAAATTTTGTACATTGTGGGACACCTTTAAGAGTGAATGACTTATTTATTGTGAATGAAATTGAGACACAAATGAGTCATGGAAGGGATTGTTTGGGCTATGTGGAGCAAGAGATACCTAAGAGCATGTCACAACCTTTGATTGAAGATGCCATAATGAATAACACAAACATGGTAAGAGGCCCAAATGTAATGGGAAGTCTAATGTAGCCAAAAGAATTAGGAATTAGATACGATATATTAGATAATGGACATTTTATAGCTAGGAGGAGTGCTATAGAGTAGACATTAATAGGATTTGATGGATAGATCATAGTATTATTGAAAATATAAGAGCCAATAAAGGCATTGATGTGAAATGACTCAAAAGTAAATGTAGCATGATGATCATGATCTAAGAATGTAATGACAGGTGGAGATGCATTAGTGAGTAGCAATATGAAAATCAAGAGGCCTTAATGAAGGAGGAGGCTGGCGTGATATGTATGATTAGCTTAGAAGACTCGGGAGCTTGCATGTCATGCTTGGGAAAAAGGGTCATTAAATATTTTAAATTTTATTATCGTTGACTAGATTAGAAGTAGATGGCTCAGGGAGATCGAGTGAGTTTTTGTCAATAAGATATTGAATGATATGCTTGAGTTTGAAGCAGTGATCAATAGAATGCCCAAGACATTGATGATAATCACATCGTGCATTTCCATCATAATTACAACCACAGGGGCGAGAGGGGTTGAGATTAAGCGATACTGGTGTTAGGGAATAAGAGATAAAATATGCAGAATAATCCCTTACAGAATCACAACAGTAGAAACTAATATGCAGAAAATATTACAGATCTCAAATAAAAGTGCAGAATAAATAACACAACACAAAGAGACAAGATTTAACATGGTTCACCCAATTTGGGCTACGTCCACCAAGAATCACTTGCTCAAATTTTATTACAAGCCTCCACTCTCTCAATACAATACCTAGATCCGTTTGGAGCTATGCTCAACAAACTCTACAAAATTCACACCCGAATTCAAAGCACATCTGCAATACATTTGCTTGTCTATGTATCATATGCATAAGACCATATAAATAGACAATTGCTTAAGTAGTTTGATACAAAACCGTGGGTATCAAAACCATGGGCAAAACCGTGGGTATCAAAACCATGGGCAAAAAACGTGGGTATCAAAACAATGGGTACCGAAAAACCATGGGCCAAAAATAGCCCATAATAGTTACCCATTACCCATGGGTTAATAAACCACCCATGAAAATTTTTACTGAGGGCTTCGCCCCAGAGCTCCCAGGTGATCGGGGGCCTTCACCCCGAACACCCCGACCCGCTCACCGACGAGCGGGACCGCCGTAAAAATACCCGAGTGTAACACATAGAAGGTGTACCACACTCTAACATGAAAATAGGCTCCACAAACATAACAATCTCCCACTTGGAGACTGATTTCCACTGAGCAAGCTTCTCAACCCTTCACTGTCATCGCGAAGGCCAACCAAAGCTGAACATAGCTTTAGTTTATCCCTTGTGACCACCTTGGTCATCATGTCTGCATGATTTTGACTGGTATGAATCTTCTCCAACTTCAACTTATCTTCCTCCAAAGCTATCCTAATAAAGTGATATCTCAATTGTATATGCTTCATCCTAGAGTGGAAAGCAGAGTTCTTAGTTAGGTGTATAGCACTCTGACTATCACTATGCAACTTACATTCCTCCTGCTTATGCCCCAACTCCTCAAGCAATTGTTGTAACCAAATCATCTCTTTGCTTTCCTCTGTGGCAACAACATACTCAGCCTCCGTGGTTGACAAAGCCACCAGCTTCTGTAGTCGTGAAATCTAGCTCATTGTTGTCCCACCTATAGTGTAAATATAACCTGTCGTGCTCCTCCTATTATCTACATCTCCAGCCATGTTTGAATATACATAACCACATAAAGTGGTGTCTGATCCACTGTAGCACAAAACTATCCCCATGGTCCCTCTCAAATACCGAAGGATCCACTTTATTGCTTGTCAATGCTCTTTACCTAGATCACTCATAAATCTACTCACAGCTCCCACTACATGGGCAATATTAGGCCTAGTGCACACCATAGCATACATCAAACTGCCAACCGCTGATGAGTAAGGTACCTTGGACATCTGGTTTCTTTCCTACTCTGTCTTGGGACACTACTCCTTTGATAACTTAAAATGGCCTGCCAAAGGAGTCCCAACCGGTTTAGCATCCTACATGTTAAACCTATCCAATACCTTCTTAATGTACTCTTCCTGAGATAAATTCAACTTTCGTTCCTTCCTATCCCGAGTTATCCTCATACCAAGGATTTGTCTGGCTGCCCCCAAATCCTTCATATCAAAGGATTCACTTAGTTGTTTCTTGAGTACTTTTATTTCCTACATGTTTTTACCTGCAACCAACATGTCATCAACATACAAACACATGATAATATAACTTCCATCCTCAAATTTCTTTGTATACACGCAATGGTCAGAATGACATCTAATATAACCTTGCTCCATCATGAAGCTATCAAACTTCTTATACCATTGACGTGGAGCTTGTTTCAAGCCATACAAGCTCTTCTTCAGTTTACACACCATCTCCTCTTTACCTTTGACCTCAAGCCTCTCGGTTCTTTGTATATATAGTTCCTCCTCCAAATCACCATGGAGAAATGCAGTCTTTACATCTAACTGTTCTAAGTGCAAGTCTTCTGCTGCCACTATTCCAAGAACAGTTCTAATAGAAGTCATTTTTACTACAGGAGAAAATATCTCATCAAAATCTATACCTTGTTTCTATGCAAACCCCTTGACCACCAACTGGGCCTTATATATTTTCTTTCCTCCTTCTTCATCTTTAACTCTGTACACCCACTTGTTCTGCAATGCTCTTTTGCCTTCCGGTAGCTTCACCAAATCCCAAGTCTAGTTCTCCATGAGAGACTTATGCTCCTCATCCATGGCTTGCTCCCACTTCTTACTGGCATCTACCTACATTGCTTCATCAAAGCTCTCTGGCTCTCCACTATCAGTGAGTAATAAATAATAAAGAGAAGGAGAAAAATGTTTAGGTTCTTTTCTTACCCTAGAATACCTCCTCATTATAGGAGTTTGGGGTTCCTGTTGAGTAGGTTCCTAAACTGATTCATGGGTCACTTTCCCATCCGGAAGATCCTCTACCACTGCATATTCTTTCTTGGATTCTTCCCTGTTTTCTTACAACTGTTGCTTATACATGATTTTCTCATTAAAGACCACATCCCTAGACCGAATGATTTTCTTGTCTTTAATACTCCTAACATTTAAATCCAAAGTCATCACCACCATAACCAATAAAAGTGTATTTTTCTGATTTAGCCTCTAGCTTGGTCCTATCATCCTTGTCAATATGAACAAACACCTCACATCCAAAGACTATAAGAAATGAGTAATCGACTTTCTTACCGTACCAAGCCTCCTCATGTATGCCTCCATCCAAGGCACTTGAGGGTCCTCTATTTATCAAGTACACATCTGTGCTCACCGCTTCTACCCAAAAATAAAGAGGTAGTCATGCATGTATCCTCATGCTCCTAGCACATTCCATTATTGTTTTGTTCATCCTTTCTGACACCCCATTCTACTGCGGGGTTCCTAGAACTGCATCTTGCCTGCAGATTCCATTCTTAGAACAATAATCATCAAATTCATTGCTGCAATACTCCCCTCCATTATCTGACCTGAGACATTTTAACTTAAGGCCTGTTTCATTCTCTACCAAGGCTTTCCATTTAACAAAAGTATCAAATACATCAGATTTGTTTCTAATACAATAAACCCAAACTTTCCTTGTTGCATCATCAATAAAAGTAACATAATAACTTGAACCCCAAGAGATGATACCTAAGCGGCCCCACACATCAGAATGTACCAGCTCTAACTTACTCTCTTTCTTTGTAGGTCCAACCTTGAGAAACCTTACTCACTTTTGTTTCCCATATATGCAGTTCTCACATAAATCCAAACCTATTTCTATATATCCAGGAAAATTCTTCTTTATGATGTCCATGCCCTTATGGCTCATATGACCGAGCCTATAGTGCCATAATGTTGTATCTGCATCTGAAGCCACAAGATTACAATCATTAGTACTATCAATGGTTAAATACAAGGTTCCAACCTTCTTACCTCTTGCCACCATAAGAGCACCCTTGGTAACCTTCCAAGAGTTAGCTGTAAATATCATAGTACAACCATCACTTCCCAATTGCCCCGCCGATATCAAATTTCTCCTTAATGTAAGCACATGTCTGACATCCTTCAATAGCCATGTATTCCCATTCTGCATCTTAACTTGAACAAAACCTTTTCCAACTATACTGCAAGGATCATCATCACCAAGAAAAACATGCCCAAAATCCCCTGAACATAATCAACAAAATAATGCTTATGTGGAATAGCATGAAAAGAAGCCCCCGAATCTAAAACCCAAGATTCAGTAATATTATGTAAAGAAAGAATCAAAGCATCCGGCATACATTACCCGATGCCACATTTGCCTTCTGTTTTTTCATGTTGTTTCTTCTTGTCCCGAAGCTCCCACAGTCCTTCTTTGCATGCCCAGACTTTCCATAGTTCCAACATACAATCTTGCTCTTGGATTTTGACCTTGCCCGATCTTTCGATTTTCCTGATTTCCTCTATTCTTTCTCTCCTCTAGTTTCCACTGTCAAAGCATTCCCTGAAGTAGAAGATTCCTAGAGCTTTTTCTTTGCATTTCCTCGCTTAGAATCACCCCTACAACATCCTCAAACTTCAACTTCAAGTTAGCTCGAACCGAGTTGCTTACCGCCATTACTAGGCTATTCCAACTTTCAAGTAAAGAGCACATAATTAATAAAGCCCTAACTTCTTCATCAAATTCTATTATAACCGAAGCTAGCATATTCACAACCGTATTAAAATCATTTAAATGATCTACTACTGAACTATTCTTAGACATCTTCATATTAAACAACTTTTTCATTAAAAATATCTTATTAGAGGCAGAGGGTTTTTCATACAACTTCCCTAATGCATCCATCAGTTCTTTTGTAGTCTTTTCCTTTGAAACATTAAATAATACTGAAGATGCAAGACATAGCTAGATCATTCCAAGTGCCTTTCGATCCAACAAATCCCATTCTGCATCTTTCATGCTCGAGGGTTTTTTCACCTTCTCAAACATCGGAGTATAAAGATTCTTCGATAAAGGTAATCTTCCATCCGCATCTTCCAAAGATGAAATTTCACCCGTTGAATTTATCAACCCTGGATCTTCCATCATCTCGCCATAGCTCCCACTCAAGATAAAACTTTCCCTGTGATTCAACACTTCAGCAAACCAAACCAAGCTCTGATACCAATTGTTAGGGAATAAGAGATAAAATATGCGAGAATAATCCCTTACAGAATCGCAATAGTAGAAACTAATATGTAGAAAATATTACATATCTCAAATAAAAGTGTAGAATAAATAACACAACACAGAGAGACAAGATTTAACGTGGTTCACCCAATTTGGGCTACGTCCACCAAGAATCACTTGCTCAAATTTTATTACAAGCCTCCACTCTCTCAATACAATACCCAGATCCGTTTGGAGCTATGCTCAACAAACTCTATAGAATTCACACCGAATTCAAAGCACATCTGCAATACATTTTCTTGTCTATGTATCATATGCATAAGACCATATAAATAGACAATTGCTTAAGTAGTTTGATACAAAACCGTGGGTATCAAAACCATGGGCAAAAACCGTGGGTATCAAAACCATGGGCAAAAATCATGGGTATCAAAACAATGGGTACCGAAAAACCATGGGCCCAAAAAACAGCCCATAACGGTTACCCATTACCCATGGGTTAATAAACCACCCATGAAAATTTGTTTGGGCCTTCGCCCCCGAGCTCCCATCGATGGGGGGGCTTCACCCCCCCGAACCCCCTGACCTGCTCACCGGCGAGCGGGACCACCGTAAAAATACCCGAGTGTAACACATAGAAGGTGTACCACACTCTAACATGAAAATAGGCTCCACAAACATAACAAGTGGCAAAGTGTTGAGATTATTTTCAATAAGTTGAGTAAAGAAACCGGGGTACATAGGGTAATTTGGAGAAAGTATGTTTTGGAGGTTGCCAATGAATCTTTTCAGGTGGAGAGATGACATTAACAATTTCCTTTGCTTCGGTGGGCTTAGGAGATGGATTGAATGCAGATTTATCTTGAAACCTATTAGAAGGAGATGATGAAGCATCACATTATTTTAATTTTCCCATTGAGAGGAGTTTGACTAAGCACGTTTTGAGTGTATGGAAAAATTGATCAAAATATGGGGAAGTCTCAAAGATAACACTCTCTTGAAGTGGTGGTAAGAGGCTTTGAACAAAAATATCTTGCAATTTTGAATTAGTGAGGACATTGGTCATCTTAGCTAGGTTTTTCTTGTAATGTAAAACACAGACAACTAGATGCTCATTAGATATTTATTTGATTTGAGCAAGTTGTGCATAAGAGATCTTGGTGTCGATATTGATGGAAAAGTGAGTAAGAAAATCATCAGCTAGATGTGTAAATAAGTTATGAGCGGCTAGATCATAAAAGCAACGGATGGCGTAATCTTAAAGACTTCTAGGAAATAATTTAGATAGTAACATATGATCATCGGCAAAGCATAGTCAAGACATGTCACATGAAAAGATTAGAGATACTCTTGAGGGTCACCATGGCCATTAAACATGGGCAGCTTAGGGGTGACGAAGTTAGGAGGAAGTTGATAGCGAAATGGCGGGTGCGAAAGGGGTATGAAGGAGTAATGAGGAATCAAGAGATGGAGAGGAGCGTAAAGTAGCTTGTTGGAGTTGACATATTTGAACTTGTAGGTCATGGTATAAGGAAGCTAAATCTTGAGCACAGGAAGAGGAGGCTTGTTAGGTGTGAGAAATAAGTGGTGGAGTGAAATGGTTGGTAGGAGTAGGAATGAACATGGGAATAATAGAGGTAGGTGGGAGGTTAGAGTTGGGAGGTTGCGTTACAATAAGAATGGAAGTAGTATTAGAGGTGGGAGGGTTGAGCTCAACTAGGTTGGTGGCCTCCTCACGATCAATGAATAAAATAAGATCTAATTCTTGCGGATGTTCAACAATATAAGCTTGGAGATCATGAAGGTCTTCATCAGTAAAGGGTGCATAGGTTTTAACCATGGTAAAAATATGATAAGATGCCTAGAAGAAAGGTTGGGCTTGAGCAATGGGTTCACCAAATGATTTAATTTAATTTGAATTAAATCTAATATTGCTGATGTAATTATTGAAAATGATGTACAAATGATAAAGTGTAATAATGACACAAACAAACTAAGATGTAAAGTATGAAACCCTAAGCAAGGAAGAGAGATAAAGGACTCAGCTGATTTCTGAATGGATAATAAGTGCTTTGGGAAGGTGAGATTGATAAACAAAATGCAAACGGGGTCATCATTGGTCACTAGAAAATCTGGAACATGAGAATAATGCTAGACAGGGGCACTAAGACTGAACAGAGGCGTTTGGGCCTTTGGTGACTACTCTGAGGCCTTTGGTGACTGCAAAGTCTTAGAATTTGATTTTTGTTGTGTCTCAATGTATTTTGATTACTCTCTATTGATTTCTGATGTTCGCACTATGATTGTCGATGGTATGTGTAACTTGCGCAAAAGAGAAGTTTGCGTACACAAGCCCACAAATGACATCAAACCTAAAAAGGAAAATATATAATGGGGAGTCATAATGACCTTGAGGGTCAACCAGAGAGTGAAATTATGACCGAGTACTACACTAAATCTCAAACCCCATGTAGATCTTGTGTGTATGTCGATATTGTGCCCTAGGATGCCCTTGTGCTGAGTTGCGTTTGATAGCGGGCTATAGCTAGAATGTAACAAGAATGTGTGGATAGAATAAAATGAAATTCCCCTTCCTATGCAATGTATGCAGAGTTGATGCAACCCTTGTCCCTTGAATGGATGTTAGATGAATGTCTTGAAGTGCTTTATGTGCCTTTTGAATGCAAGCTTAGGTGGTAATAGTAATGCTTAGTGCTTATTCCTTTATTTTGAACACAAAACTATGTATTTATATGATTCCCTTGTTTGAATTTCATAATTGACAACTGAAAGGCCGACCCACAACTGAAAATGATGCCCAAAAGATAAAAAAGAGACCCAAAAAGAGCAAGTGAGGTAGAAAAAGATTCGGGCGCCCATGGGGATATGAGCACACAGGCGCTAGTGTTTGAAGCCATGAAAGATAGACAAGTAAAATTTCAAGCTGGGTTGTAGGGTGTAAGACCAAAAATAATATAATAAACAAACCAAATAAGCCAAAGATAGTTGTCGACCACTAATCTTATTGCTTAGGAATCATATAAATGCTAACATGCTTTTAAGACCTAGAAATATACCCAAGTGTGTGATTTTGTGTCTACACATATGATTTTTAAGATAAAACAAAGCGAGTTTCTACAAATAAATTATGATTTCTTCTTTTTAAAACAAAGAGCATAACACTCTCATGTGAGAGATGAGTCATTAAAGCATGTGCATGACATATCACCCTTTTGACTATAACATGTCGATTGTTAGATGACTATAACATGTCAAATGTGATAAACCTCATTCCCATTCGGAAATTCCTATCTACACAATTATTCTTTTTATTTGGGTTGTATAAGTACATTTATAAGTTAAAATGTCTCGATAAAAAAGAACCAATATTCAATCGAAAAGTTTTTTGCATGGTCAAACACATCATAAGCTTCATCAAGAGAGGGTCATAATTTTGATTTAAATGAAGACTTAAACATATTAGGGGATTGTGGGAACTTTAAATGAGGAAAAGCTTCAACACGAGAACCAAAAAGGGCTAGAGCAAAAACAAGGTTTAAAGATGAATGAAAAGTGAAAATTAAGTGGTTAAGGTGTGCAATGCATGAAAGAAAAACAATGATGAAATGCACATATTGTGAAGAGCACGAGTCTGTTGGACCACGGGAAATGGAACCAATTGTAATAATTTGTAACATGAAGTAATAATTACTCGTGTTGATTCAAACAACCACAAAATTTCACAAGCAAAATGGATATGTAGAAATGAAGGGAAAGTAAAATGAATTTCAAAACACATTGCAAACATTGATGACACCAATAAAGAAAGAATAATTACAACCATGAAATTAATTTATTGGTTTATGTAAAAGACTTACCCCTCTCAAAATATGAGTCCCTTTTATCTTTTGAAATGTATGTAGAAACACCAAATATGTTGAAAAATAATGAGTGAAAATGGATTTCTTACTCTTTTCAAAATATATTTACATAACCTTTTAGGTATTCATTGCATTGCTCATAGTGAGGTTTTAGATGTATCGATGTTGCTAAAAATTTACCTACATTGTTGTTTGTTGAGAAGTTGGAAGATAAGGTCTATTCTTGGGGCCACAATTTTACTAAAATACACAATGACCTTACTACTCTTCAAAAATTCATGCAAATCAAAGCACTTCAAGCTCTTCAAATTCATGAGGTTAGATGGCTCTCATGAGGAAAGGTTATCGAAAGACTTATTGTGTTGATGCCTCCATTGTAGACTTTTTTTTGTAAAAGTGAGAAGAGAGACTCATGGTATGATAAGGCTAGGATATTCTTAGTACAATTTTTCTTACATATGCTTGCAAATGTATTGTGTGAAATAAACAAGTTGAATAAAAAAATTCAAGAAGAGAATGTGGATGTTACATATTTAGGGGCAACCATAGATTCTACCATATAGACATCAAGTAGGCGGTTTCTAAGTACCAACAAATTTGCAAATGACACAAATTACTTGTCTAAATTCTTAGAGACATATAAATATGGTTATTTGGATATTATTGATAAATATGGACACATTCATAGGCATTTCTTGCAATTTTTAACAATTCCAAATGTGTGTGTGACGATTATGTTGATGCACCAAAATAGACATTGAAGCCTTACATTGATGGGTCACTAGAGAGTTGTAAGAAACTTGTAAAAGAATATGTTCAAAAACTTGTAGATTGTTTAAATGAAAGATTCCCAGATCTTTCATTTTTCAATTCTATAAAGTTGTTTAGCCCTTGTCATTATTCAGAGGATGCATGTACTAGAGAAGACAATTCAAAGCGGTGGCTTCTTAATATTTTTGAACACTTGCAATATACTTTGTGTGAGGGAGAAGAAAACCATTTAGTTTGAAGGTTGTTCAAAAGAGTTGTATAATTTTGTCGATACTCTTCACTTTAATTGTGAAGGATTCCACATGAAGGAGGCTTGGAGGGTTTTTGTGCCACAGATTCACATACAAGTTTTCCAAATATGAAAAAACTATGGCAAGCAATACTTACCATTCCAACAAGTACAATGGCATGTGAGAGAGGATTTTCAAGACAAAATATAATAAAAGATATATGAAGAACAAAACTCTCATTGGATACATTAGATGCCTTGATGCAAGTTTCATTGACAGGACTTCATATATCAATGGTGGACTAGAATAGGGTTTATGAAATTTGGAAAGATGTCAAACAAAGAAGGATTTAAAATATCTTAGAATGTTTTATGTTGACATATTTGTAATGATGGTGTATTTCATATGAGCCAATGAACACTAGATCTTTTGTTTACACTACTTGTTTATTGTTTAATGGTACTTTCTCAAGTCAAAAGTGGTGAATCGGTGATATACATTTGATCTTTTTTGAAGATATGTTAGTGTGTATTGAGGTGCTATAATACTTTGTTTAAAATGCTTTCTCGATTAAAAAATGATATCCTATCTTTGATGTTTTTAGTATACATTAATGTGTATTAGCGATAATACAAGAGTTGAGACCCATCTAAATGTTGTCAAACATATTGCATTAATTAGCTTCATTATTATTAGTTATCTTTTATCAAAGTATTGTTAAATTTTAAAAATTTCAATTCTTAATTGATGTATATTATTATTATGATGACAATTATATTGAATTTTTAAATTTTAATACTAAATTATTCTATGCATTCTATCGAAATTATTTCATTGGATGATTATGGGTTCTAATATAAATGCATCCACAATATTATGACAAGTTAGTGTTTATTAGACATATTTACATACACTTAGAATATATTAAGATTTCATTTTTGTCAAACATCTTTATTATCCTACTCGAAGACAAGACAAGTATAAAGTCTTCAACAACACCTACAATCATTTGTACATAAACCAATTCAAATTTTGCCATGTGTAATTTCGTTGCTTTTTAATAATGTTCAATAGTAAAATTTAAGAAATAAAATGTAAAATGATGTTTTTCCTCTAATCTCATTCGTTCATCCTTTATTCTTAATTGAGCACAAGAATGTGAAAAATGATAAGTAGACTATAACCTTTTTGGCTGAGTAGAGATTTTTGTTTTTGTTGATTACTTTTTTTTTTTGTTTTTTTCTGTTGTAATCTTCCACCTGTCATGAGTTGCAGTTTACAGTTTATTGATATAGGAAGGTCAATTTTTAGCATTTCAATTGATCCATGGCATTTTTGTTAATGATTTGTGTTTAGTATGTTAGAATTCTACTAAAATGTATTTTTCTTCAGAGTTACTTTTCGAATAATTTTTATATTGAATTTGGTGATGAAATTTTTCGTTTATGGATCTGTTTTATATCACCAAAATTAAGTTTGAATTTGATTTTTGTTAACCCCACCCCCAAAATGTACAATTTCCTCCGAATTAACTTTGCCTTAGAAAAACTACATATGAAATTTTATTTTGAAACTTTTTAGTCACGATCTTTGTTCAATATATTTAGTAATAAATTTTTGCTCACTTTTTCCTAGAGTTCTTGTTTGTGTTTGTCTTGCTAAAATGTTTTCGTCTTGTAACTCTGCTTAATATTTTTACAATTGAATTTGAATTTTTCCTTAAGATCATTCAATGTTTGTTTTCAAATTGCAGCCAAACTAATACACCTTTATTTTATTTTTTTCTTCTTTTTTTTAATGGCATTTTAGATATGTAAATTGATATTAATTTTTATATACCCACAAAGAAAGACTTAATGATGTGAACATGCAAACAATTTTGGGAATTATTTCTAGGTTTATTCTTGAACAATAATATGAAACTAAAACGTTTTTCGGTTGTCTACATTGATAAATCCACTTTTTTTTCTTTGATATGCATGTGGTGTGACCAAGGGATAAAAATTAAAGTTGTTAGAGCTTTAAGTATGTGTTTTAACAACTTCGTTGTCTAGTTTTCTTAACAATTAAGGGGAAAGTGCATCCAAGAAATTCTGTAACATCTTATCTATACAAAGCTTTTAATGTCACAACAAAAACTATAGAATTGTTAAGATAAAAATACATATTATTTAGCAAGTAACATGTTCAAAATCCAGGAGGCATGTGAGAGAATATATTTGAATCTTTCATTTTGTTGGATTCATGATTTAGGTGAGTCATTAATGGTCACCTAAATCAAATGTATTTGCGTCCAAAATAACAAATGACTATTCAATTTACAAAGAAGGAAGGAGAATAACTAATTTGTAGTGGGTGGGGCTCGATATGTAATCCTCCAGCACAACGCTACACCAACCAAGCAAACCATATCATTTACGGGGAACTTATGATCCATTTTTATGATAGATAGCTATCTTGTAACATCCACGAGGCCAAAAGAAGCCTATGACACATTAGACCCTAACACGCAGCTTAAAAAACTAGTGATATGGCTTTTTATAATGTTAAGAAAGAGACGAAGAACTGTAATCCGCATTGACAACTTTTTCCTCCTTCAGATTTTCACGTTCGATGATCGATCCTTTGAGGAGCAAGGAGCACTTCGCTCATCCTCAAATTCTTATTCCTTTGTTCCTTCTTTAATTGCAATACAACCTCCCCTTGAAATTCTGTACATAGCGTACAAACGTATTGAAAATCCACATCATGGTTTACATGATAAATTTCTCACCTATTAGGAATAGTCCGATTCATGAAATCAAGAATCTCAGTTCTAGTGCTAAAAATTCTGTAAATGAGATCTCTAACCTATTTTTCTAGAGGGTCTAGACCTTCTTTTACAGTGGCCCATAGGCGGGTCACTTTGTCCTGTAAATATCTTGTGAATACTACCAAGAAGTGCAAACTTTGGACAATGCATTCTTAACCGAATCACTTAAGGTTTTCCATATTCCAAATAAGACAGCCCAAGACAATATTTTTCGCCACCAAAGACTCAAAAACAGAGCACAGAATATTCACCACCAAAAATCAGCTAATTCACTACAGAAAGCAAGTGCTCTACATTATTAAATAAAAATGTCATATTTCATTAAACCACCAAATGCTGTTAAGAGGTGATAAACAAGGGGATTTTCAAAGAAAAACATGTTTCAATTCTATTCACTGACCATGCTTTCATCAATTTGCCTAGTCTATGTGAGAAATTTTGTTAACATGATTTAGATGAACCCACTTTAGTCCTTGAAAAATGATTTCAACCTTGCAAAAGAGATATTAACCTTGGAAAGAAGACATTAAATTACTCTTATTATTGTGTTCTATAATCCGCTAGAGATCAGACAAGCCACCTATAAAACTTTGCAAAAATATGGAGGATGAAATGCAAACACCTAAGTGTTTGTGCCCCAACCTCAGGTACTCAACAAGGATGTGAGGAGCGATATCAACTATAGCTCATCCTGAAAGAACATAATCCCAAAAATAACTGGAAATCCTGTACACAAAAATAATGGTATTATCAATAGTCAACTATTCATGAATGGAATCTTACATGTTCTTCCTTATCCTCTTCTGTATCTTCTTCTTCATGTTTGTGTTCATGTTCATCCTCATCCTCTTGTAAAGAAACAAAATAGATGAAAAGATCAAATAAGGAAAAACAAAATCAGGTTGCTGACAATTCCTTCTATACATTATATAAGTGCATATTGATGTAGAGATCTAAAACCTATCTAAAACAAGAGGACACATGCATTTTGAAACACGCTTTAATTCTTCCAATCATATATTGAAATGTATGGCAAGACAATATTCAAGCCTTCTATATTTTGTAGCTCTTCAAGGTTTTACATCAGACTCCACACTATGCATACCATCCTAAAATTTAAATGCCTGCCTTAGAAATTACAAATATGTGATTATTAAGTAGTATTTAACTTCTAGGTGAGATAAAGGAGCTTCCATCTGTGTCATCGTCAGCATTAGTTGATTTATCCTTGTCCTGGAAACATTTGGATCAAACATTAGTATCAACAATTTCCACAAACTCAAATATCTCATGAAACAAAAACATGTGACCTTTATATTCTGGATTTAGAATAGTTAGAGCTTTCCGCTCACCATCTTCCTCGTTATCCCAATCTTCTGGATGTAAAGAGCAAGAACAAACAATTAGAGATGTTAATTGTAATAAATACTAGAAATCATGAAAAATTCAAAATACAGAAATGGCTATGTTAGTGTCTCAACTTGTAGTGGAGAGATAAGCATTTACAATTGGTTGCACAAAATGCAGACATAGATTTGCATTCAAGCCAGATAGAAATTCATTGAACAACAACCAAACCATGAAATTGATACATACTGAAAAAATTCAAGAATCTGATTCAAGCAATTACCTTACTGGCATCTAGATCAGTGATTTCCTGTGGTATGTCATCATATCCCTGCACATAGAAAACAATCTTAAATCTTCAAAGAAAGAAAGGGCCCATTCCTTCTAAAAGCATTAGTAGGCCATTATGTAAGCAATAAAAACTTAAAAAACCATGTAAAATCACTTGTGATTGTAACGGTATCCATTATACCTCGGGTTTTTGTCTGCTGGATCAGGAATGTATTCGTTGTCATCCCAATCCTTAGGCTGCAAGCACAACCAATAAGATTCGTCATTAGTCAAACATGGCATAAGTTGCATGCAAATTCAGTCCATAAAATCCCATTAAGACAGTCGTACCTTTTTGGCTTCAGGATCCTTGATCTTCTTTGCTGGTAATAACTCCCAATCTTTATACAGACTCCCAGATTCCTTTTCAGTGTTGTCAACCAAAATGCTATAAGTTGCATCTCGCTTAAGAATAAATTTATAAACATGGGTGAGTTGATCAGTTTCACATGGAACATCCTTTCTAATAGGTTGGTTCTTCCCTTTGCTAGACAGTATAACAAGAATTGTTTTGTGTTGTAACCACAAATGTCAGGTCCAAACATGATGTTGCCATAGCAAACATCCGAGGCATGTGTTAAAAAATACCATACAGAAAAATGCAACAAAAGAATATTTCCAAAAACATAGTTTAAAGCAAAAGCACCAGACCTGTAAGGTGTCTCTCCACTGAATGTTTTCTGATCAACTTCACCACTCAATAATTTTACATAACCACCGCCACAATCAAGCTTTTGTTCATTCTTCACAGAAAACTGAAGAACAGGGTCTTATCCTTATTGCTGAACTCAGATTTTTTGGCTGAGATGGCAAAAAACTTATAGTCTGGGCTGGTTTGGATTCCTGATTCAGATAACCTGAAGAGCACTGTAACTTGCTGTACTTTTGAGTCCAATCTGTATACATTGGTAATTACTAATTAGTGAGCATTGATATAATTTATTTCTATTCTTTCTTTCTATGATGTCACAATGTTGTCAAAAATGTTGAAATCAACTGTGGAGTATTCAAATATGAGTAAGTGAGGTTGAGGAGTATTCAAGATGGGGTCCATTCATGATGTGCAACCCACAGGTGAATCAAAATCTAAGTGTTGAACCTTAAGAAAGAAAAACGGTGGTATGACATGTTGAAGCTAGCAATCAAGAAACGAGTTGATTTTGGGTTCAACCCAGGTTCAACTTACACAAGATACATGTTGACTTGCATTGGCAAGGTTGATTACTCCCGAGCTTGGTCATGAGGTCAAAAACAAGGATATAAAATTGGAACGATATAAGGTGAATATTAAGAGATCCCTCATGGCCTTCTACATGCCAAATTTGCATCTGACATGGTTGTAACATCGAAAACGACCTTTATCTTTATCTTTTACATGTTGCAATCTACACGTGCCTTGCGGAGTATTCATTAAATACCAAAACAGTTTTTAAAAAGGGTACTATGGGCAACTGAGTAAACTGAATTTATTTACAAGAAGAACATGACAAAATAAATGTAGGTCTTATTGCCAGTCCAAAACAATACCTTTTGATATTGCTGCTTGACATCTTCCAGCAATGAATCAAAAGACAGGTTTAGATGCTCGAAAGGGTTTAATTTGAAGCTAAGAAATAATTCTCCCGAAAAACAAAACCCCATAGAACAAAAATTAGATATAACCATTATTGAAAGACTTTAAAGAAAAGGAGAACAGTAAATGAATAGCAGCTGGGCATCGCCCAAATTCTCCACTCTTTTTGGGTCTCTTGGGGGTTGACAGTATGGCAAGCTATAATAACTAAATGACAGCTCAATTTCTATG
This sequence comes from Taxus wallichiana var. yunnanensis, assembly GCA_018340775.1. Classification (NCBI taxonomy): domain Eukaryota; kingdom Viridiplantae; phylum Streptophyta; class Pinopsida; order Cupressales; family Taxaceae; genus Taxus; species Taxus wallichiana. The sequence continues at coordinate 808,558,931 of CM031240.1, read as the reverse complement.
AGGTTAAGGAATTCACCTTGACAGTCAATTCCCCACCTTTAGGGTATGTATGCATGTAACTTTCAGGTCATGGAAAATTTTAGTGGTGAATTTTCCTAAACTCACGAAAATCTGGGTTTATGGAAATTCGAATTAGTGAATTTTTAGCAAGTGGCAACCGACTTATTCATCGAAAATTTCGACTGATATGTCCCTTATACGGTACATTTCGCCTAGAATTTACACATATATAAGAGATTATGCATGTAATTCGCCACCATTTTGAATCATTATGTGCGCATATTCACTAAAGTAAACATAGACTACCAGTACCGTATAACATCTCGTTGTCAAATCAAAATTGCAAGTCGTCCAACCCTAGGCTCGTTCAACCATTTAGTCGTCCAACCCCTTAGCCGTCCAATCCCTTAGTGTCCAACTCATTGTCATCTAACCCCTTGTCGTCAACCCTTAGCCATCGACCTCTTATCCGTCCAACCTCAAACTCGTCTAACTGCAAGTTGTCCAACATTAGAGTGTCTAATCCAAGAGTCGTCTAACCCAAGAGTCGTCTAACCCCAGAGCCGCCTAACCCAAGATTCGTCTAACCCTAAAGCCGTCGATCTGAGCCTTCGAACATAAGAGTCGTCCTTAATTCGGCATATGCGATCTTGTTTTCAATTTAGCGATATATCATTGGATTCTGGAAAGCAGGGTAAGAAGGTTACAAATTCAGCCAGTTCAAAAAAGGGTGCAAAGAATTTGCTTGGCTATTTTGGAAAGTCACAAAAATAAAGGTTATTTCTACATCAATTGAAAATATCGGTATGCGCTATTTACAGGTTATTAAGTCCTACAAAATTTGATAATTATGTTTTTTGTTCTGTTTGTCGAACTCTTTATACTCTATCTGTAAAAAAATAACTATATATAAAATTAATACTATATCTATAACAATTTTATAAAATTATATGTAGACATTTCACAAATTCCTTCACAAAATAATAAATTTCAAGATATCGATGATCCATTATATGTTGAGGAAAACATTCCATCCCTTGATGACATAGAAGTATAAGAAGTTTCATTGAATTCTCATGATACACCAACAGAGGAAGCTTTTACTCCAAGGTCTATTTCCAGAAAAAGGAGACATGAGGATCAAGATATTCCTGCTGAGAGCCCAGATGCACAAGTTGAACCCTAAGAAAAAAAAACAAAAATTTGTCAGAAGAAAGAGGACAAATTAGACAATTGGAAGGACTTTCCAATTTGAATGGGCTATAAAATATCCATTTATTGAACCTGTGAACCCTCAAGATGGTAATGGTGTTCCAACACAATGTCGATGCAAAATATGTAGTTGGAAACAAGGGAAGGATCACATGATGTAGCTCAAACTGGACACAATTGAAAAACACTGTGGGAAAATATATATTTCCCAAAAGCAAAAGGATGGTAACATAGTCAGAACACATAAATGGAAAGATGCAAAAGAGTGTCTACATGTAAAATACGCGAAGAATATGAAAAGGAATAAAAACGTATGAAAAATCTAAATGAAAAAGGTTGCACCATTGTAACAAGATTGAGAAAAGCTATGGAGACAGAAATGCATGCAAAAGTGTTCATTTTTTTGCCACGGTATTCCATATATTGAAAAGGGGAAGACCCATGTCAAATTTCTAGAGAAAATAAAATTATATATTAGGTTATTGGTTTATAGAATGTTCCTCAATCTCATTGGTCAGATACCAGCGGGTGGGAAATTACAAAATGTCTATCTCTGGTAGAAAATGAGGATTTGAAATAGTCTGTTCAAAAGGAAAAGTATATTTCCCTTTCAATTGATGAGGTTACTGTAGTGGATAATACTTCATGGATTTGTATTCATGTTTACACATTTGCTAATGAAGTAAGAACTCCCCACCTCTTAGAAATTCATAAAATGACTGAGAATTGCAATTCTGAAAATATTTACAAATTGGTGGTCTCAAATCTGAAGGATACCGTAGGAATGGATGACTTTTCCATTACAACAAAGTTAGTTTGTGTAGGAACTGATGGTGCAGCTGTAATGTAGGGGGCCAGAAATGGTCTCTGTGTTCGACTTTAGACAATTGTTTCTCCTTATATGATTGCAATCCATTGCATGGCTCACATAATGAATCTAACCTATAAAATTGTGAGCACATTTGAAAATGTAGCTAAAGTGGAGGAGTTGATCTAGGATTTGCATGCTTATTATTCTAGTAGTCCAAAGAGATTTTTAGAATTTCACAAATTTACAATTGGACTGATAGAGGGAAACAAGCTTCTTAATGATGTAGATACCATATGGATATCTATGTATGAACCTGCCTATAGATTATTTGATGAAAATCCTTCATTGTGAGTTTTATTTATAAATATCGTAGGGTTGTAGATAAAGCTAAAGATCTATTATACCATCTAACAGACATAGAAACTTTATTCACACTCTGCAATATTTTTCCTATGTTGAGGGAGCTTAATATTTTGATGAAGCATGCACAAGATCGTTCTTTCTACATAACAGACTTCATTAGACTAAGAAGACATGTGTGTTGGACTATTGAAAGTTTATATATTTCACATGGAAGTTTCGTGGTGCTACTTTTGAAAGTTGGAATGCATTGATAGACTTGAAAAATCCCAAGTGCTTCTTAAAATACAATATACATGATAATTTCTATATAACAACACATGGGAAAGAGATTCCACTTCATACATTTCAAAAAAGAGTTGATTTGGCTGGCTCAAAAACAAAATAAGTAAGAGTGACAAGAAATTTATTTGACATAGTATTGTTTGAAACTAGGAGTAAATTGAAAAAGATCTTTGAATCATTATCTAAAGAGATCTAGGAAAGATTCAAAAACGATAAAATACTTGAAGCAATGAGAGTTGTAAATCCATGATTTTGGAATTTAGCTAGCGGCATGGCTTATACATCCATCCGTACTTTATTTGTCAAAACATGGTGATCCAAGTGACCATTTCTCTAAGACGAAGAGATAAACGAAGTTTACGTAGAAGGTATTTTACAGAGAAAAATACTTAGTTCCCAGTGAATGCATTATGCTAATACTATGATACGACAAGTTAGAAACTTTCTACAAACCCAAAGGAATATTGTGCCATTAGAAGGATTTGGAAGGATATTTGTTCCGGTAGTATTTTGTGTGAAGATTTGAGCGAGTATATTAAGTTGTATGAACTCGTCAAATGACGATTATGGGTTTTGTGGAAGATGAGAGGGTTTTTAGTGCATTGTCTTTTTTAAAGGCAAAAGTTCAAAACAAATTGGACAGAAATCTAAAAAGTTGTCTAAGGTTGTATGTATCACGTTACTCAGTGGAGACTTTTCCTTATGAGAGAACACTCACATTATGGAATTCACTAGTAGAAAGAAGATTAGTTAGTAATATTACACGATCTGGGGATCGAGACACATCCACAGATCATGCTACAGTTGATTTCCAAGACACGAATGAAAGTGTTGCTCCAGGACTATTCAAATTCACATAGATTTCATTTCTTCTATACATTATTGAGACTATTTACAATAATTGGATGTATTGACTTTCAATAAATGCAATATTACATTTGTTTTTACTTGGTCCATTGGAACAATGTCATTTTCTTGTATCACATTTATTTTTATATTTGGTTTTCAAACTGAAATAAGGACATATTTACTTAGATCGACCTATCTGTTAATTTATTAATTTTTACATCTGTATGAAATCAGAAATGTAAATATTTTAAACAAACAAAACATGAAAATTTGAGCACCATTTATGTAAACATAGAAACATAAACATCATTCCTATTAAGTAGAAATCCATTAACAATAAATATAGTTACAATTCCAAAGTACTCTTGTAATCATTCTCTCATGTGGCAGATTACTTTATGAAGACAAGTATCAATTCATAAAGCATTGTTACCAATACAATTCCAAAAAGGGGTTGTAAATAACATTTCAAAGCTTCGAACAAGTTCTGTCATATAAGGACACATTACGAGGGCATCCTCTTTTCTGCCTATGATTTTGAATCATAGTTGTCCTTACGTCTGCCACACAAAATAAAAATAAAAAATAGGTTGGCCACTATCTTTTAATTCCTACGCCAATGTCGAAATTGTGACAACACACTTGTCACATGGTGAACTTAACTAATATATTGATTTTTTTATGTTACAGGAAGCTTAATCTTTTTTTGTGGAAGAGGAGGAGGAATGTGCCCGGTCGAACAAAGCTATCTACTAAAACTCTTGATGCTACAAATCTCACGCTGCGGTATTGATATTTTCAAGAATATTCTGCTCCTCCTCCTCGCAACATCTCCTGCTGATAAAAGTGATGGATCGACATCTGTCTTTTCCTTCAGTAAGATTTCGGATCCATCTTATGCTCCTTGATTATCCTTCTCAATGTATTATTATGTTTATTTAAAACTACAGCTTTTTCTTCAATTTGTACAAATGAATTTAGGATTTTGCGGACATTTTTCAAATGTGCTTCAAATACAATCGCTTCTTTATTTAATTTTTCATATTTTGCATGCAAAACAAAAAAATAAAATTATTAGTCTATTAGATAAGTTGAAAAATATTTTTGATGCTTATAATATTAAGATTTTTCTGTAAAAGATGACTCACCACAACTTTTTCTTTTTCTACATTTGCTTATTAAAACATTTGTCTTGTCTTTAGCCCATTTGTTATAGTAAGCATGTGCTTCAACATTCAAATTCTCCAACCTGTTTAACATTATGTCTATAATATCATCATCATAATCATTATTATATGAAATTATGCTTGACTGAGCTTTGTTTAGCAAAATGTCAAGCCTTGTTGGTTGGCTCTCTACGGTAGTGAACAATGAATGCCTTTGAGCATGATTATGGTATCGGGTATTTATTTCTTTTATCAAAATTTTAGCCCTCCTCTCCCAAGTCCGCACCAAATCCACATCAGACATTACAACTTCTTGAATTATTGCCCCCATACTATCTAATATCAGATTTTCAAATGCAAATTGTGTCTTCTCATCATCTATTTGTGGAGCTTTTCTTGGAGGAGGAGAGTCCTGTATTGTACTTCATGCACATTTTGTTGTGGTTGTGGTGGAGGTGGTAGAGTAGATTGAATCATATCATGGGTGTCAAAATAGTTACCCTTGTCTACATCGCCACTATCGAAGCCCAAATACTCCTCGTCAAGATCGATGTTGTTGAAAAGTTGTGTGCCCGTTACACTTAAGACACCACCTAGTGAGAGTCCAGGAAATTGTGGTTACAAGATGAAGTGTTCTAGCCGAGTCTGCAGGAAACCTTATATTCTTGCCTAAAGATCTTCTATTTGTTTGGATTGTATGTGTTGGTGGTATTGGTGGCCTCCTTGCAAGTGGAATGTGCTGAGAAGCTATATTACCTACAAGAAGCAAACAACAAATTATTAGAAAATTATCATTATATGCTTGGGCCTTGTAAATGCTAAAAAAATGTAACTAAACAAAACATGCTAAATATTATACATTACAATTTACCTTGCATACTTGGAGACACAAACGTGACATCCCAATCTTGACAATCAGAATGAGTTTGAACTTTATCACCAATTTCAGTAGTTTATGATTACAATAAATGTAGAAATATTAAAATATAGTACTACTTACATAATCTATACTAGTTGTTCTAATTGGTTAATTATATAAAAGTAAACTTTATACATGTAGTCAAATGTGATGTGTGGCGACCCAAAATTTCACACACGAACAACACAGTAAAAGACAGGATATATATATATTTTGACTTGCTTCGACACATAACACGACACAACATGTCATCACAAAGTTACAACCAACTTTGGGAACCACTTGTTACGGGGATGACCACAAGGTCAACACGGAAACGTTCACACCCAAAAGGATAATACACTTTTCTTTTTTTTGAGAACAACATAGAAGTCCAACCACATGACACTCTCACAGCTAGGGCAAGCCACAGTAAGAAATGATTGAAGGTTATTTATTTTGATAAAACACCCTTTAACTCATGACTTATGTTTTCAGAAAGATTCAATATATGATTCGCACAAATTCATCTTACCAACTGAGTTATTTTCTTATACATTGTAGAGTAGTTCACTTAAAGTCTTCTCCTACTTGCTAAATCTTATTATCTTCCGAAACTAACCATTATTTTCCCTTAAGCTTGTTTAAGAGTTCACCCAAAAGGGGTAGTGTTCACTAGTTTAGCTAGGGATATCAATTTATAAAATTTTACTTTACAAGGGTAGTTTCACCTTTGAGTACTTCAGAATTTATTGTTCTCAAGTAAGTCATCTCTACATTAATTTATCTGAATATATATATATATATATATATTAGTTAACTTCTATAAGGGTTAACCACTCCATTTAATTTTACTTATATCACATCATTACAAGGTGTCAGAGAGTTTTGACTTAACACTTTATTCTCAAAATCAAGGTTTTACAATACTTATGCCAATGTAATGATTGAATATCATTTCTCATCAAGGTACGTTACTAGTCTAACAACAAAAGGGAAAGAACACTTCACCACGTAGTTTTTTTCGAACATACCAAGACAAGAGATCTTCTAAACTCCTTGCAAGCAAAGTTACAAAATTTACAACGCATTGAACTTTCTACAAAGAACTTCATAATTGGGAACTCGATGAAACTTTTACACTCTTTTCCTTTAATCTACTCGCATAATCCATCTCGCACAAATATTTACTAGAGTCAGTTCGCTAGAACTCGAGCATGATAAGATATAAACCTCACCTAATAATTTATGCCATCTAGCATATAAATAAATGAAAGTTTGCAATACTCCTTATCAAATAAATTTCTAACATACATTTAAAACTTAAGCGCACATCTCATGATAATACATTTCATACTCATTAATGTTCACTTCCTTAAGATCTACTTACATAAGAACACAATTCCAAGTGACTAGATATACAACCTTAACCATGCACGATCAATCATACTTAAATTACGAAATAATAATAACGCTCACCTAATACCCTCGACCTACTTCACATATATAAGTATCCAACAATATTATCTTTGAATTAAATAAAAGCACCAATGACATTAAGTTTATATAATAAATACAAGCATCAATCTTATATTATTCATCGATATTACCCAAATATCAAACCTTCATAGATAATCGGTGATATGTAAGTATAATTTGGATATTTATCTCACAATTTTAAGAATATACTTATGTTAACAAAGATTCCATCAATCCACAAGTTCATATATTATTAGGTATCCTTTTGGTTGCTTATTCCATGCCTTTATATGTTTCTATTAGTATAAAGGTCCAACTCATTGGAATGAGTTACGATCAACAATATTGTCATATTTTGCTAATATGTCAAAGATACATTTGACTAACTAGGATAAGTAAGCGCGGTCCAAACCACTATAAATACAAGTATTAACATTATCTCAACTCCCAATTGAGATGCAAGTATCAATTTTTAGCTAACATAATAATCATCGTAAATGCCAGGAAATATTCCACTCATTAACCAAGTATTGAAATAACATATTTATCCTTACTGGTTACATGATAACATAATATACCCTGTTATATAATTCAACCTCCACTTGCATACCCCAATTTATGGGTATTAATTATTGTTCTATAAAATGAAGTTAAATAATTTCAGGTGGACTTATATCCTTACTATCATACATGGTATGCACAGTCCCATTATGGTAGCTGTCACCTTTACTTAAGGCTATGCATGACTCCATTTTAGGGTAGTTATCTTAACTTCCCTATTCATCTGTTTTCCTACCAAAAGTCTTTTAACAAGCTTCAAGGTCAAAATATAAGATAAATTTATAAAATTCATATTTCAAGCATTGCATGAATTCATATGCATGAGGACATCACATATTAATCAAACTTGAAGAATGTCGACATTCATGAGAGTTCGATGTATCCAATATTACTTTAACCGATTCAAAGATCCAAGTAGTGCCTCAAAATTAAGCCAAAGAATTATCCACATAGGATAATGACTTGCGTGCATAACATATTCGTAAAGGTCATAGAAAACCCATTAACACATGCTTCAGGAGGGTTCCAATCTAATAATAAGCTCATAGTAATAATAATAGCAGAGGGCCTGGTGAGGGGTTTTCAATAATCCCCAAGGTAAATGATAATCGAATGACTCAGATGGAGCTATCTAGAAAGACCAATAAAACTAGTATGACTCTTCCCAAATAGAAGCCCCCAATCCTAATGGGAGTTTATATTATTATAAATCCATAGTAAAATCCAAATACAGTCATATCGGAAATTCCCTTTTTCAAGCCATGTTCTACATAATATAAACAATACCGAGAAAAATTATAAACCTCATTCACGCTCCATAATATTTTCTACGAAACCATCATTCAAAGGAATAATCAAGGCAAAAAGATTAACCAACATTATAAGATCGGTAGGCAAGAATCGATGTAGAGATTTCTTCTACTCAAATAGTAAATAAGATAAAGCGTAAAGGAGGGAGAGATCGGTTCATGCAATTATGGTTAAAAGTCATTTGAAACCCATCTCTTCTCGGGCATCCTTTCAAGAAAGAGTCAATATATGTAAATGCATGTTATATAATATCCGAGTCCAAACGCTATTTATTTAGTAAAACAAAAACACATCAACATTCCAAAAGAAACCCACATCTAGAGATCGAACAAAATTGCAAAGATTGATTTACCCAAATGCTAAAGGGGATAAATCATTAAGAGAGAGGGTTAGTCTTATCATGCTTGTTTGGGGCTTCCCTCAATGCGATCACGTCAAACCAAGGCTCATGCAGCTATAACACATTCCAAAAACATTCATTTTCCTCAGCACGTAGATCTCTCATGCAAGCTATGTTAAGCGGAACATTTCCCATTGCGGTACACTATTCAATTCATAAAAAAAACAAGTCTCAGTTTCTCAATTCAACTGAGTTCTATTTCAACATAACAACTTCATAAACAAAAACTCAAAATCAATCAAAACCCTATACTGACCAGCTAGATGCTTTTATTGAGCATGTTGCTCTTGCCACTGCTGTGGAGTTACTGCCTTCTTTATTGAAAGTGCGTGGATTTCTTTTAGTTCTTCTGCCAGTGCCGAATTTACCATACGATGCCGCTCCAGTAGCCTCTTCCCTTCAAATTGAGCTGATACTATCTCAATAGAAAAGCTTGCTCCACATCTGATAATTACAATGGTTTTAAACTATGTGGAAGCACGAGTGATGTCCTTACCCTCCAGATGTATCGATCACATTCAGATGAGTTGGGTTGAGTTTGGAGGTCAAGGTGGCCTCCACCGCCTCCTTTGTGATGCCCATCTCTGCTAAATTTGATTTTGAGGATAAAAAATAAGTACCTACAGACCTGTTGCAGGTCTCATTAGAGAATCTTTGCAATAAATTTCATCAGGTCTCTGGTAACACTCTCACTGTCACATAGTCGATTTTGATAAAAATATCTTGAAGGAGAATCCCGAATTTGAGGATGCATTCGATACTGAACAGATAACAACATAGTTGGACATCCTGCTTATTGGAAGCGCTCAAAAAGCTTCTACCAAACTGCAACATACCGCCGCAAGCTAAATCTCATTGCGGCAGTCGATCTTGTGGATCCGACAAGAACACACCTCGCAACACCCAATGAAAGTGGAGGTAACACGCCTACTTCACTAGCTGGTAGCTGTGCGCGACCAGCAAAAGAAAACAACGCTCCTTTCCCCCAAAACGCATCAGGAAACAACATAAAGCCACGTCCAGGCCCTCATCCACGGGGTAGAGTAGAAGAAAAAGGCACGCGAGGAAGGAAAGATTGGATTCACGTTGTACAGGAAAGGGGGAATACGCAGCAAGGCAAGAGACAGGACCAACCACGTATCTCCAGCGGTTTCCACGCCCCCTCTTCAACAAGGGACAGTCTGTGAGAGCCGTGATACAAACCAGTCCATGCGACTACACAAAACAATTATTCCTTCACCACACAAAACCACACGGCCGGGCGAGCGTAAAAAAACAAAGCAGTAGACCATGAGAGACAGATTGCAAGTCAAAATTTTAATAAATGGGGCATGTGCGGCCACCAACAAGGAAGGTTGAACACGCCAAGAAGGATGGGGGTTTTTAATGCAATGGCAGGTGGCTATTAAAGCCACCCACCTCCAGCCAACCAAGGAAGAAAATCAAAAGACATTAACATTCCCTTCCCCACGCCAAACGTGGTACACAAGGAGATCAAAAGGGAGAGACAAGGTCGGTTGGGGACATAAAAATCCATATTTAAAATTAGTAATTTAAAATAATTCTAAGATTGAGGGATCGGTCAACCCAAGAGGAGAATGGGGTTGAGTACTTAAATAAAATATTTACGCGAACGCCACCCCCAAACCGTGGCGCCACCACAAAACATACTCTTCCTCATTTGCGCAACGAGGCTCGATCAGCGGGAGCGACAAACAAATTAAAAGGGTAGTTTAAAGATAACAAAGGATGATGTCGATAACAATCGACATAAGGAAAATAGTAATAAAATAAAATCGTTGATCGATAATACTATCATAATGTCATTATTATTATTATCATTATTATCATTTTACAGCTTGCAAAATAATTATCAATTATAGTCATAATGGTCAGCAGTCGAGGTCGACGAATTTAAAAGGAATATTATTATTATTATGGGCATCCTCTTTTTAACTGAACACGCCCTATCAAAACCCAAACGTTATTCCGGCTGCCTACAAGGCTTCGAAGACACAAATTTCATTAAAAGGAAAAGTAACGATCGTTGCGGAGGCCAGCACAGGAAGCATTACACAGTCCACACACAGAGGTGTCGATAACGACTCGAGAAAGCAAGAAGGAGAGGGAAGGTGCTAAAACATCACTAAGACATGGTCCAAGACATCGGAATTACACACAGTCGTTCGACGCTCAACAGAAATGGGTCACTGTGACAAGAATCGGGGTAACCATCGAACGGGGCATCACATGATGGTAGGCATGATACACATACCAACCCCTAGGTCATTTTTGACGAGGAACTCGTATTGGTGTTGATTCTATTGAATCCATGTCAAAATCCGTAAATACCTCTGGAGGGGCTTTACCGCGAGCAATCGCCTCCTTATGAGATGTTGCAACCATAATTCGTCTCTGCAAAATAAAATCTTACAATTATTATTTTATTGAAAAATATTGAATGTGAAATTGTTATAACAAGAAAATTGTAAAAGTAATTATTACTTGTTGTTCTTCAAGAGTGAGACCAATCATTTTATCATTAATTGTAGTTGGAAGTTTGTCTTCACGCTGAATCAATTGAAAGCTTTTGATGAAAAGCAATTATATAATTAAGAGAAGAGAATACGAGTCTTGGATTTATTAGATAGATTGGCATTACGGGTGTGGGAGACATCTATTTTTATTCGGTTGGACAAATATGTGCACCAATCGAATTGTTTCCCTGCTAGTGTCTGCATAATATATATTGAACTACCCAATACGGAATGTCTGCAGATCTGCCTTGTAACACAATCCTGGCTTGAAAAAGTGATGCAACTGTAAGAAAGAATTGGTTTGTAATACCTTGTATAAGAAGGCCTCTTGTTGAACGATTAAGAGGAGCTGCAATAACAGACAAGAAATGTTAGATGCTTGGGATATTAAGAAAAGCATTTGAAAATAATAAACTTACCATCAATCTGCACATTGTAATGAGACTCCAATTTTTTTGTCTTCATCTGTAAGGACAACCTTTGTAGTCATAGATGGTTGCTTTTCGAATGGTAACCTAGTTAAGCGATGTATGTCTGTGGGCTCAATTGTGAAAGAAATTTGATGACGATTCAAATGCATGAGGAGAATAGAAAACTCTCCCTCTTTCTGGTTGTAAGAGGTGAGAAGGTAATCAAGGACAAAAGTATCAATTTTGAATTGGGGCATGTTGACAAGCTCGATAAATTCTATTTTTTCTAGCAGTCATTTGTTGTGTCTTTCAATTTCATCGAGTTACAATCACGTGGGCACATGAGGTTTTTATATTGGAATTTAGGCGTAGGAGCAGACGCAAAGGTGCTTGTCATTGTTGGAATTTACAACCTATAGGAGAGTGAGGAAAGAAACAGAGAACTTCGAAGATTGGAGAGCTCAAAGCGCTAGAAATGTTCATGGAAAAGTGAAGAAATGAACCTCGTAGGGGTATATATATAGGATCAAGAAGGGTTCGAGGGACACGTGGTGGCAAACAATTGGCTAGGTAAGGCAGGCGCCCAACCCGTGTTGGACACATAACCAACCTACCCGACCAACGCATTTTTCCAACTTGTCTGCTCAAACCGCTCGTCCAACCCACTCCTCCAACCCATGTGTCTAACATACCTATCCAACTTGCCCGTATAGCCCACTCGACTTACCTACCCATCCAACCCACCCATCCCGCCTACCCATCCAACCAACGCTGGCCCAACCCACCCGTCCAACCCGCCTTCCAACCCACCCATTCTACCTACCCGTCAACTCCGCCATTCTCGACTTGTCCATCTAACCTTCTCGCCCAACTTGCCCACCAACCTTACCATCAAATCTACCCATCCAACCTACTCGTCCAACTTACCCGTCCAACTGTGAAACCAAAGAAAATTGCTCCCTGCAAAATCACCGCCTTTGCGCGAAATGCTTTTTGAAATTCGCCAACAATTCGAAATTGATTTTTGAAATTCACCACAAATTCTAAACTAATTTTTCAGAGGGAGCTTCTTAAAATGAAGCATGTTCCGAGGTATATAAAAGGCATCGAAACGGATCCAAATAGCAAAACAAGAACAAAGAGGGCTGTAAATATACTCATATGTGGGGCAGATCTCAACGCCACTAGAGGACCCATTTGGCCCTAGGATTAATATCCCAAAATCCCAGAATTCACCTCAAATCCAAATTTCCAAGAAAAAAATATCCTCCTCAAAATTTGTGTCAAAAAGATGAAATGGGTATTTAAATCTAGAACTTCTAAGCCTTCCCAACTTGATGGATTTCAGATATGAGCCTAGAACCTTTTGTTACGGTTTAAAAAAAAAAACAAAGTAAAAAGCTCAACCCTTTGCAAATCAATCGATTTGAGACTGGTGACACAATTTCTAATTACGAGATCCAAGTTCGTGTCCATATCAATTGCCTTTGCACTCTCATATGCTCTATTTGATGATGTAGCCTTTGTTGAGCATCAACTTGACAAGGCAGAGCCGATGAATCCTCCAGCGCTTGTTACGCAAATTGTTCGCTAATTCATTTCTGAGCTACAACCAAAAAAAAATTGTGGGGTGGATCTGCCATGTATGGCCCCTCTTTTAATGTCACCAATGGCAATACCTACCATGATAGGCTTGGAAATATTAACCCTTCACCTCGTCTGCTAAAAACTGTAGAAAATGAGAAAATGGGGAAAGTTTCAGAGTAGATGTTGTCCACTTTTAGATAAATTTACCCGACATTAACACTATTTCATTTGATCAACACTATTTTTTCGACCCTTTCTCATTTTATAATGCATAAATAGAAATGGGACTTATAATAAACACATAATGAATTTTATAGTCATTAGATTTCAACGTATCCGTGAAATTTTAAACCGAACTGTCTGTAATAAAATGCATCAAAAATCACCCATCCGATCAATCGAGAAAATACCTTACGACGTAATTGTCTTAAAAATTAAAACTTCTCAAATGAAAATCCTCACAACAAGATAGTCAATGTAATGATAAAGTAATTGATACCTCGAATAACGAATATTTTCTAAATGATAATAAGGAAACCAAGAAGGCAAGAGTTAAGACTAAGTGTATACATGCTTAATACTAGAATTTATTTTTCAATGAAATTTTTACTTGAATGATTTCTCTTCCCATTTGAAATTAGGGGAGAGATACCATTAGTGGCGGAGGCTATGTTCAGCCACGTCCATGCCACGTCCATGCCACGTAGACCCCAAAAAAACATCATCGCATAGTTTGGGTCCTGTACTCCCTGCAAATGTGATATGAGCTTGTAACTATTTAAATATGCCATGTGTTTAAAGCGTTTAATTTCACATTTAAAAATTGTGAAGGATCTTAGTTGGCATTGGTAATTGAATGTTTAAAACTTCATTTGTGGACCACACGGCCATCTAATACTCCACACTCCACCGCCTAGCATTAATTCACCTACCCCGTTGCATTAAACTCAATACTGCCATGCATTAAACACTCCGCCATTTGTGATTATTAACAATGTTGTTGGCTTTTAATTTATCCACCGCCAAACTAAACTCGGGTAAGGACGTGTGCAAAACAACTTGGATACCAGCGCAACATTACAAACCGCTAACAGTGGCAACGTTTTTGCAGTTCTTAAATTTTCTAACACCTATTTGCAGTATGGTTGTTTAAAAATGGAGGATGCAAGTTTGGAAAACTAGAAGTGTGAGTGCAGTGCTGCGACCAACTACAAGGCTTATGAAGGAAGCTTGAGAAGCAGAAGAAGTTGAATCGGCTCCTCTCTGATAGCAATTTTATTACCACTATTATTAATGGCAGTCTGGCCTTCCATGAGATTTCTTCAACAGGGTCGGCCTCTTTGCATGCGCTGTTCAACATACTTCTGGAATGGAATATCTCTGAAGATTTGTAATCCTGAATAGTCCTTTTAAGGTGCTAAATCATGCATTTGAAATTACCAGAGTTTGTTGTAAATATTTTTTGAGTTCTGGATTTGAAATTACTAGAGTTCATTGTAAATATTTTTGGGGTCCTGGATTTCCATTCTTATATATTTTCTGTGAAAATTTTACAGGATCAGAGGGGCATTCAAGGATATGATTTCCAAACTCCTAGCAAAGACACGTGATTGCTGAGGAAGGTGAGGGTTAGACCCTCACTCAGACAATGAACCTTCAGTGTTTATGAACACTATATATTTATGGAAATTTGCTTGTTCCCCTTTCTATTGAATATCTTTTGCCAATGTCATTTATATTATTTATTTTAAATGTTTACAGCTATCATACAGAAGGTTCAGTCATTGCATTTTGTAATTTTGGACAAATATGTTCACAATCAACAATAAATTGATATTGAAAAAGAGGAAATAGGCAAAATAGGATATACATATATATTAGTGTATATATTTCGGATTACAAAACATAAGTACAAAACTACATACGAACACCATTCAATACATAAGTTGAATGGTTTATAGATCAAAAAAATACTATCGTATTTGGATGGAACAAAAAACTACAATGCATTGTCATCTGATACTATTGATTTTTAATTTGTTTTCCCTGCTGAGGTTGGATTTTCTTTCCCTGCTGATGTTGAATTTTCTTTCCTTGCTGATAACGGATTTAACTGCCCTGCTGAAAAGGAATTTTGTCCCCCTGTTGTTGAAGTATTTGGTTGCCCTGCTGATGTTTGCATCCATGGTGGCATTGAAAATGAGTTACTAGGACTATCTAAGCTTGCGTGAAGTATATGAGGTGATACATACCAAGAGGGAATTACAGAGGAGTTATTAGGAAGAGATGGAGGTGTTCCAATTTGAGCATAACCGGGGACTTGAATATTTATCAGATCTTGAAAAAGCATGCGATTCTCAAGCTCCATTGGTGATCTAATGCACTTCCTCTTTTCATATTCCTTTAATTGGTGTTCAAGATCTCTCTCCCTCTTCTCTTTCTCTTTCCTTTGCTGCTTCAGTGCCTTCTCAATCTCTTTTTGGTGCTCCCTAGCTCTCTTCTCCCTTTCTCTTTCAATCTTCTCTTGTAATCTTTTTTCCTTTTCTGCAAGTCTAGCAAGTTTTTTTTCTTCTGCAATTTCTTTCTTTTTAACTTCATTTTTACTTGTTCCTCCTTCTTTCTTTCATTATCAGCCAATAGCTCCATGTATTCTGATGTTGTCAAAATTTGTGAGTGCCTACTTAGCATAAGAGAACTTTCTGAACCATCTGCTCCCTTTTTGCTTATGATCTCCATTGGAAGCCTCAGAAATTGAGAAAGCACCTTACCATGCCCATGCTGATTTTGAGATTCGTCAGGTGCTTGAGGATCCTGATGTAGAAGTTCTGAGTTTACTTCAGGTGCTTGGGAATCCTCTTCAAATTCAGCTCCATTATGATCATTCTCTTCTCCAACATCAAGCATAGTAATGAATTATTCCTTGTTCCATCCCTGCAAGAAAGGAAGGAAGATTCAAGCTCTGATCTTCTGTGTTAGAAGGTAATTTGTAACCCAAATTTTGCATGGCATCCTGTAACCATTCAGGGGGTTAACTTGACTTGGCAAGGATAAGTCATTACTACTTAGAAAATCTGCAGAACATTCATTGTTACTAGCTATGTTATTTGCATTTCCAAAATCACCATTTATCTCCACTCTATGTATTGTACTTGCCTCTGCATCCTCTATTGATTCAACACTTTGCATGATTTGAGTTTCAAGCACTACTTCATCATTATTTGTTAATTGTTGATTCATTCCTTGAGATAGGCTTAAGATGTTTGTGACAACATTAACATCTTCTTCACCTTGTATGTCAAATGCTTGGCTACATGCCATGTCATTTATAAGAGCATCATAATTCAATGGCCAAATACTAGTCCTTTTGAAGCCTGCAATTATGTTAGATGGTGTTAGAGCCTTTTGTAAGGCTCTACTTGCAAGCTCACCAACTCAAACCTTTTGACCTCTGCATATCTATTCTCTGTCATCCATTTGCTTCTCTCAGCTCTAAAATATGTTTTGAAAGGGCTAAACACACTTACATCAAGAGGTTGCAACTTATGACTAGTATGTGATGGTAGAGTTATCAGATCAATGCCTAATTTATTGGCCTCCTCCATAGTCTGCAATGCCACATGGCTGCCATGACCATCAAATATTAATAAATGTCTATTATTTGGAGAAACACCACTGGTATAGATCGTGCAAAATGACAAAGCCAATTCAAAAACAACTCCTTTGTCATCCATGCATTTGGATGTGCAGCCATGCATGCTCCTGGTTCACAATTTTTAATATAGTTCTTAAGCATTCTCTTTCCCTTGAATAAATAAAACCCTGGTATTGACAAACCTGCTGCATTGACACAACATAATATAGTGATCCACTCCCTACTCTTAGGTATTACCTTTGACACATTTCGACTTCCCCTCTTGGCAATAACACGCATTCCACAATTTCTCCCAGCTTGCAAACTAGTTTCATCACAATTCCAAATTTTATGAGCACCATATGCATATGTCTCATAGCATTTGGACAAATTGTCATAAAATTTTGTTACTATTGTAGGGCACAAGTTTAAAGCTCTATCCCTATCAAGTCCCTCGGATGTTCGAATCAAGGTCGGGATGGCGTTTTTGAAACCAGCCCACCATGACTTACCAGAAACCCATCTTTGAAAGGGTTTTGTCTTGTTTCACAAATATGAGCAACATTCACCTTCAACTGTATTAGCTCCAAACCATGACCCATCTCAGCCATTTCTTTACACCATTCAACAATTTCCTCCTCTTCTTCCTCTGTTAGAATTGTTGGAGGACCCCTTCTCTTTGTGTGGGTGAGACCATTTAACCAATAGTGTAATGATGTGGGAGGAATTGAATACTTCTTCGTTGCTGCTCTAACTGAGAACCCATTAAACTCGACATCATCTATTGCTTTTTCCATATCTTCTTTTGTCCAGCCTCTGATGATATTGAGCTTCTTTGTTGCCAAAGTTCTTTGAATAGAGACATGTGCAGGAACATCAACAGGTGCAGGAACATCCTCTTCATCAATTGCATTATGTGATAATTGTGCACCTCTCACTTTAGGCCTCCTCGACCTCCTAGTAACACCACCCTTTCTCATGACTGAAATTAAAGACCTATTTCACAACAGGAAATGAAAAATATGAGACTACTTCATGGTTACCAACTCATTTCTGAATTATTTATATACAAAGTATGCTAAGAAATTATCTAACATATTGTATGTTTACGTTTGGATAGCTTGAAGTGCATAGAGGGATAATCAAAGAAAAATAAAATAAATGGACTGGTTAGAAATGAAAGCAAGATGATTTGTTAGAAATGAATTGTAAAAAATACAAAAATTGTTGCTGGTTTAGGTCTCCTTCGAGGTTCATCATTAAGATGTGAATGACTTAATGATGTGAATCAAAGGAAATATAAAACATCAATGATTTTTTTATTTTCTACCAAGTTTTCTTCTCACAAATCTTCTTTCAAATTATTATGAGATGTAAAAGATTACATCATTGAACACTTTTTTTTTGTTTTTACAGTTCATAGATGCAAATGTCTTCATTAAAGATTTGAAGCTAGACGAGAAAGGAATAGTTTATCTCACCTTTTACTTCTGCAAAACCTTTATCTCTTATAGCTCCTTCACCTTATATATCTGCCTTCAATTAAACTCTGAAATACATATGCATCACTTAGTATTTTGCAGAAATTTAAATCTAGAAAAATAAAGTTTTTGCAGAATATTTCAAATTTAGTAAAATGAATACATCTATGAACTGTAAAAACAAAAAAATCACTGTCAAAATAGCATAAAACCAGAAAATTTATTGATTTCAACATAATCTCCTTACTTGAGTTGTACGCCACTTCTACTATGAATATGCAAGGTAAATCTAAGGGAACCATTGGAGTTGTAATAGGTCACTGACCTTTTATAACATGATCTTGAAATTTGATTGGTTAATTTTTGTAGACATGGATCCAAACATGAATTTAAATCGAATGGACTAGAATGATTTGAAATTTAATCCAATGGATAGTTTTTTTTGACTTATTTCTAAATATAAAAAAATCAGTACTTCAACTAAATCTTTTGTACAAGTTATTTCTTCCTTGGTACTGAGTTTTTAAATGCTAGAGAAGGTGAGTCTGACCATTATGTGATTGATTTTTATGCAGGTGGACACTGGGAATTGAACACTCCTATATCAATGAAGGGGCATACTATTATTGCAGTTTGGTGTACAAAGTCTTGTGAAGTGACTGGTGAAGTGGCTATTTTAAATATATTGTCCATGTAAACTTTTTATAATATTAAATGAGTGGTTAGAGTATGTTGCGTATTAATGAGTCTCTTAAAGCTTAGAGGTTGAATTTATGAATTTTTGTTATTATAAAAGTAGTTAAAATATATATATATATATATATATATATATATATATTATATAATATTTCAAGGTATATCAATGAATAGGATGAGGTTGGATAATTTCAAAGGAGGCAATGTTTAAATAATAGTACTGTCATATGTTAGAATGGAATATTTTAAGAGTCACTTTTGGTGTGGAAACATTCTTTGAAAAGTGATTTATTTTGTCAAGACTATCTCAAGATTTGGGCCCCGCACCACAAATGGTATCTCTCCCCCATGCATCAATTTTTCTTTCTTTCATATTCATAGATGTTTTTTCTATTTTCATTTGTTGTTGTAAGTAAATGCATAATAAATCAAGTTCTAAAGACAATGATTTAAGAATTGTAGACGTTGAAATATCGTCAAAGCAAGTTCTATCTTAAACAACAAAGAAAAAATGCTCCACTACACACTCGAGAATGATAGTCCACCGCTATCCATATCCGAGCATCATGTGTCTCCAAAAAAATCATCCTTTAAGATTGTCGTGCACCAAATAGAACAAGAGATGCATAACAAACAACCTTCGGCGATTAGAGACTTCTCATTTGGGTGCATGAGTTTCACTTTGAAGACCTCGATTTTCTACTCAAGCACTTTATAGAGGACTTAGTTTGTAGAAAAATGTGGAGCAAATTTTAGATAAAGAGGAGCAGAATTAGAATTCAAACATAGAAGTGTTTGTGGCATCCAACATGAAGGATTTGTTAGTAGAGTAATTAGATGGGAAAAAACAATACACTCGGCCTACAAGATAAAGTCAAATTGATCCCACAACAAACAACTAGTGTTATGTTTTGAATGCCATTATTTTTATGCCAAAAACCACCTTCCACCAAATATACATGTTTTTATTTTCCATTTCCTTACATTGTCAAAGCAATGAAACACTAATGGACCATTCTTATTTAGTTTTGTAAAGATAAACTTGTTTCTCTTTACACCCTTATCGTTGCACGATACTATGAAGTTTCTTCAAAAATTAAAAAAAGTAAAATAGTTTATTACTACATATATCACTCCATCAATGATATACCTATTCTTTTTATAACTACTTTATAATATATATTGATAAAAATGTTCTACAATCTTGTTGATTCTCTTTATTTACACATTTCTTTTATTTACTTATATATGGTAGACTATTTTCATCTTCTATATATATTTTATTTTCTCATTTACCAAAATACTTCAACTACTACAAGATTTTTCATATCATGGTTTTGTTTCATATAATATTATTATGTGAAAATATTAATTTCCTATTTACATAAAAATCATGAAAATAAAAACTTAAAAATAAACGTCATGTACAAGGTGATATAAATAAAAACTATCTCAAAATAAAATCTTAATGGGTAAAGGTGTTCGTCAAATTTAACCCTCTCAACCTAAATAGGTAGACCCCAATCGGGGTTCAAAATTGCACCCATCCCAACCCTTCCAGAGGGTTCTAAACCGTGTGAGAAGTGTACAAAAAATTCCTCTTAAAAAAAAAAATATATATATAAAAACAAATGACATTGTGGAAGTGGAAATATTTATGAAAAATGGCAAAAGAAGGGTTGTTTCTAAAAATGCCCTTCCATGTATGACACCACTCATCAACTAACAACATTTAAAATTACAACCAATCACTAAATCCCAAGAAAGAGTACTAAGAGTGTAATAAAAAATAGTGTCATAATTTTTGCATAAATTCACATTTGAAGATTGAAAAGTTAAAATTACTAATATACTATTGTTGAAATCAAAAGTATTAAATGTTGTATGGAGGATTCGATTACAACTTGTTGGCTTAGTGTAGAGACAATGTCATGGAATTACGACTCACAAGACCACTATTAGTTAAGAACAAAAATAATAATTTGGACCACACCTCACTAACATTTTTTTAATCATACACCTAATTATGCCGATAGGCATTCCTTTATAGCCAAGCCTTTGGCTTCGACACGACAACAATAAATTGGTGGTTTGGATTATTTGTTGGGTACATGCGGCGAAATATGGCTGAAATCGGATGGTTGGAATTGTTTTTTGACAAATGCAAGGAAAGTGATAGGTATGTGCTTTAGGTGCGATGTGTCCTCGCCTACGATATTTTATATGCTACACAAAAGGTAAAAGCTATAAGTGGTGACACCATCTATATGTTGAATAATAGTGTTCTAACGCTAAGGAGAGAATCCATGTAGCGTATTTTTTTTGTTAAATATATGGGGATAAAGTTTTATTATATATCGACGTAATAATGAAACTCTCACTTTATAACGACACTACTTTCATAAATTCACCTCACATAATTGTTATATATCCTCAAATAAAAACCTTTTAAACACGATATGGATTTAGGTTGTTTTCGTGAAAGCACACTCTACTTTTACTAATTGTTGTAAGCTATAGATTGATTTTAACTTAATTTAATTTATTTTGTTTTGATAAGAGCAAGTCATTTTCATTAATTGTTAAAAGTTATTAAATATTTTATAATGATGTTAATGTGAATAAATACTAATACATATAGATGATTTACATTGCTTATTTACAAAAATACACTGATCGCCAACACTGGATTTCGTCATCGATCCTCTTGCGGTCCCTGTTGGATAAGCACTCGGAAAACAATTTAATGTGTAAATTTAGCAGTCATTGGATAGTTAATAATGCATAGTTTTGACGTCACATCAAAATATTTCGGGACTGAGTAGGCAACACTTGAATAGATTGGTATTGCACCCCAATCCTTTGAATCTCATGGTTCACAATATTTGCACCCACGTTTTCTTCGGGGCCCTCAACTCGTTGGCTACCATTAAGAGATTTTGCACATTCAGTTGCGCCTCAACATCTTCCACTACCTTTTCAATGGCTTCACAGGCCATATTTTCATCTTCGCTAAAGTCTGTTGAATTGGCCAAATTGTTTGGAAAATCAAGAACTCGCTTATGCAGTTTTAGGAGCCTTTGGAATTCATTGTAGCGGGTTGATTTCTTTACCAAAAGAGTTTGTTTGCTTTCTTTGATTCAAAGTTTTGATACTGTTTTGAAAATAGAGAGAATTAGATTAAATCACATAGTACATGTTCGATAATGCACAAAGCACAAGACTATCACATTCATGTGACCTTGATGATGACCAATTTCCACGTAATCTTCTACTCTGTATTGGGCAAAAGGTTATGCTAACATCTAACCTCTAGGAGTCTTGTTGATGGTTCCATTTGGATTTTGGTATTCATCATCTACAATGCAGGTTCAAGTCCACCAAATCTACCTTCTTCTGTTGTTGTTCAGTTCGAAAGATACATTTGACCTGCATGGGACCCTCAAAATACTTTGCACATTCCTATCTCACCCGTTTCTCATGGGTCTCGAAGGCATCTCCCACTAAAGATGGCTTGGGCCCTCGCAACACACAAATCTCTAGGCCTAACTTTATACAAAGTGACTATTTACATTGAAGTTTCTGAACGCCAATGCCTTACATTCATAGTTTTTTCGATAGTGTGATGATTGTAGATCCTCTGTATCCGCCCTACATTTTTCTTTCCACATCTGCTCCAAGATAACACTTGCCACATCTCGTACAGGGTGCAAATTAGAAGAAAATAGACTGCCTTCAACTACAAAACTCCTTACAAATTTAACACGCCATATCTTCTCCCTCCACACTCATTCTTCCTCCCTCCTCTTCTCTATCAAGTTCTTCCAATATTCAATTTGTCATCTTCTTTTACACTTTTTCATTTACTTCTCCCTGAGACTTTGTTTTTTCAGAATAATCGTTGCCTCCCCTATCAAGGCGTCTCCATTACACCTTTGCGGTGTGATTGTTATTATTTTACCCATTACCTTGGGGTTCATATAGTTCATCACGTGATAGAACCATTTGAATAAACTCAAAGAAACAAATGCCCATCAAAAGAGCATGTAAAGTTGAGTGGTTGTGGTTTTCAAGTGAAGGTCTACCAACATTATCGGCTAAAGATGCTATAAGAAATACCAAATAAAAATTCCTCTACTGAATTTTAGTACTACAAATACAACGCCAAGAAAAAATAAGCTTGGATTTACATAGAAACTTCAAATTAGTTTAAAAATGAGAGTTGAAACTTCAAATGAGGAGAATGGGGTGGACTTGATGAGAGTTTGGATTCTTTGAAGCACAAGATTCATCTACAATGTTTGTTATAGAAATTTGTAATGTAAGAAATACAAAAATACTTAGTAATACTTTCTTTAAAACACTTGGATTTGAATTCCAAAAATAATGCTCCTTTCTAGGTCTAGTTTACTCTTACACCTCTTTTACTGCCACTACAACATTGAAATACCCCTATATACCAATAAATTCAATAGTTACTACCATATACTCTCGTGGCCTTGTATATATTTTTATTTATTTTTATATTGAGGACTAAAAATGTCTTTCTTTCATTATTTGTTTGGTCCCATCCACCCCCATTCCCCCTCCAATTTTACTTAAAGATTGTAAATCCTTTTCCATTCATTGTTTCTTTCAACATTTATGGTTTTCCATAAATAGAATGGTGCTCACAAGAAAATATGTTTAAATTCATGGAATCCAAGGATACAAGATAGGGAATCAGATCCTACATTAGGAGGGAATAAACTATGTATCAACATTCAAAAGAAAAACAAGCACCCACATTGAGAAATAATAGAGTCAACTAAGATTTAAAATTACTTATAATCAGGGGAATTGCATGGATAATTATTCTAAGACGTTAAACTAGTTAGTTATGTGGAAGTGGTGTTAACACTTCTCCTAGATACCAACAACATAAACCAATAGCTAGAAGAAATGAGAGGCAAAAATGTCACTAAAGGATATGTGCTACTAAATACCATAAATATCTTGTTAGGTATTATTTATAGTGGCTCAACATCCTCTTCAAAATCACACATTTCATAGACACAATTCATATAAACTAATATGAGATATTTAATAGCGGTTTAGACTTAATGTATAAGGTGTCTTATAATTAGTTTTAGCCAAAATACCCTATAATATTTTGTATTCAAATGTAATCTTTCATTTAATTTTTTTTTTTTGGGTCATGTGTACACTTAATTTATTATTGGCATATAAAATGTTAATTTTGTTACTCCTTTTCATCATGGAAGGATTGGTTTAATATAACCTTCACATTGAAATTGTGACCGGCCATTCAAATTTGATGATTAATTCTCCGCGTCCGTCGCAGAATCGCAGCCGTCCTCACGAGGTATACGTGTCATCAATCGTACGATAAGAATTTCTTCCACACGATTAGGGTTTCCTTCGATCTGTATATTAGAAAGACTTCCATGCCCAGAAGCGTAAATTTCTGTGACTGGTATGAAGCAGATGCTCTTCAATCTTAGAGAAGCAGCAGCAATGGGCCGGTTGGAAAGATTATTTTCTCCAGATTGTTTCCACTCATGGATGGAAGGGTAATCTTTCCAATCCCGCCCATTTCTGCTGTTTCAGTAAGTAATCTTGTTTCAATTTTCGGCGGATCTTCGTCTGCGCAGAGTAAGTGTATTAGACTTTACTCTCTCTGCAGCATTGACACATATTTGTTTTTCTGGTTATTTTTGGCCTCTTTTTAAGACTGACAGGGTTTATCTAAATCGTTCTTTGTTTGATCTATAAACGACAAATTAATTGCATTTCAATTTCCAAATTATGTAAAATTATTTACAGATAAAACCCAATTGGGGGTCCAAGATCCTGATCATGTGTAGATCTAATTGATGCCCCTCTCTACGTCTCTACCTGCGCGCCTCTTCCGCCTGCCAATGGGGCGAGGTCTCAACCTCTTCAACGAAGCCGCCATTAGATGTTTCCCCATTAAAGCGTGGGCAACATCTATCAGAGCCTGCCATTTTCTTTTGGTCTGTGGTACAATCTCTCGTTTTTTTGGTATTTTTGGGAGGGGGGTTTCGTTGCAGTCTCAGGTCTGATATAAGTAAGTAGTGCAGCGAAACCCCGCATTCAATGTTAAAAAAATATACCTCAAAAAAGATTCGAACTTGAAACCGCCATCAGAGGGTTTATCAGCGCTGGGGCGTGTACGTGGAAAACCGCACGAAGTCCATTGAGGGGTTTATAGCATGGCAGGAGCCAAGGGTTAAATTTGTCGTCCACTTATGCTTATCCAATATTATTTGAGTGATTTGGTGAGTTTCAGCCATAGATCCCACCCATGTGGGATCCAAGCACGAGACCAAATATACCAGGGTAATTTTTTTTTTTTTTTTTTTTTTTGACTTTTATTTACTGAAACAACTAAGTGACATCACATAGGATCACAAGAGGTTGCTCCACATCACATAAGACGACCACACCCACACGAAGAACATGCAAACTAAATGATGACACCCAATGCACAACAAAACCACACTAGCAACAAGCACAAAACCACTACCCAACCATAACATGACCATTATGAGTATGCACCTTCCACATTATCACATTTTTATAGCTACAACTTAATTATATTCATATTTGAATTAGTTACAATCATGCAATGGTTGTGTGTTTTTGACAAAGATTTCAATTAGTTGCTAAAATAGTTACACTTCTGTAGATTTCCTTACACTTCTGTAACTTTCCTTGTTATTTCTACGCTACATTTCTTTTACTTTGTTTGCCCTTCAAAATATTAAACAATGTTATTTATATTTTTTAATAAAATAAATAAAGGACTGTTCTGAATTTATTTAACTATATTGAATATGTGTTAATATAACTTATATAAAAAATTAATGGTCATATTTTAAATATGCAAGTCACATGTGATTGTTATCTAAAAAATTTGTTAGTATTTTACATCGAAAATCACACAAACAAACAGACAAGATTAAATTTAACTTATATAAAAAAATTAATGGTCATATTTTAAATATGCAAGTCACATGTCATGGTTATCTCTAAAATTTGATAGTATTTTACATCTAAAATCACACAAACAAACAGACAATTAAATTTAACAATGCTGACAGTTACAGCAGAAGACAGTACAATGGTTTAGTGTGTAGAAAGTATGAATAAGTGAGTGAATATATTACTAGAGATTCTGTAGTGGAAATAACTATTTAGTTATTTATATGAAACTTGTTTGAATTTTATACATTCATGATTATCGATTTTAGAGAGTAGAACATGGATTTTTTTCGTTCCCAGTTAAAAGGGCAAAATTTTCCACTGCAAAGGGGTTGCCACAATGCAAAGTGGATTGTCTAATATTGTTGGGATAGACTTGAAGTTCAATTGAGAGGAGCCAAGAGAAAATGCACTCAAACTCTGCTTAGTCGTCTCTTACAATGGAAAATCCAAAATAGGAATCCATCTCAGCCCATAGGTTTTATGTCATTGCTGGAACACTCAAAATGATTATAACATAGTGAAATGGAAACAAGAAGCATACAAAGTCATTCAAATGAGCGAGATTTTGGATCAAGATTAAGTTTTGAATTTTAATCTTATTGTTGTTATTAGCAAATCATGTTTTTGGCATTTTTCTATGTTGTCACCTTCAACTTTGTCACCAACCACATCTTCTCTTCTGAATCCGCACATTATCACAAAAATTTCACCTGTACAAAATATGCTACTAACAGGGGATCGACGGGGGACGGAAGATGAGCTGCAAAGTGGATGTCACTATCACTGTTAGAATGGTGTACATGGCATAGATAGTGAGTGCGGCATCTATGCCCTTTTCCTGGTTAGCAACATACTTTTTCTGGTGAATTTTTTGGTAATTATCGTGTGGATTTCAAGAAGAAGACATCGTTTGGTGAAGGAGCTGAAGGTGACGACATAAAGAAACAACAAAGAATGATTTGTTGAATGGGCACAATCAGTTTAAAATTCAAAATTTAATTTTGATTCAAAATCCTGCTCATTTGAATAATCGTATGCTTCCTATTTTCCATTATTTTGGGTCATCCATTGTAACAGACAATGACACAGAGCTCAACAATATCTAATCTTGGTATCTCTCAATCGAATTTGTGACTTCTAATTTCAAGTCTATCCCAACAATATTAGTCCTTGTGCTTTGCATCATCGCAACCCCTTTGTAGCAAGAGAATTTTTCCAATTTTAATTCAAAAATTTAAAATTATGGCTATAAAATTCAAGCTAAATAATTAAACAGCGATTTCCATATACAAATTCTCTAATAATATATAACCGTCTTATTCATGACTTCTTCACATTGAGTATGCACTTGAACACGTGATCAGAGTTGTGTATTGGTAGACTGTGTTGCCTTCTATGGGACTAGGAGTAAATGCGGATGGTTGTTGTACCCATGCATCTGATATGTCAGGTGCAAACAGGTTGTAGGATAGCTTGCTTCTTATTAGCACTAGGGCACGAATCGAAAAAAAAATCTCAATGATGGTCTTTGTAAATCTCAATGATGGTTTTGTTAGGACATAAACTTTGAAAATCCCATTTAGAGTTCATCATTGCTAGGGCATGAACCTCGACAAAGGATGGTGGGTGAAATCCAACAGGGTATAAAAACTTGCCAAACGCTACAAGAAAAACACTATTGAAGATGGTGAGGCTGGAAGACCTGAACAAAATTGTAGGTCAAGAAGGCTCCTGGGAAGTGGAGATACGGTGAAGAAATGAAAAAAAGGGAATGAAAAGCATCACAACAAGACCATGATGGGGTTTAAGAAATTGATGAAGAAAACCAACTTTGCAGGTCACAACTCCTCTTGTACAAGAAGTTTTTGCCTCTTACATGTAAGAACTTAAGAAGTAGAAATTGATCAAATTAAGGTCTGGTGATCACCTAAATGAAGCTAATGTTAATAATTTAATTTAGTTTTCTACAGCTCTAGAAGGGTATAACATGGGAAACATTCTGACAATGAGGATGACTATATGAGGGAAGAGCCTAACTGTCATGTAGGTTCGCAGCACAGTCAACAAAAATCAAAACCATGACCTCCCACGTACAACAGACATGCCCAGCCACTGCGCTGCAATGTTTTTTTAGCAAATTTTTGTCATACGTTGACCATATTGTCGTGGGTGAACTAACTCGATCTTTAGGCACCACAGACTATGAGTATAGTAGTAAAGCTTTTGAAACAAGTAATAGAAAGACAAAAATTTAAAGACAAACAATTATTTTCTTTTGGGGAGTAGGTAACGAATATACATTTTTGATAGAAATCACAGGGGTTTTGTAATCTTACAACTGAAATGAGTACTAGTATAACATTGACGATTCTGTTGAAACTGTGGGCGGGGATGGTAAAAAGTTAAGTTTTGAGCTTTGCTCTAATGGAAATGTTTGTTCTTAAATGAGATATTTTGTTGATAAGCACACTTCAGTTTGAGATATTTTGTTGTTCAAGTATTCAACGTTTTTTTCCTATCTTGTGAGATAACTACACATCTGAGTGATTTTAGTGTTGAGGATTGTTCATTTACATGAATTAGTTCACCTT
Organism: Taxus wallichiana var. yunnanensis; assembly: GCA_018340775.1. NCBI lineage: Eukaryota > Viridiplantae > Streptophyta > Pinopsida > Cupressales > Taxaceae > Taxus > Taxus wallichiana. The sequence goes on along the minus strand of CM031240.1, from coordinate 808,530,156 downwards.
TCATTCACATTATTTAGTAAGAAATCAGCAACAAGAATAGAGTGATATTGAGTTTTTAGAGGTGCTATAGATTTGTTTAGTGCTTTTTCTTAATTTTTTTATAAGCTCTTTACCATTTTCAATGGTTAACATTGTTATACATTCTTTTTAATTAGATGTTCATTTTATTTATCGCCCCTCCTCCACTTTTTGATCACATTATATAGTAGTAAAACAGGAACACTAGCCAGGGATATTGAGTTTTTAAGAGAGGGCCATACCAATTGTCATGCTTACATTTTGAGAAAACTGGAAAACTGTGTTATAGAGATTAACAAAACCTCAACATTTGTTTGGTTGGTGCTTTCTATTACTTTTTAAGAATCTCTTTACCATTATCATTAGTTCACACTGATAATTTGTCTCTTTAATCAGTTGTCCATTTCATTTATCATCCCCTTCATAATTTATAATTATACTGAAAGGCATTTTCTAAATAGGAACGGAGGTTCCTGCCTCTGACATGTGTCAGATGTATAGATGGCTAAGATGTGGCTAGATTGGTCATTGAAATGAAATGAAAGATTTTAATGACGTCCACAAGACTGAAGAGTCTATGGGACCAAACGAAACTGATACACTAAGCAGTTTTCAGACTCTTTGCTATATCAGCACTTCTACTGTGAAGTACATGCGCATGAGAACCATTGACGATCCTTCAAACCCTAATTATTTCGAACCCCAACCATTGATGAACCCTAACAAGATCTCTGGTTTAGAGCCAGCATTTCCAAAACACCAAACAGGGAGTGTTAGAACTTGAAGTTAGTAAGGCATTTAATTTTTTTAATTGATTAAATGTTTCCGATTTGGCTGTTTTTAGATTTACCCATTTTTGCAAGATGTGTAGTTTGATTACTAATGTGTAGTATTGATTACTAATGTCTGTATTTTTATGCCGAAGATTTCCTCCATTTCAAGATGTTTTCATCCACAGGAACACTCCAAACTAATTGCCCAGCTAATTATGATTGTCTCCCCCTTTGACACTCGCATTCTTTCACACACATACAGATTATTAGCACACAGTTGATAATAAGGTGTAATTTGTGGCAGAGTTTTCATGGATGTGATGAAGGCGAATAAGTGAAGGGCAGCTGGGTGAATTTCGGAGAGAAATTGTTCAGCTTAGTGAATTCCCAAGACTGCAGTATGCACTTTATTTTGCGGGATGTTTCCATCTATTTAGTGTTGTTGGAGGTGTCATCTCTGTATGGTATGTCCATGCTCTGTGTTTTGAGTGCTTGTTTTTTTTCTATATTTATGTGGCTATATTGTTATTTGAGTTTTTTTAATCATTATTTGTGTTTGTTTGAAGATGTGGGAGAAAACCAAAGGAGCAAGATTGTCCTCACTTTGATTCTTCGTTAGCTTTGCCTTCTTAACCTGAGAATTGGACAGTTGTCATGGCGTCTAAGGAGAAGAAAGGACGCTTTGAGCCCCCTGTTACTCTGTCAGTTTTGATGTCAGCATCCACATTTACTTTTGGCTGTGCCTTTTTCTAGGCCCATACTTTTTAGCTCTGCCTTTGTGGTATTTGCTGGTGTCTTTTTGTTGTTGTGCCCTCTGGGTATTCTGTGTTGTGGGACTGTGAGTTTTTCGATCACCCCCTACTATATAACTCTCTTTTATTTTAATTTATATAAAAGACAGTTGCAATAGTAAAAACAAAAGAGCAAATCAAACAGATTCAATGAAAGATGGTAAAATATTTTTATTTATTTATTTAAGAAAACTTGAATCCTTTGTTATATATTATTATAAAATTTTAAATTTTGATGATTTTGGATCTTCTTTTTAGTATTTTTTTAATGGTTATGAAAAATTAGGTTGATTAATTTGGAGATTTTTCCATAATTTTTCAGAATTGGATTTTTATAATGTTGGAAGTTACACGTGAGGGTGTATTTTCTCGAATGAATGTTATTTTGTGGCTTCTGTGATCTGAACTCTATTTTATTTGTTTGGTTACAAGTGTGTTTTAGGGTTTTTTTTTTTTTTTTTTTGGGGGTCTATTTTAATGTGTTGAGTAACTCTATTTTATTTGTTTGGTTATAAGTATTTTTATTTGATGTGTGTGTTTCTCTTTTGTGTCTATTTGTCGGAGTCATTTTTCTGTAATTCTTTCCACTCATGGATAGAATGGTAATCTTTCCAATCCCGCCCATTTCTGCTGTTTCAGTAAGTAATCCTGTTTCAATTCTCGGCGGATCTTCGTCTGTGCAGAGTAAGTATATTATACTTAACTCTCTGTGCAGCATTGCCACATTTGTTTTTCTGGTTATTTTTGGCCTCTTCTTAAGACTGACAGGGTTAATCTGAATCGTTCCTTGTTCGATATAAAATGACAAATTAATTGCATTTCGATTTCCAAATTATGTAAAATTATTTACAGATAAAACCCAATTGGGGATCCAAGATCCTCATCATGTGTAGATCTAATTGATGCCCCTCCGCAGGATATATCAGCGCTACTGCATGAACCTCGAAAACCCTAGAGGGTTTATCAGCGCTAGGGTGTGTACCTAGAAAACCGCACTAAGTCCATTGAAGGGTTTATTGGTGTGGCATGGGCCAAGGGTTAAATTTGTCGTCCACTTATGCTTATCCAATATTTTTTGAGTGATGGTAATTTTCAGCTGTAGCGCCCACCCATGTGGGATCCAAACATAAGGCCAAGTATACCTGGATAATTTTTTTTTTTTTGACTTTCATTTACTGAAATAACTAAGTGACATCACATAGGATCACAAGAGGTTGTTCCACATTGCATAAGACGACCACACACCCACGTGAAGAACATACAAACCAAATGATGATACCCGATGCACAACAAAACCACACTAGCAACAAGCACAGAACCACTACCCAACCATAACATGACCATCACGAGTATGCACCTTCCACATTATCACATTTTCATAGCTACAACTTAATTATATTCATATTTGAATTAGTTACAATCATGCAATGGTTGTGTTTTTGACAAAGATTTCAATTAGTTGCTGAAATAGTTGCACTTCTGTAGATTTCCTTATACACTTCTGTAACTTTCCTTATTATTTCTAGGCTACATTTCTTTTACTTCGTTTGCCCTTCAAAATATTAAACAATGTTATTTATATTTTTTAATAAAATAATTAAAAGACTGTTCTGTATTTATTTAACTATATTAAATGTATGTTAACATAACTTATATATAATTATATATAAAAATTAACAGTCATATTTTAAATATTCAAGTCACATGTGATGGTTATCTCAAAAATTTGTAAGTATTTTAAGTCTAAAATCACACAAACAAATAGACGAGATAAAATTTAACAATGCTGACAGTTACAGCCATCTGCAGAAGACACTACAATGGTTCAGTGTGAAGAAAGTATGAATAAGCGAGTGAATATATTACTAGAGATTCTGTAGTGGAAATAACTATTTAGTTATTTATATGAAACTTGTTTGAATTTTGTATATTCATGATTATCGATTTTAGAGGGTAGAACATGAATTTTTTTCGTCCCCAGTTAATATGGCAAAATTTCCCCTACGAAGGGGTCGCCACAATGCAAAGTGGATTGTCTAATATTGTTGGGATAGACTTGAAGTTCAATTGAGAGGTGCCAAGAGAAAATACACTCTAATTCCGGTTAGTCGTCTCTTACAACGGAAAATCCAAAATAGGAATCCATCTCAGCCTATGGGCTTTATGTCATTGCTGGAACACTGCAAAATGATTATAACATAGTGAAATGGAAAACAAGAAGCATACAAAGTTATTCAAATGAGCGAGATTTTGGATTAAGATTAAATTTTGAATTTTAATCTTATTGCCGTTATCAGTGAATTATTTTTGGCATTTTTCTATGTTGTCACCTTCAACTTTGTCACGAACCACATCTTCTCTTTTGAATCAGCACATTATCACAAAAATTTTCACCATACAAAATATGCTACTAACAAGGGATCGAAGGGGGCGGGAGATGAGCTGCAAAGTGGATGTCACTATCACTGTTAAAATGGTGTACATGGCATAGACAGTGAGTGCGACTTCTATTTTGCAGCCTCCACCCTTTTCCTGGTTAGCAACATACTTTTTCTGGTTGTGTGGATTTCAAGAAGAAGACATGTTTGGTGAAGGAGCTGAAGGTGACAACATAAAGAAACAACAAAGAATGATTTGTCGAATGGGCACAATCAGTTTAAAATTCAAAATTTAATCTTGATCCAAAATCCCGCTCATTTGAATAACTTCGTATGCTTTCTATTTTCCATTATTTTGGGTCATCCATTGTAAGCAGTAATGACACAAAGCTCAACAATATCTAATCTTTGCATCTCTCAATCGAATTTGTGACTTTCAATTTCAAGTCTATCCCAACAATATTAGTCATTGCACTTTGCATCATCACAACCCCTTTGTAGCAAGAGAAGTTTTCCATTTTAATTCAAAAATTTAAAATTATGGCTATATAAAATTCAAACTAAATAATTAAACAGCTATTTCCATATACATATTCTCTAATAATATATAAACCATCTTATTCATGCTTTCTTCACATTGAGTATGCACTTGAACACGTGATCAAAGTTGTGTATTGGTAGACTGTGTTGCCTTCTATGGGACTAGGAGTAAATGCGGATGGTTGTTCTACACATGCATCTGATATGTCAGATGTAAACGGGTTGTAGGATAGCTTGCTCCTTATTAGCACTAGGGCATGAACCTTGAAAACCCCACTGAGGGCCCTACTGAGGGTTTATAGCTCTAGGGCATGAATCTTAAAAATCTCAATGATGGTTTTGTTAGGACATAAACTCCGAAAATCCCAATTAGAGTTCATCAGTGCTAGGTCATGAACCTCGACAAAGGATGGTGGGTGAAATCCAACATAGCATTAAAAACTTGCCGAACGTTACAAGAAAAACACTATTAAAGATGTTGAGGCTGGAAGACCTGAACAAAATTGTAGGTCAAGAAGGCACACTGGTACACACAAGAAGTGGAGATACAGTGAAGAAGAGAAAAAAGGGAATGGAAAGCATCACAACAAAGACCGTGATGGGGTTTAAGAAATTGATGAAGAAAACCACCTTTGCAGGTCAAACCTCCTCTTACGTTGAGGATAAGAAATTGAGAAAATTAAGGTCTGGTGATCACGTAGACGAAGCTAATGTTAACAATAATTTAGTTTTCTACAGCTCTAGAAGGTCATAACGTGGGAAACATTATGACAATGAGTGTGACTATGAGCATAGCAGTAAAGCATTTGAAATTCCAGCTGGAGCAACAATCTTACTCCACCGAGTAATAGAAAGACAAAAATTAGAGACAAACAATTATTTTCTTTTTGGGGTGTGGGTTATGAATATACATTTTTGTTAGAAATCGCAGGGGTTTCGTAATCTTACGACTGAAATGAGTACTAGGATAACATTGATGATTCCTGTCGAAAATGTGGGCAGGGATGGCAAAAATTTCAGTTTTGAGCTTTGCAAGTGAACTTTTTATCTAATGGAAATGTTTGTTCTTAAATGGGATATTTTGTTGATAAGCACTTCAGAGATGTTTTGTTAAGTAATCAACTTTTTGATCTTGCGAGATAACTACACATCTGAGTGATTTGAGTGTTGAGGATTGTGCATTTCCATGAATCAGGTTGCTTTTTATTCACATTATTTAGTAAGAAATCAGCAACAACAATCGAGTGATATTGAGTTTCTAGAGGTGCTATATATTTATTCAGTGCTTTCTCTTAATTTTTTATAAGCTCTTACAATCAGCATTGGTTGACAGAGATATAATCTCTCTTTTTAATTTGGTTTTCAGTTCACTTTTCAACCACACTAAATAGTAAGAAACCGAGCTGATATTGAGTTTGCAGAGGGCCATATTGATTGTCATGCTTGGATTTGTTTAGTGCTTTCTCATAATTATTTTGTATAATATCTAAATCATTATCAGTGGTTAAGATTGTTATACTTCCTTTTTAATCAGGTGCCCATTTCATTGTTATACTTGCTTGGATTTGTCCAGTCGGCCTCGGATGTTAGGTGATTGCATTGGAGTTGGGGCTTCTCCTCCCCCTTCTTCTTCGGCTCCATTCTTTCGGCCATGGTGGCCCTTTCTTCTTCTCCTCCTTCTCTTCTTTCTCTTCTCTCTTCTCTTGTTGTTCGGATGACCCTTTCGGGTCTCCCTGCTGGCTCCTTTTACATTGTACTGTACAGTCCCATTGACCTACTTTTGTGGTCATTCGTTGGACATTAATATAATTATCTTATCTTATCGTATCTCCTTCACTTTTTGATCACATTATATAGTAGTAAATCAGGAACAAATAGTGAGGGATATTGAGTTTTTAGAGGGGGCCATACCAATTGCCATGCTTACATTTTGAGAAAACCGGAAAACTGTGTTATAAAGAATAACAAAACCTCAACATTTGTTTGGTTGGTGCTTTATATTACTTTTTTAATAATCTCTTTACCATTATCATTAGTTCACACTGATATAATTTGTCTCTTTAATTAGTTGTCCATTTCATCTATCATCCCCTTCATAATTTATAATTATACTGAAAGGCGTTTTCTAAATAGGAACGGAGGTTCCTGCCTCGATGATCAATGGCTAAGATGTGGCTAGATTGGTCATCGAAGTACATGCGCATGGGAACCATTGACGGGCCTTCAAACACTAATTATTTTGAACCCTACCATCGATGACATACAAGATTTCTGGTTTAGAGCCAGCATTTCCGAAAACACCAAATATTTGGAGCAGGCCGCACAGTAACAAACAGGGAGTGTTAGAACTTGAAGATAGTAAAGCATTTAAATGTTTTAATTGATTAAAGGTTTCGATTTGTCTGTTTTTAGATTTACCCATTTTTTCCAAGATGTGGAGTCTTGATTACTAATGTCTGTATGTTTATGCCGAAGATTTCCTCCATTTCAACATGTTTTCATCCATAGGGACACTCCAACTAATTGCCCAGCTAATTATAATTGTCTCCCCCTCTCACTCTCCCATTCTTTCACACACATACAGATTATTAGCACACAGTTGATAATAAGGTGTAATTTGTGGCAGAGTTTTCATTGGATGTGATGAAGGCAAATAAGTGAAGGGCAGCTGGGCGAATTCCAGAGAGAAATTGTTCAGCTGAGCGAATTCCCAATACTGTAGTATGCACTTTATTTTGCAGTATGTTTCCATCTATTTAGTGTTGTTGTAGGTGTCATCTCTGTATAGTATGTCCATGCTCTGTGTTTTGAGTGCTTGTTTTTTTCTATATTTATGTGGCTATATTGTTGTTAGAGTTTTTTTAATCATTATTTGTGTTTGTTTATTTGTTTGAAGATGTGGGAGAAAAACAAAGGAGCAAGATTGTCCTCATTTTGATTCTTCGTTAACTTTGCCTTTTTAATCTGAGAATTGGACAGTTGTCACAAGGTCTAAGGAGAAGAAAGGATGTTTTGAGCCACGTGTTACTCGGTCAGCGTTGGTGTCGGCATCTACGTTTACTTTTGGCCCTGCGCCTTTTCTAGGCCCATGCCTTTTTAGCTCTGCCTTTGTGATGTTTTCTGGTGTCTATTTCTTGTTGTGCCCTCTGGACATTCTGTGTTGCCTTTGCGACGTTTGTGGGACCGTGAGTTAATATAAAGGACAGTTCCAATAGTAAAAACAAAGGAACAAATCAAACAGATTCAACCAAAGATGGTAAATTATTTTTATTTATTTATTTAAGAAAACCTGAGTCCTTTGTTATATATTATTATGAAATTTTAAATTTTGATGATTTGGGATTTTTTTTTAGTATTTTTCTTAGTGGTTATGAAAAATTAGGTTGATTAATTTGGAAAATTTTCCATAATTGTTCAGAATTGGATTTTATAATGTTGGAAGTTACATGTGAGGTTGTATTTTCTCGAATGAATGTTATTTTGTGGCTTCGTGATCTGAACTCTATTTTATTTGTTTGTTTACAAGTGTGTTTTAGCTTTTTTTTTGGTCTATCTTAATGTGTTGAGTAACTCTATTTTATTTGTTTGGTTATAAGTATTTTTATTTGATATGTGTGTTTGTCTCTTTTGTGTCTATTTGTTGGAGTCATTTTTTTGTATTTGTGTGTATTGACTTGTATCATGTGTGTAATTTGGGGTTTAATTTTTATAGAACGATTTTGTAATAGGGTAAGATTGTAATTTGGTGGTTTTATAATGTTGTAATTGTAATTTAGTGGGCTTCATTTTTTTTTAATGTATTTTCATTTTGTTTTTGTATTTTTGGTGTGATGCTTGTTGCATAGCCATCTTTTGTTTGTTTGTATGGGTGTTTTTGTGTCATTTATTGGTTTCAATTTATTAGTTTTTAAGTTTTTGTTTTTTTCCATTTTTTTTTTCTTGTAGCAATCATTTTTGTTAGGGGTGATTGAGGAGGTTTGGTTCTACCTATTATTTTATCTAAATAATCACATAAAGTCTTTTGTTGAATCATAGAAAAACCTATTATCATTTTTAGAGAAATTAGTAGTGTAGAGATTTACTACTTAAAAAGGGATGACTTCACTCTTAACATTGCAGTTATAAATACTTAAAATTGGGCCTATTGAAATATGTCATCAAGCCTTTTACTCCATTTTTTTGTCCTAGCTCTTAAGATTTTTATGTGTCATCAAGCTTCGCGCTCTAATTTTTATGATCTTTGCTTCAAACCTAAGGGACCACTCCCTCATTTTGATATGGGATACTATCCTTTTAACCGGGGCCATCCCCATACTCTATAGGGGATGGGACTCTATGATGGTTCTAACTTCTTTATGTGATGACAATCCTACTTACCTTGATTTACAATCAAAGTTCATAATCCATTTACTACAAATCATCCACCTTTGTAATGCCCCATCTGGAACACCTAAAAGCGCACCAACGTGACTGAAAAATTACAGGGTAATTTTTTTTTTTTTTTTAATTTTTTTTTGAAGTGTTTAGTTAACACCATTACATCTTTTAGAACCTTCCCTGATAATCACAAATTTTATATTGTTTTAATTTACCCAATTAAGTGAAATATTAGCCTAAACCCGATTTTAATTATTTACTTATATTTTAGATTTACTAGGGCCCCTAAAAAAAAAAAAAGTCCACACCCCTCTTAATTTAATTTACCATTTCCACCAATATTTCCATGACTAAAAGTGAGCAGAGTTTTATTTGAGCCCTCGGATTAGATAAATCTTGGCCCTAGATCTCCTTTTACCCTAGGATTGCCCTAACTTCTCTATGTTTCTCTTTTTCTTTCTCTTTCTCTTATTTCTCTTTTCTCATTTGTTTTGTTTGGTCTTTGTTTCTTCATACATGTTGATGGAAGGATCTAAGAAAAACAAGGAACTCTAGTTGATTGTTTGTTGTTGTATTTTATTTATTTTTTGTATGAAGAATATGTATTTATATATATATTTATACTTATTTATTTTATTTTGGAGAAGATGAAGGAGGGGGCGGATTTGTAAGAGAGAGCCCGTGTGGAGGGACTATGTGGGAGAGGGGTAGCGGTGGCGCGTGTGGGAGAGGCGGCGGGGAGGCCGCACGGGGAGGGTGAAGGAGGCGGCGGGGGCGAGGCTAGGGCGCGGGCAAAGGAGGAAGGCGGGACGAGGCCCGCGGGCGCAGGCGGCGGTGGGCGAAAGGGGTGTGGGGGGAGGTGGGGAAGGTGGGCGAGGCCGCGGCGGCAGGGGGAGGTGCGTGCGTCACGGGGTTCTGAAAGGGTACGGGGGGGTTCGGCCCCCTTCGCCATTGCTTTTTTTTTTTTAAAAACTTAGATACGTGCGCGAGGGGTGGGGTCGAACCCCCACCGTTTCAAAATTTATTTATATATATATATATATATATTTTTAATAAAAATTCGTTTTAGATTTGTTTTGTATAAAATATGTTAATTACATATATATATATATATAGTATTTCTATATGTATAAATAAATATATATATATATATATATATATATACGAAACACACACACACACACACACATATATATTTCTACAATGAATTAACGATATTTATATATATTATGTATATCACAAAATAAGAATATATACCATCTACGAGATAATGCACAAACAAAGAAAACTACAGTTTTAAATGTACTACCAGCAATACCCATTTTCATTTATTTACTAAGATACAATGATTAATATGAGTTACTTTACATTTAGTGTGAAAAGGAAGGTAAGCAAGTATTTTCCAATATAAATAAGACTTATTTCTAAAATAAAGTCCTCAAAGTAGATAACTTAAACTAAGTATGATTATTTAATAAAAGCAAAACATCAAACTTCTCATGGAAATGAAATCTAAAATTTCAACTTTCATTTCATGTATTAACCTTATCAACATTTTTAAGAGAGAAACATATTGCAAGGAGAGTGTTTTCATTTAATAGTAGTCACATGTTTCCATAACTAAAAAAATAACACAATTAGATTTCTAAATAACATCCTTTCTTAAGTTGTCACATAAGCAAGAAAGTGCAAGAAAAAAAAAAATACAGATTTCTTTTCTTGACATAATGCTATCAATGTTTGCAAGGTAACAAAGGTGTAAGGCAACAAAACCTTCAACAAACTATGTTTCTTTTGTAAATATAAATACAAGAGTTACATCAAGATTCAAGTAGATAGATCATTTGCTTCAATACTTCACCTCCACAAGCTTGGGCTATAAGGATGTTAAATCCCAAGTGACAACTAATCAAAAATTTCTAAGACAAGTTTACAAGTGATACAAAATGTACAAAATGGAGGATTTACAAGGAGATGTAAACTCTTACATACTATATTCGAAAGAGGGTTACAATGCAAGAAAGTATCACAAGGAAGGATAAGAACAATGAGAGCCCAAGATGCCACCAATTCCAAACTTGAGAGCCAACTTCCATGTCTTCCTAAAACCATGCAAGGAGAAAGAAGAGCTTGTTTGCCACCCAACCATAGGCATCATCACATGCCTATCCCAAGGTTGGGATGCATGCTAGCCTCCCCCAAGCCCATGGGAAAGAGGATAACTAATCAAAACTTGCAAGAAGGAGGGTAAACTAACAATGCTACAAGCACACAAAAAAATAGTTCACAACAACACAAGACTCTAAATTTACAAGGAGGAGAACCCATGTTCATCCTCAAAATGGGGAAGAGAGGAGAAAGTTCTCCAAAATTATACATCAAAATTATTTGCACAAAATACACTTCTCCATATCCTCCTTATTGCTCCTAATTCAATCCAAGCCCTCCTTATTCCTCCCCCTTTCTCCAAGTCCTCCTTGGAAGGATTTTCAAACCCCAAAGGGTTTCCTTACCAAGAATGGGGAAGGAGATTCAAACCAAATGAATCAACTTCCCCACCTCAACCATTTGAGGGGAAAAATAATAAGACCCTACAAGGCTTGTCCATCAAGCCTTGAGGATTGAGAGGGAAAATTCCTCTCTCTTCCCCCACACTCCAAAACTCCATCATGCCATATGATGGAGGGAGTAAAACACACAAACAACTAAAAGCTACATACAACAATAACAATTTTCAACACCCAAACAAGCATCAAAAGGGAAAACAACACAACAAAGACATGAGAGCCTACCTCAAGGAAAGCTCTCTCTCCAACTTCAAATGTCTTCACACCTTGACTCAAGCCAATCTCTAAGCTCCAAAATCCACAAGCATCCAAAGCAAGAAGTTCAAAAAAAAAGTCCCTTTCATTTTCCATGAATGAGAATTTGAAGAGGAGCAAACAAGCATCCTCACAAATGAGGGGGTGACATGTGTCACCCCTCTCCCTCATCAAGGTCAAAGATGCCAAAACAAAAGAGAGAAAGGGTAAAATTAACTTTTTGCCCTCTTCTCCCAAATTCCCTTAAATGTAAGCAAGACAAAATAAGTGAAACTTTTGATAAACACTCAAATCCACATCCCTTACATGGATGTGACCAAACAAGAGGTAAAAAGGGAAGGGAAAACTCCCTCTAGCCTTGAAAACAAGCCCCTACCCATTAGGTAGGGTTCAAGGAACTCATTTTTATGTTAGGGGACTCCCGAGCTACAAAAGGGTCCCCAAAATGCCCAAAATACCCTAATTTCGGGTTTTGCATTTTTGGCACAAGGGTAGAGGGTGTGGGGACCACCCAAGGGTCTCACATGTGACCCTAAACCCTTGTGATTAAGTGACACATTAAACATAATCAACAATTTAAATGAAAGAGGAGTTATTAACTCCCAAAACAAGTTTACATCATAACCAACTACCCTAACCAAAATTAATAATTCAAAGCACAATACATTACATACATTGGGGTCACTCATAGTGCCCAAAATAATAATCACCTATACTAAGGCTTCACACAAAGAACATGGCTAGGGCTCAACCCGTAGGTTGCTTGTGCAAGATTGAGTAGCTGGCCTGAATCTCATGTTCTCCTGTAAACTTGTCACCTGCACACTCATTGCACACATTAACCGCACATGTCCGATACAATATAATTCAATGACATAATAAGATATCAATGCGTTTTAAACTAACCTAACACATCTTCACGAAATCAAGATGCGACAACGTGCACAATTATATTCCATATTCCAAAAGTTAGACAAGATGATAAAGTGACATATAATTCCACCATGCAACAACTATCCATCAATATAATTAGGTTCCAATCACATCATCATATTCATTAGTTTCCATGACATAACAAGAAAATGCGACAATATAGAAATTAAGCTAAATTGCGCTATACGCCTAAATGTCCACACTGTCTAATAAGATCAAATATCTAAATATAATGTCCAAGATATAACCCATCACTGTCAAAACATGTCTATGAGCAAAAAAACAACAAGCTCTTGAGCTATAAAAAGTGTGGACACTACAACCTTGCTTTATAATAAGCAACTAGTTCAAAGGCAACCCACCTTTGCCTCCACCACCAAATATTGCTCCTCTAAAGGGTTTGATATATTAGAGAAATTAAATAACACCCTCACTAAGATATCTCTTTTGGTGCTACTCTGAAAGGCACCTATTTATAAGGATATATTATACGAGGCTTTAAAATTTGTTACCTTTCCTCCCACTACTCAACCTACTACTTTTGCCTCTATTATAAGCACATTCAAAACTATGGATACGGCAATCACATTTAGTCCCGGTGATGTCTCTCCTCCTTTGGATGTGTACCCATGCTAACCTCTTCTTATTAGAGTGATAATTAGAAGACTCTTCATTAAGCATGTTTTAATTGACAATGACTCTATTATTAGTATTTGTCTTAATTATTTTCTTAAACAAACAAGTATTTATATGCTATGATTGATACAAAGAATATGCGAGGATTTGATAATATCACATGATCTAAATTAGGAACAAAATTACTATTGATCTCTCAATTGGCCCGAAAATGCTACCCTCTACATTTCACATCATAGATCTTGACTTACGTTATAATCTTCTCTTAGGTCACCGTTGGATCCACGCCACACAAGTTGTTCCTTCTATTGTGCATCAATGTATTACATGATGCTTGTGATATACTATTCTTGTTGATCTCTCAATTATTTTACATGTCTTTAACTATTGTATACCTACAATTTCAAGCAAAAAAAACAAAAACAAATATAATCTTTGGAATATGTTATGGATATGAAAGCATGGAATTTATTATGCATAGGAAAACATGATTTTACAGTTTCACATGAACTCAAATTCAAATATGCAAACAAAATGGAAAATCAATAGGAACAATGGTATATGGTATATCAAGGACAACAAAATGTGAGGTGGTAAAGAACTTTTTTTTTTTTTATCAATGTTCTATTCTATATTTTTTAAAAATTACATCATTTGTAGGATGTTTTCATGTTTTTTATGTTAATGAATTAATTTATTAAAACACACAAAAACATATGCCTGTTGATATATTTGATTGAACATCCATATATATTATGATCCAAGTGTGTATGATGTATAATGAGTTGAAAAAGAACCAAAAGAAACAACCTCCTCAATTAAATGTCATATGCTGCGGGTTAATGTAATTAGTTCATCAATACATATAAAAATGCCCACTTGTAAAACCATTTGTAATTAACTTATTTGTAAGCTAAAATACATCAGATCCATTACACTCTTTTTGTATTCTACATTTATGGCAACAAATCTTGGAAAGAACTCTGGATTTAACAGAGCATCTGTACAATTTTTTTATTAGATTTTGCTATTTTTATTGAAGAAACCGTAATAGATCGGGCAGCTTTAACTTCCCCAATTTTGACAAAAACATTGCGTTGTATTAGATTTGCCTTTTAAAATTTACATGAATATTTTTTTGTTTTTTGGGTGATAACTATGCCATATTTGAGTTATTGAGTAGAAACTACATGCTAGAATTTGTAGTCTAAGAACTTTTGAAATCAATTGATTTTTTAAAATATTAAATTAACTCCATTTTTTTAACACTTGAAATATTGGTATGACCGTGTGATGGAATTTCAATTTTTTTAATAAACTTAAATATAATACTTTTTCACACATGTAATTGTTCTTATTACATTGTAATAACATTCTATAATATAACAAACATCAATGTTCACGATTATAGATTTCAATAATGTTTCATTATCTATTTTTAGAAAAGTATAAAATGCATTATATTTCTTATTACAATATAATGATCATTTTACGTTATAATGAACGTTAATGTTCACGGTTGTAGATCTCAACAATTCTTCATTATTTGGTTTTATAAAAGTATAAAATGTATTATTATTTTCATTAAAGTAGTTGTGCAACTAAAATGAAATGTCTCGAGATCAACTCATCCTCATTACCATTATTTCTTCTCTCCACAAATTGTTATTTCTTCTTTCCACAAATTATACGGAACAAGGAAAATAATTATTTGAAGCAATTATATGCATACGTAGGCAACCAAATGCACCTATAAGGCAAGCGAATATTGCATAATGTTTGATTTTATATTATGTAGTGTTTCATACCTCAAGTTTAACAAATGTCATGACTTCCCAAAGGGAGTGACTAATATGACGACTAGTGCACCTATTTTTAACTTAAAATACATACAAACATAGAACATGTGTATATGTCTTTCCAACACAATTTAGAGAGACGAAGAGACAGAGATTAGTGGAACAAAGAAATTCAAATACTCTTGTGATTCGTATATTTTTGTTCGGGATAGGGACGTACAAGATAGAATAGAGGAAGTTTGGCGTTAAAACCATGTTAACGGCTTAAGCTATTAAAAAATTTCCATCAATTTCCATGTCACATGTATCACATCATATATGTATATTTATTTTGTTTATTTGGGTTCCTAGTGCGCTAAATTGGCAATAGATAGAATGATAGAGTTCGTATGTTTATGTGCACATGCACACACACAATTTGTTTGTATATATCTTAAGGCATACATAGATGCATCAAGTCATACACTAGTTGTTTCATATCTTTATTTATATAAAATATTCTTAAATATTTTGTTGTTTCTAACCTTTAATAATAAAAGTCGTTGTAGTCAATCTCATTTCTAACAAGTGCGACGTGGTGGCTTGTTACCACCAAAGATATTGTAATTGAAATTAAACGCACATTTAAATATTTTCAATGAATGATATACTAGCAATTATTGTATACTATTATGCAACATGGAATGTAATTTAAAAAAAAGGTTAAGTAGGGGATGTAACTTCTTCACACACACACACACCACATATTATTGTTTAATATAAAGTATTATCATATAATATAAAAAAATGCCATGATTTTCGGTGATTATGGAGTAAGATGCAAAAAATTAAATATGGTCAAATATTCCATTTAGTTCATAAGCACAACTTAATACTTGTACAAACTAGTTAATTGTTGTGTTATTAGTGTATTTAGTCAATTGCCATAATATTATGGTATTAATGTTGTATTTATTAATTATTGGTATGAACTAGTTAATTACTACAACATTACTTTACATGAATTTTGACATTGTAAATTTAAAGATAAAAATAATAGTTCATGTATGGATCAAACATATAATAATAATAAAGATAATGATATTGATTCATGTGGTGGATTCAACGTATTATAAAGATGTTAGTTGATATAATAGGTCCAGACACTAACTCAAGACAAGTGCCACTAATCAACCTCTAGAATGACATGTAAAATGCCCCACTCTACACACCCCTAGAGTTGTGAAGCTCTAACATAAGGCAAGCACTATTAATCAATCTCTAAAACAATGTGCAAGTGCCCCATTTTGCACTGCCTGTGAATAACCTTGGAATCAAACCCATGACTACCAACCACCAATTCAACAACCTACGATTGTGGCACAACCTTAATATCTAAAAAGATAGAGATATTACTATGCTACAAGTTAAATCACTAAGATAATAATTTATTTGTATGTTTGTTTTATAAAATTTTGACATAAATTATAATTAGTAAGACATGAAAATACTTACAAATGATTAGCTAAAATTTTGAAATTATTGTATTTATATTTAACTTTTTCTTACCTACAATAGGAATAAAAAGGCATGTGGACATAACTCCTCATCAAAATAAAATAAACAATAAAAAATAACACCATTCATAAAAACATGGTAACTGTTTTAGGGAAGGCCGTATCTAACTGGTATGTTCAATATTTGGACGATTTTGACGACAATTAATATATTCACACTCAGAGTAAATACCTAACATTTGCGCATGCAACAGTGAGTTGTTAAGACTAAACACTGGTAATTGAGAGGTTTCGAGTTCGATTCTTTTGGAGTTCAACAACACAAAACGTGCTGACGACTTACTGTCATTCATGTTTTGTATAATAAAACATTGATTTCATTTTGTAGGGAGTTTTCAAAATGGTTGGAAAGGAGTAGGCCTGAACACACTAAATATGATACTTAAAAAAATGTTGGAAAGAAGTAGGCCTGAACATACTAAATATGATCCTGTTTATATGTGTGAGCTTAGCAAGCAATGCTAACAGAAAAAAGTGTGAAAGCATACCATAACCACATTGTTTGAGAGCAAAGAGCATTGTTTCACTCTTACCAAGTGCATTCCTTTGCTTTGTTGTATCAATAAGAAATATGATAAGTCAATTTCGGTGTGAATAAAGTTGTTATCTCGCCACTTTCTTCCTCTTTTAGAAAAACAATTGGTGTTCTATGAATTTTCATTATTAAATATGCAACCCTGTTTGATGTTTTTCTTTGTATGCCGTAGAAAATTGAAATTATCTCTCTTGATTTTAATGGAATGCTATAGAAAATGAGATTCATTAGAATTTTCGACACTAGTAGGGAAGGTATTGTTCTAGATTTAAACTTGAAAATGGTAGAAAGAGAATTATTTTTAATGAGAAACTAACAATTTTATAAAGATATTAGTATTTTATGTTTGAATGGAATATACATATATCTTATGATACTTGTTGTGTAAATGTATATCAAAACCTTCTTTTGACTAAGTGATGATTAAGGGACATTCAATACATCAAAGTCATCCAATTCTTATTTTATCAGTTTGACTCTGTGTGGCAAGTATCTAGAAGATTTTATACCCTTTAACAAGCCATCATCCTCACCACTAAACTACAACCTTTCGAAAGAGAGGTATCCTATATAATAAGAAAGTAGTTATAATAGAGATATTTCCTTCAATCTATAAGTAATCCAATATATTTATAATAATGTTTCCCTAGGGTTTGGAGTTTTAGGTTTTGTTAGTGATGGCAAGGGGTTACGTGTTTATTAGACTAATGAAATCATTTATGTTTGTTTACCTATTGTTGATAGGAATTTATCTTTAAAATGGATTTGGACTAACCTTGTAATATTGTTGTTTCTACAAAAGTGTGCCCTTGTCAAACATTTTATGTTGCGAGTTTTAGGATTTTACGTTTGGCCATGGTTGACTTGGGGTTTAAGATCTAGGTTGCCTCATTGTTAACAAAAAGAATTGTGAAATTATTTATTGTATTCTATGGATTGATGAAATAATATCATTGCAAAAAAATGTTATCATGTTTATAATGCTATAAAATGATTTCCTTTGTCATAAACTTGTGTTGTTTATAATGCTACAAAATGTTTTCCCTTGTTAGAAACTTGGTTACAAGGGTTTATGAAATTACATTTTCCTACAACAATGGGATTGGGGTTTGTTGGTGTTTTATTTTATAAATTTGAGTTAGTGCATTAAGTGTGTGAGCCATGTCTATGCTTTGTTTTTAAGTTGTGAAATTTATTTTGAAAGCATACATACATATGCATTGTTATCAAGTTTTGGAGTTTATTTTAAGAAAAACAAGTCATTCAACCATCGTAATATTCCATGCACCGTCCTAATTTTTTTCTAGGGAGAGGGGCGGTAGTGGTGTAACCCAAGTTTAGGAAATTTCACAACACGAAGTGTATGCCACGTAGGATTGTGTATTTTTCACGACATGTCACTCGAGTTTTCCTTAGCATGTATTTTTTCTTTGGAGTGTTTAAATAGAGGGAAAGCCACATTTTAAATTGATTTAAAATTAAAAAATTGAGTTGTACTAAAATTATGGTGGAGACTAATACTTACATGTGAGTGATAATTGATGTACAATGAGTATTTAATAATTATAAGTCTTACATGTCATGATGCAATTGATTGTTCTACATCATTATTATGTCAAAATTAAATAACTACTAGATAGTACTATAATGACTATTAGGTGGTTGCATGACAACTTTTGGGTATTGTGTGATCAAGACCCATGTCCATTATTGGACCATGTTAAAGCATGGACCCCTTTCCCTACTCCATTTTATTTAGTTTTAATATGTGATATTATTGTTCTTTATAGAAATTGAGATTTTAGGGTTTGTCTCTTTGGTGAAAAGGGGTTTGGGGTATTATGGTGTTCATTTACATAATTTCCCTAATGTATTAGGTGTGAGCCATACAAATACCTTGTTCATTTAAGTCTTAGATACAATAGTATTGTTTGTAAGTTTTAGATGTAACAACATGCCATGATTGATTGATGTGGAGATTTGGATAGTGAAATACCTTATGTGGATTTGGATGGAATCAAAGGGGTTCTAGTATTTTATAAATTTTGATTAGGTAAAGTTACCAATTTGATTTCAATAGAGACTTGTTCGCGGATGTGGATAGGTTGTAGATTTGGATTAAGAAAAGTTGTGGTTTGATTTCAGTAGGGGCTTGTAAATGGTTGTGGATTTTGTTTCTCATTTAATGAATCTGTGTTAATAACATGATTTAGATTTACATGTGGATTTGAGATGGAATCAAAGGGGTTGGAATTATTTTGCAGATTTTAATTGAGAAAACTTAACTATGATTTCAACGAAGGGTTCTACATGGTTGTGGATAGTTGTAGATTTTAGTTGAGAAAATTTAGCAATTTGATTTCAATAGAGGCTTGTACATTGATGAGGCTTTTGTTTCTCATTGAAATGAATCTATGTTAGTAACACAAGTTATTCTTTGTTACGAAAAGAGGGCGTCAAACTTCTTTGCACCAAGCTAAGTTGGAATTGTCTACTTTTTCCTTTATCTACATTTGTTGTTCTTTTTAGATTTGTGTGATTTTCTATTTGGCCTTTTTGAAAGCGGTTGAACAAATCACAACCTCTATGTTTATGTATTTTTAAAGCATAGTATCATGGAAGGGTTCTTCCTCTATTTTATAAAATCATGGTTTCAAGAATAATCCATAATCTATCCCCTTATGGAACCATGGCCCATTTCTAAAAGATCATCTCTCAATCATCTTGTTCATGAAAAAGAACAAAGAAGAAACATTGAGCACATGCGTATATTTCCACTACATTTAAGATAAAAGGAGACCAATATTGGCTTTTCTAGTCACTTAGAACCGTATGATCCTTTCTTGCTAAGTACATCCATTAAGTTTAAATATTTCTTCTCTTTTTGGATTAACAAAGAGAAGAGAAGATTTTTTTCAACAATAAATCCTTACTTAAAAGAAAAAAATGAGGTGTTACCTAATTTGTGGCACTTGTTGGATTCCATATAGGGGATTTTTTTATGTTGCATGGGATTCATTTTGATAGTAGATTTCCTTGGGTTCATTATGGCTTTTTTTGAATGATACATTTTCTTACAAATTCTCTAGTATAAAACTTGTTCACACTTCCATGCATGTGGTTGTGGGAGCTTCCATATGCAAATCCACTTCCACTTCTAGATCCATTGAATTTTTACTTTGTTCTGCATGTACTACGATTTGTAATATTTTTTTCTTACAATTGTTGCTCCTTATCCTCCTTTGGGGTTTTTGAGCTTCGTTGTTAATCTTGCCTATGTTCATTCCTACAATCTTAAGAGTTGTTGTCGACAGTTTATTTAGCAATGGAAAAGGTTACCCTTCAAAATTTTTCCATGAATTTACCAATTTATTCATTTCTTGTTTAGTTCGCCCTCTTCTTTTATGAAATTTAAATATTTATAAGAGGACCGAGATCAATAAGATAATATCATAAATACACAATATCTAACACACAATGGCAACTTAGTGCAAGTAACAAGATGATGAGAGTAACTTAGCTTGTATATGGCTATCTTTGTTAGATTTGGGCGAACAATCTGGAATAGGATGCATCTGGGTAGTATATGCTTCATTTGGAAAATAGAGATTTGCAAGTCTTCTTGATAGTAGCACCTAGAAGAGGACAAGGCGCTCGGGCGGTATTGTTTGTATTGGGTGCTAATATCCCGGATATGAATCTGGATCTAATCTTTTTCGGGTTTGATAATCTCACTTGCACTTCATTCTTTATCATTCTAACTTCATTATAGGGTTTCGTTATCATACATGTACTTGCATAATAAACCCTAGCTACTTACTCTTGACAAGGCTCAAGCACACATTAGATGCAATAACTTATGCATATGCAAAAAAATGTGTTGTATTAGATCTGTCTTTTAAAACTTACATAAATGCAAACTTTTTTGGTGATAACTATGCTATAATCGAGTTATTGAGCATGAACTACACACTAGGATTTGTAGGGTAAGAAAATTTGAAATCATTTTATTGCTTGATATTTTGCAATTATTATGTTAAAATATTGATCATTTAAAATGAAAATTAACTTCATTTTCTTTTAACACTAAAACATTGGTATGACCGTGTGATGGGAGTTCAAAATAATTTTATAAATTTAAATATAATATTGTTCCATACATGTAATTATTCTTATTATAATGTAATAAAAATTCTACAATATAACGAATATCAATCGACTATAGATCTCAACAATGCTTCATTGCCTAGTTTTAGAAAAGTATAAAATGCGTTATACTTTCTTATTACAATGCAATGACCATTTTACAATATAATGAACACTAATGCCGATGGTTGTAGATCTAAACACTTCTTCATTGTTTAGTTTTATAAAATTAGAAAATGCATTATACTTTTAATTAAAGTGGTTGTGCAACCAAAATGAAATGTACAGACGAACTTATCCTCATTCACCATTATATCTTCCCTCCACAAACTGTATGGAACAAGGAAAATAGTTGTCGAATCAAGTATACGCACTTATGTAGGTGATTGAATGTCACATAGTGTTTGAGTTTCCATAATGTAGTGTTTCAAAACTCAAGTTCAACAAATGTCATGACTTCCCAAATGGGAGTGACAAATGGGCGATTGGATGCATCTATTTTAAACTTAAGATACATATAAACATATAACACATGTATAAGCCTTTCTAACACAATTTACGAAGAAGAAGAAATTGGTGGAACAAAGAAATTCAAAAACTCTTATGATTCATATACTTTTGTTCAAAAGAGGGACATGTGCAAGATAGAATAGAGGAAGTTTGGCATTAGAACCATGTTAAGCACTTAAGCCATTAAAAAATTTCCCATCAATTTCCATGTCACATGTGAAAATCAAAACTCGTATCACATCATATCTAATATGAGAGCATCTAGTTATATATATATATATATATATATATATTGATTGATAAATGCTTTTGACGGAGCTATGAACCGGAGGGGTGGGGGCCCCTACCCAACAACAAGGAAGAAGAGAAGAAGGAGGAGGAGAAAAAGAAGAGGGAAAGCTTGCGAACGGAAAGGAAGAAGGAAGAAAAGAAGCATGAAAGCACTAAATAGAGCGAGAAAACGATGACTAAGTTGCACCTAAGACACCGAAAATCATAGAAAGGGCATCGAATAACCGAAGGAAGTTCCTGCACGCGCGTTAGCTGCCTTGAGCAACAAATCAAAGGCAGCGCCAACACGATCTTTGAGTTCATTGTGATGATCGAAACTGAATGAACCGAAAAAAGTGCGGCGTCGATGTCGACCACGGGAGAAAACACTTGATCCAGAGTAGGATGGAAATTCTGGGTGAAGGTGACTAGGTCTCTGTACTGACTGCAGAGCCACTGGATGCCTCGTCCTGAGCCTAAAGCGAGCTCGTTGACTTCCTCCACCCATAGAAGAGGATCAGGAAGAGAGAAGTCCACCAGTTGTTCATGCAGGCAAACCCTATGAATAACATAGATTTCATCCTCTGCTATGAATTCGACCACTTCCGGATCGGGGTGTAGGAGGAGGTAAAATGAAACAAAGGTAGAAGCTATATTAGAGTCCATTCTGGGATGACTGGCTCGGAAGTGATAAGATTCACCAAAATTGTTTCAATGGCTTCCGCTTCTTCCGGTGAGGAATACTTGAATATGATGGAAAGGCGGTGACGATCGATGGTAGAAGAGTTTACCAGTTCCTTGAATTGACCACGGAGGGCAACAAATGGGAATCCAACAAAAGCCATGGGAGCCAAAAGCAGCAAACCAGAAGGACAAGTAAGACGATAGATGAGGAGGAAGAAGATATGAGAGGCATTTAAAGAAACCATACCTCATAGATCTCGGAGTTATCTTTCTTTGGAAAGGATTGACGTGAGCCCTGTCCATGCCAAAACGTCACTGGAGAAAATTGCAGCATGCGAGAAGTCAATCGCTAGATTGACAAGAAGATCCGCCACCAAGTTGGATTCTCGGTAAATGTGATGGATGCTCCAATATTTAAATTTGTTGAGCCAAAAAAGGATGTTTTGGATAAGCGGATTAATATGCCAAGAAAGAGCGGATCCTTTGGAGACTGCTGAAGTGATGATTTGAGAATTGCCTTTGATAATCAGTGAGTCCCCTCCAAATTTTAGAGCAAGTTTAACCCCTTCTAAAAGAGCTTGCACTTCCGCAAGATTGCTCGTACAGTTGCTCAGAGGAAAAGATCCCGCCAGAATAAGAGAACCAGCCGCGTCACGAAGGATACAACCGGCCCCAGATAAACCCGGATTGCCTCTAGAGGCTCCGTCAAAATTAAGTTTCCAAAAGCCTTGGGGAGGAGGTTTCCACATAGCCTGTTGCCTGCGAATGCTCTTTTCCACTTGGGAGAGGCCCTGTTTGACTATGGCGCCAGGATTCGGAGTTTTGATAAGAGTCTAGGCCTTGGAAATTCTAGCATCCACGGAAGAAAACTTAGAAATGTTCATGCTATTCTTGGAGATGACTTCTGAAATAGCAATTTCCAATTTGTTCAGGAAGGCCGGGAGAAGGCAATGTTGATTACAAAAGATGCGTAAGTTTCTCTCCCACTAGATGTGCCATAAGAGTAAATATGGGGCCACCTTCTAGATAGAACTTAAAGAGCTTTTGAACTTCATGGATGGCTAGGACCGGAGAGAATCACCAATATTGTTACAATGAACCCACGAAAGGTTTAATTTTCCTAACAACCATTGCCAAACAAAATCCACGAAGGAGCAATGGAGAAAAAGGTGGTCGAGGTCTTCTTCCGCCTGACCGCACATAACGCATTTGGAAGGGCCAAGGCATAGCCCCAGGATCTTCTTCAGAGTTGAGTTA
The DNA here is from genome assembly GCA_018340775.1 of Taxus wallichiana var. yunnanensis. Taxonomy (NCBI): domain Eukaryota; kingdom Viridiplantae; phylum Streptophyta; class Pinopsida; order Cupressales; family Taxaceae; genus Taxus; species Taxus wallichiana. The sequence goes on along the minus strand of CM031240.1, from coordinate 808,506,131 downwards.
ACACTTTGTTTTTAAGAATAAGCCAACCGAAGATTGCCACTTTTGGAAGAAGAGAGTGATGCCAACAATTTAGCTTAGGAAGATCGATAAAACCCGATTGAGAGAGGAGAGAGTGATAACCCTCTTTGACTGAATAGATACCAGAGACGGAGCCGAGCCAAAGTAAATGGTCCTCACAATCCCTATATGTTGCTCTTCTCAATAAAATTTCCTCCGCCAAGATAGAGCAAGCCGAGGGCGGGACCTCCAAGGGAGAGGGATCTTTCCACGACCAGGTTGGAGACCCGTCCGGATGCTGGGAGCCATAATTGGCAACGAAAGGGCCCCAAGTCACTCTGGTTTTATTCATAGTGCTGTTGAGAGGAAACTAGATTTAGCAGAGAGCACCCGTTCCAATAGTCCTCCCAAAAGTTCACCCTAGCTCCATTGTTTACAAACCAGGAGACAAAATCTGCAATAAGGGTTTTACATTTACACATGAAATTCCAAATGTGGGAACCTTTAGGAAGCTCTTCACCTGGAGAGGAGTAGATCCGATTTTCCAGCCACCAAATACTTATGAGAAAGAACCTGGTGAGCCAATTTTAGAGGGGAGGAAAGAAAGTTCCAAACTAATTTGGCACCAGAGCAATATTGTGCAGAGCTAAATCCACAATCCCTAGACCACCTGAGAAATGGGGGATTTGACCACCTCCCATTTGACAAGGTGAAATTTACGTTCCTCACTATTCCCCTGCCAGAGGAAGGTGCGGATGAGATTTTCAATTTTCAAAAGTATCGAATGAGGAAGAGCCAGAATGGACAACATGTACATAGGAAGAGCGCATAGAACTGACTTAATCAGAAGCAAACGACCCGCAAGGGAAAGCCATTTCCCTTTCCAAGATTGAAACCTGGATGAAAAAGACTGTAGAAGGTCAAACTAGAGATTTGATTTGCTGGCTCTAGCGAATAAAGGAATGCCCAGATATTTGTGTGGAAGAGTGTGAAGACAAACCCTAGAATCGCTAGAATCCTTCTTTGGAGCCTAGGAGGAACATTGAAGAAGAAAATGATAGATTTATGATAGTTTATCACTTGACCGTCGCAAGTGAGAATAGGAATTAAGAATATTGGACAAGGCCCATGCTTCAGGGACAATAGCAACCCCAAAAAGAAAAGTGTCATCTGTGAATTGTTGATGAGTGAGAGGAGGTAGGTTGGAGGAAGACAACAGTCCCGAAAGAGAACCAGAGGCAACAACAAATTTAATGCAACGGCCCAAAGCTTCGGCCACCAAAATAAAAAGGAAGGAGGAGAGGGGATCTCCCTACCTTAGGCCCCTACTGCTCTTAAAGAAGCCTTCTACAGAACCGTTCACAAGAACCGAGAAGCAGGGTGAGGATATGAAATTGAAGATCCAATCACATAAAGGATTACTGAAATCCCAAAGCTTGCAAGGATTTGATAAGGAAACGCCAATTGATCCGGTCATATGCTTTGTTATAGTCCAACTTAATCATCATCCCGATCGTGACGAATGATGAAGGGTGTGGATAAGTTCATGGGAAATGATAATTCCTTCGGAGATGGATCTCCGGGAGGAAACCACTTTGTTCTTGCGAAATGATGGAGCAGAGGAGGGGACGGATACGAGGAAGCAATGGCTTTAGAAATAATCTTGTAAGATGTATTGCAGAGGGAGATTGGGTGAAAATCATCAAATTTATCCGCAGGGATTTTTTGGGGAACATACAAATGAAGGTGTGATTGAGAGAACCCAGGACTTTTCCAGAGGAGCGAGATTCTTCAACAACGTGCCAAACAGAAGTACCAATAACTTCCCAGAAGTCTTGATAAAAGGTAGCCTGGAAACCATCCGGACCAGGGGCTTTGTCCTGGGCCATTGAGAAAACAATTTTCGAATCTCCTCCAAGGAAAAAGGAGAGAGCAAGCTCTCGTTATCAACTTCATTGACTAGTTTGGGAATTTTCTCAAGAAGAGGGGATTGGGATGCCAAAGAAGAGTGTGTTTCTCCGGTTAAAAGCTTTTGAAAAAGGAAACCACCTCCTCTTTTATTGTTGGTTGGGAGGAAATCCACGAATCATCAGAGTTGCTTGATGGCAGAGATATAATTAGAGTTTCTCCTTGCTTTAACCGAGGTGTGGAAAAATTTGGTGTTCTTATCACCATCTTTGAGCCAAATTTCCCTAGATTTTTGACGCCAAAAGGATTCCTCCTTCAATAAAATATCCCCTAGTTCGCTGAGAAGGGACTTTTCAATAAGAAATCATCGTTATGCATACCAAACTTGAAGACCCTTTCATTAAGAGTGCGTAGAGATTTTTCCACTCTTAATTTTTCTTGAAAGATGTTTTTGAAGGAAGAAGAATTCCAAGCAAGTAGTTTTTCTTTGAGCAAAGAGAGATTTTTAGAAAGAATAAACATTTTGGTACCAAAAACAGAGAAAGAATCCCACCAGGATTTAATCAACTGCTTAATGTTGGGATCCTGCATCCACATACTTTCGAACTTGAAGGGCGAGTGCGGGGTGGAAGATCAAAGCTAATAGACATGGAAATAGGAAAGTGATCAGAACCAGACAGAGGAGAAACACTGCTTTGGAGGAGAAAATTCTGCTGGAGCCAGGATTCGAAACCAGGAATCTATCAAGTCTAATGGCCAAGTTCCCAAAGCCAGAGCGGTGATTGTTCCACGTGAACCACCCGGAGCGTGGTTCCAAATCCACCAGCTTGGAAGAATGGATGAAGGAGGTGAAATCTTCTTGAGAACGAGGATGCCAAGAGAGACCCCCGCGTTTATCTCTATTAGAGATAGTGGCATTAAAATCCCCGCTACAATTGATTTAAGATCCGGAAGGGAACTCAAGGAATCCTGAATTTTTTTCCACGTTTCCCTCTTTTGAATGGGATTATTCGGACCGTAGACATTACAAAGGAAAAAGACTCCTCGGAATGTTTAATACATACCTGGCACCATTGAAAATGGGATTGCGAAGAGAGGGAGGACACTTTGCAAGCTGAGGACTTCCACAGAAGTCCCAACCCACCGGAAGCTCCATTCGAATCCACAAAGAGACCTTCCCAGCCACGCCAGCTATGGAACCAACCATCTAAACACGCCGAGCTAGACATCTTGGTCTCTTGTAATAGACAAATAGAAATGTTCAAATCCGCAACATACCGCCTAAGCAGACATTGCTTGTTAGGGGCGTTGAGACCCCTAACATTCCACGAAAAGATGTTCATCTTTTGTTCAGAGAGGACTCGCCTCTCCTACTTGAGATTGAAAAAAGGAACCAAGCTGGGATTGATTTCAGAGGCTATCTCTTTGAGAGAAGACCGCGACTTGGAAGGACGCCCAACAGGAGCGCTCGGACCGAGATTTAAATTTCGAATTGGCGGGGTAGGAAGGATACCACGGCTAGAAGGTAGAAACTCGCCCTCTTCAACCTGAGTGACAGGATCGTCTTCCACCATCATTCTGTTATCATTGAGAAGCTCTTCTTTGTTGCCTACCCAGTTTTCTAGGGAGGCAGCGTCAGGAGCCGAGACCTAAGGCAATACCCTCTTGAAATAAGGAGAGGATACGCATTGAGTCTTGAACCACTGAGGCCGTTTCTTTAACAAGATTGATTGTGTTGGGATCGAGATTAAGAGTTTCCACAGGGAGAGACTTCACTTTGGTGATAATGGGGGGGAAAGAGGCTCAACATTAGGAGGGGAATTCACCTCCACTGAAGCACTGGGAAGCTTCTTCTTCCACACAGCAGGCCTAGAAGGAAGGGGCTCTTTACAATCTTTCTGAAAGTGACCAGGAAGTTTACAATGGAAACAACAGTTCAAGATGGTCTCATAATCCACCCTTTGAATCCATTTCCCGCTGGAGGAAAGAATCACGATTTTGTCACTCAGATTTTTTGGAAACGTCCACCGAGATACAAACCCTCATGAAGGAAGAAAGGGAGCCTTCGAGGGTAACAGGATCAATACAGATGACTCTCCCCAGGCCGGAACAAATTTGTGTGAGGGAGGATGGAGACCAGAACTCACTGGGGAGAGAATATAGTCTAACCCAGACCTGAAGCCCTTCCATGATAGCTTTATCTAGATCAAAATGGGCAGACCACTTCTTAATAAGAAGGCTAGATTCATGGAGCAGATATTCTTGTCTTTCAAGGGAGACGTCCCTTTGAGCTTGGCTACGGAAGATGACGAGGAAGAATCCTTTGTCCAGGAATCACACGCGAAGGCCGCTCCCCCATTGAGTATCGCACTAGGTTCGGATACCATTAGTCGATAGCCATCGGCCATGAATTTAGTGAAAATAGCTCATTGTCGAGAAGAAGCAGTTGTGAGTCGAGGTCGGCTGAATGCTCCAAAGAAACAATTACAGAGTTCTCTTCCTCTGAAATATCGGAAGACAAAACATTCCCAATATTTGAACACGGACTCTGCAACAGGGGGCCCCGGGCGGGACCCATGCTGAGTGGATCAGATAGAACAGGACCCTCCAAGCCGACGGTAGAGCCATTCGGGCCAATTTGGCAAAGAGGACCGTTATCGCTTGATTTTTGAAAAATTTGTCCATTGAGCAACCCGACCCGAGGAAATCCAGAGCGATTTTTTCTTCCTCATTTTTTCTCCACTCTTGGTGATGAGGTTCAACACTATTAACAAGAATAAAGAGGAGTGCTTTAAGCTCCTTAAATCTATGAGTAAGTTAGCTAAAGTAATCCCGCAACTTAGGGATTTCCTCGCTTAAAGGTTAAGTTGCAGAGTTATATATATATTAGTGAGTATTTATTTTTTTAATAATTTTTCAAGTACAAAGATTTTGAAAATTAAAAAATAACGGATAGCCGACCGTGTCCCCCAACTACATAAAAAAATAAAAAACAAAAATTAGAATTTTTTTTGAATATGTATAGAATTAGGCCTAGTTTGGGATTGTATATTTTTTTAATTTGGAGAAGTGAAAAAAAAGATACATGACAAAAGATAAGCGTTTACAATCCCAAAAAAATAGAGGTATAAAAGACATAGTTTGAAATAAATATAAATGGAAACCTTAAAATAGTCAGAAAAATATAAAAAGTATATATTTAGAAAGAGGATAGTTTTCTTGACGTTGTAGGAATTTTTTTAAGAAAGATAGAAAACATTTTTTTAGGATTTATCATGGTGGAAGGTGAGTTTTTGCATATTTTGTCAAAAACACGTAGGTTCTTTGTGTTGCTTTATAGGTCCAAGGTGCAAGTTTGGGAAACCGAAACTATTCCAATCCTGTAAAATCTTGGTTTGGGGGCATAATGAAAGGAACACGCTTGCGTTAAAACACACAAACATTATAACACGCTCGCGTTCCTCGAGTATATGCATTATATGTGTTTGTGGCATGCTTTTATTTACAAAAATAAATGTTTAAGTATAAGAAATAATAAAATATAAATAATAATAAAGTATAAGTATATTATTATTTATATTTTATTATTTCTTATACTTTGAATTTATTTTAATAAATATAAGAAATTAGGGTCACTCTGCACCTTATAGAACTAGTCTCACAACTCCATGAGTCACAATTTAGGAGATAGTTTTTATAATCTAATCGGTTGTAGATAGGTAATTTTCAAGATTTCAACATTCAACCTAAAGCTTTTAGTGTTTAAATTCTACAATCGATGTCTATTTTGGCAACAAATATAGTCATTGTTTAGGTTTTGGGGCCTTTTGGATTGTTTATTGACATTTGTAGGAGTGTTAGATGTGTCAAAATTAGATTTTATAAACCTCACAACTCTCAAAGGAAACAACAACTACTCAAATATATGCACTCATGAAATGCCTTATAATACATAACAAATCAAAACACATGTGTTGGACATAGTGTCATTGGTGTTGTCATTGATGTTAAGTTGCATTGATGGCAAAGGGTGTCTAGGTGGCATAGGAGTTAGCATGAGGTGTCAATCATCAAGAAACATGAAATTTGATTGGTAGTGATTACAATTAAGGGACATCTAATCTATCAAAGTTACCCAATCCATACTCTATTGGTTTGATTATGTATGTCTCTTATCTAGAATATTTTATATTCTTTAAAAAGCCATCATTCTCACCACTAAACCGATACATTTTGAAAGAGAGATATCCTCTATAATATGTACTTATAATTAATATGGTTCCCTTTACTCTACTAGTAATCTAATCTATTTATAGTCATGTTACCCTAGGGTGAGAATTTTAAGTTTTTCCAGGTGATGGCAAGGAGTTACGTGCTTATTAGACTAATGGAATCATGTATATTTCTTTACCCATTGGATATTATCTTTAAAATGGTTTTGAATAACCTTGTCATATTGTTGTTTTTCGCAAAGGTGTGCCCTTGTCGGACATCTATGTTGCAAGGTTTTAGGGTTTTAGGTTTGGCGATTGTTGACTTGGGGCTTGAGATTTGGGTTGCGTCATTACTAACAAAAAATAATTGTGAAATTATTTATTGTATTATATGGATTGACCAAATAATATCATTACACTCAAAATGTTTTCCTTTTTATAATGCTACAAAGTGTTTTCCCTTGTCAAAAACTTTTGTTGTAAGGGTTTATGAAATTATGTTTTTCCCGTAACAATGGGATTGGGGTATGCTTTGGTGTTTTATGTTTTATAAATTTGAGTGAGTGTATTAAGTGTGTGAGCCATGCAGATGCATTGTTGCTTAAGTTGTGAAATTTATTTTAAAACCACACATATAGATGCATTGTTCTCAAGTTTTGGAGTTTATTTTAAGCAAAAATAAGTCATTCAACAATATGTCATATTCTATGCACCATCTCAATTTTATTTCTAGGGAGAGGGACCAAGAAATGCGGCACACCCCAATTTTAGGAGTCCACAATACCAAGTGTTGCCACATAAGATTGTGCATTTTACACTATCATGTAGCTTGAGTTTTTCTTAGCTTGTATTTTTTCTTTGGAGTGTTAATTAGAGGGAAAGACATATTTTGAATTGAATTAAAATAAAAATTGAGTTGCACTAAAACTATGGTGGAGATCAATACTTACACATGAGTGATAATTGTTGTATAATGGGTATTTAATAATTATAAGTCTTACATGTCATGATGTGATTGACTACTCTACATCATTATTATGTCAAAATTAAATAACTACTAGTACTATGACAACTATTAGGTGGTACTATGACAAATATTGGGTATTGTGTGATCAAGACCCATGTCCATTATTGGACCATGTTCAAGTATTGACCCTTTTCCCCTACTTCATTTTATTTAGTTTTAATATGTGATATTATTGTTGATACACAAATTGAGATTTTACGTTTTGTCTATTTGGTGAAAAGGGGTTTGGGGTATTATAGTGTTCATTTACATAATATCCCCTAGTGTATTCGGTGTGAGCCATATAAATACCTTGTTCATAAGTCTTAGATATAATAGTATTAGTCATAAGTTTTAGATGTAACGACATGCCATGATTGATGTGGAGATTTAGATAGTGAAATACCTTATGTGGAGTTGGATGGAATCAAAGGGTTGTAGTTTTTATAGATTTTGATTAAGCAAAATTACCAATTAGATTTCGTGAGAGGCTTGTTCGCGGATGTGGATATGTTGTATATTTTGATTAAGAAAACTCGATAGTTTGATTTCAAAGAGAGGCTTGTATATGGACGAGGATTTTGTTTCTCATTAAATTGAATCTACGTTAGGAACATGATTTAGCTCTTTGTGTGTTTGGAATGCAATCGAAGAGGTTGAAATTATTTTGTAGATTTTAATTGAGAAAATTTAACTATGATTTCAACAAAGGTTGTCAGACATGGTTGTGGATAGGTTGTAGATTTCAATTGAGAAAAGTTAGCAATTTGATTTCAAGAGAGGCTTGTACACGGATGAGGATTTTTTTCCTCATTGAAATTAATCTATGTTAGTAACACAAGTTAGTATTTGTTATGCTAAGAGGCATACATACTTCTATGTACCAAGCTAAGTTGGAATTGTCTACTTTTTCTCCATATACAATTGTTGTTCTTTTTGGAGTTGTTTGATTTTCTATTTTGCCTTTTTGAAGATAGTTAAACAAATCAAAACCATCTGCTATGTTTATGCCTTTTTAAGAAATACTCCCATGGAGAGGTGCTTCCTCTATTTTCTAAAAGCTTGTTGAGAAAATATAAGATATTTTATGGTCCAATGAATAAGTAATTTTTATGCTAAGAAATTTAAGATGATAAATTATATATATAATTTTTGTTATTGATATTAAAATTTCATAATTAACATGCATGTATGCATCCATTCTCAAGAAAAAAATTCATACTTTTTCATCCATCTTAGACTTTCAACTTACTTGGTTTGAACATATCCAATATATATGCATGCATTTTTAGGAACATGCAAACTTTAGTATTGTAATTTTTGCATGCATGCATACTTTTAACTAAAAATGTGCATGCTTTTTACCCCCAAAATTTGTATACATTTTGATTACTTTTGCATGCAATCCTAACTTATCTCCAAACAATACATGTAAATCAATTCCATCTGCGTAGTAAGGATAAAAACCTTCATTTTCCATTTCAATGTTTTTTGGGATCCTTTACTTTGAAGCTATTCTTATAAACATATATCCATATTATTAGTATTGAGAAAGGGGTTATTTGCATTTTTCCTTCTAATTGTCACTTTTTGCACTTCTTCCTCAAGGAAGCTATGATTTTCTTCATCATTTCCTTCTGGGATCTCTTGTTCTTTTATGTTTCTCCACTCTACAAGTTTTTTTTTAAAAAAGGACTAGGTTGAATTTCATCCCTAGATTTTAATTTTACTTGAGATGTTACATGTTTATGATCCTTAGTAGCTCCCCTTTGTTAGGTAGCCTTTTTATTTTGTTTGTGTTGCACTACTGGAAACCTCTCTTAGCCATTTTTGGATTCTCTTCAAGAAGTCTTTAAACCGAAGATTGATGGCGTGGGCATGAAACACCCAAACGCCCATATTTAAAACATTCCCTATATTGAAAAACAATGTTTTCATAATTAATTTTTTTGTTCTTGATGAGCTCCCCAAACTAAGGAAAAACAAGAAGGAGGTCTTTACCTAAATCCACTTTCACACATACACTGGGGCATGAGATCTTAATTTTATAATATGTCACCATATCCATGGAAATTAAATTTCTATTTTGTTTTAGAATTAAAGGTGTCCAAAAATGCAATGGTGAATTTAGAAGCCTCACCCATACAAGTATAGAGTAGAGAGTTTTTCAATAATGGGTCAAAATCATAAAACCATGGTTTTCAAAGTTATAATCCATAATCTATCCCCTTATAGAACTAGGGCCCATTTCTATATATCACTTCCAATCATCTTGTTCATGAAAAAAAAATGAAGAAACATTGAGCACAAGGGTTTATTCACTCACTCATAATTGTATAAATCCTTTCTTGCTAATTACCTCCACAAATTCAAATATTTATCATCTTTTTGGATTAACAAAGAGGGGAGAGGAATATTTTTCAACAATAAATCCTAACTTAAGAGAATAAATGAAGGTTTTACTCAATTTTTGGTGCTTGTTGGATTCCATATAGGAATTTTCTTTCTGTGCATGGGATTCATTTTGATAGTAGATTTCCTTGGGTTCAATATGGCTTATTTGAAAGATGCATTATCTTACAAATTCTCTCCCATAAAACTCGTGCATGCTTCCATGCATGTGGTCAAGGGAGCTTCCACGTGTGAATCCTCTTTCAGATCCATTGATTTTTTCCCTTTTTCTTGCATGTCTTGTAATTTATAAAGTGAAATTATTTTATTACAACCAAAGCATCCATTTTTCATTGCTCCTTGGCCTCCTTTGGGGTTTCTAAGCTTCGTCGTTACTCTTACCTACATTTGTTCCTACAATTTTTGGAGTTGTTTCCCCCTGCTTTCGTGGCAATGGAAAAGGGTCCCCTTCAGAAATTTTTGATGAATTCATTAACTCATTCATTTATTTTTTAGTTATCCCTCCCTTCCTTTCAACAATTTGAAAGTGCATTGCCATTACATAGCTTTAAACAACCTAACTTTGTGAGAGTGATTATCAATTCTCTTCTTTTAGAAACATTAATTTTATGAATTGCATCCAAACAAGTGCTCCAAATTTTTATCAAATTTAATAATCTCAAAAAAATATTACTCATGTTTTCATGCATAATAAGTCCCTATGTTGGTGGGGGAAACTTGAGCACTCCCTCTTTGAGAGCTACTAGAATTTTTCCACTTAAATATACAAGTTTATTATTTTAAAATGAAAATTTATTTTATTCATGTGTGTGTATTGTTTCAGACTTCATGGGACCAATTTGAGTAAAATAGAAGCCCAAGCCCCCTCTATGAGACATTGGGGCTATAATGAATCATGTTCTCAACCATGCAAATTAAAAATTGTGAAAAAATATCCTTTTAAGCTTTTCCATTTTGAGACCACCATGGAGTTGGCTTGATTCATCATATTATTTTGGACTTGTTGTACTAACCTTGCATGGTTTATTTGTCATTTTTTTCAAATTTCTAAAATGTGTAGTGGCATCTCAAAACACCATCAACATGGACATGCCATGACACCACATACTTCTCTAACTAGATGTCATTATAACATAGTTAGGGTACGGAATCCATTCATATGATAATTAAAATTTAAAGTTACATATTGATCAATTTTGAAGTAGTTGATTCTGATTCATCGATAAAAAAATTACCATAATTGTGTTAATGAATCAGGGAGAGAAAATGGTGAGAACTTGAAAAGAAAGCGAAAGACAATCTCAAGTTTAAGGCCTATTTAAAAATATTGATTTTTTTCAAGATGTAAATGATCCTTGTGTGGGTTTATAATACACGGCCTAAACTGGAACAACAAGAAATGTTATAGATAGAGTGCCCACTATCCATGTGGGGACATATAACATGTTTCTTGCGCACTCTCTTGCAACAATTGAGCATTCTTCTACCAAATTTTCCAATGAATCGGGCTCATTGGATGCAGATGTAATATTTAAATGCAATGTTTTTACACAAGTGAATCTCTCAATCCCATTATTAAGGAAGTTCACCATCACTTTTTTTTTTTTCTGTTTTCAACTATTATATTTAAATAATTGTGAGTGCTTATTATAGACACAAAATCACGCACTTTGGGTAATTATCTAGTCCTGATTACATACTACTATTCATATGATTCCTAAGTAAGAAAAGTACTAATCAACCCATGTCCTTGGTCATATTTTATTTCTTTCTGTTGCATAATTTGGTTTTACACTCTTTCTAGCTCAGTCTGTCTTTTCATACATTGACATTTATCATCCTGGACACTAGCGCCTAGCCAGGATGCCAACGTCAGGCGCCCCTGTCCTCTCTGGGCCCCTCAGACCTCTTTATACTTTACTCACATCTTTTGGGTCCTTTCTAGCCGTTTGAACATATTATCTTTTTGGTAGTCGGCCTTTTTGGGGTTAATTGTGAAATTCAAGCAAGGGAATCATATAACTATAAAGCTATGTGATCATAATAAAGGACCAAACACTAAGCATTACCTATCACCATCTAAGATTGAATCCAAAGGATATTCAAGAGCATTCAAACATCCATTCTAGAGTCCATTTAATGGCAATGGACTACATTCTTACGAATAAACATCATATGAGGGGAAGTTTCCATGCACACATTTGTTTACATCTTCTACATCTAGTTATTTTCTCACTATTAAGTGTGATATGCATAAGAGCCACCTAGGGCATGATTTCACACACACACACACACACACACACACACACACACACACACACACACACACACACACACACACACACACACACACACACCTAGAACTACATTGCGTTTGAAATGTACTCAAACACTCAATCGTAAGTTCACTCATTTGATAGTGGGACAATTCAACCCCTCATTTGCATTCTTTTATTTTTGGGATTTGATGCATTCTTGAGGGTTTTACAAGTCAATCTTTCATTGTAGGTTATCAACGACATTGATGATCATTATGCGACATAATAGCGACTGAAAGCAAAGAACAACAAATATCTTACAACCCCGTAAAGGAGGTTTCGGGGTTTGAGAAGTCACATGCACCCATAATAGGTCTAGGGTGCTGCGTGCGTCCCTGCCCCTTTTCGGTGCCCCAATCTAGGAAGATCTTCAACTCACACAATGTTTTGAGTTTTTGTGTGACACTTCTCCCTCTCTGTTCATAAGGTCAACACTTCGTCATATTCTAAATTTGGTTCAGCAACTCGGCTAAGTCTTATTATCTGCTCTTTGTAACTAGAATTTACACTTTCTATATTAGTTTGCTTGGGTCTAATTTTGTACTTATTTGCATATTCATTTACTACTACATTGTAATTAGTATTAGGAATATTTAACTCTTATATTTTCTTAATCATTTGGTGAACCCCACTCGTGATCGATCATTTGGATCCTTCTTTCACACATCATATTTTCTATCATGGCTCCTAAAATTCCTCAAATTTCTTTGTATGAGTTACTTCAAATGCATCCCAATTGCAACGTTGTTTTGAAAAAATCCATAGAAACCATGTATCTTCCTAGAGATACACCACTGCATCAAGTGAGTGTTATTTTCAATTTTCTATTTGATGACCCTATTCTTTGTGATCCTACATCTAATCAACCCATGTTTGAGTCAATTCAAGCTTTTCATTCTTTATTTCAAGAAAACTTTCAGGCTATGAAATCCACAATTATATCTCTTAAATTTGAAATCTAACATCTTAAGAATGCTTCACGGGCTCTTGTTTGTTCTCCTTCTACATCCCATATTCATGTTATGTCTTCTACATGTGCTCATAATAGTGAACCTCAAATTTTACCGCTCCTACACCTCTCAAGTTTGCAATCAATGCCAAGCAATAAGATATTCTTCCGCAACTCATAACTCATCAATTAATCACTTTTACCATCTACTCATTGCTATCCACCTTATCAAATTGCAAAGTATCAAGGTATTCCATATTAAAATTATCATCAAATCAATGGACATAATGATAATGATTGCTATGCTTTATAACGAATAATCAAACATCTTGAGTGTCAAGGTTTTATCTCATTCATGCGCAACGTTTTGTTACATGGTCCTCTCCACTTGTTACATCTCAATGGGTTCCTAAATCTGATTCGTCTTTGTCTAATGAGCATCATTTCATCACTCCTAATGTTTATTCTTCCATCACTCAAGTACTGCATATGCAATCTACTCAAGTTAAACAACCACCTCTCAAAATTAGTCTTACTCCTCCTCCTCTCAAGTCATCTATGACACTATTAAGTCAACCTAAGCAACCTCCTCTAAAAATCAGTTCAACACCTCTTCCTACTGAGTCTTCTACGTAGCATTACACAATAATCCACCACTTCAGCAACCAATCATTTTTGTCAAAGAAACTATTCCTTATTTTGATCCTCAAGACCCATTTCAAACTCCGCCACCATGCGATGGTCCTATTGTTGCTTCTTCCTACCATTGTGTTGGCCCTCTCTCTTATCATGATACAAATGACATTATCTCACATTGGCAAGGTCTATCTCACATCATTGCATATATCTACATCATTGACACACTTGGGGAATCACACTTACTCTCCCCCTTCTAGCATCACCAGGTGGCTATCATTTTGTACTATTACACTAAGTGCTTAATTTTTCACACCTTTGAGAAATATTTCACACGCATCTCACACATATTGATACATTTGTATCGTCATTACTTGATGATGCACTCTTGTGCTATGGTTCACACTTTACTATTGAGGGCATCCTATACACATGAACCTCACTTACACTACACACTACATTACACATCATCCTATTTCTCACACATATTCATCACTATATAATCAACACACTTGTGATACATTCTTCCTACTACACACATTCAACATAACATAATACCAACCCAACACAACAACAACACATACTCTCCGCACATCTTGAACACAACATACTACACTATCAAAATATTCACAACATCCGACACAATGGATAAATTCACAACATACTACACAAGAAACAAAACACATTACACATCCAACATATCTATCACACAATTAAAACAACACACTACCCTATAACGCACTTTATTTCCATGGTCCATACTCAACCGCTTAAGGACTACATCAAAATTGACCTCACCACTCTCACCTATTCAATCACTCACTCATTCCCTTACGCACTTGCACTCCACGCGCTTTGACTTTGATGATCACATATTTCTAATACACACAATTCAAACCATTTCCCGATGACACACTCTTGTTCTATGGTTCATTCTTGATTGTCGAGGGGCATGTATAAATGAACCTCATCTCATGCATACACATTCACACTCACTCGGGGGCACGTGGCTCCTATCACATTTACTATGCATTCCATTCCATCTACACTCCATAACATACTACATATCTTGGTCACATTTAGTCTTGCTTACATTTACTTGTTACATGTACACTTTATTACACATGCTAGATATATATCTTGTATGTCATTATATTTTTCCATACACACATGCGCGTTCACTTGATTTCTAGTTGTGATAGTAGATTCTATAGATCTACACACACAACATGGATGTTTGGCACAATACCTATTACTAGTCCCACAACGGCTCTGGGGGCATCCAATTTCATACACTATAGGTACTATTGTGTTAGGAAATAAGGGATAAAATATGTGGAATAATCCCTCATAGAATCGCAATAGTAGAAACTAATATGCAGAAAATATTATAGATCTCAAATAAAAGTGCAGAATAAAATAACACAACACAAAGAGACAATATTTAACATGGTTCACCCAATTTGGGCTATGTCCACAAAGAATCACTTGCTCAGATTTTATTACAAGCCACCACTCTCTCAATACAATACCTAGATCCATTTGGAGCTATGCTCAACAAACTCTACAGAATTCATAGCCAAATTCAAAACACATATGCAATGTTTACATTATATCTACCATATGCACAAAACCATATAAATAGACAATTGCTTAAGTAGTTTTACAAAACCGTGGGTATCAAAACCATGGGCCAAAACCGTCCCATAAACCTATGGGTCAAAAACCCGCCCATATGAGAAAATCATGTTTCCCAATATATCGGGCACGTTTTAAGGCCCAATTTTTTTTTTTTTTTTTTTTGGGGCTGCGCCCCTGAACCCCTCTCTCGGGGCCGCCACCCCAGGCCCCGCTCAAGGTCCGGCTCATCCCCGAACCCCGGCAAGACAATGGAAAGTGGAAAGTGTACAGTCTTCAACACTTTCTCACATGAAAATAGTCTCCACAACCTAACAATCTCCCACTTGGAGACTAGTTTTCCTCTCGAGCGAGATTCTCAACCCTTCACTAGTTTTGTGAACACTAACCAAAGCTGAACACAACTTCAATTTTTTCCTTGTGACCACCTTGGTCATCATGTATACATGATTCGACTAGTATGAATATTCTCCAGCTTCAACTTCTCTTCCTCCAAAGTTGTCCTAATGAAATGACACCTTAATTGTATATGCTTCATCCTAGAGTGGAAAGCAGAGTTCTTAGCTAGGTGTATAACACTCTAACTATCACTATGAAACTTTCCTTCCTCCTGATTATGCCCCAACTCCTCAAGTAATTGCTATAACCAAATAATTTCCTTGCTTTCCTCTGTGGTAGCAACATACTCAGCCTCCGTGGTTAAAAGCCACCAACTTCTGTAGTCGTGAAATCTAGCTCACTGTTGTCCCACCTACAGTGTAAACATAACCTATCATGCTTCTTCTGTTGTCTACATCTCCAACCATATCTGAATCTACATAACCACACAAAGTGGTGTCTGATCCACTGTAGCACAAAAATATCCCCATGGTCCCTCTCAAATACCGAAGGATCCACTTTACTGCCTGCTAGTGATCTCTACCTAGATCACTCATAAATCTACTCACTGCTCCCACTGCATGGGCAATATCAAGCCTAGTGCACACCATGACATACATCAAACTACTAAACACTGATGAGTAAGGTACCTTGGACATCTGGTTTCTCTCCTGCTCTGTCTTGGGACACTTCTCCTTTGATAACTTAAAATGTCCTACCAAAGGAGTCCCAACCGATTTAGCATCCTACATATTAAACCTCTCCAAGACCTTCTTAATGTACTCTTCTGAGATAAAGTCAACTTCCGTTCCTTCCTATCCGAGATATTCTCATACCAAGGATTTTTTTGGCTGCCCCCAAATCCTTCATAACAAAGGATTCACTTAGCTGCTTCTTGAGTACTTTTATTTCTTGCATGTTTTTACCTGCAACCAACATGTCATCCACATATAGACACATGATAATATAACTGCCATCCTCAAATTTCTTTGTATACATGCAATGGTTAGAATGACATCTAATATAACCTTGCTCCATCATGAAGCTATCAAATTTCTTATATCATTGACGTGGAGCTTGTTTTAAGCCATACAAGCTCTTCTTTAGTTTGCACACCATCTCCTCTTTACCTTTGACCTCATAGCCCTCTGGTTGTTGCATATATAGTTCCTCCTCTAAATCACCATGGAGAAATGTAGTCTTTACATCAAGCTTCTCTAAGTGCAAGTCTTTTTTCTGCTGCAACTATTCCAAGAACATTTCTAATAGAAGTCATTTTTACTATAGGAGAAAAAATCTCATCAAAATCTATACCTTTTTTTTCTGTGCAAACCCCTTAACCACCAAATCGGGCCTTGTATCTTTTCTTTCCTCCTTCTTCCTCTTTGACTCGAATACCCACTTGTTACTGTAATGCTCTTTTTCCTTTGGGTAGCTTCACCAAATCCCATGTCTGGTTCTCCATGAGAGCCTGATGCTCCTCATCCATGGCTTGCTCCCACTTCTTCTGGAATCTACCTGCATTGCTTCATCAAAGCTCTCTGGCTCTCCAATATCAGTGAGTAATAAATAATAAAGAGAAGGAGAAAAATGTTCAGGTTCTCTTCTTACCCTAGAAGACCTCCTCAATATAGGAGTTTGGGGTTCTGTTGAGAAGGTTCCTGAACTAATTCATGTGTCACTTTCCCATCTGGAAGATCCTCTAATACTGCATATTCTTTCTTGGATTCTTCCTGTTTTCCTACAACTGCTACTTATACATGACTTTCTCATTAAAGACCACATCCCTAGATCAAATTATTTTCTTGTCCTTAATACTCCAACATTTATATCCAAAGTCATCACCACCATAACCAATGAAAGTACATTTTTCTGATTTAGCCTCTAGTTTGGTCCTATCATCCTTTTCTATATGGACAAACACCTCACATCCAAAGACTCTAAGAAATGAATAATCAAATTTCTTACCATACCAAGCCTCCTCAGGTATGCCTCCATCTAAGGCACTTGAGGGTCCTTTGTTTATCAAGTACACAATTGTGCTCACCGCTTCTGCCCAAAAAGAAAGAGGCAAGTCTGCATGTAACCTCATGCTCCTAGCACATTCCATTATTGTTTTGTTCATCCTTTATGACACCCCATTCTATCTGTGGAGTTCCTGGAACCATATTTTGCCTATGGATTCCATTCTTAGAATAGTAATAATCAAATTCATTACTATAATACTCCCCTCCATTATCTGACCTGAGACATTTTAGCTTAAGACTGTTTCATTCTCTACCAAGGCTTTCCATTTAACAAAAGTGTCAAATACATCAGATTTGTTTCTAATATAATAAACCCAAACTTTCCTTGTTGCATCATCAATAAAAGTAACATAATAACTTGAACCCCCAAGAGATGATACCTGAGCTGGCCCCCACACATCAGAATGCACCAACTCTAACTTACTCTCTTTCTTTGTAGGTCAACCTTGAGAAACCTTACTTGATTTTGTTTCCCATATATGCAGTCCTCACATAACTCCAAACCTATTTTTGTATATCAGGAAAATCCTTCTTTATGATCTCCATGCCCTTATGGCTCATATGACCAAGCCTATAGTGCCACAATGTTGTATCTACTTCTAAAGCCACAAGATTACAAACATTAGTGCTATAAGTGGTTAAATATAATGTTCCAACCTTCTTACCTCTTGCCACCACAAGAGCACCCTTGGTAACCTTCCAAGAGTCCGTTGTAAATATCACAGTACAACCATCACTTCCCATTGCCCTGCCGATATCAAATTTCGTCTTAATGTAGGCACATGTCTAACATCCTTCAATAGCCAAGTATTCCCATTCTGCATCTTAACTGAACAGAACCTTTTCCAACTATGCTGTAAGGCTCATCATCACCAAGAAAAACATGCCCAAAATCTCCTTGAACATAATCAACAAAATAATGCCTATGTGGAGTAGCATGGAAAGAAGCCCCTAAATCTAAAACCCAAGATTCAATAATATTGTGCAAAGAAAGAATCAAAGCATCCTGACATACATTACCCATTGCCACATTTGCCTCCTTATTTTCTTCTTGTTGTTTCTTCTTGTCCTGAAGCTCCCAACAGTCCTTCTTTACATGCCCAGACTTTCCACAATGCCAACATACTATCTTGCTTTTGGATTTTGACCTTGCCCGATCCTTTGATTTTCCACGGCTTCCTCTATTCTTCTATCTCCCTCTAGTTTCCATTGTCAAAGCATTCCTTGAAGTAGAAGATTCACCAGAGCTTTTTCTTCACATTTCCTCACTTAGAATCACCCCTATAACATCCTCAAACTTCAACTTTGAGTTAGCTAGAACCGAGTTGCTTTACCGCCATTACAGGCTATTCCAACTCTCAGGTAAAGAGCACAAAACTAATAAAGCCCTAACTTCTTCATCAAATTCTATTGTAACCAAAGCTAGCATATTTACAACCATATTAAAATCATTTAAATGATCTGCTACTAAACCATTCTCATACATCTTCATATTAAACAACTTTTTCATTAAAAAATCTTATTAGAGGCAGAGGGTTTTTCATATAACTTCCTAATGCATCCATCAGTTCTTTTGTAGTATTTTCCTTTGAAACATTAAATAATACCAAAGATGCAAGACACAATCGGATTGTCCCAAGTTCCTTCCTATCCAGCAAATCCCATTCCACATCCGTCATGCTCGAGGGTTTGTTCACCTTCTCAGACAATGGAATATAAAGATCCTTCTGATAAAGGTAATCTTCCATCTGCATCTTCCAAAGACTGAAATTCTGCCCGTTGAATTTATCAACCCTAGATCTTCCATCATCTGCCATAGCTCCCACTCAAGATAAAACTTTCCTGTGATTCAAAACTTCAAACAAACCAAACTAGGCTCTAATACCAATTGTTAGGAAATAAGGGATAAAATATGTGGAATAATCCCTTATAGAATTGTAATAGTAGAAACTAATATGTAGAAAATATTACAGATCTCAAACAAAAGTGTAGAATAAAATAACACAACACAAAGAGACAATATTTAACATGGTTCACCCAATTTGGGCTACGTCCACAAAGAATCACTTGCTCAGATTTTATTACAAGCCACCGCTCTCTCAATACAATACCAGATCCGTTTAGAGCTATGCTCAACAAACTCTACAGAATTCATAGCCAAATTCAAAACACATATGCAATGTTTACATTATATCTACCATATGCACAAAACCATATAAATAGACAACTACTTAAGTAGCTTTACAAAATCGTGGGTATCAAAACCATGGGCCAAAACTATCCCATAAACCTATGGGTCAAAAAACCTGCCCATATGAGAAAATCACTTTTCTTGAACCCTCGGGCTACTAGGGGGCCAAAAGCCCTTGGACCCGCGCTCGGGCTGGCCCGACCCCGAACCCGGAAAGTGAGACAACTCGTGGAAAGTGTACAGTCTTGACACTTTCTCACATGAAAATGAGCTCCACAACCTAACATATTGTTTCATGGCACACTACTTTATCAGATTATAAACGTCTTGACATATATTTTATATTCCTAACATGCTAATGGGTGCTTCATGTGCAACATTTTTCTTGCATGTCTATTTGTTTCCATGGTTGTTTATTACATTACTCACATTTCTTGTCATTATTTTCTACTATTTGCGGGCTTTTCATTTTATCTTGTGTGCACACTTTTCTACTTTTGGCCTAGTCAGATTTGATTGTCTTGTCACTTCGTGAGTGATGTCCCATTTTTAAAACCCACTTTTCACATTCTACATTGTATTTTTGTGTCTTAGATTACACATTCTCTGCTTGTTTCATTTTACATGCGTGTTTTTCTTGCTTGTACTAACACTTGTCTCCTAGCCACTTTGTATTCCTGTGCCTTGGTTTCTACCAAGCACACTCCCTCCCTCTACAGGGCATAGTTTCAACACACTGGCCGGTCCTCCTTTGGGCCGCATAATCCTTAGCAACATCCCATGCACCCTAAGCGAGGGGGAATTCATTTGAGTGAATTAGTCATCCCATAAAGCATCTTATGGTCACGAGTTAAACAAATTTTAGTATTGGTACAACATAGTCATCAAAATCAAATAAGGCTTAAAATCTCGCTTGGGTCCTTACTACAACACAAACACCAACGCCCGAGACTTGGATAGTAGCTCATGGGCGCCCGACCCTTCCTAGATTCCCGGTACTAGGGGAAGTTACACAACATATTTTAGTGTAATACAGTCTACAACACTTCACACAATGGCTTTTACAGGGCATATAGTCCTTAACACTTTCGCATTGGATCAAAATTGGTTGAACCGGATTGGATTTTTACACACCATATGTAGTGGTGTCTTACATTACAGAATCATTTAAAGGATGAAGGATGAAACCAAACTTTCATCCCTACACTTCTTCCATGTCTTGGCGTGAGATCATCTAAAAACTCATGACCAACACAAATGGCGTGAGATCACCTGAAAAACTCGCTCCTCTACACCATCTATAGGATCCTTTCTACACTATTTTCCTCATCATGGATTAGGTGCACATGTTCCTTTTTCAAATTTTTACATAATTTTCTTGCATCTTGTTTACATATTTTGATCATATACACACGTATTTGACTACTTGTTCATTCTTCTCTTTTGCATGTTTATCCTTATGAGAAGCGGCAATCAACATCATCTTACATCAACAACATCAACAATACCAATCACATCAATATCAACATCAAAAATAGGTACAATGGTGACATCTACACATGCGTTTTTGCCCTAGGGTCATCATCATCAACACTTTTACACTTTCGCTCTCTAGTTTCCATGCCTCACATTTTTATCACTTCATGTTTTTCTCTATCTCTCGACACGCTTTCACTATCGATCTACATGGTTATCAGGTACAAATCTCTTATCTACTTTATGTTATTGATATTTCACTTGACAACATAAAGTGGGGGAAAAAGTAGACACAAAATTACACACTTTGGGTAATTATCTAGCCTTGATTGCATACTACTTTTCATATGATTCATAAGTGAGAAAATTACTAACCCATGTCCTTAGCCATATTTGCTTTCTTTTCTGTTTCCACTTTTGGTCTTACACTCTTTCTAGCTCAGTATATATTTTCATACCTCAACATTTCTCATCCAAGACACCAACGCCTAGCTAGAACACTAGCACTAGGTGCCTCTGCCCCCTTTGGGTGCCCTTGACCTCTTTGTACTTTACTCACATCTTTTGGGTTCTTTCTAGCCATTTGAGCATCTTATCTTTTTTTTGTAGTCGAGTCTTTTTTGGGTTAATCACATAATTCGTGCAAAGGAAACATATAAATATAACGTTATGTGATCATAATAAAGGACCAAACACTAAACATTAGCTATCACCACCTAAGGTTGCATCCAAAGGCTATTCAAGATCATTCAAGCATCCATTCTAACATCCATTTAAGGGAAAGGGACTACATTCTTCTACATACACTTCATAGAAGGGAATTTCATTCTATTCCATGCACACATCTATTTACATCTTCTACATCTAGCTATTTTATTGCTATCAAGTGTGACACGCATAAGATCCACCTAGGGCACAATTCCGCACACACACACACACCTAGAACTACATTGGTTCTGAAATGTAGTGCAATGCTCATTTGTAAGATCACTCATTTGACAGTTGAGGATAGTTTGACCCCTCATTTGTATTCTTTTATTTTTGGGATTTGATGCAATCTTGAGGGTTTTGCAGGTAAATCTTTAATTGCAGGTTATTAGTGACATTAGTGATCATTGTGCAACATACTAGCGACAAGAAGTGAAGAAAAAAACATCTTGTGACCCTACAAAGGATGTTTCTTGAGGGTTTGAGAAGTCACAGGAACCCATAAAGCAGGTCTAGGATTCCGCAGGTGCCCCTTCCCTTTCTAGGCACCTCGGTCTAGGAAGATCTTTAGCTCACACAAGTTTATGAGTTTTTGTGTACCACTTCTCCTCTCTATTCATCGGGTCAACACTTCGACACAATCCATATTTGGTTATAAATCATCTAAGTCTTCTTATCTAGTCTTTGTAACAAGGGTTTGTACTTTCTAGCTTATTTTTCTTGGATCTAATTCTATACATATTTTCATATTCATTAAGCTGCTTTACATTGTAATTAGTATTAGGAATATTTAATTCCTATATTTTCTTGATCACTTATTTTAGTTCTTTCTTACCCTTATAGGACCTAAAGACTAGTGGATCTATTCTAAAAACCTCGCCATCTTTTTAATGCCAAAAATATATTTTTATCATCATTTAAGTCACTTTTGCAGATAAAACATAAATCTCATCTCAAGGGATATCAAAGATTTTCCATATGCTAGTAACTAACAAAAAAATCATGAGGTTTGAAGGATACCCAACTTGGATTACTTTTTAAGGGCTATTATTTGAAATTTTTCTTGTAAGAGTTTGACTTTACATGGTAGAAAAAATTATTTAAAAAACAAAAATTACTAAAGGAGAATATCATTATCATCTTGGTTTGATCTACTTTTTTTAAAAAGAAGATATTGTTTGGTTTTATGTCTAGCTAAATAAATGTTGTCTTTGCTTCCACCTTTTTTCAATCGGTTGAAACTCGATTGAATGTTTTATACAAAGGGAAAATTGTATGCACTATATATTCTTATAATTTTCTTATATATGTTGTTCTTAACAACTCTTCATGCATATTAACCTTCTATTCATTTGTTTGAAGGATTTTTTCACCAAAACCATGCTAGAAAAGTCTTTACCTCATATTTAATATTTAGCTTAGAGATTCAAATCTTTTTTCTAGTTTTTGTTCATTTAATTTTGTCATTTTTGAAAACAAATTCTCACCTACTGGAAATGGGAATTCAAATGTATATTTTAAAATTGAGTGCCCTAATACGTTAATGTTATGCATGCAATCTTATGAGTAATATTTTTATATGTGTAGAGTCTCTCCTAATCTCTATTTAAGGTTAGTTCTTTTGCATACAATTCACTTATTAATGATCAAATACTTTATCATCTCATATAAATATATTAACTTACACACATGTTACGAGTTGATAATTATTTACTCACATACACTAATGTGATCATTAAACTATAAAATATCCACCATTCCTTCCCTTCATATGAACATGGGGAGAAGACAACACTTAGTGACCAAAAAAATCACGTTATTGACACACGCAAGAACACATCGATCATGTAGAATAAAACCCATTAACAAATCCATGAGAATACATCAAACATATCTAATGGTCAACATCAACCATAGACCGAGACAAATCAACCAATCCATAAAAATACATCAACTAAACCAACAAAGCAATAATAATAACCTCACTACAATTCGATCAAGAATCCATCCTATTGAATTACTTGTGATATGGGTATCCTCCACTTTACATTCATGGCAAGGATTCCATACATATCACCCCACACAAAATAAATTAAAAAGAAAATTGAGAACTAGGTCTTCATTTTTTTCATTTGCAACATCTTTATAATCACTACCACTTGATCAAGACCAACATAGACAAAATCCACTACCTTTGTAAACTATCCTTGGTTTTAGTCTTGATTTGACATAGACATTTTGGCCACATGTACAATGTGTGACCCCTTCATTAGTAGTGAACTTGAGATTTTTTTGGCCTTTTGCGTTTGTTACCTCTGTCCTCTAGCAAAATGTTGCTTACTCAATGAGTTGATCTTAAAGATCAATTACATGTCATTTTTGTGAGAAGGTGCCCCATATTATAGAAATACATATTGACTAGGTCATTGTATTCACTTGAAACTACATCTATACAAGGATGGATAATTTTGATTTGTTGACATCGATTGATGACATACATTCTTTTAAAATAAGATGATTTATACACTCTCTAATTGTACCAATACTCTGTATCATATAAACTTATAAATTTGAACTAGTAATTACTCAGTTTAACCATATCATTGAGAGACTATTAAAAATTATAAAATGACACTCAACATACATTTATTACTTAAATTTTGACACTATCCCCACTTTTGACTCGATCCCCACTTTTGACTCGAATGGAGCATAATTTTCATAGCTAAAAGAATTTAAATAAGATATTAATTTTGAGACAACCATGATAATACAACCATGACTATACACAAATACACAATTGATAAACCTAAAGCTATATGAAAAACAAAATTATAAGAATTAAAAATTGATGACCTAAAGTGCGGGAATGACTACGTTGATGGTTTTGAACAAGTTGTGGTCAAACATAGCATTTCAAATTATTCATGTTTTTATGTCTATATTTGTTGACCATTTCAATTTTTCTTGTACTTATATCTAGATCTAGAATTTGACAATCGGGGGAATTTTTCAATATTATTGGCTATGATGGTGGAAAGTTGCTGAAATCTACCTACATTGTTTATAAGGATGGGATATCTTCCCAACAATCTTAAATCTTTGTCGATATATATGATTTTCGGTGAGGCTTGTTGTATCCGAGGTGACATCTAAGGCTATTTGTTATAGGTAAAAGGATGGGATATATTCCCAACAACCTTACCAACTAAGTAAAAACAAATAACATTTGAATATTTCAAAAATGCAAGAAAACTGAAATACTATAACTATCAATAAATCATTAACTTAAACACATAATAGAAATGAATGACTTTAACTTAATTATTTGAATAATTCTTCAATTTATCCAAATACATAATGTAAGGAATGAAAATAACTAAATGAAAATACCATAAAATGTCCCTCCTCCTTGGGCGAGAGTGGCCCTTGCTCTCTCACTTAGATTTTGCGTGAAACTAATCAAGAATGATCAATAAAAGCATTTAATAACTCCACTTCTATTAAGTCGATGCATTTTTATTAACTCCCTTTTAAGTTTACAACAAGGTGGTTATAAACTACTTGGAATCTAAAACATTCAGCCCCTCATAAATGCAAAACTATATTTTCCATTCACGGTGGATTTATTGAATTCAAAATCCTATTGAAACAAAAATATAGATCCAGCTTTGTTGATTGACAAGTGGATGTTGTTATAACAATTCTATTACAAATCAACTGTAAATTCATTAGTTTCAAAGTTGCACTTGAATTTCTCTCTTAAAAGGCCGGAGAGTGTCATTATTTTCTTCTTCTTTAAGTACTACTTCTTCGATGTAGGTCTGTCATGTGTTGTAATGAAGAATCTACAAAATCCCTCATTCTTCAAATATTTGAGTGGTTTTGAAAGTGGGTGCTAGAGTAATGAATCCATTGATTTCAATTTGGATTCTTACACTGTGAAAAAGAGTCTTGTGCTTTTCTCGAGAGTCTTATGATTCATTTTAAATTATTACGCTTTTATCAAGAATCTTGTGCTTTCTTTTAAAGTCTTGTACTTTTCATCCTTCTAGTCCATAGCTAAACAATGAAGTTCAAATCTCATGACTTGGGAAAATTTAAAGATTTTGATTGAGGTATTGCTTATTGCACTTCTTTATCTCCCTACTTTTTCATGACAAAACATATATTCCATAAGAATGGTTAAGAGTTTAGGCGATAAAAAAACCACAATACTATGAAGATTAACTCATCACATATGTATGATACTTAATCTTTAAAATAGATAAAAAGACTTGAAAACATAATTATGTTTCAAACTTACTCAAAATTGAGGAATCAACCTTTTATTAAGATGAGATTATGCAAGGTAATAATTCCCCACCCAAAAGTTTTTCTCTTCCCTTTTTTGGTCTATTTTGGATTTCGGTGCCATCTTCTCCCTATTGCACTACTTTGGCTAGTGAGCTCGGGTGCTTCTACACTGGCCTCACTCCGCTCCTCCCTTCCCATGGGACCTTCTCAAGGCATTCTCCCTAAGGCGGAGAGTTTTCTGTCATCAACATCAAGGATGATGATATCAATACCTCTATTTGCATGCTTTTTGAGTGTGCCCTAATTTATAGATTCATGGAATTTTGGCCCAAAGCTCTCGACTGTTCAATTGGTTGAGAAAGAATTAGAAGAACTCGTCTTCAAAATAGGTAAAGGTTCTTCCTCACGGTTTCTTTCAAGTTAATTTTAATAGCTCTTCGGCCGGGAAGATGCCTTCTACTTTGGTCCCCGATTTATGGGGAGGCGGGACTTTTCATGAAACCACGGGTCAAAATTTTTAAACCTAGCCTTGAGAACATGAATAAATTTCCTGTCTAGACAAGACTCTATGGGATCCCTATGGAGATTTGGAATGAAAACAAATTCATTCAATTTAGAAATTCCTTGGCGATTATATATGTACATCTAAACCGAATAAGTCTGCGATCCTAGCTATCTATGCCAAAATTTACATAAGTCTTGACATCTCTTAGCCTCTCTCAATCTTAGATAATGCCCAAAGATGAAGAACCTTGAAAATCAAGATAATGAGGGCTTTACCAAACCCAAAAATAAGAAGAAATCGACAAAAAAGAAAATATGGAATACGAATGTTCAAATAGAAAAATCAGTGGACCAAGCTATTCCAAAGAAAAATGTATTTGAATCACTTGAAAACACGAAGAAAACCTCGAGTGAACAAGATAATATACGAACACAAAAATCAAAATTGTGAAGAAGGTCATGAAGATGGAGAAATACATGAATATGAGGTAGAAACTGAGGAAGAACTTCAAATAAATGACATCTCCCTTGATAATCTCAAATCCCTACTGAGTAATCAAGACAAGGCAAAATAGAGGAATCAGACAATACAACAAGATTGATAAGAGTTGGAAAAAATAAACCTGGTAGACCCCCTTTTTCCAACTCTCAAAACCTTGAATCCCAAATCAATATTGGTAAGGGTAGCCAGAAAATAATACCTAAAATGCTCCATAGACAACTTGAAATAGAAAAATAAAATCAAACCCCTTTAGGAATTGATAATGAAGACAAAAGGAAAAATAAAGATGGTCCATAACTCGAAAATCGGTAAGAAATCCCCAATCGGCCAAGCACCGCAACAACGGTGGGCTCAAACATACTCAATGATTATTACATCAAGGAACTTATGAGGGATAAATGCTCTGCATAAACATAGGTTGTTAAAGCTTTGTATAGAAAATAAAAAACCAGATATCAACATTCTCTAGGAAACTAAAATAGATTTGGCTTTTGTTTTCCGGTTTTCAAACATGTTTGGAGAAGTAGCAAATGTGTAATTAAAAATGCCATAGGAGCTTTAGGTTGACTTTACATTATCGGAACCCGAAAAAATCTATGGATCTCTTATTGATGACTACACCAACTATTAAATTATGGAATTCCAGATTATTGATACCAACCAGTCATTTCTTTGTGCCAATGTTTATGACCCAAGAACCAAATGATGAGAGAGGATTTTTTGGATGTCCCTTAAAATATAAAATACTTATACCTAGGGAAGAAATGGATATTTGGAGGTGACTTCAACATTATCAATTTGGGCACATATCCATTTATTCTTTAAAAATTTCAAAATCATTGAAGAGAGTGACATTGTTGACATCCCCCTAAAAATGGTCAATATACTTGGACAAACTAAAAGGTTGGGAATTTTTTTGCTGAAATCTTGGACAAGTTTATAGTCAACGAAGATTGGATTAAGAATCATGACCTCATTGAATATGAAATTATCTGGGTTGTTGGCTCGGACCATTGGCCCAACCTGCTCTCAATCTCTCCTACCTCCCCTATACAGGAAGACCCTTTAATTTTGAACTGATGTGGACTAAGGATTGTAATCTTTATGAAAACATGAAAATCTGGTGGGATATAAACATTAATGGGTCTAAAATGTTTTGAATGGCTGAAAAACTCAAGAAGGTTAAACAACATCTAAAAGAATGGAATAAAAAGTATTTTGGAAATATTTTTCTTGGAAAGCTACCTCGAGATAAGTTTCTTCAAATTGAAAAGGAAATTCAGGAAAAGGGTCTTTCAACAAAGTTAAAATAAAAAGAGGGCCTCTTGACCGATGATCTCAATTTTGACCTTTTGTAAGAATAAATTGAGTGGAAACAAAAATATTGAAACAAATGGTTTTGTAAAGGGGACAAAACACTTGAATTCTTTCATAAGACTAATATAATAAGAAGAAACTAAAATAGAATCTTGAAGATAATGCTTCCCTCTAGGAGATAACTATTGATAATAAACTCATTTCCAGAGAAGTGAAAGATACTTTAAGGACCTCCTCACCGACTTTGAAAAAAACATAGATAATTCTAGAAATCAAATCCTCGGTCAAATCCCCTCCCGATTACACACGATGATAATAAGGATCTCAATAAGGCCATCTTGGTTGAGGAAATTAAAACTATTTTTTTCCTTCAAACCTCGACAAAACTCTTGGACCTACTAGTTTTATTGTTGGGTTATTTGAACATTTCTAGGATATTGTGAGGAAAGATGTTGATGAAGCAGTCCATGAATCCGGTGCCACTAAATATATTCTTAAGCAGTTTAACTCAACTCTTATTTCTCTTATTCCTAAGAATGAGAATGCGAAACATTTGACTCCTATAGGCCTATCTCTCTTTGCAATGTTACTTATAAGATCATTTCTAAGGTCATTTCAAATAGGCTTAAAATTCTACTACCTAAGATCATTTCCCCTAAGCAAGGGGGTTTTATGGTTGGAAGACAAATTTTGGATGGAATAGTTATAGCCCATGAACTTATTCACTCTGTTAAACATAAATAATCTAGGAATATGTTCATAAAATTGGATATGACTAAATCCTTTGATAGAGTCAATTGGGATTTTGTCATGCAAGTCTTAGAAAAATTTGGGTTCAATCAAGATTGGAGAAAATGGATTTTTAGTTGCATTAGTATAGCTAGATTTTCTGTCCTCATAAATTATGAACTAGCGGGTTTTTTCAACTCTTTTAGAGGACTTAGAAAAGGTGATCCTCTCTCATCTTTTCTGTTCATTATCATGGTTGAATCCCTCAGCTATTGGTTTTCTTTCCTCAAGTCAAGCATAATGCTGAATTGTAGCCTTATAGCTAATGATGTTCCCAAAGTTACTCACCTACAATTTGTTGATGATATGGGCCTTCTTTGGGAAAGCCAAGCCACTATCAATGAGGCAAAGGCCTTTAAAAATGCTCTTGATATTTATGAAGAAGCCATTGATCAAAAAGTTAATAAAACAAAGTCCAAAATTTTATTTTTCAATAAAAATAGAGTATCTCGAACTATGATTTGTAGGATCCTTGATATCAATCCTGGATCACTTCCTTGCTCTTATCTTGGAATTCCTCTTTTTCAAGGTAGAAACTCTATGGACATATGGAAAACAACCATTGACAAGATCCTGAAGAAACTTGACATCTATAAAGGTAAATGGATCTCATTTACTTGTATAATTCAATAGAATGGGAAAACACTTGTCTGCCAAAAGATATGGGTGGATTGTGACTCAGGCTCAACAAGAATATGAATTTCATCCTTGGAGCCAAACTATCAAGGAGGATTTATTCTGAACCTCATGCTCCATGGAGCATCATTCTTAGGAAAATATATTTGGATAACATGCACACCAAAAGTATTTTCACTATCCGGAATCATCTCACTAGCTTTCTATTGGAAGCACAATGGATTGGGGGGGTAAATATGTCCTACAAAAATTTCATTTCATTTTCCATCCATTATTCATTAGCATTCATTTAACCATAAACCATATGTGTGTTTACTTAAGCATATTAACAACCATTCACAAGATCAAGAGCAAGAGAATACACAAGAACACCAAATATATGTGGGAAACCCTCAAGGGGAAGAAAACCCACTATTTTTTTGATATTACTAAAAACAAATAAATTTAGTGAATCACCAAATTCAAAAGGAACACTAACCCCGATTTAGTGAGACACCAACCCCATAAGGAGCACCAACCCCTAGTTTAGTAGAGCACCAACCCTACAAGGAGCACCAACCTTAATTTAGTGAAGAACCCACTTCATAAGGAGGCTAAAACCCCTAGGATGACCAAGCACCAAATTAGAAACCTGAAGATGATTGATCTCTAATTTTTCTTACGCCACAACTAATATAGATCACTTATTTAGCTCAAAACCCTAGGTCAAACCCCGTGCCAATCGTCAATCTTGTTATATCTTCCACTTTCTCAACTTGTATTTCCTCTAAAACCTTGCTCCCATGCTGTAAAAAATTCTTCAAGTTTTCATGCATCGATTAGATCTCAAAATTTACCTCATACACTGTAATCAACTCTTCTCTAGGCCGCTTCACACCCCCTACGCAAGACAAACTCTCAAAATGAGCTAAAATTTCACTTTTATAGTTTATTCTTCTCATTTACCCAAAGGAGGTCAGTACCTCATAATTAACTTGACCCATATATCTGTATTAAATTCAATTTTTTTAATTAAAACAACTATATTTGACCCAGATAGGTTGTCATAGCTAAAAACCCAGTATATTGCCAAAAATGGCTCAAAACCCCATGGGCACATTCTTAAAAATGGCCTTACATAAAAAGTACACTTTTTCATGACCCAAAACCCTTTACATATGAGTAATACATCATAAAATATTAAAATATGGTCACACATTTAATCAAATAATGATATTATTTCATTTATTGGGCCGATTCCTTTATAATTCTCAAAATAGATGTTTCCTTCACCCTTTAGCACCCTAGAAACTTCATATTGCCACCAAAAGGTTTATACTAAACCAAAAAATGCCACGTGACCATGGAAAAGAAATGGAATAAAATTTAGAACACTTATAAGCAAGTT
Source organism: Taxus wallichiana var. yunnanensis (assembly GCA_018340775.1). NCBI lineage: Eukaryota > Viridiplantae > Streptophyta > Pinopsida > Cupressales > Taxaceae > Taxus > Taxus wallichiana. The sequence continues at coordinate 808,474,842 of CM031240.1, read as the reverse complement.
ATAAGTCATGAAACATAATTAAATTCAAACCATAGAAACATTTTCCTTCACCAGATCAACCTGCCAAAATATCTCTTTCGAAATGTTAACTCATAAAATATATTATAAATACATTAAAGACATAAAAATGGATTAATTAGATTCAAAATTCATCCCTCTTCACATAATAGGTAATAGAAATTATCACCAAATCTATCTCATGCTTCAAATAACCTCAAACTTTTACCAAAACAAATCTTGCCCTAAACTACCAAAAACCTTCTTTCTGAAAGAATTCCATGGAAACCTTAAAAATGACCTCATCATGATGAATTATATATATATATCAATGGAAATGTATCTGAATATAATTTTCAACACAACTTGAATCACCTCAAAACTCCACCTTTAGTTAAAGTTATGCTCAATTTAGACCACTGTTATTTGAGATCCCAAAGCGCCCTTTGACCATTCAACCTATTTGAACCTCAAAACACCATGAACCTGTATTAAAAATCTCTGAAACCTCCATATAAATAAATGAAAACTACTACCAATAATCATGCACCATCATTTTTGCATACTACTCCTTTGGACCATCTTTCCCTAAAACCTTCTTCTTCATAAACTTCCATTTTTAGGTGGGACCCACATATCATCATGATGTCAACCATAAATTTATGGAAAACTTGAGGATTATTGTACAAAATAAAATCATCAATTTTTATTAATCAATCAAAATTGGGTCACAACACTTTACCTTTTGCAATGCTGCTCCTAGCTAAGGTTTAATTAGGGCTTTAGACCTCTTTACCTTCTTAACATTGTCCTTAAAAACATGATGATAAACTGGCCTCATTGGTTTTGAAACCTTCTAAAATCACCTTAGGATCATCCCCTGAAAGCCACAAAGTACCATGTAAATCACACTATTTACAATGAGCATCGAAGTTGCACTTCGAAAGTGAGGCGCACTAGATTTTGATTTGTATCTCACAACATTAGTCATATCTTACAAAATTCATGTCATGGGCACCTAATTTTTTTCTGATATAATCATCACTCACCCCCATAACATCTCTAATCATTATAATGTAAATTCCATGGCTCAAACTCTCTAGTCACTAAGACTTACCTCGATTTCATGTTAGATCCTCATAGTAACAACTAGGGCCAACTGAAAAAGTGCAATACCTGAACATGAAACCTCTAAAAATGATGTAAACATACCTCATTTTCACGATACACCTGACATCATGCATCCATGATCTCAAATGGCTCCAATACACTTTGTCACACCTCTAAGTAAGCATACCTGCTGCCAATGAGCACCTGTAACATGGTGAACCACTCTTACCTACACTATGCCATAATTGTGAGTGCTCAAGCACCATCAATTTCTTTTATACACCATTTCAACATGATTCCCACCAGCCAAGAATCTCACACTAATAAGCAACACCTTCTAGGCACTTGTATAGGCTTGCTAGAAAACATGCATCATTGAGTCCCAATGTAATAACCGATACACATTTGAACCATCATGTTATCTCTATAAACAACATCATAACATCATCCTAAAACATTCACTTTGTCATTAATGTGGTTTTGCATCAATGAAAACACCTATTAGGACACTATGCCAATAATCTCCCCTTTGTCATTGATGGAAAACACCTTGAACTTCTCCCCTTTTTACATTAATGACAAAGGCTTACATGTAGCTCACCTCTTTCTCCTTCATCAACTTCATACCTCCATGCTTTGGTTGGAAACATAAACCAAAGGTCTCAAATTAACTCTTTCTCTTGAATTTTTCCAAATATCTGAATTTTCCCTCATTCAAGCATGTAAACAACCATGCTCCCCCTGGAAAGAGAACTTTCTTTAATTGACACACATTAGTATTGTTATGTTTGTGGAGCCTGTTTTCATGTTAGAGTGTGGTACACCTTCTATGTGTTACATTCGAGTATTTTTACGGTGGTCCCGCTCGCCGGTGAGTGGGTCAAGGGGGTTCGGGGGTGAAGCCCCCCCGATCGATGGGGGCTCAGGGGCGAAGCCCCCGAAGCAAATTTTCATGGGTGGTTTATTAACCCATGGGTAATGGGTAACCGTTATGGGCTATTTTTGGGCCCATGGTTTTTCGGTACCCATTGTTTTGATACCACGATTTTTTGCCCATGGTTTTGATACCCACGATTTTGTATCAAACTGCTTAAGCAATTGTCTATTTATATGGTCTTATGCATATGATAGATATACAAGAAAATGCATTACGGATGTGCTTTGAATTCGAGTGTGAATTCAGTAGAGTTTGTTAAGCATAGCTCCAAATGGATCTAGGTATGGTATTGAGAGAGTGGAGGCTTGTAATAAAATCTGAGCAAGTGATTCTTGGTGGACGTAGCCCAAATTGGGTGAACCACGTTAAATCTTGTCTCTCTATGTTGTGTTATTTATTCTACACTTTTATTTGAGATCTGTAATATTTTATGCATATTAGTTTCTCTTGTTGCGATTACTGTAAGGGATTATTCCACATATTTTATCTCTTATTTCCTAACAATTGGTATCGAGCACGATTTTGGTTTCTAAAGTGTTGAATCACGGGGGAAAGTTTTTAGCTTGAGTGGGAGCTATGGCGAGATGATGGAAGATCTAGGGTTGATAAATTCAACGGGCAAAATTTCAGTCTTTGGAAGATACGAGATGGAAGATTACCTTTATCGAAGGATCTTTATACTTCATTTGTCGAGAAGGTGAACAAACCCTTGAGTATGACAGGATGTGGAATGGGATTTGTTGGATTGGAAGGCACTTGTAATGATCCAGCTGTGTCTTGCATCTTCGGTATTATTTAATGTTTCAAAGGAAAAGACTACAAAAGATCTAATGGATGCATTAGGGAAGTTGTATGAAAAACCCTCTGCCTCTAACAAGATATTTTTAATGAAAAATTTGTTTAATATGAAGATGTCTGAGAATAGTTCAATAGTGAGATCATTTAAATTATTTCAATACGGTTGTGAATATGCTAGCTTTGGTTACAATAGAATTTGATGAAGAAGTTAGGGCTTTATTAATTCTATGCTCTTTACCTGAAAGTTGGAATAGCTGGTAATGGTGGTAAGAAACTCGGTTCCAGCTAACTCGAAGTTGAAGTTTGAGGATGTTGTAGGGGTAATTCTAAGCGAGGAAATGTGAAGAAAAAGATCTGGGGAATCTTCTACTTCAAGGAATGCTTTAATAGTGGAAACTAGAGGGAGACAGAAGAATAGAGGAAACCGTGGAAAATCGGAAGATTGGGCAAGGTCATAATCCAAGAGCAAGATTGTATGTTGAAACTGTGGAAAGTTTAGGCATGCAAAGAAGGACTGTTGGGAGCTTCGGGACAAGAAGAAACAACAGGAAGAAAACAAGGAGGAAAATGTGGCATCGGGTAATGTATGTCAGGATGCTTTGATTCTTTCTTTTCATAATATTATTGAATCTTAGGTTTTAGATTCAGGGGCTTCTTTTCATGCTACTCCACATAGGCATTATTTTGTTAATTATGTTGAGGGATTTTGGGCATGTTTTCTTGGTGATGACGAGCCTTGCGGTATAGTTGGAAAAGGTTACATTTAGGTTAAGATGGAGAATGGGAATACATGGCTATTTAAGGATGTCAAAAATGTGCCTACATTAAGGAGAAATTTGATATCATTGGTGTTATCACCAATTTTATTTGCGTTAAAATTGTTTAAAATTTTTGTGAATTACTAGGTTTCATGAAGATTCGTCTTCGTCACATGTTCTTATTTTCTTCCCGGTTATGTCGAGCTTCGTTTCACTCAAATCGGAATAAAATTCCTCTTGCTATGAATTTAAACGTAAAAATTATTATTTAATTAATATTAATTAAAAATCGTTCTTCAATTAATTAAATTGATTTTATTAATTGATGGAGATTTTTGATTAAATATTATTATAATAATAATTAAAACTTTATCGGCAAAGTTTGTTTAAATTTCCCAAAATGATCATTCGGCTTCCCGCACCCGTTTTCCCACTTTCTTGTCGAACGCCCGGTTCCTCCACTGGTGGAAAGTAAGCCGCTATTTGCCAATTTAATAAATTGGCAAATGGGCAAGGATTTTCCCAAATCCCCTCATGGGAAAATTTGATGGGAATTGCCAAATTCTTATGACATTCCCGTTGGCAAAATTCATCCAATCTTCCCCTTTTCCCTTGGCCATTAATGCCACTTCCCATGATTCAAGGAGTTTGTTTTTCTGTTAAAGGGAAGAAGGAATTGGTCACTAACAATTCTCCTATTCTTTCTCCTTCTCCCGTGAGAATTAAAGAAACAATTTGTTATACTCATTTCATTCATGCATTTGAATAAAGAAGGGAGAAACATCATCCATCATTTTAGGGAAGAACTGAAGTTTATTCTTTCTGTTTACACTCGTACATTGGAGAAAGAAAGCCAAACAAACTGGAGTCTATTCAACAGTTTCAACGCAGCCTGCAGACCTTCACGCCTTCACTAGTTCCATGCCTTTTTCCTTAAGGCCACGTAGGGGAAGAACAGTCATACCAGGTCCGAGCCTGAAGCAGAGACAAACAACCCAACTCCATCAAATGCCTCTCACTGGAGAAGAAGACAAGGAAAGAGAAATCCACACGCCAAAGGAGGAATATCCATCATCTGTCTAGGCAGTCTGAAGGAGAAGAACACCAGAAGCTTTCCATGCATGCAAAGGATGAGAATGCAGAAAGCAATTTTAAATCCCAGGCCAGAGCACTTTCCAAATGATGAGGAAATGACCTCAAAGAATACTGAATGTTTCACACCAAATTTTATCGACCATCTTCATAGGAGTTTCAATGGTCCACAGCTAGCTGCAATTCAGTGGGCTGCTATGCATATAGCAGCGGTTAAAATCGAGTTGGGTCTGCTAGACGGCAAGAACCCTGGCCCTTCACTTTGGTGCAAGGTCCACCAGGGACAGGAAAGACACACACAGTCTGGGGAATGTTGAATGTTATTCATCTTGTTCAATATCAGCACTATTATGGTGCACTGCTTAAGAAACTTGCTCCTGAAAGCTACAGGCAATCTTCAAGAAAAACCAAAGTCCGGCACACCATAATGACGAGTTTTAGGACAGAGCTCTATGGGAATACCTTACACAACCTCTTCCAGAATCAGTATGGGGAGCTCGCACACACAGGCTTGTACACCATCTATTTGTCTTGTGCATGCAAACAATAATGAGCGATCACTATGGGGAACTTGCATGCAGCTAGCCCTGTGCACTATGCATTTGGATTGCACTCACCAACGATAATGAGTTGTCACCTTGCACGTCTTCTCCAGTCCGCCTTCTATCCAATTGAATCAAATAGCAACCGGAAGAATTTCAATCAGACAGTAATGCGCCCATGAGTGATTACTTGTAAACCAGTTTCCTCATCCAATTGAGACCTGGCAAAAGAAATCTTTATTGGAAAACACATCTTTATTCCTCCCTGGTGGTTGCTATAAATAGAGGGATTGAATATTTTAAGAGGTAACTATGAATAGCCAAAAGGAGGTGGAGCCTAAGTATGATCGTGGTCCATTGGCATCAGGATCAATCGATGATGTTCTTCAGAGTATGGATCGCACACTGTTCCGTATGCTTCCTAAACTTTGCCCTAAACCACGAATGCTTGTTTGCGCTCCATCAAATGCTGCAACAGATGAATTGCTACAACGTGTTCTGGATCGTGGATTCATTGATGGTGAAATGATGGTCTGTCACCCTGATGTTGCAAGGGTGGGTGTGGATTCTCAAAATCGTGCTGCACAGGTAGTATCAGTGAAGTGTAGAACTGAAATTCTCCTAGGAAGGTGCCGTGAGGAAGTAGTTGACTATATGCAGCAGCTACAGGGAAGAAGGAGTCGGTTTCAACGAATCTGCAGAGTCTTCCTTTTTCTGTTAGGAGGGTCCCGATGGGCCCCCGCTGATTAAAGCGTGGTATTTGGGTGAGTACCACTCGTTTACTCCCACTCAGATTCTTGCGATGATTTTGTCGAATATTAAGCAAATTGCCAAGAATAATTTAAAAATGGAGATTGTGGATTGCTGTATTGGAATACCCGTATATTTCACGGATCTTGAGCGTAGGGCAGTTCTGGATGCGGCCGCTATTGTCAACCTGAACCCACTTTGTTTGTTACATGAGACCACAGCCACGGCCCTGGCTTATGGTATTTATAAAACGGATTTGTCTGAAATGGATCCATTGAATGTCATTTTTGTTGATATTGGACATGCCAGCTTGCATCATTTCGGCAATCCAAGGTTTGAGATGATAAGGCATGATGTTGTCGAGCCGCTGTTGTTGGAGGTCGATCTGATCTACCATTTGGCCTGTCCTGCTTCACTGTTCCTTACAAGTTTAATCCTGGCAAGACTATCAAAACCAATGTGGTGGGAACCTTGAACATACTTGGCCTGGCCAAACGAGTTGGGGCAAAGTTTTTTCTCACAAGCACTAGTGAGGTATATGGAGATCCTCTTCAACATCCTCAGGTTGAAACATACTGGGGCAATGTTAATCGATTGGAGTCCGCACTTGCTACAATGAGGACATGCGTACCGCGGAGACTATGGCAATGGATTACCAAAGGGGAGCAAATGTTGAGGTTCGAGTCGCTAGAATCTTCAATACATACGGTCCACGGATGTGTATTGATGATGGACGGGTTGTAAGCAACTTTGTTGCTCAGGGTTTGCGTAGGGAACCTTTAATTGTCTATGGAGATGGTTGTCCAAGACGATGAAGTCTCACGGATGCTTCTCGGGAAATCAACACTATAAATTAACATGGAACATGCTCGAGAGTCACTTGATGTCGTACTTCAACAGATGGAAAGGTATAAGGCACAGTCATCTCAGCTCAAAGTGAAGAATCGGTAGCTCGTGGCATACATACAACATTTGATCAACTTGATCACCTCCGATGTCCAACTTCTAGTCCCGGTGGCTATTCCTAATCAGGAGGCGCTTGCAGCATCAAAAGAAAATAACATCATTGGCCATACGATAAGGGGTTGGATAGATCAAATTTTGTGCCAAGGTCGAGGGTCGTTGATGAGGCAAAGATGAATCTATGATCGGGTGCAAACCCATCTGGATTCGATTTTCTATTTTGGAGAGGCTCTTGATGTCGAATTGGTCACTCTTGACAAACAAACTCCCAGACATTCGTGAACTTGCCAAGATCATCTTCGTGTCACTTGTTCATGAGGGAATACTTGAGTTCGCACATCACAGGGTCCATATAGAGTGGCTCAATTCGGCCAAGTTCAGGAAGATGACGCTGGAGGAGATAGATCGCACTAACAATTACCCACGAGATGAAGGTGAACTGCAATTTTGGCTCTTGGAGATCTTCTCAATGGTGAAAGACCAGAAGCTGGATTCTGATAAACCAAGGTGGCGTAACGACTATGGTCTCGTGACAAATGAATAATTCACCATGGAAAGGTACTCGGAGCATGTGGATGAATTGCTCAAGTTTCAAGCTCAGCGCTCTTGTCATTTGGAGGATTGCAGAGCACAGTCAATGAGTTCATTCCCGTACGATCGGGATAGGTGGACTCTTGGCCCAATGGATAAGGCACTGATCCTAGGTGTCTTGATCTGGGTGGCACATTGCTGACTGGGATGTCTACGTGTGCATACAAGTCATTTAAGTGGGGTCCACATGTACCCATTTTCTTTTATTTATGTATTTTTCCTTAAATGACCTTTTAACTTAAGTGGTTTCTATTTTTAGTCACTTTTTAAAAGTTGGTTGAAAAAGTCAAAGTCACTTAAGTGCCCTATTTAATGTGCATTTAAAACCCTAACTACTTCGTAACCAACTTTTGGGTTATAAAAGGATGTGAGGGGCTCATTTGTAAGGGTGACTTTGAGAGAGGAGAAGAAAATACTTTTGTGCAAGCTTTGTTTCAAGAAGAAACTTTGTGTTCTTTTGTGAAAGACATTTTGGAGTTAATGAAATACGAACTTTGTGTCTCATTCATTGTCTCTTCTAACATTTGATGTTCTTATGTTCATTAGATGTTAGGTGTTTGAATCTTGCATGCAGATATTATCTTTGATCTTATTGTCAACATTATTAATTAGTTGTTCTAGTTCACAGTGATCAAGCTCTGACTATCTACTTGCTCATGTGTGTTCCCTTTTGCATGTTCTTGTTTGGCTAACTCAAACTCCGTTTTATTTGTGTTGGTTATTCATATTTCCTCTTCATGCAATATTAGGCTCTGTTTTTACCTAACTCTTGCATGTTCTTTCAGTTCATTCCATTCCACTCCTTTCTTTCATTTCATTCTATCTCCTTCATTCACTTTTCTTCCATTGATGTTCCAAAACACCCCCACATACAATTTTGAATGTATAGATGTAAATACGATTTTGGTTTTCAATAAAGGTAGCCTCACCTTCATTGAGGAGGGACTTTGTTCCCACACTGCTGTTGCATGTCATTTGCATGCGTGCAAATCCATATGCTAACAGCGGGACAATTGGGAAGTGATGGTTGTACTGTGATATTTACAGCTAACTCTTGGAAGGTTACCAAGGGTGCTCTTATGGTGGCAAGAGGTAAGAAGGTTGGAACCTTGTATTTAACCACTGATAGTACTAATGATTGTAATCTTGTGGCTTCAGATGTAGATACAACATTATGGCACTATAGGCTCAGTCATATGAGCCATAAGGGCATGGACATCATAAAGAAGAATTTACCCGGATATACAAAAATAGGTTTGTATTTATGTGAGAACTGCATATATGGGAAACAAAAGCGAGTAAGGTTTCTCAAGGTTGGACCTACGAAGAAAGAGAGTAAGTTAGAGTTGGTACATTCTGATGTGTGGGGGCTAGCTCAGGTATCATCTCTTGGGGGTTCAAGTTATTATGTTACTTTTATTGATGATGTAACAAGGAAAGTTTGGGTTTATTGTATTAGAAACAAATCTGATGTATTTGATACTTTTGTTAAATGGAAAGCCTTGGTAGAGAATGAAATAGGCCTTAAGTTAAAATGTCTTAGGTTAGATAATGGAGGGGAGTATTGCAACAATGAATTTTATGATTATTGTTCTAAGAATGGAATCCACAGGCAAAAGACAGTTCTAGGAACCCCGCAGCAGAATGGGGTGTCAGAAAAGATGAACAGAACAATAATGGAACGTGCTAGGGGCATGAGGATACATGCAAGACTACCTCTTTATTTTTGGGCTGAAGCGGTGAGCACAACTGTGTACTTGATAAACAGAGGACCCTTAAGTGCCTTGGATGGAGGCATACCTGAGGAGGCTTGGTACGGTAAGAAATTCAATTACTCATTTCTTAGAGTCTTTAGATGTGAGGTGTTTGTTCATATTGACAAGGATGATAGGACCAAGCTAGAGGCTAAATCAAAAAAATGCACTTTTATTGGTTATGGTGGTGATGACTTTGGATTTAAATGTTGGAGTGTTAAAGACAAGAAAATCATTCAGTTTAGGGATGTGGTCTTTAATGAGAAAGTCATGTATAAGCAATAGTTGCGGGGAAAATAGGGAAGAATTCAAGAAAGAATATGCAGTGGTAGAGGATCTTCCAGATGGGAAAGTGACCCATGAATCAGTTCAAGAACCTACTCAACTGGAACCCCAAACTCCTATAGTGAGGAGGTCTTCTAGGGTAAGAAAAGAACCTGAACATTTTTCTCCTTCTCTTTATTATTTATTACTCACTGATAGTGGAGAGCCAGAGAGCTTTGATGAAGCAATGCAGGTAGATGCCAATAAGAAGTGGGAGCAAGCCATGGATGAGGAGAATAATTCTCTCATGGAGAACCAGACTTGGGATTTAGTGAAGATACTAGAAGGAAAAAGAGCATTGCAGAACAAGTGGGTGTACAGAGTTAAAGATGAAGGAGGAAAGAAAAGATATAAGGCCGGGTTGGTGGTCAAGGAGTTTACAGAAACAAGGTATAGATTTTGATGAGATTTTTCTCCTGTAGTAAAAATGAATTCTATCAAAGCTGTTCTTGGAATAGTGGCAACAAAAGACTTGTACTTTGAACAGTTAGATGTAAAGGCGCATTTGTCCATGGTGATTTGGAGGAGGAGCTATATATGCAGCAACCAAAAGGATATGAAGTCAAAGGTAAAGAGGAGATGGCATGCAAGGCTCGAAGAAGAGCTTGTATGGCACAGAAACAAGCACCACGTCAATGGTATAAGAAGTTTGATAGCTTCATGATGGAGCAAGGTTATATTAGATGTCATTCTGACCATTGCGTGTATACAAAGAAATTTGAGGATGAAAGTTATATTATCCTATGTTTGTATGTTGATGACATGTTGGTTGCTAGGTAAAAACATGCAGGAAATAAAAGTACTCAAGAAACAACTAAGTGAATCCTTTGATATGAAGGATTTGGGGGCATCCAGACAAATCCTTGGTATGAGGATAACTCGGGATAGGAAGGAACGAAAGCTGACTTTATCTTAGGAAGAGTACATTAAGAAGGTATTGGATAGGTTTAACATGTAGGATGCTAAACTGGTTAGGACTCCTTTGGCAGGCCATTTTAAGTTATCAAAGGAGCAGTGTCCCAAGACAGAGCAGGAAAGAAACCAAATGTCCAAGGTACCTTACTCATCAGCGGTTGGCAGTTTGATGTATGCTATGGTGTGCACTAGGCCTAATATTTCCCATGCAATGGGAGATATGAGTAGATTTATGAGTGATCCAGGTAAAGAGCATTGGATAGCAATAAAGTGGATCCTTTGGTATTTGAGAGGGACCATGGGGACTATTTTGTGCTAGAGTGGATTAGACACCACTTTACATGGTTATGTAGATTCGAGACATGGTGGAGATGTAGACGAGCAGGAGGAGCACGACGAGTTATATTTACACTTTGTAGGTGGGACAACAGAAGCTAGATTTCACGACTACAAAAGTTGGTGGATTTTTCAAACACGGAGGCCGAGTATGTTGCTGCCACAGAGAGGCAAACAAAGAGATTATTTGGTTACAACAATTACTTGAGGAGTTGGGGCATGGGAGGAATTTAAGCTGCATAGTGATAGTCGAGTGCTATACACCTAGCTAAGAACTCTGCTTTCCACTCCGGGATGAAGCATATACGGTTTAGATATCACTTCATCAGGACAACTTTGGAGGAAGATAAGTTGAAGTTGGATAAGATTCATACTAGTCGAATCCACTGTAGACATGATGACCAAGGTGGTCACAACGAGATAAACTAAAGCTATGTTCAGCTTTGGTTGGCCTTCATAGATGACAGTGAAGGGTTGAGAAGCTTGCTCAGTGGAAAGCAGTCTCCAAGTGGGAGATTGTTATGTTTGTGGAGCCTGTTTTTATGTTAGAGTGTGGTACACCTTCTATGTGTTACATTCATGTATTTTTACGGCGGTCCCGCTTCGCCAATGAGGCGAGTCAAGGAGTTCGGGGTGAAGCCCCCGATCAATGGGGACTCGGGGCGAAGCCCCAAAGCAAATTTTCATGGGTGGTTTATTAACCCATGGGTAATGGGTAACTGTTATGGGCTGTTTTTGGGCCCATGGTTTTTCGGTACCCATTGTTTTGATACCCACGGTTTTTGCCCATGGTTTTGATACCCACGGTTTTGTATCAAACTACTTAAGAAATTGTCTATTTATATGGTCTTATGCATATGATAGATATACAAGAAAATGTATTGCAGATGTGCTTTGAATTTGGGTGTGAATTCTATAGAGTTTGTTGAGCATAGCTCCAAACGGATCTAGGTATTGTATTGAGAGAGTGGAGGCTTGTAATAAAATTTGAGCAAGTGATTCTTGGTGGACGTAGCCCAAATTGGGTGAACCACGTTAAATCTTGTCTCTCGTGTTCTGTTATTTATTCCGCACTTTTATTTGAGATTTGTAATATTTTCTACATATTAGTTTCTCTTTGCTTGCGATTCGTAAGGGATTATTCGCGTATTTTATCTCTTATTTCCTAACAAGTACACCATGAAAGAGCAAAAAAAATCACCTTGCAAAGGGGAAAAACCTTCATTTTTCATCCTCTAGACAAGAAAACATATCAAATTTCTTCTATACCCTTGTTTTACTAGTCTTGAAGGTCACTGTAGCAGTCTTGGATTTGAACATTCTTCATCATCATGCAAATAATGTGAAAATAACCATGCTTTACCGTTAATCCATCATTACTCAACCATTATAGACAAGAAATCACCATTTCATGCAAATCAAAACATATACATTCTTCTACATACCATGCCAATGGAGTGAGACCAAAGTAGACCTTTTAGTGAAAATTAGACCAACATTGACATCCTTCTATAGATTATTCATGCATAGATTTCACGAAATAATACTACCCTAGGGTTCAAGGCACCTATGTCTAGCTCATAAGAAAAAATTTTACCCACTAGCCATGCAATAATGCCTTAGAATCAACTTTACAACATCTTACTGTCCCTAAACAATTTTCTCAGTCCTCTACAGTTATTTTTTACTGATATATGCTATTACATATCATCATGAACATTGGTAAAGGTAAAAACCTCAAATTCACACTTGAATTGCCTTGAAGCTTCACATTACCTTTAAGAGATCAACATACATGCTCCCCCTATCATTTTGAGCCCAAGCACACTTTGAATCAACAATTTTCTTGCTTCAATCAACACTTCATCCAAGTTATAGAGAAAATATCAACACTTCAATGCCACAACCTTCATTTAGAAAGAAATAGGGGGATTTTAGCTTGTAAACATTTACACCATGGAGAATGAAAATTCAACCTAGCTCCCTTTGACATTAAAATACCAAAAATACATCTTCTTATAATTAGTCCTATGTTTCTTATTGTTGTACTCTGTCTTAGTCACCCCATGAAGGGTAAGAACCATCTTTTATACCTAAAACTTGATCATTTTGTCTCATATGCACCCTAATCCATACATGTACATCATGAAGAACTTAACCAAAGACTAATAAGGCACCTTTCCATTCTATTTAGACTAACACCATCAAAATCCTCTACATGCCCTGTAAAGTGCATTTATTGAGCAACAATACATTCTCAAGCCTTGACAAGCAACACATACCACCTTTATTCATTATTTCATTGTAAATCATGAATAGATGAGTGAACATACCTCTCATAAGAGTATTGAGATTTGAATAAACCTATCATACCATTGTACTCACACAATTTTGTCTTGGACTGTAGGTCTTCATACACCTCAAATGAGAAACAATGCACCCTTATCAACTGAATGACAATAGAAGATGCACTCTTAACAATATTGAGACACTATAAGAGAATTATGGAGTAGTGAATCATCATACCAAGTGAGAAAAAACATCATTCATACTTGAGAAGGAGTAACCCCCGCTTGCTTTGCGCAGTAAGGTCACCATTTTTGCATTATCCACGAAGAACACAATTAGACCTTTTTCACCACTATAAAAAAATAGAAGAGACTCATAATATACTTTTGAGGACTCTTTATACTAATAGAAAATCTTGAATACCTTCACAAATCATGAGGAAACAAAGAGGTAGGGTTTTGACCGTTAAACCCTCATCATTGTGCACTTCAAAACCGACATTCCACATAACTGAGAGAGTACACATACTTGAGATGTCAAATTACTTCTATCCTTTATCCCCACATATCTATATGAAAGTTTCAAACCAAAAATCAATTATTTGATCACTCAAAATCAAGTTTCCATGCATACCACTTCAAGTTGACTGAGTAAACCTAGTCAAGGATAGTGAGGTAGTAATTTTGACATATTTTTCTTAAATCTCCTCCATACTAGCAAAAATCCTTGCAATATCATTTTGAAGCATACCAATAACCATGAATTTTTTCATACCTCATTGCATTTGGATGTCTAATAGGATTAGGCCTTGAATACCATCATCTTCAATTCCTTTGGAACTAGGACCAAGCTGTTGAATCTACAAGAATATGATTCTCATCTTCCTTGGTCTTTAGGGTTTGAATCTCTTCTCTAAGCTTGAAAAAATATTCATTTTTGGTCTTGAGTGCTGTAGACATATATTTGATTTCAGCCTTCAATATGATGTTCTCCATTCTATGGAATTATAGGTCTACTTGTAAATTAAACACCACCTCTTTGAAATCAACTTGTCCATGCACACACACATCACAAGGCTTGTTTTTCAAATTTTCACATTCCTCTTCCTTTGTGCTCAAATCTGAAATGACATTTTCCAACTGACTCCTAAGGATTTTGATGGTTTCTTCATCCTTCTTGGCCATGGATCTCAACTCATGATTCTATTTTCGATCTTCTTAGCCATCTTGTGCTTCTAAGATCTCCTTCAAGTGTTAGACTCACTCCACAAGGAACTACCCCGATACTAATGAAGCATAATCGACCGAGAAGGGGGTGAATCATTCCTATAAAAAATTCATTTCATTTTCCATCCATTATTCATTATCATTCATTCAACCATTTATTCAACCATAAACCATATGTGTGTTTACTTAAGCATATTAACAACCATTTACAAGATCAAGAGCAAGAGAGTACACAAGAACACAAAATATATGTGGGAAACCTCAAGGGGAATAAAACCCACTAAAAATTTGTTTATATTACACACAAAAAGAAATTTAGTGAATGAAAAAATTCATAAGGATCACCAACCCTTGATTTAGTGAGGCACCAACCCCACAAGGAACACCAACCCATAGTTTAGTAGAGCACCAACCTTACAAGGAGCACCAACCCCTAATTTAGTGAAGAAACCACTCCACAAGGAGGCTACAACCCCCTAGGATGACCAAGCACCAACTCAGCCATCTGAATATGATTGATCTCTAATTTTTCTTTTGCCACAACTGATTGAGATCACTTATTTATCTCACAAACCATAGGTCAAACCCTAAGTCTTCAATCTTGCTCTATCTTCCATTTTCTCAACTTATCTTGCCTCTAAACTCTCTCTCATGCTGTTAAACACTATTCAAAATTTCATTCATCAAATTAGATCTCAAAATATTCCCTCATACCTACAATCAACTCTTCTTTAGGTCGCTTCACACCCCCATGCAAGACCAACTCTCAAAATGAGCTAAAAATTCACTTTTATAGCTTATTATTCTCATTTACCCAAAGGAGATCAATCTCTCATGATGAATTCAACCCTTATATCTCTATAACATTCAAAAAAATTAATTACATTAGCTGCATATGACCCAAATAGTTCATCCTAGCTAAAAACCCTATTACATTCGCCAAAAATGGATCAAAACCCCATATGGGATCCTATGTGTCCTCCACTCACATATGGAGGATCATCTCACATGGGTTAGGTTTAGGGTTTGCTTGTGTGTCATGCACTAGGGTTACTCAACACCCTATATGTACCCTTTCATTTCTGATTTATGAGTATGCCAAGACACTCCATTTGTCTTTCTCTATATGTGCAAGCTTTGTTCTGTTATGCAAGTTCTTCCATTGTTTGATTGATTCCTCCTTGTGATTACATTGGAGCTATTACATTTCCTTTAGAGTGCAACTTCATCGTGGTGCACCATTTTCGATACGATTCTCGCAAACTCTTTCATGGGCACATTCTTAAAAATGGCCTTACATCAAAAGTACACTTTTTCATGACCCAATTTTTTTACATATGAGTAATACATTATATAAATACAAATATGGTCACAAATTTAATCAACCAATAAGATTATTTCATTTACTAGGCCTAGTTCCCTTTACAATTCTCATAAAAATTGTTTCCTTCACCCTTTAACACCTTGGAAACTTCATCTCGCCACCAAATGGTTTCTACTAAGAGGTTATTTTATGGTTTTTTAATTTTTTATTAAACTGAATTTTTAGTTCTCTCGTATTTTCTGGTTTCTCTGTGTTTGCATACTAGTTTTGTAGAATCCAGTTCAAAATTTCTGTTTGAAGGGGTGTTGTGTGGTGTTCAACCCAACCGATCTCTCCATCAAGCTCCTCTTCTCTGCCTCGAGCTCCTCCAACTCGCCACGACTCTCCTCTCAACTCGTGCTCAAACAACCGAGTCCTTCTCTACTCTAGTTTGTGTTGTTCTTCCAACTAGGTTGAGTTATTTTTTGGCTCACTCGTGTTTTCATGGGTGTGGTTCCTTCCCACAATGGCCGATTTGGTGTGGCGAGTCATTTTGGTGAGTTCGAGCCTATTTCCTTTGACCGATCGTGTTTTGGTTTGTGGTTTTTTAACTCGGCCGAGTTCCTTGGCCTCTGGGGTGCATGTTTTTTTGCTCTGACCAAGCTTCAAACCCCTAGGTGAGCCTTTTTTGTTGCACTGTGAGTCATGGCCAAACAAGACTGTGTGCTCTGCGTCTCCCCGGAAGTTCCTTCCCTGCCGTGATTTGTGAGTTCCGCTCTACCCACGCTTACCCTACACTGCGCATGTTATCCTTCCTTGTTTGGCCCTCACGACCTTGCCTTGTCGCCTTGCTTTCCCGCACCCAACTCAAGATCGTCCCTTCACAAAGCCCACTTGTTACACCTCCAACTCGGCATTTCAAACAAACGGTAAACTTATTTATG
This sequence comes from Taxus wallichiana var. yunnanensis, assembly GCA_018340775.1. Classification (NCBI taxonomy): domain Eukaryota; kingdom Viridiplantae; phylum Streptophyta; class Pinopsida; order Cupressales; family Taxaceae; genus Taxus; species Taxus wallichiana. The sequence continues at coordinate 808,458,213 of CM031240.1, read as the reverse complement.
GTAAGTTTGTTTTCATTCAAACCGTAAGTTTGTTAAACTCATTCATGGTAAGTTTTTTTTTAAAATTCAATTTGGTGGTCTTTTTTATAAAGTGCTTTTAAAAAAAAAAACTATTTAAGGTGTTTAATCTTTTTGGTGGGAATTTCTTTAAAGGGAATGCATATTTAAATATTTAATTAAGATTTAATTTTAACTAGATCTTAATTAGAGTTTCTTTTCGTAATTAATTAGATTTAATTATATTAAATCTATTTCTATTAATTACGATCTCTTCCTTTTCGATTAGTAATAATTAAAATCATCTTTTAAAATTAACGTTAAATTGTCATTCCTTTTCAACTCCTATAACTTTAAAATTAGCTAAATTAGGCGTTTCAAAACAATAATTTTTAGGCGTTATTGTTGATTTTTTTACTAATTATGCGCTCAAGTGTGCAGTGACACTATGAGCACCTATTTTCTTCCGCATGCCTTTTCGGTGTTCTAAAGATCATCGGGACTCATCTTGAGTTCATTAAAACTTGTATTTACACTTATTATTGCTTGCGACTAGTGAGCGCATCCACCACAATTTGCTGCAAGGGGGTATCCATTGCGATGTGAGATGCTCTTTCTCACAACCAGGATTTGATTTTGCCTCCTTCCTAATTTTTTTGTAAGTTGTGCTTGTATATGGTGTCACTTTGCTGCGCTCCATGAAACACAATTGTGGTCTCCTCTCACACGTTATTATGCTGATTACAAGGTGAGTTACCAACTATTTCAAGACACATGCTCGAACCCGATTGCATTCAACGCATTAAACTATAAAGTTCCAAAATCATGTGGGGTTATTATATTATCCTAGGTGGTTGCGATTCTTGAGTTTTTTTACATTCCTTCTCTCTCTTCACTATGGATGCACTTTCAATTCCTTTGCTTACGTCGTTCAACTTCTTTGAATGGATATCAAAAATGATTATGAAACTAAGGGGTAAAAGGTTATTCCGCATCACCATGGGAATTGAGACTGAACCAGACGATGACCCTAAAAAATCTAAGTGGTTAAACCGTAGTGATGAAGCTTTAGGTCTTCTTTGCATGTCTGTTTCTCCTAACTTGCTCTTCCACATTGAGTCGTCAAAACACCTAATTCTGTGTGGAAAAATTATATGGAATGTTTGGACAATAAGATGACATGAGAGCACATCCGTTGGAAAATGAACTACTAGGGTTAAATCCTAGTGATTTTGAAAACCTGCCATGACATTCTTCTCTAAGTTTTTCCACACTAGATTGTTGTTAAAGAAATGTCAAGTAGAGAAGAAAGATTCTCAAGCTGATCTTGTCGATTCTCTCTAAGTTAGGTCCTAAATATTCTGTCTTTGTGTCAACTTTTTACGCTACAAAAGATAACTTGGGAAAGGATTGGAATATGCCCTCCTTTGACTATTTTTCGCCCCAACTCATTCAAGAACAGGAAAAAATCATTCAAATAGAGTCTCTCAAGTCCAAGTCTCATGCCCTTGTAGCGAGTACTAGTAAGGAAAAGAAGATTGAAAAGAAGAAAGAAAAAAAGGATCAACCTAAGAAGGAAACCAATACCAAAACTAAATTTAACACGGACGCTTCGACTTCTGAGCCTAGAGCATAGAAAGACAAGTATTTGTGTTCCTATTGTAAGAATCTTGGTCATAAAGAGCATTTATGTATGAGAAAACAAATTGATCACATTACTCATTTAATTGAGAAAAATTAAATAGGTGTTCTGAGTCTATCAAACAAAATGTTTGAAGGTTGAGTCTTCTATGCAAAAGGTTCTAAATCTGATAAGAAGAAAGGAAAGGCCCTTGTAGCCAAATTTGTTCCTTCATCGACATGGATTATAGATTTCGGTGCCTCGTACCACATGGATTCTTCACATGTTGAGTTCTCCAACATCGAGCCTTGTGGTATGTACCAAATCATGATGGGTAATGACACGATAGTGTTGGTTTCTGATAGTGGATCGGTAGAGATGGATGGGGAACATTCAACCAAGTGTTGAGTGTTCCTAATCTCTCTACCAATCTCTTATCGGTTTACCAAATTACTCACCTTGGTGAAGGAATGCAAGTGGAATTTGGTCCTAACTCGGTGATTATTTGTGAGCTTAACAATGACACTACAATGGCTGAGGGAAAAGAGGATCACATTTCACGGTTGTATACCCACTTTACTTCTGATTCTATGCCCACTGCCTTGCTCACTCATTAAAATGAGGTTAGTAAGCTATGGCATGAGCATTTCAAACATCTAAATTATCACTACCTTGAACAATTGAGCCAAAATGAAATGGTCAATGGGTTACCCCACGTCAAGTTTTCTAAGGGTCTTTGTGAGGGTTGTACCCTTGGAAAGCATCCTGAAAAGAACTTTGACAAAGGAAAATCTGGAGAGCTACTCGTCCCTTAGATCTTGTTCACAACGATATTTCTAGTCCATTTTTGTCTCCTTCTTTTACTAGAGCTCTTTATGTGCTCACCTTCATTGATGACTATTCATGATATACTTGGGTATATTTTCTTAAGCTTAAGTCTGAAGTCTTTGAACATTTTCAGGACTTTAAGGCTCTTGCTGAGAAACAAAGAATGGTCTATTAAGGTTCTTCAAACTGACAATGGAGGTGAATATGTAAATAATAGGTTCATGGATTTCTGTACTTCTGAAGGGATCTCCTTGCAGCATACGATGCTTATAGCCCTTCGCGAGAATGGAGTAGTAGAAAGAAAGAATCGTACTCTTAAGGAGATGGCCACTGTATGATTCACTTGAAGTCTTTTCCTCTGCAGTATTGGTATGAAGTAGTAAAATGTAATAATTACATTCAGAACCATGTTCCATGCAAGGCGAGTAAGAGGGATGACACCCTTTAAATCCTAGTTTGGATGTAAGCCTAATGTTAAGCACTTTCGAGTCTTCGGATGCAAGGTCGTGGTTCAAATTCCTAAGAATAAATGTAAGGCATTATAACCACAATCCAAGCCTTGTATCTTTGTAGGGTATCCTGATGGCGTGAAGGGATATCAATTTTTGAATCCTACTTCTCATGAGATTAATATTGAGAGAAGTGTTACGTTCGATGTGTCTTCTTCAACTTCTACTTCTCTACCTATTAAGGTTCTTCAACTTGGTGATTCGGATTCGACTCATCGATGATGATGTTGTTGGGTGTGGTCCTCTTCCTAATCCTCCCGACCATCGACCTTTGAGTCTTACAATTATGACGAGTAGTGATGATGAGGAATATTTCCCTTCTCACTCCAAAGTGATGAATCTTCGACTTAAAGCCCGATCCTCTTAGTCCTCTTGGGGCTAGGAAAACTTTGCAAAGCACTAGAGATTTAGTTGGAGATACTTTGTATATGAGACGTACTCACTCGGATGTCATTGAAACCCACTCTTTCTTCACCTTTGCTTGATCCATAGTCTTTCCGGGAGGCTTATGATATTCCCGAGTGTGATTCTACCATGGATGAGGAGTATTCTCTCTCATGAAGAACGATACTTGGGATCTCACCCCTCTTCGAAAGGAAGAAAATCGTTCGGTGTAAGTGGGTGTTCCGATCAAAGTATGAAGTAGATGAAGATGTCAAAAATTTTAAAGCACGATTAGTAGCGAAGGGTTTCTCCCAGATAGTGGGGTTGATTATATTGAAACCTTTGATCCGGTTATAAAGATGACTTCTATTTGATCGACCCTTGCCATTGCAGAATAAAAGCAGATGGAAATTCCATCAAATGGATGTTAAGAGTGCCTTCCTTCATGGTGACCTAGAGAAAGAGATCTACATGGAACAATATCCGAGTTATGTCCATGATCCTTCCATCATTTGTAAGTTAAAGAAGTCTCTTTATGGCCTTAAATAAGCCTCTTGGGCTTGGTATGCCAAGATTGAATCCTTTTTACTTACACACAGAGGGTTTACTAGGTGTCACTCTGATCCAAATGTTTATATTCTATGGCAAGATGAATCCATACTCATTCTTGTTCTCTATGTTGATGACTTGTTGATCACAGGAAGCTCTTCCTCTATTATTGATTCTGTGAAGATTGCCTTGGCCAATAGGTTTTCCATGACTGACTTAGGTCTGCTTCATTACTTTCTTAGGATCCAGATTTCACAATCTAACTTAGGAATTTTTATTTCACAACCTAAGTATGCTCTTGACTTGCTTGCTCATTTTCAGATGTCTGATTACAAGTCTTCTCCTACTCCTTTTCTTTCTGGGGTTAAGTTGGTTTCTGATTGCTCTACTCCCTTGGTTGATGGTACCCTTTATCGACAGTTGGTGGGGAGCTTGATTTACTTGACTCACACTCGACCGGATTTATCTTATGCTGTTGGGATTGTGTCTAGATTCATGCAAAATCCACATGAACTGCATTGGAAAGCAACTAAACAAATGCTTCATTATCTTCGTGGCACCTATAATGATGGAATTCACTATATTGGAGGGGTGGATATTTACTTGATTGGGTTCATAGATTCTGATTAGGCTGGTGACTTAGATCATCAAAAATATACCTTTGGCTACAATTTCTCTCTTGGTTCAGGTCCTATTAGTTGGTCTAGCAAGAAGAGAATGTAATTATGATATCTTCTATAGAGGCATAATACAAAGGAGTAATTAACACTGCCACAGAGGTTGTTTGGCTATAGGGTATTCTGACCAAGTTTGGCATCCACTTTTGGTGGCCTACCATTATCTATTGTGATAACATGAGAACTATCTCAATTTGTAAAAATCCAATTCAACATCAATGGAAAAAGAACATTGAGATCCATATGCACTTCATACGAGAGCTTATTCATGATGGTATCATCAACATTCAATACATTCAGACAACTGATCAGATTACAAATATATTCACCAAGCCCTTCACTGAGGTGAAGTTTCTTCACTTATGGTCTCTTCTTGGGGTGAGCTCTTATGCAACTTCTCATCTTCTTTGGGCTATATAGTCCTTCTCTTGTTCTTCTTCTTATAGGAAGATGTTGTTTGTACATGGGCACCTTATTAGGCCTTTAGTTTCCAGGCCCCATTGACACATCTTTCTTAGTTGTTTAGGAGTGTCTTCTTATTCTATCTGACTCATCATAGCCGCTACCCCAGATTTGTGAAGGGGGTGTTGGTGTGTGGGATCCTGTGTGTCCTCCACTCACATGGGTTAGGTTTAGGGTTTGCTTGTGTGTCATGCACTAGGGTTACTCAGCACCCTATATGTACCCTATCATTTCTGATTTATGAGTATGCCAAGACACTCCATTGTCTTTCTCTATATGTGAAAGCTGTTCATATGCATGTTCTTCCATTGTTTGATCAATTCCTCCTTATGATTACACTGGAGCTATTACGTTTCCTTTGGAGTGCAACTTCATCGTGGTGCACTGTTTTCGATACGATTCTCTCAAACTCTTTCATGGGCACATTCTTAAAAATGGCCTTACATCAAAAGTACACTTTTTCATGACCCAAAAAAATTTACATATGAGTAATACATCATATAAATTCAAATATGGTCACAAATTTAATCAACCAATCAGATTATTTTGTTTATTGGGCCCAGTTCCCTTTACAATTCTCAAAATAATTGTTTCCTTCACCCTTTAACACCCTGGAAACTTCATACTTTCGCCACCAAATGGTTTCTACTAAACCAAAACACTCCATGTGACCAATAAAATTAAATGGAATAAACTTAAGAACACTTATAATCAAGTTATAATTCATGAAACATCCTTCAATTCAAACCACAAAAACATTTGTCTTCACCAGATCAACCTGCCAAAAAAGTTGTTTCCAAAGGTTAGTTCATAAAATAAATTATGCATACATTCAAGACCTCCAAATTGATTAATTTGATGAAAAATTAATCCCTCTTCACATTACAAGTAGTAGGAAGCATCACCTAATCTATCTCATACTTAAAATAACCTCAAACTTCCACCAAAACAAATAATGTCCTGAATCGCCAAAAACCTTATTCTGGAATAATGCCTTTGGAAAACCTAAAAAATGAATTCACCATGAGGAAATATATATATATATATAAATGGAAATATTTATGAATCTAATTTCCAACATAACTTGAATCACCTTAAAAATCCACTTGTAGCTCAATTTATGATCAATTTACTGGACCCTGCTATTTGAGATCCCAAAACCACCCTTTGACTAGTTAACATGTTTGGACCTCAAAACACCATGAAACATTAGATGAAAATCACTGAAACCTCCATGTATATCAAGAAAAACTTCCAATCATCATGCAACATCAATTTTTCATACTACTCCTTTGGACCATCTTTCCCTAAAACCTTCTTATTCGAAACTGCTATTTTTAGGTGGGGCCCACATATCATTATGAACTCAACCATACATTTATTGAAATAATTAGGATTCCAATACAACATAAAATCATCAATTTTTTTAATAAATCAAAATTGGGTCACAACACTTCACCTTTTGCAAATTGCTCCTAGCTAGGGTTTAACTAGGGTTTTAGACCTCTTTACCTTATTAACATTCGTTCATAAAAATTGACGATCAACTAACCTCATTATTTTTTAAAACCTTATAAAATCACCTTATAATAATACCTAAAATCCACAAGGTCCCATGCAAATCACACTATTCACAATGAGCATCGAAGTTGCACTTCGAGCTAGAAATGCACTAGATTTTGACTGTCTCACAAAATCAGTCATATCTTGCAAAATTCACATCATGGGCACCTAAATTTTTTTCTGAGAGCATAATGAATCATCCATATAACATATAAAATCATAATAGTTTCAATTCCATGGCTCAAACACTCTAGTCACTAAAACTTACCTCTACTTGCATTTTAGATCTTCATAAGTAATAACTAGGGACAACTAAAAATGTGCAATAAGTAAACATGAAACCTATGAAAATGACCCAAAAATACCTCATTTGTCATGATACACCTGATATCATGCATCCATGATCTCAAATGGATCTAATACACTATGTCACACCTCTAAGCAAACATACCGCTTCCAATGAGCACCTATAACACGATGAACTACATGTACCTACAGATTTGCCACTAATGTGGGTGCTCAATCACCCTCAAAAATTTCTATACACCATGTCAACATGCTTCCCTAGCAACCAAGAAGCTCACACTTCCAAGAAACACCTCATAGGCACTGTATAGGTTTACTATAGCAAGTATGCATCACGGAGTCCCAATATAACAACCGATACACATCCGAACCATCATGTTAGCTCTACAAAAAAATCATGACATCATCATACAAAATTAAATGTGTCATTAGTGTGGTTTTTCATCAATGACAACAAATATTTGGACACCATGCCAACATTCTCAAATTTTGAATCTCACGATCAAAGCTCACGGTCATTCTTAAGCCCCATCTAAGATGGTGTATGAGCAGAGGATAAAAATAAAATTCTAGAGTGATGCTTGGATTCTTAGTTCCCCTTTGAACTTCCACAATTTAATCAATCTCCAGGCTTGGTGTGAAGAAAGATATGGGAAATTGGTTAAAGATTATATCAATCATGAGCATAATGGTTAGATTGAGTTGTAGGTTCCTAATGGCTTGACTAAGGAGAAACTAATTTTAATGAAGATCCTTCAACAATTTCATTTCTCTAGACACAATGATTAACTAATATGGACAGGAGCCAAATTATGAAAATAGAATGTCAAAGATGGATACACCATCATCTCTTCACAAAACAGGGAGATCTCATCATTCCCTCACTAGAAAATTTGGTTCAAACAAGCTTTACCTAAAGCTAATGATTTTCTTTGGAAAACATATTGAGACAAAATTCTCATCTGGTCCTTTCTTTGCAAGTGAAGATTCTATGGTCCCTCGAGAATGTCCTTTATGTCTTAAGTGTGAAGAAGACGCCAATCATTTTCTCATCCATTATTAGTATGCTTGTAGAATTTGGACTTCTTTGCTTAAAATGTTTAATTTGTCTCTGGATCTTCCTGCATCCATTAGTAATCTCATCAAAGGATGGAAATTAAAATTTCTCTCAATCCCTTTTCTTTAAATTTGGAACTCCATTCTGCTATTGTTTGCTAGAATATCTAGCTTGAAAGGAACAAGATAATCTTTAGAAGCAAATTTAGGAGCATTGAATTTTATTTCACAAGTCTTGAGGAATATCAAGGAATTTATCATGACTTGGCATCTTTATGATTGTAATATATTCTATGAAAAAAGAAAAACTTACAATAACATAAAAACATTCCCTGGAGATCCCTGATAAAGGGGTTGGTAAGAAAAATAAATCTAAATCTCATAGCAAATGGATCACACCGCCACATAAATTCATCAAATTTAAGTTTGATGGAGTGTTAAATGAAACCTAGGAAGAGATGGAATTGGTGGCATCTTTCAAAACTCGTTGGGGCAACCCCTCTAAGGTTTCACGAAAGCAATTAGTTCATGCTCCAATAACTTTGTCAAGCTAATCTATTTGTGGCCTCAAAATTTCAATCGACAAGGGTTGGATCAACCTCACACGTGGAAGGAGAATCTCAAATTGTCATTAATGAAATAAAAAATAAAAAATGAAGCATTGGAATTATATCATATAGTGAAGGATTGTATTTTTATGCTTAATAACATATGTATCAACCATATTCCTAGAAGTGCTAAGAAAGCCACAGATAAACTAGCCAATTTGGGGGTTGAAAATGTTGATAATGAAAAGATCATCATTCTTCATCCTAAGGATATAATCACTAAGTTGGGTGATTTATTGCAACTTGAGGGGCCTAATGCATCTGCACACGTGGCAGATGTGATTCATGCCCACCGCTCCTAGCAATAATAGTATGAATCTCCTAAATATTTTTCCCATGCTTGACATTTACTACTATATACGTGTGTCGCATGGTAGAAAGGTATGATATGCATGTGAATTTTTGTATTAATACTCTCTTCCATAAGGATTTGGACCAAATTCTCCTATACTAGATAGTTTTTTATTTCTAACTTTAACTTAATAAATGAAATAACAAAAAAGTGACCTCGAAAGACAACGATGTTTACCGATACCCGCAATGATGGATGTAGATTTTGTTGGATAAATATCCTTCTCCTTTCATTGATAAAGAATCTTGGAGATCAAAGAAATATGAACAATATAGATTAGATAAATGGGATAACGAGCTGCTTGGAAAAGGCCGATTCTAAGAATCCAATGGGTCTTCCTTGAAGGTTGTCAGCCCATTTTGATACAATTAAGTAGATTGAAAATAATGATAAAGATATAAATGAATAATCAATAAGAAGCTTTAGAACTTGAGATTTAAGGGTAAGTCCCGCAAAACTTCAAATGTGGCCCGGGCAAGGGTGGATGTAACTGGATAGACTTGAAATAATTGTACCAAAAGTCCTCGGTCTCTATTGGATCTTGTGGAGGAACTCAAAATTATCTTCAATGTCTTCTTCACGTTGGTGGTAAATCGATTGCACATAGTGTAATTTTGTGAAGGATGTTGTATTGTTCCCAATAGAAGGGTTGTTTCACTATTGGGAGGTCGTATATGCTTGTAATAGGATGACCTGGCCAAGTATTGCCATCTAAATTAAAGCCATGCTTGCAAAGGACAAGTTAAATCCAAAATATTGATAAAAATTAATACTAAACTAATAAATTATTCAAAAAGATGAAGTTTAACAGGACATTTGGTGATCCAGGGGAATCACAGGTGATTATGCAGAATCGTGGGTGATTCAAGAAATCTCTAGCGATTCATGTGAAAATAATTAAATTTTGTAAAAATGATAAATAAAGCTTTTGAATGATGATTTTTAATTTTTATATGAAATTTCAATGATAATACAAACACAAAGAAATGCCTCTTGATGTAGAATTAGGTTGGAAAGATACTATATATGTTAGATGAAATTTATTAGAGTTATTGATAGATTGTTGAGATTCCCTTAGAGAAGGGTTGATTAAAAACTCTCCAAAATAGCTTATTGTGAAAGCTTGAGGTTGATATAGGTCCTTGGTGATATCCGGAGTGAATTTTTTTTTTTCTAGAGTGAAAATAAAGTGCAAGACCACAAAAATAATTCTGAAGATCCCGGGAAAGGAGCAAAACTACTATTTATAATTGTTGGTGATTTGTTAGAATTGCGGTGATCTAGAATTTTTGGAAAAATGTTTAGGAAATGGTTTTTGGGTAAATGATGAGGGAAAATGGTTGGGAGGAGGTTATGGTCGAGTTGGGGAGGTTAGGATGCTAAGATAAAATAGGTTTGAGGTGGTTTTGAGATGTTTAAGTGGTTTTAAAGAGGTTAAGGTAATTTGGGATGGGTAAATAGTAATTTATGAGGGTGTAAAAATTGATTTTACTAGATGAGGAGAGGGTGACTTAGGATAATGACATAATGATAATTTTTAGATTGAATAATGTGTGTATAAAAGGAAGTAGGTAGGTGACGAAAACCGATGTCTACATTTTCCCCTTTTTGTCAAGTAGGTTGTGACAACCGAATTGTTGGAAAAAAATGGTACGAGATATGCCTGTTTTATGTTTGGATGGGTGATCCCCCTCAAACTAAGGGTGATAAAGACACAATGCAAGGATAACCAGTTTCATTGAGTCGATTTGGTTGTTGTGGCATGTGTGTTTTGTTTGATGTTTCCCAAGACGAGGTATCAAAACAAGATGGATATCACCATGGAATCAAGTGATAGGGGATCCAAAAGGTTCGTGTCCTATAGACATGTGATTCATAGGGATAGATAAAAATCACGAGTTGAGTGATAAGGGAACCAACGGGTTCACATCCAATAGATGTATGGTTTACCGGTGTTGAGGTTATAAAATGAATCATGTGAAGGATAACCAGTTTTTGGGGTTCTCTAAATGAGGCACATTGTCTGAAATGCCAAGATGTGGTTGAAAATAGTTGTTGATATTTAAAAATTGCTGATTTGTGATCGAAAATGTAGAATCCCTAGCGATTGATAGGAACAACAGGTGATTATTGTGAATCATCAGTGATTAGGGTGAATCATTAGTGATTACAGGAATCGTCGACGATTCTTGCGCGAGATAATTGGTGCCTATAAATAGTTTATTTCCTTAGGAAAATTTTCATTTGCAATTTGTGAATTTAGAGTGCGATTTGAGTGATTAGAGAGTGATAATTGAACAATGGAAGGTGAAGTAGTGTTTAGAAGGAAGAGGAGGCCCACTCAGGCAGAGGTATGTACCCTTGTTTGTTGTTTTATGTATTTTTAATTTATTTTAATCTCCATAGGAAGGCATGCTTGTAAAATCACAGAAACACCGACGATTTTGATGGATCACTGGTTATTTTGATGGATAGCTAGCAATTATACTTAATCGTTAGCGATCAATGTGATATGTATATATTTGATAAAATCTTGATGGAAATTTGTTCTAATTAATGTTTTTGTGTTTTTGGATGTAGGTAAAGGCCAAATTGACTATCAGAGACAAGATTCCATTGATTTTAGAGGATGTGAGAATAGAGATGTTGGATGAGGATTGATCGCATTTAGAGGAAGTAGGTTTTGGGCGATGCATCACTATAGACACATCTATAGGCATCGAGGATTGTTGTTGGCATCAATGGAGAGGTGGGATCCTGTTACTTGTAATTTTTAGTTGCCGATGGGTGAGATGAACATCACCCTAGAATATGTTATAAGATCATGATATTTCTCATGTATGGAAAGGGCATATATTTTATTGAGGATACTGAGAGGGTGGGTGTGATGAGGATTTTATATGAGCATTATTATGATGATGTGGGGATCGTAGTGGGTGGTTTATATTATAGAACTTTATATTCTTCGGAGATAGAGGGTCGTGCTCTTATGACTATGATGATGATAGGGATCACATGTTTTGATTTTCCTGACTTTGGTGGTGATTGGTTTCTTTGTATGATGGTAGGTGTAGTGGTGGAGATGATAGAGCAAAGGAAAGTCTATGCATGGGCCCTTTAATTACTAGCATAGACCTATAGGGAGCTATAGGAATGGAGAATCCAAAATATATTCAAGATTGATATTTATTTTCTACTATAGTGTTTGGATTTTGAGCATATTTTCATGGCTCATCTTAGGGGTTTTCCATGGGGAGGTGTTGATTTTTGCGAGATCAGTTGGGTTTATGCGATAACATTCAAATATGGGTGATGGAGGGTTGGTATGGAGTGAGGAGTATTAAAGACAATTCCTCTCGGTGGTTACATCTAAGAGATGTGATATGCAGGCCCTATATTGAATTTCTAGTGTGGGAGGGACAAGAGAGTCAGTTGAATACCGCTAAATAGGATTTATGGATACATGGTCATCAAGGAGGGGAGTGGGAGCTTGTTTGATTCAGTCACGTCAGGTGATAGTTTGGTTTGATCTAGGATGTGCTAGATGCACCAAAGTATTATATAGAGGTGATAATGGGGATTTGGAGACTCCATTACCAGACATTGGTTGCATCATTATATACCTAACGAGTAGCGGGGCATGGGTGTTGATGATCATGGAGCATTGGAGCCTATGGATGATGCCAATGTGAATGAGGAGTTTGCTGCATGGTGGAGATCCTAACCCACTCAAGGAGATAGACGGGTGTGATATCGCATGGAGGGAGAACACCAAGGAGGTGATGGGGGAGGTGGTGGTGGTGTAGACAAAGAAGCTCTTGAGGATACTATTACATTATGGAGGCCAAGAAGGCTGAAGTGGAGGATAATTGGGCTACAATGACCACAAAGAGGGATGTTTTGAGGACTAAGCATGATAGTTTGATAGTGGAGAGGGATGGACCTGAGGGGTGAATGTGACATCCTTAGTTAGAAGCAAGCAAAGCTACATCCGATCAATACTTGCTACTAACAACATTGAGAGACACTAAGAAGGGATCTCAAGATTACAGGGGACTTTAATGACAGTTTTAAGTTGGCAATAGCTAAGGCTCGTGTTAGCGATCGGATGGGACCACCCAGTATGGTTAGCTTGATTAACTACTAATTAGTACATGATGATCTTGCCTATTATGAGTATCTAGTGGTATGAAACCTGCATACTACACTCCGATACACAACATATATGGCTCGTGAGTTGAGCAAGTCCTAGTGTTAATGCCGTGAGTATGGATTAGCCACCTTAGGGTCTAGATGGAGAAGGACCAAGTAGAGATCATGACGAGAGGTGATGGTGGTGTTATGGGTACTCGGTGGAAAAATGTTCATGGGAGTGATTTATTTTTTGGGTGTGTAGTTTCATGGATATATGTGATGTATTTTGATGTATACGGCTCTTTGTAGAACCCTTAATTTTTGATACATATGTATTTGACACATGGATCTTGTGAGACTCCAAATGATGTACACGAGACATTTTGATATGATTATATAAATGATGATGATGATTTTGATTCATGATTCGTGCATGGATTTTTATTTTGATGTGTTATGTTGAATCTTTAGTATTGTATAAGTGTCTCGATAAAGGTTGTTATTATATAGATATTTGATAGATGTGGTTGTTGATAGATGTTTTGATAGATGATGGTGTTATCTAAGTGTTTATGTGTTACAAAATTTAATGTGATCTTAATGTATATTAAAATGTGTTTTAACTATTAAATAAGAATAAAACATGGAATGATTACTTTACACTGGATTTTATGCATACGTGATGGGAATAAATATGGTGAATGAACTTGCACTTTTGGTCTTTATTACAAATGTTAGCATATGACTAATAATGGGTAGTCACTTATAGGATCTTAGATATAGATAGGAATTATATGTATACCTTCCTAAGACATGGGAAGGGTTAATACATGTAGGTTATGCAAGAGAATATGCTCTCCTTTCAATGGTTTCTAGAGATATGCTCCAACTTATATATTTTATTTGCATGTGACCTATTTTGGGGGATTAGATAAGTGGTGAAGGGAAAGTCCCCACCTTATAAGTATTATAAGTATGTAGTAAATGTATAGATAGAGATAGAGATAGAGATATGATATGCATACATAGGGAGATTATGTTGCTAAATCTGTTACGCGCATACTATTATTATTGTAATGAAGCTTTTGTATACTTATTGCATTTAATATAATGGAGGATATTGGCTGAATCTAAGTGTTAGTTTCTGTGTGTATCTGAATCTAGTATGTTTTTGATCTCATCATGGTTAATACTTAATTTTGTTCTCCCTTAGATATAGATCTGGTATGCTCTGTAGAATGATGTGTTAGTAATGGAACTGCATGTGTTAAGTCTTCATCATGCTAACATCCTACAACAACAACCCTAAAGAGGGACCTGGTACCTTTGTGTGCTTTGGGTGAGCTCTCAGTCTAGGTTGAGTGATGTGTCAGTGTGTCTAGGGTCTTATTGGGCTTGTATTACTGAATTCTAGGCTGCATCATTGGTTCCATTTTCGGGACCTCTTTTTTAGTTGTTTTTAGGATGGTTCATGATGAAGACATACCGGTTGACCTTAGCAAGTGTTGAAGAATGGATACATGATCTGGAAGAAGAATACACATGGTGATTCAACACTGGATCTGAGTTTAAACACATGTGTGTGGGTGGAACAAAATATGTATGATAGTTTATATGAGAGATTTTTCACTATCTTTCTAGTAGAATTATATGAGTGGTTGATTGCTTATGCATCTAAGTGGAATTGGAGGTATCACGCACTTGTCTGGATGTAGGAAGAATTTAGGCCCTTTATGATGTTGATCTGATTTGGACTCGAGCTATGGATACGTGGTTCCATGGTGTTTTGAATAGTTATATCTTGGAGTACTCAATTTCCACTTATTTGTGTCAGAGGTAGCTGAATTCTAGTTTTTACGATATCCAAGGGGAGCTTACCTACAAGGCATTCCACTGGCAATCAAGATCTGATGGTAACTTTGAATTTGGAGAGTAAACCGATGGCTAACTAAACCTCACCATGCGTGGGGGTAGGAGAGGTTTGGTGAAAGATGGAAGACCTAGCGGTAGAAAGGAAGAGAGAGGAAAGGTGGCTTAAGTATAATGAGGCGTGCGAGAGGGAGATAGAGAAGCAACGTAACATTGTAGAGAAAGTATGGCATTGAGGAGAGAGATGGCTCGTGAAGGATTTGAAGCTCACGTAGAAGACGTGGAGCAGAGCATCAGGAACTCCCCCATCTTGGAAAGCATGATAGGGATCCTTCCTCGGCCTCACGTAGTAGAAGTGCATGCCAGTAGAGACTACCTGGGTGGGTGTGCATCTGAATCCACCTAGTAACCTTGCCCTTGCATTTGGTTTTTTCAGCATCTAGTACAACAAGTAGTCAACAAGCTAGTTCAAGCAGTGGGAGAGTAGGAGTGAGTCTTATAAGAGGCACAATGATGGGCACAAATGGATTCATTGTTATATGGGAGTACCTTTTTGGGTGTATCATCACACAAAATACAAAGTGTGCTGATTTTGGATTAACTTCTGGGAGTAGTAATGCTTCGAGACTGTCGGGGTACAATTTAGTTCTATTATTGGGACATAGGGAAGTACATCTTCTGGTCTAACCCCAGCTATAGGTTTGGGATCAGGAGGCATAGGTAGCTCTGGTTAGGTGGATCTGGAGGTTTCTAGAGGTAGGGGAAACATAGGAGGTTTTGGATCAGGTGGGCAAGGTCCGCACCAACCCCAAGAATATTTACATGGAAATGTCTCTTCATCTTCCAGAGTATAGGGGCATAGAAGATGTTGTTGAACATGTGCATATGTGTGAAATATTGTGGTGCAAAAAGGAATCATGGCTTCTGAGCGTAGGGAAAGCCAATTTTCTACTACTACATTACAAGGGCACACACACATAGTTGGTATAAAAGTTTGACCCTGATCAGACTTGCGTAGATTATACAACTTTAAAGGATGCATTCCTTAAAGAGTTTCATATCCTTGAGTTTGAGTAGAAGAGTATAAGTGTGCTCAAGGATATTAAGCAAGGCACTACTGAAAGTGTTAGAGAGTATGATGCATGGTTTAAAAATGTTGTTATCAAAGCTTTCTTATGACATACATGCAAGCCAACATGCACAATGGTTTTGGGGGCTTGATTACCCCTTTTAGGAGGGCATTATCACATAAGACATACATTGATCCATGTGAAGCACTTGAAGAAGCCTTGTGCGTTGAGGTAGTTGGAAGCATAGATATTGGGGTGAGCCCATTTTTAGAAGCAAAAATAATAGCTATGGAAAAATAGTTGGAGAAACTATCAGCAAATTCAGCACATGAGACATGCACAGGGATTTGGTGCACAGATTGTGAAGTAGAAGGTCACACAAAGGATAGTTTTCCTCATAAAATAGTATGCTCATTGTTGATGGATTGTGAAATATGCCATTTAAACCATGATGCTAGCCACTTGCCCATTATTACAATGCGTGATAAGGAAGAATGTTTCAAGCTACTGTAAAATATGTAGGTCCATGACTCATGACATGGAAGACTACTCGGATGATTGGATAGATCCATGATGCTATAGATATTGGTGTATGATAGACAAGAGTTTTAGATAACTCTAAGGAAAGAATGAGCATCAAGACCGGGATCACAATCAGGTGCGCTATGATCGGAATGAAGGGCATTTTGAAGGTGGTCATGGTAGAGGTCGAGGATACCGTGGTGGATTTGGAGGATGAGGCCGTGGTGGTGGAAGAAGTGAGTTTCCTCATGGAACATGTTATACATGTGGATCTCCTGACCACTATAGGTGTGAATGTCCTCAGAATATTACATGTTCTTTTTTGTGGAAAGAACCATAGCTATGAGGAGTGCCCTGGACTTATATGAGCATCTGAGTAAGCAACATAAAAAAGAAAAAAAGGTGCATGGATGGTTAGGATACAATGTTGTTGAAAATCAATGGATGCCTAAGTTGGAGGAGAATCAGGGGCACTACAAGTGAAGATCATGACCCTGTGTTGAGGTGCACATGCCAGGAAGAAGCATTGTAAAAAGAAACCTACCATCACTAAAGAAGAAGTTTCTTCATGCATGGTACCCAGATCCTACCTATCAGAAGGAGGTTTATCAGAAACCATGGAAGTTCTAAGGAATCTTTAGGGTGAGATACATACTTAAAAGAGAAATCACGGAAGATGGAAAAAGAAAGCATCAGAGATGGTCCAAACTGATATAGATGACTTGAGGGAAGTGTGTAAAATGTTGTGCTAGGAAAACATCATTCCATTATTAGGGAGTTGGTTAAAAGGAAACACTCATGCATAAAGTATTGAGACTGGATGGAAGATCTGCATGCATGAATCTTCCCCCTCATAGCCTAGATTATGAAAAGGAAATCACTCTAAATGTTGTTGTGGATGGGTGGCTATTGAGTAATATATTGATTGATACATGAGTGTGGAAGTCAATGTTCTTACCTTGGATGCATGGGTACAAATGGGAAGACCCCCATTGCAGCCATCCTCTAATGTATTATTCATGGCTAATCGGACTAAGGCCACTCCCATTGGAGTTTTGAAGGATGCATCCATTACCATACAAGGAGCCAAGTTCACTGGAGACTTTGAAGTTTTAGTTTGGTAGAGTCAGATAGCTTCCCAAGCTCTATTGGGGCATCCTTGGTGCTATGCAAATAATGTTGATCTTTGGTTCAACAAGGGCTATATCAGTTTTGAAAACAAAGAGGAAAGAGTTATTATCCCTTTAACAGATGGAAAATTTGTGCCCTATGTTGAGCCCTTAAGTGAAGAAGATCTGAATAGGATTTATGTACGCGCCATCCGAGATCCAGAGATGATTGAACCAACCAAAGAAGGACTAATTCAGTGGGAGGATGCATAGTCTATTAGTGATACTACAAGTGTTTCTTGTGATAATTGGGCTCACAACACTTATGAGTTGGTAGGGTGTGAAGTAAAGAGCATATTTCCTCGAGGCACAAAACCATGTTATGTCAGGAGGATAGGTAACAACTTGGTACCTTGTTACATACACAGAGAAGGGGATCCCATGGTATTCTGTGTGCCATGGAAGAAAAGTGGATAGACCCCTTTGGAAAGAAGAAATATGCTAGCATATACACTATGTGGGACAACAACACACTGGTGGGTGGCCCATAAGGATAATCTTGTGGATGGAATGAAATTAGGATTGCTCTTACTACTAGGTTCTTCAAGAGCAATGCACCTACTCAAATAAGTACTTATCATGGTAATCAACCTGTTTAGCACCACGTTCAGAAGTGTGAGAGACTCTGGATAGAAGGGCAGGAAGCTTTACCACCTTTGCTATGGGTGCACAAGTTTTATTCCACTTTACAAGGTTGTGCACGTGCGTGCTTGGTATGTATATGCAGAACTCCATAGAGAAACTGGAAATTGGTAGAATTTAATTGTAGGAATGGCCCAGACATTTGACTTCTTCTCTACAAAGCCTCTAGTGGAAGAAGCATTGAAAGTTATCAAGTGCTTAACTATGGGGGATAGTGCCAAGGCTGAAGAACTCCTTCAGGAGTTATTAGATAAAGAAGACTAGGAGTGTGTCTTGATGAAGAACCAGAGGCCGATGCAACATTACTTCAATGTGCTTGCCTTGAGAAAGAGAAAGGAAAAATGGTCTACTTAGTGGATGATGAAGAAGTAGATAATCTGGATGTAAACCATTCAACAGGGAGGCGTGAGGTATTGGATAGTGTGGATAAGACCACGCGTGCCTATCATGAACCTATGAAGACAAAGTGGGTGAATATTGGAATGAGATATTGAGCCTAAGGAAGCCATAATTGGAGACTATTGGTTCAGACTCTGAAGTGGAAAAAATCATAGAGTTACTAAGGGATTACAGGACTTATTTCCTAGGGGTACCATGAACTTAAAGGCATGCATGAATCATTAGGGGAGATGAAGATAAAGCTTAAAGAGGGTGTGCACCTAGTTAGAAAGAGACCTTACATAGAATGAACCCCAATTTTGTGAAAAGGTCAAAGAAGAGATTGATAACATGTTGAAGTATGGGATTATCAAGCCCCTTGATGAGTCAGAATGGGTTAGTCAATGGTGATCAATATCAAGAAGGATGGATGGATTAGATATGTGGACTATAGGGAGCTGAATGTTGCATGTGTAACTGATCCATTTCCTACGCCATTCACTGAGGAAATACTAGAAGGAGTTATAGGGGCATGAAATCTATTCATTTATAGATGGGTTCTCTGGGTATCATCAGGTTTGGATTTCCCAGGAGGATCAAGAAAAGACTACATTTACTACTGAATGGGGTAGCTTCCTATATTGTAATGCCTTTTGGTCTGAAAAATGTGCCTGTTGTATTTTGCGCATAGTTGTCCAAGCATTCAAGGAATTTATTCACAACTTCTTACAGGTATATTTAGATGATTGGATGGTGTATGGATTAGTTAAGGATCACTGTGACAATTTGTGCTTAATGTTTGAATGGTGTAGATAGTTGAGTATCTCTTTGAACATCAAGAAGTGCATATTTGCTACACCATTTGGGATACTTTTAGGACACATAATCTGCAAGGAGGGTTTGTTGGTTGATCCAACAAAGGTTGTAGTCATTATAGGCCTAAGGGAGCCTACCAGTCAAAGTGAGGTGCATGGATTTTTGGGTCATACAGGATATTATAGAAATTTTATCAAAGGATATGCCAAAGTTTCCACACCATTAGAAGAGTTACTAAAAGGGAAAGGTATGTTCTACTGGGGAGAACAACAATAATGCGTGCATTTGAGACATTGAAGGAGAAACTTACTACCATGCCTATTCTACATTTTCCTTCATGGGACAAACCATTTCATGTACATGTTGATGCCTCTGGCATGGCCATTGGTGTGGTGTTGGCTCAACCTAGAGAAGGTATTGTAGATCATCCTATCTATTTTTCTAGTAGAAAGATGACTCTATAGAACAAAATTACACAACTACTAGAGCAGCGAAGCTTTGTCAATGATATATGTGCTACATAAATTCTACCAGTACCTACTAGCTACACCATTCATCTTTTATACAGATCACATGGCATTGAAGTATTTGGTAAATAAACCTATTTTACAAGGGTGCATATGTCGATGGGTGCTCTTATTTCAAGAATTTGATTTCACAGTTGTGGTAAAACTAGGAAAAAGTAATTCTGGACTAGACCATCTATCAAGAATACAATCAAGAGAAGAAGCACAGGAAATTGAGGATACCATGCTAGATGCACAGTTATATAGGTTACAATGAGTGCCATCAGAACTAGAGGACATTGTTGTCTTTCTATGAATAGGGATGACACAGAAGGAATGAAATCCTTGGAGAAGAAACAACTTGCTATACGTGCCACACCTTATATGTTAATCAGTGGTGACTTGTACAAATTGGGCCGAGATGAGGTATTTGCATCATTGTGTATTGGAACATGAGTGCATGGATATTATGGAAGAAGCTCATGGTGGTATTGTAGGTGGCCCACTATATATAGGTGATGCCACAATGCACAAGATTCTACTCATTGGATTATGGTGGGAGACCCTATATAAAGATTGTAAGGAATTTTGTAAGGCATGTGATCATTGTCAATGTCTTGGAAAACTAGGTCAATGAGATGAAATGCCTCTGAGACCTATTACTAGTGTAGAGCCATTTGAGAAATGGGCTATAGATTTTGTGGGTCCTATTTCACCAGCTGTGTGTAGAACTAGATCACGCTACATCATAACTTACATAAACTATCTGACAAGGTGGGAAGAAGCAACACCTACAAAGGACTATACAATGGCAACAACCCGATTTCTATGGGAAAATATTATTACAAGGTATGGATGTCCTTTAAGTTTGACCAGTGATAGGGGCACACATTTTCTTAATGAGACAATCAAAATTTTATTGGATGAGTTCATGATTGCACACCATAAGACTACACCCTATCATCCTCAGGAAAATGGAACTATTGAGGCTTTCAACAAAAATTTTGAGCCAGACATTGACAAAAATATGTGATGTTGGAAGAAAGGATTGGGATGATAAAGTCTCTGTAGTACTTTGGGCATATCGAACAACATATAAAAGGTTGAACAAAGCCACACCATTTTAGTTAGTGTTTGGCGTAGAAGCATTCTTCCTATGGAATTTATGTTACCTTCTTTGTGTATTTTGCACATGTTGGAGGTCTAGCTGATGAGAAAGATTTAGAAGAATGGATTGAAAAGATAATTAAGTTGGATGAGTGATGAGCCATAGCACGTTGGAGTTAGAAGAAGCAAGAAAAGGCTAGGAAGAAAGCATGGCATGATAGAAACATAAGGGACAAAGAAGTTTGAGATTGGACAAATGGTGCTTCTCTATGACTCTAAGTTCTTGTGCCATCTAGGAAAACTTAAGGTACATTGGTTGGGGCCGTATGTTATCACTTACATCCTTGAAAACAAGTGCTTTCTAGTTAGAAGCACTTGATGGAACATGGCTACCGGTTACTTCAACGGGAGTAGGTTGAAGCCCTACTATAAATAAGTCTTCTTGGTGTTTGTAATAAGGTAGTATTTCCATTTAGATTAGGTTTTCAATTTTGCATTCCCTTAATGTGTTTCCTTCTTTGTTGTTATGCTTTGTCAATTTAGTTGGTGTGTTGTGGAATAAGTGTGTTTACGTGCAGAAGCTAATTACTATTTGAAGAATTTTTATGTGCAGAGGACTGCACATACTTTTAGTGTGGGGTGGATTGTTGGTATCTAGGTACAAGACTATTGGAATTAAATGATGAAAGGAATAAAGCTGCTATGGGTGCTATTCAAGTCAAAGGATTGCTTCTAAAAAGTGACCAAAGATGGAGATGGAGGAAGGGATAGTATAACGTGAGGTAAGGAGGCCATAACAACTACCAGTGGAAGGTGTAGTGACAAGGTACTCGGGTGCAAGGAAGTGCGTTGAAGAGAAGTCTATGACCAAAGGGTAGGAAGGCATGCTAGAAGGTTATAGCTTGGGGTGTGAAGATGTACCACATGGAAAGAACAAAGTTGGTCAATAAATGAGAGGACATTGGGTAGGTGAAGGAGTAATAAATGCATCAAATTTGAAAATCTATATAAGGATGGGATGTGAGTTCATTCTTACCATGTGATTAAGAGAATTTGACAAGAGCCAAGTGTGAAGAGATGAGAAATCATGTTGAGGTGTGAAGAGTGTGAAACCAGATGTGGAAAGGAGGTTTGTGTGAAGAAGAAGCTTGTGTTCCCACAGGAGGAGGGTTTGAGTGAAGAAGACATGCATTACAACCAAGCTAGGGCACATGTGATTTCCACTAGGGCATGATGATTTGAGCTAGGGTTTGAGTTACACATTGTAGAAGTCAAAAGATGAGTATTTTTAGAGGATTGTAGGGTAGAAATGGCACCAAAGAAGGTAGTTGTAGTAGGAGTTAAGGGAAAGAAGAAGGGTGTGGAGGAAGAAGAAATGACCCCTGAGAGAAATTTTTTAGAGATGCAATATCCAGAGGGGTTATAGTAGGCCAAGAGTGGGATTCCCACATTCGGAGAAGCAAGATAAGTGAGTACAACCATCATACCATAAAAAAAAAGAAGGAGCTGGATGCACTGTTGAACACGAAGACAAATAAGCACATGACGGAGGACATGCCGGTCTATGATGATGCGTTGGGGAGAAGTTATTGAAGAATATTGGAGTATATCAGTTATATGAGCTCCCCTACTTTGGAAAATATGAGCCCTTGTACCAATGGCTCATGAGTAGAGTACATGAAGACTTCTTCTACTTTGCAGGATGTAGAGTAAGGATTTCACCGCATGCGTTGATCTCCATAGTGACAGGGTTGAAGGCTACAGGTGAAGACCTCAAGGAGGACTTAACAGACAAGGCTGCAATTCTGGAGACTAGGAAGGAGCTAGGGTACACAAAGGGTCCACGTGGCATGGACATAGACAAGCTGAAAAAAGTACCTAGTTGTGTAGGAAGCCACACCTTGTGACAAAAGTTAAATGACCAAGAGAGGTGGTCACAAGTGAACACCATGTGGCTGCACACGTTGCTAAAAGGATGTCTGAAGGAGTGATCTATAACATTTTAGGTTACATTGTAGAAACTATCATCAAAGAAGTGTGTTCAAGAGGAAAGATCAGTTTTGGGGTTGTTTTGTTGTCTCTGATATTCATGGAGATCGGGGTGCTAGATGGACCAAAAGAGAAGGTCTGGGAGTATCCTATGGAGAACAAGTCACCTGTAGAATGATTCAGAAAGTACTTGTGTGAAGGATCGATGACCAAAAAGTCAAGAAGAGGGCTGAGAAGTGGTATGATAGGCTCGCATGTGGTGTTGAAGAAGAGTGGCGCATACCAAAGGATTTACCATCGGTGGTGGGTAAGGTAGTTCATTTTTTCATATACCAACATTTTTGCATCATGTGATTTGTGATGAAGGATGGGGCTTGGAGCCCATGGTGAAAACTACCATATGCCTTCACAACAAGGTATTTTTAGGCATCGGTTCACATAGGTTCTCAGATGCACATGCACACGACTAACATTCAATGCAGACAAGGTAGACTGTGACTACCACACACTGAGGAAAAGTATGTATATCCAGGACGTAATGCATATATTGAAAGGCTCATCTTAGATGTGTTGAGCATAAAGCTAGTAAGTTTGGTTATTGGAGATGTTGGAGCAGCACTGGTGTACCTCCAACTAAAGCCCAAGCTGGAAAACAACAAGTATGTGGAAGATGAGTTTCACTCCGGAACCACCGAAGGGTAAGCATACCATGGAGAACATTCCAGTGCCTAAGCCCACAGAGACAATTGAAGTAGAGGATGAGGAGGATGAGCATGAAGATAGTGGTGGTTTGGAACATAGAGGTAGAAGACATCCTATGAATAAGGATGAAGCTGAGTGCAACTACACCACCTCAGCCACAAGAGGGGGATGATGAGGACTTGGATGTAGTCCAAGGAGAGCACCGATTTAAGAGAGTGTTTAGGAGAACAAGGACCCAAGGTGCTACTCCAAAAATAGTGTGTAGATCACCCAGACTCTCTCCACAGAAGGAGACAACCGAGAAAAGGAGAAGGAAACTAAAATTGAATGAGGAAGTGGAAGAGTTAGAGGAAAGCACACCTAATTCTCCTACACCTCCAGAGAACATAGAAGAACAAAAAGATGAAGAAATGAAGGAAGGAGAAGAGGAAGAAAAGGGAACAGATGAGACAAACTACGAGACTACTCAGACATGGAAACACAAGTCCCAAATCTAGAAGCTCAAGTTCCTAAGTAGCCTAGGTCAAGAAGAACAAGTGGGGAGCACATTCCACCAGCCATGGGTTATGCTGAGGACATAGGTAAAATTTTTCCATGCCCATTTCTAGAGCACACTGACACAAAAGGAGTTATATGGCTGGGAATTAATGGATGAAGATATGGCAACAATGTGCACAAGGAAGCAAATTATCATGGTTGATGCACACACACATGGATGAACCAGATTTTGATGTGTGTGAGGAGTCATGCATGTCGAGGAGGTTGAAAAAGACACCTCAGGCTAGACACATAATAGTAAAGCCTATTGTTATGTTAGATGAACAAGTGAGCAATGCATTGGTAAAAGTCTCAACAGAGGTGGCAAGGTGGAATATGGACAAAAGCCACAATTAGGGTGCTAAGGGAAGAGATCAAAACTAAGGATGAGGAGATAGCATGCCTAAATGCAAGGAAAGAGACTTAGCAAGAAGAAGAACATTGTATTTATCAGCATCAGAGGAAATTGGTGATAATGTCATAAAGGCTAGGCCACACTTAGAGCCAAAGGTACCAAAGATGTTTCCTTGGAAATACACTATGTAAGTACATTGGTGGACTTAGTGCTTGAAGATGAACCTCTATGCATGCCAGTGCCAAAGGATCCAACACAAGATGTAGAGAGAGAGAAAAGGCTTCAGTGATGTGAAAGATTACATCATATGAAGGACTTGCTGCAAGTGCTACGGGAAGAACTAAAGAAGGAAGACCAAGCCTTGAACATCTGTACAGCTCAGAGGTGCTCATCAACATAAAAAGAGGAGAACAATGAGGTCTAGAAAGTGATGAAGGATGACACATTGGGCCACAAGAAAGATTAGCAATGGTTAAACAAAAGCATGAGGCCTGGCAAGTAGCAGCCCAAGAACCACACAAAAATTGGCTAGAGGAGCTTGGGAAACTCATTGCGTAGAAGATGGATTTTCTAGAGGGAAGGATGACTGCAATGTCCAACATTGTGTTGGTCTTGCAAGAATGAGAAAGGAGAGATTGTGAAGGATGAACTGGAGTCCATTGTTGTGGACATTCCAAAAAAAGTAGAGGAAGCACTCATTGAGTGGTAGACCTTGGAGGCCGAGATAAAGGAGGAATATCTTGAATTAATTTTTAGGTTAAGAAGAAGAAACTATAGGTTAAAAACATTCTTTCATTCATCCAAAATTCTTTCTATTTCTATTATTCTTTGATTCATTTTGGAGACAACCATTTCTGGGTGGAAATACAACTAGTGTGGGGTAATGTTGATCAGTCAAACCCTAGCACTTAGTAAAAAGAAAATATAAAAGGTTCACGTGGGAGAGCAGAGTGCATTCAAAGGTGTGGACGTATCGGAAAGGCTCACATGTGAAGAACAAAAATAGGTTCGGGACTTAGCCATTTTCATGACAAGGATCTATTTTTGGAGATAGCGTGTGGAGCACTCAAACTGATTGGAGACTTGTGCGTCACACATTGGCTATTTTTGGAGGATTAGCTATGAAGCACTTTGCATGGACACAGAGCGGAAAAATAGATCTACTATTGTCAGTTAACTACTAGTAGTCTATTGTTAGCGCACTTGCATGTGTGGCTATTTTTGTAATGACGCGTGGCTAGTAATAGCATGCGACCTATTTTGGGATTAGATAAGTGGTGAAGGGAAAGTCCCCACCCTTATAAGTATGTAGTAAACTGTAGTATATAGAGATATAGATATAGAGATATACATGGATGTGCATACATAGGAGATTATCTTTGCTAAATCATTACGCATATATACTATTATATTGTAATGAAGCTTTTGTATACTTATTGCATTTAATATAATGGAGGATATTGGCTGAATCTAAGTGTTAGTTCTGTGTGTATCTGAATCTAGTATGTTTTGATCTCATCATGGTTAATACTTTAATTTTTTTCTCCCTTAGATATAGATCTGGTATGCTCTGTAGAATGATGTGTTTGATAACTAAGGTGGATGGATGTAATGATTGCGTGGTTCCTGCTAAGGAGGAAATTTTCCATGTGAAAGATGTGATGAACAAATTCATGGTGCTCATCTTTAAGGTTTTGAGGATAGTGATGGAAAACCACATGCTTTCAAATCATTACGATGATAAAACAACCTGGTTGGTGGTGAAAGAAGATCTTTGATGTGACTACTTTCATAAAGGTTGATGTGTTAAGAATAGGATGGTCACAAGTGTGAGTGATGACATATGGAGCGATCCAGTTAGGGAAAAACTTTCCACGTTTACTCCTTTCCAAAGTAGTGACATTTTTATTTTCCTTATGAACGAGATCACCTATGTTAAATTCACGTTCTTTTACATGTTTATTATATGTGAGTTTGATGCACTATTGATAAACATGATGATGTTTGAGAGCTATTAAACGTCTTTCATCTAATAATTCTAAGCTCATGCATGAGATAGTCTTTTTGATAGTCCTCATCAAAGATGAAATCCCTGAGGGATACACAGAGTGATGGGATTTTAACTTCAAGGGTAAAATTTCCTTGTAGCCATAGAATAATGAGAAGGGTGTAGCACTTGTAGGTTTACGAATGCTAGTTTGATAAGCCTAGAGGGAAAACATGATTTGGAGATTCCAATTCCTACGTGATTTGTCAATTATTTTCATGAGGATTTTTAAATTGTCTTATTATAAGCTTTGGTTTGTCCATTTTCTTATGGATAATATGGTGATGAAAAGCTTAGTTTGATATTAAATGTGTCACAAATTTTCTTAACATCTTTATTCTTAAAGGATTTTCCATTATTAGTGACGAGTTTGTGAGGGATACCAAAGCAACATATGATATGTTGATAGATGAAATTGACAATTTTATTAGCTTTAGTAGATGTTAAGGGAATGGCTTCTACCCATTTAGTGAAATATTCGTGGTTGTGATGATAGAATGATGTTGTTATGATGAGTGAGGATTGATTGTGCCAATGAGGTCTAACCCCCATTATGAGAAAGGTCATAGGTCTTGAGTGGGTTGTAAAGATTGACTGGGGATGTGAGTGAGATTTGAGTGTTGTTGAAATTTAATGCATTTCTTAACATATGTGCAACAATCTTGATTAATAGTAGGCTAGTAATAGCACATTTGGAGGACACATTTAACGTCGGTTTCACCATTGAAATGTCCACCACATATATCGTTGTGGACTTCTTGAATAGCTTTAGTAGATTCATGAGACTTAAGGCATATTAGTAAGAGGCCATTGAATCTATGTTTATAAAAGACAACACCTATAATGAAATATTGGGTAGCACGTTGGACGAAAGATCATTTGCCATTTCTAGATAGAGCAAGATGAATTTTGGATTCTAAAAGATAGTCAAATATCTGAGTGTACCAAAGGTCAGTTGGATTGTTTTCGATGATGTTGATAGAGGGGAGTTCATTGTTTTGGGATGGTTGATCAAGTCTATGGACAACAACAAACAACTTAGAGTTATCAATTGGATCTTGATTGATAAGGGGATGAGGGATTCTAGATAAGCCATGGTGTCTACAAACTTGTTAGAGGATCATATAACTGTTTGGATAGTGTAATGGTTAAAGGCTTTTAGGAGGAATTCAGCAATGGCTTTATGTTTATATAGGATTTCATTTTTACATTGATAAATCCATTTAATTTGATTGATGACAAGTTGTGAGTCTCCATATATGTCCAAGATTTGAACACCAAGAATGACAGAGGTTTGGAGACCCACGATTAAGGCTTCATACTCGGCCATGTTAATAGTACATTCTAAATTAAGTTTAAATGAAAGAGGGATAAAAGTCCCATATGGAGGTATAATGACAATACCGGCCCCTTCCCCTTGTTGGCATTTGGATCCATCAAAGAAAAATGTCATTTTGAGAGGGGTGTATTCTTTGTTGATGATAATGTTGATAGATTCACCAAGGAATTATTCGTGAGGTGGTTGATTGTCTGGGAGGTGAGCTTCAATGAGCTGGTCGACCATGGCTTGTCCTTTGATAGATTTTTGTGGAATAAATTCAATATCAAACTCGATCATGAGCATAAGCCACCAAGTAATATGGTCACCATGATATTACTTAGAATTCATAGTTTTAAGTGGATTGAAACTAGTAACAATGCAAGTCTTGTGGTTGAGTAAATAATGGCGTAGTTTGGAAGTTGCGAAGTACATAGAACAACACAACTTTTTAGCTTTAGTATAATGAGTTTCATATTCATGAAGAGTGTGGCTTATATAGTAAACGACATGTTCACGAACCCTACTCATCTTAGTGAGTGAGAAAACACCCAAGGCATGGTTAGTAGCGGATATATAAAGATAGAATACCCCTCCACGCATGGAGGTGTGAGCACGGAGTGGTGATAGGAGGTATTGTTTGAGGTCCTTCAAGTCCTTTTGCTAATCATGGTCCCATCTGAAGTTTGCATCCTTTTGAAGAAGATGGTGAAAAGGTTGTGATGATCTAAGAGTTGTGATATAAAGTGACAGATGGACCGTAGCTTACCTTGAAGGCTGCATAATTACTTGAGGTTTGATGGAGGAGGCATTTCAAAGATGGTTTTGGTCTTAGCGGGGTCTACTTCAATGCCTTGGATGGACACGATGAACCCTAAAATATTACCAAAGTGAGAACACTAAACATGTATTTAGCGAGGGTTAAGGAGGAGAAATTATTCAATAAGACAAAAAAATATTGAATTGAAAACGGTGAGATGATCTTTATGTTGCTTTGATTTCCTTAGAAGATCATCGGCGTAGTCTTCTATGATTTTTGGATAATTTTGTGGAAGATATATGTCATAACGCATTGATAAGTTCCCCCATGTTCTTAAGTCCAAAGGTCATGACATGGTAAAAGAAATTCCCAAGTAGTGATGAAGGACGTTTTATGTTGATTGTTAGTGCAATGAGGATTTGGTTATAATGGAGAATCCATCCATAAGATATAGCATATCGTGGCCAATGTTAGATGAACGATTTGGTTGATGTTTGGAAGATGGAAGTCATCTTTAAGACAAGCAAGATTGAGGTCTCTGAAGCCGGTGTAGATAGGTAACTTACCTAAGGCCTTAGTTACGGGCACACTATTAGAGACCCATTGTGGATAGTCAATGGGTATGATAAAATTGGATGAGAGCATATGTTGTAACTCTTCTTTAAAAAGAAGAGCTCTGCGGGGTTGCATCTTGCATAACTTTTTTCTTGATGGGTTTAGCATTAGGATAATACTTGATCTTGTGGATGAGGATATTGGGTGGATGTTTGGCATATCACTATATGACCACGAAAAGTCTTGACTATATTTAGATAGGAAGGTGGTGAAGTTTTATAACTCCTATGGATCTAAAGATTAACCAACTTTTGACGATATAAGGTTCTCGTGAGTTCCTATATTAATGTCAGTATTGGATTCATTAAGGAGTTTCAAGGTGTCGGTGGTAAGGTTTTATTAAGGAAAGGATCCTTTGCCCTCATATGGGAGAGAATGGCTTTATCATTCTGACATTGAAGGATGTTGATGGTGGGTGAATATTCTTTTATCATTTTAGGCCAAATGAGTGGAAGTGTGTTAGTATCGTGATTAGTTTGATAGGTCACAGGTCCTAATGTAATAGGATTAACTAAAAAATATTTATGTGGGATAAATATGGTGTCATTTGTGTTCATAGAGTCATCTTGCGTGGATGAGGAAGATGGTTTAGGTTGCATGATATATTTGGATGCAGAATGTGTGGAGGATTCAAAAATGGGTTTCTCATAACCTAGCCCATAATTTTCATGTGGTTTAAGGGAATGTTCGATGATTAATTCATGGATACCATACTCATAACGTTTGAATCCAAATCCTTTCCATGCGCAACGATGAAGATACATTTGTGCTAATACTTGATTATATATGAATTTTAAATCCAATATGAATGACATGATGCGGCGTTGATAAGTAGGCTGCGAGAGGGGTGGTCAATCCCTCCTTAGACAAGGTTATTTTTTAGATGTGGTGGACCGTAGGAGATGACATATCCGATGTTAGGTTCGTACATGGGTTATTTTTAGGTATTCCTTATGTCTTTGGTGTGGGAAGTGAATTAAGCATGAGGAGGCGATACTCCCCTAGTGAAAGATGTTGCATAATGCCATAAAAGGAAGAGTCATTTTATAGTTTGGATGGTGGAATGCATGAAGCGGTAGATGGTTCGTCAAAGGATCCTAGGATTGGTTTGGGAATAAGCATGTCATTCAGATGATACATCATGTTACAAGATATGAAGGGGTTAGCATCCGTTGGAACTGTAAAGGTCTTACCTTCATGTTCATACTTAAGATATCGATTGAGTGTTGATGGGTTATAGTATATAATGTGTATACAAGGTCGGCCTAGTAGTATGTTGTATTGGAACTCTCCTTCTACCAGATAGAAGAGTTCGGGAGATTTTTAACACCGAATTTAAGTGGTAAGATGATTGTACCCAATGTGGGGGCAATGGTGTCATTGAAGGCTCATAGAATAACTAGTGTCTTGGTGATAATGGTGTTAGGTAGTTGAAGTTGATTGAAGGCATATGATGATATGATATTGATATTGGTGTTATTATTGATCATGAATCTTTTTATGAGGATATCATTGATTTGGGTGGTGATGAAGAGAGGAAGATCGTGATCTTCTAGTTGTAATGATGGTATTTCAAAATTGTCAAAGGAGATAACAGTGGATGTTTTAAGAGTGCCTACTAGATTTGGAAAGAGCTATGGATTATCCGAGGGCAGCGATATGGATTGAATTTCTTCAATCATGGCTTGTCGAGTGTGCAGTGAGGTTTACACCAACTTGTCAAGGACATCTTGATTAGAGCTTGGTGAAGCTATTTGATCACGATGTTTTGTACTATGGTGATAGATGGTGTATGAGGAGTGGTAAGGATGGAATCCTTGGCTTTGGTAGGAGGTTTTGGAGTTGATGATCGGGGAGTAAGTGGAACAGAAATTTTGAACTTAATTTGATCTGAGGGGTTAGGATTTATGGGTACGTGTTCTATTGGTTATACGTACAACATCAATTTTATGCAGAGAAGTTTTCTTAGAAGATCCCCCACTTTTAATGGTTATGAATGGTTTAAATGTGGTGATTATAGATGTATTATGAGGTGTTTTGATGTGGCTAGATCTCGGAGGAAGAAGGAATTTATTCAAAAGGATTTTGATAACAACAATAAGGGTTTTAAAATCATTTGTATATTTTCCTACTATGTCTTTGATAGTCATAAAAAGGTTTTGAACTTATTAAAGGATGGATTCCACCCTCAAGAGATAGATGGATTAAGAGGGAGTAGTTTATGATGGATTTTAAAGGATCCTTTTAAGGGTGCATAATATAATTTTGAGGTGGACATTGGAGTACATGATGATTTTTTTGTTTGTAGAGGTGTCAACAACATCACTTTCGGTGTAGTTTCTTTGGATATGTGCTGAGAAATAGTCTTTGATTGCATAACAATGATCGATAATTTAGATGAAGGATGTGGCCCTAGAATGGAGTGTAGGGGTTTTGATTTTTATGTTGAAGGAGTAATAGGGTGATGTTATGACTGTTAGATTTTTAGATGAAGGAGTTTGTGGTTGTGTGTTAAGTTCTCAAAGTGTGCACAGGTGATATTGGGAAACATGATCTTCATATGATCTTTTCACATTTTTATGATGGGTTTCATTTGTAAGGTTTGTGAAGATCTTATGGATGAATTAGACATGGATAGAGTAAATATGGATGAAACTATTTTCTCTTTTATGCCGGGATTAGCGAGATATCCCTTCTTCTATGGATGTTTGGTTTGTTGTATAGTAGAGCTACTGCTAGACATTTAGGATGTGGATTTTGTGACTATATTAATATTTTGATGAGCTTGAATGGTATTGGACTGTGGTTGACTGGTAGATGGGGAGTGATTAGGGAAAGGTTGTTTAAAGACATCCAAGTTTTGATTTTGAGGTGCATTTGGGTTATCTAATTATAGTGCACTTTTTTCAATAAGATCTTGAAGAGCATTTTGGAATGAACAACACCTTTCGATGTCGTGGCCCTTGACCCTATGGTATTTATAGTAATCATTTTCTTTATACCAAGAAGGTTTTGAGATAGATGTATCGATGGGGCGAATAGGAGGGAGATGTTAGGATAAATAATTAAGCTCTAATAGATAATAGGGTGTGCACATTTCTTTGTCATTTTGTGCATTACTCACAATATGGGTAGTCATACCTTCTAGAAACCTTATCTTCTAGAATCCTCTCTAGAATGATCCTCTCTCTTCTAGTTGCCTATTTATTGGCATTCTACACTCCTCTTTGGATCATTATTTGGGTTGTATGTGAGAGAGATAAATAATAGCAATCTCTTTTCTATAGATCTTCTATTCTTGGCTTTTGTTGAAGTTGTGGATCTTGTGTTCTTGGCTTCTTTGTTGAAGTTGTCTTCCAACTAGATATTTTCTTGTGTTGGTTCTACCTACATGGTATCAGAGCATTGAAGAGTTTGGAAGGCTCTTTCACTCTTGCCCACAATATTCTGCATTGTTTTGGAGTGGTGTGGTTTGGAATATTTGGGGGTTGAAGAATTTCTTTGACCATTTTGCATTGGCTTGGCCTCATTCTTCATTGTGGCACATTGTCTTGTCTATTGCAAATCGACTTTCATCTACAACCAATCGGTGTTCATGATTGTACGGTTGGTTATTTGCTGTTATTGTTAATGAAATCTTGAGATTTTATATTGTCTTATCAAAGGAATTGTTGAGAGAAATATTCAGATCTGTGGGTCCTTAGTATTGGCAATAGCTTTGGCGTTGGTTATGTATTTGCTTGTTTTTGGTTTGCATTGGTAAAGTTTTCTTTTGTAGATTTGGGCGCCATTCTTTTGGATGGATATTTTTGCTAAAATCAGACCCAGGGCATCCTCTGTTTCACTGGATCTGAATTTGGAGGGGCATTTTTCCTTGTGATGCACGTTTTTCTTTGTGTGAGAGAGCGTTTTTTTGTTTGGAGCCACATTTTTTGCTCATTTGCCCAACAAAACAACATGGGAGGTGAAAAAATCTTGGGGAGGCGTTTTTAACTTGAGCACTTCTCTTTTTGTTGAAATATGCAAAAAAATGCCTCAGATCTACAAAAAATGCCCTATGCAATGGCAATTATTTTTTACGGCAATAAATTTCTCCCTTAAGCTTTTTTTCTAATTATTTTTTCCCAAACAACATCCCATTCATTAGGCTGATTAAAATAATTTTGGGCCTAACCTATAGTTTTATTTTCCTTAAAAAAATAATAATTTTCCTATAGTTTGCTTTTACAAATTGCATTGGAAGGAAATTAATGTGTTTTTGGGCTAATTAATACTTTTGACGGGATGTTTATAAACGAAGACCAAATTTGAATTCCTTATTTCCTCTTGGTTCCAACGAGTGGTCACACAACTATTTTTCCCTTTGCCTTAATGATTTTTTTAATCATTGAGTCTTTTTAATTAATTTAAGTTTTTTTTTACAAGAAATTGATTTGTTAATAACTTTTGCATGGTAGCTCAGATTTGAGTGTCATTTTTGCAAAAGTGACTTATTTTTGTTTCGCTCTATCTATTGGTCTAGTTTTGTTACAATTTGGGGGGTTTATTTTTTGACTTTTCGAGAGGGTCCTCTTGTCGTACCTTGGGACACATTTTCGGTGGTACCTGACATCCAAGCCCATTTATGTCCTCATTTTATCCTATGGAGTCACGTTTGTTTGATCCACTTAATACTTCTAATTATAATGTCTGGAAACCAAATATGCAACAATTATTGCAGTTGAAGGGCTTGTGGTGCGTGGTGTTGGATAATGGTCCAACCTTCACTTCTGAAAAATACTGCTACTTGATTGAGTGCAAGAAGGAAGAGGCTCTTGGTTTGATAGGATTGAATGTTTCGATAGCTTGATGTTCCACCTTTCGGCCTTAGCACACCTAAGGAAGCATGGGACAATTTTTCCGAGATTTTTGGTAAGGTGAATGAATTCAAGTAGTTGTAATTAGATGTAGAATTATCTTCCCTTTTTCCATCTAATTTTTCCACTATAGAATAATTTTTGTCTAAGTTTAAGTCTATTCGCTCAGAATTACAAGCAGGAGGAAAAACTAAAACTGATAAAGAATTTATATTTCTTATCCTCTCTAAGTTGAAGGGTCCTTTTAGTTTCTTTGTCTCTACCTTTTATTCGGCTATGGATGCCCTTGGTGACCAATTCAAATGGCCTAATTTTGAGCTCTTTTGTGATCGCCTTACTAGGGAGAAAACAAAATTAATGTCCCTCGATTCCCTTCCTAGTAGCTCTCACGCTCTTGTTGTTATCTCTTCCAAAGGAAAACCCAAGTCTAAAACAAAGACCTTGCCCTCCACCAAATCGGTAAATAGACCTCCTCTTTCTCAATCTTTTGAGCCTAATCTATCTTCTAAGTCCACTAAGTCTTTCAAAAATCCTAATCCTAAAGGAAAATCCAAACAGAAGAAGACCCATGGACCTTGCACCTTTTGTGGTGGCACAAATCATTCAGAGAATAGATGTTTCAAGAAGATGAAAGCCTTGGAGGAAGTGGTTAGAAAAGATAAGATTTTTTTACTCCCTCTTATTCTTCATCGGGAAAAGGAAAAATTATTTCTTCTCAAGGTATATCTGCATCTCATGATAATTGGATCATTGATTCAAGGGCTTCTCATCACCTCACACATTCTCGAGATCTTTTATCTTCAATTTTTATTACAACACTTCCCATATTGAAGTTGGTAACTCTTCTCGAGTTGATGTTTTGGGGAAAGGAAATGTTCAGATACATGATGGTTGGATTACCGATGTACTCATTGTTCCCAAAATTACTTCTAATTTTTTTTCTGTCTATAAAATTTTTAATTCAGGCACTGGAAAAACTGTGAAATTTACTCCACATAAAGTTGTAATCAAAGAAATACAAGATCCTCAAGAGATAGTGGCTACATGTGTTGCAGATCATAGTGCTCATCTTTATCATTTTGAAGGATTTGAGCTTTCTATAGGTGCTCATATTTTGCATGAGAGGTTTGGCCACATGAACTACAAATACTTACAGTAGATGAGTACACAGAATTTGGTTCTCGGTATTCCAAAGATTTCTTGCACAAATGGAGTATGTCCTAGATGTATGCTTAGAAAACAACATCACGATCCTTTTCCAAAGGGAAAGGCATCTCACGCAAGGGCTCTTCTCGAGTTGGTACATAGTGATCTTCTCACCTTTCCTACTCATTCATTTTCTAGGGCCAAATATGTACTCACTTTTATTGATGACTTTTCTTGACGCACTTGGGTCTACTTTCTTAAGACCAAAAGTGATGTTTTTGAGAATTTCAAAGCCTTTAAGGATCTTGTTGAGAAGCAATCATCTCTTCCACTCAAGATGATATGCACCGAAAATGGGGGGAATATGTGAGCAATACATTCAAGGATTTCGCACTCAGCATGGGATCATGCATCAATTTACAATACCCTATACTCCTCAACAGAATGGTGTGGCTGAGCGGAAGAATAGAACGTTGAAGGAGATGGCTAATTACATGATTCATTCTAAGGAAATGGATCCTCATTATTGGGCTGAGGAAATCAATTGTGTAAACTACATTTAGAACCGTACCATACATAAGGCCTTGTAGAACAAGACTCCTATGTAGGTTTGGTCTAGAGAGAAACCAGATGTGTCAGATTTTCATGTATTTGGGAGTAAGGCATGGGCATTTGTTCCTAATGAAAATGCAAGTCTATGGAGAGGAAAATCCAATCACTTATTTTTGTTGGTTATTGTGAGACTATTAAGGCTTATCGCCTTCATGACCCTGTCACTAATGATGTTTTATTTTGGCGGGATGTTCATTTTGATGAGATTGATCCTTCTATGGAGACTTCATCTCTTGGCACTCCATCCCTTATTGCTCATACTTCTCCTTCTTCTAATATGTTTCCAGATGATGATGATGATGAGGACCCAGTTGATGTACATGTACAACCTCATCCTCCACCACCAAATGCTTCTCAGGATTTTCCCAAATGGGCTCAATCCACTTTGGATTCTGCAGGTCCTATGGTTGGTGATCCTTCAGTTCCTCATCAAACTCACTCACAAATTTCTAGTACGAATCTTGTTAGTCATGTTATTTCAGATGATCCAGTTCACTTTTCTGATGCTATTTCCAAACTAGAGTGGGGTACAACTATGCACGAGGATTATTCTTCACTTATGAAGAATCACACTTGGGATTTAGTTCCTCTTCCTAAAGGAAGAAAACTTGTGTGATGCAAATGGGTCTATAAGACCAAGTATGCAGCAGATGGTTATGTTGATCAGTACAAGGCTTGCTTAGTTGCAAAGGGTTTTTCACAAGTTGAGGGGATTGATTACTTTGAGACTTTCCCCTATAGCTAAGATGGATTCTATTTGAGTTGTTCTCTTTCTTAAAGTAGCTAATCATTGGCCCGTATACCAATATATGTAAAGAGTGATTTCTTGCATGGTGATTGTTCGGGATAAATTTTACTAGTCTTCAACCCTGTGTTTGCAAGAAAGTTAATAATACATTCCAAACCTCAATATGGTACCCACGGATGTGGATGGATGATGTTCGATGTTTCATTCGTGGAATAATGAACTAGACTTATTTTCCATGCAAGTAAGCCTGCAAATCAAAAAACACTACAAAAAACGGGATTAGTAAAATTTATGGTGGATTTCTGGAAAGGGTCAGTCCCCAAAAGTCAATGGACTTCCTCGAAAGGATGTCAATCTGCATTCAAGAAATTAATCTATCAATGATGATAAACAAATAAATGAAAAGAAATGATTTAAGATATTAAATAATGAATGATTAATAAAATGATGTGAATGGAAGGAAATTACCTGATTTCAATTGACTGATAAGACTGGAAATGTGATATTACCATATTTGAGAAGGTTGTGGATGATGATTTTGGTGATGATGAAGCTTTAGATCTGAAAAAAACCACCCTCGATGTTTTGATCGATAACTTGAGAACCGTAGCTCCATTTTGCAAACCAAAAGATGTGTGGAAAGTTGACTTCAAGGACTTTATTTTGGTGTAGATAATGCTAGTGATTAAGGCTGAATCACTAGTGATCAATCCAATATTTGGTGATTTTTGTAATTGTCGGTGATTGCTGTAAAAATGTACAGGATGAAAAATGGATGAATACAGGACTTGAAAGAAATGTTAGAAAGGTTGATTTAAGCTTATAAATGATGCATAATAATGTAATGAAGCAAGGGAAACCACTTACCTTGCATAATTTGAAAAAAGAGGAACAAAAGGTGATATTACCCAAGAGAGGAAGATTTTGATGCAAGAAGACTATTGATGTGATTCTGGACATATGAATGACATTCAAAGATGCCTTTGACTTGTTGTTGGATGATCTCTGGCTCTGTGAGAGGTCTATGATACAAGAAGAATGCAATATGAAGTCCTAGAGTCACATCCACATGCCATCCAATCTAAAATGGAGGCCTGGAGTTGGTATTTATAGAGTTAATAGGAGAGAATCACCGATGATTGGGGAATCATACCGACGATTGGGGTTTGAATTTGGGTGATAAAAGGAAATCTTAGTTAGGTGTTCAAAAGGAGTGATTTTCCTTCTATTTCAAACTTGATTTTGGAGGATTTGAAAAGTGGTTAGGATGAGAAGTGGGAGTGACTCAAGCTAAACTAAATTAGTTAGGATGAGGATGGGGGTTTTTTGGAAAGTTGTTTTAGTTATAACTAGTTAAGTGTGGAGAGGTGGTTAGGGATAAGTTAGGGGTGGTTGAGTGATATTTTTGGAAGGTTAGTAAACTAGTTAATTAGTTATAACTAGTGAAGGTGTCCAAGTTAGCATGGTGAGTGTGAGGGTAAGTTAGGATAGGATGGAGATGGGAAGTGGTTAGGGATAGGTTAGAGGTGGTTAAATTATATTTATAAGGTTTAGTTAAACTAGTTGTAACTAGTGAGTTAGGATGAGTGAGGTGTAAGGATGAAATTAATTAATTATTTTAGCCATGGGAGGGGAAATATGACCTAGGTAATGTGAGGGGTTAATTAATAAATGGAAGGTTAGGTTTAATTAATGATGGATGTGGACTTATGCAAGTAGTATAACGAAAATGTTGATGTTAATATTTAATAAATATGAGGGGTGTAATGTGATAATGAGGGGGCCTGGGGATGTCGACACTAGAATTAGTGGTGCTAATTTTAGGTGTCTACATTTGCCCCTTTTTGTTGAGTGGTTTTGAGACAAGCCACGAGACAAAAATGAGATGTGATAGATAAATGTTGTAGAATTACATGATGAGGTGCTCCCCCTCAAACTAGGGGATTGATGGAAAAGGGAATTGATCATGAGCTTGAAAGAGATAGATGGAAAGATGCAAGGATAGGAAGATGATAAAGTGATGCCCCAGGATGAGGTAAAAAAAAGATGGGTGTCACCATAAAATCAAGTGATAGGGGAACCAAAGGGTTCGTGTCCTATAGACATATGAATTTTAATGATGGACAAGATGTTTTGATGAGGTCAAAGGACCAAGAATTGATGTTGCCACAAAGGTGGGTTTATGAGGCCAAGAAGTCAAGTGATAGGGGAACCAAAGGGTTGTGTCCTATAGACATATGACTTAATGATGAAAAAGATGATATGATGATTTGATGAGGTCAAAGGACCATAAATTAATTTTGCCACAAAGGTGGGCTTATAAGACCGGAAGTCAAGTGATAGGGGAACCAAAGGGTTCATGTCCTATAAACATATGACTTTTGATATGAGTCAAAGGATAACATAATGATTTTGATGAGGTCAAAGGACCAAAAATTTGATGTTGCCCAAAGGTGTAGCTTTTACGAGGACTAGATGGGGGTCGACTAGGTGATCAAGGATCAAGGGCATAACTGGAGGAGACATTTGTTGATTGACAAGTGTTGATTTTAATGAGTAAATGTGATGTTTTAAACATAATGATGTGATGTTGAGATGTGCTCAAGATTGTGTTGATATTGTGATAGATTTTAGTAGATTTTGATAAATGTTGATGTGGAAGGGTTGACAATTATGTTAAAGTTATGTTTTAGGTATGATGTGTATTTGATATTGATGTTAAAGTGATTTAATTTTTTTCAAAACCATGGTCAAGAATGAAACATGGATTGATTTCTTTTATTGGATTTGATACATATATGATGGGAAACAACAAAGTGAAGGTGCTTGCACTTTTGGCCTTTACAATGAATGTTAATAGATGACTAACAATGGGTAGTCACACTTAGGATCTTGGATATAAATGAAGTGAAAATATGTACCTTCTAGGACATGAGAAGGGTTGACATATGTAGGTTGTGTGGGAAAAGAGGGTTCTCCTTTCAATGGTTTCATAGGGAAATGCCCCAACTTTACATTTTTATTTTGATGCAAACTGATCAATGTGGGAAGTTTTGTTATAATGGGAAAGTTGATCGATGTGGGAAGCTTTCCTAGGATGCTTTGAATTTTGGATTTTTGAAGGTTGATCGATGTGGGAAGCCTTTTACATGGGTAGCCATCCTTGAGGGTATGGTCTACATTTTTTTTTTTGATTTTTTATTTTTAATAGAGATGGCCATCCTTTGAGGATCGGTCTATGATTTTGACTAGTAGTTTTCCTTTGAGGGATCAGTCTACTTTTATTTTTGACAATATGAATTTGAATAGTTTTCCTTTGAGGGATTAGTCTATTGCTTTTGACTTTGATAGGAAGCATCCATAGATATTTTTGACTTTATTTTGAGCTAAGGAAAGACCCTAATAGTCATTTCAAGGAGGGGAAAAAATGTGTACACAAACTACACATGTGTGCCCCAAGACATGTCTTTGGTTGGTAGACAAGGTGGATGGATGTAATGATTGTGGGGTTCTACTAAAGAGGAACTTGTCCATGTGAAATATGTGATGAACAAAGCCATGTGGTGCTCATCTTTAAGGTGTATTTAGGATAGTTGATGGAAAACCACATGCTTTCAAATCATTATGATGATAAAATGGTTGGCTAATGATGGAATAAGATCTTTGATGTGACTACTATCATGATGGTCGATGTGTTAATAGTAGAAAGGCTGCAAGTGCAAGACATTCAAAGGTTTCCCCATGTTATATGGACCGATCTAGTTAAGGGAAAGCTTCCCACGTTTACTCTAAAGTAATGACATTTTGATTAGATTGATAGGATATGTTGGTGAGGATGTGTAAAAGGAAGGCATGTAAAGTAAGACTTTCAAAGTCTCAGTAGATAGGAGCCTTCCCAACATAATATTGTGGATAGAAATGACATGTGTTAAAAGGAATGATGTCCTGAGGATGATAGAAGTTTTGGTCTTGATTAATCGAGTGTATGGTAAATAAAGAGCCCTTGACAAAGGTTGTGGGAAATTTGGATGGGGTATGAGAGGACAATTGATAAAGAGGGGTAGATGATGAAGCTTTGGTTTTTCTTTTCTTTGTGTATGTTGATTTTGGGTTCATATAGGTGGGTGAATTATATTGGTTTGAGATAAGGGACCTTCTCTAGAAGGTGATGGGAAAATGCATGAGGAAGGTTTTTTGAGATTTGGTTGAGGATGACCCCTTGGTTCTACAAATTTTGGTGAAGA
This sequence comes from Taxus wallichiana var. yunnanensis, assembly GCA_018340775.1. Classification (NCBI taxonomy): domain Eukaryota; kingdom Viridiplantae; phylum Streptophyta; class Pinopsida; order Cupressales; family Taxaceae; genus Taxus; species Taxus wallichiana. The sequence goes on along the minus strand of CM031240.1, from coordinate 808,417,159 downwards.
CATTGTTAGTGGCTTGGGCATAGATGTTGATGAGGTTGACAGACCTTCAAGGGAAGGTGTGGACATTGATGAGGTTGAGAGACCTTCAATAGAAGGTGTTGATGAGATTGAGGGATTGATGAAGAGATTCAAAGAAGGATATTTGAGAAGGAGAAGGTGCAAAATGAGGATAATGGTCCTTTAAAGGAAGGTGTTGATGAGATTGATGGACCTTCAAAGGAAGGTGCTAATGAGGATAATGGCCTTGAAGGAAGGTGTTGATCAAAAGATGGACCTTCAAAGGAATTAATGGATGAAAGGAAGGTTATGAGGAAATGATGGACCTTCAAAGGAAGGAACCTTGCTAATGAGGATAAATTGATGGACCTTCAAAAGGAAGGTGTTGATGAGATTGATGGACCTTAAAGGAAAGATGATGGACCTTCAAAAGAAGGTGTTAATGAGATTGATGGACCTTCAAAGGAAGAAATATTGATGAACTTTTTGAGGATGATAGATAGAATAAGGATGTCTTCCTTGTCCTACAGATGTCGGTGAGGACATTGATGAAGGTGATGATGTTGGTGATGTTGATGATGGCTTAGGATGGTCCTCTTTTGGGGAAGATCATCGATAAGGAAGATTCATTGGATTATGGATTTAAGTGTTTTACAACTTTCCATGTTATGCCCTGAGCATCTATGGTAGGCACATGTTTTGTCTTGATCATACCAAGAAGGTTTCAAGTATGTGGATGGGGTGTTTTGATTGGTGGTAATGTGATAAGAGAGGCCTGCATGATTCTATCAAGGATATCAATGTAAGTCCCTTTTGGGGATTTGGATTAATGGATTTTGACCTTGACTTACGAGAGCACTTAGGAGGACATGTCTTATTTTTGGATGGGGTGGATTCATGGATGTTGTATGGTGTTGGAACATCATAGGGATGTTGTGAGGTTGATAAGAGGGAGAATATGACCCAAGAAAGGGATAACATGTGTGATTGATAAGATTGGATGATGGATGAGGTCCCAAAATAGAGGAGGAGGGATGGTTGATGGATGAGATAGGGTTTGATTGTGTGTCATGATATTGAGCTAAAGGATGGGGTCCTAAAATTGATGGTAAGGGTGGACCCATAGATTTGATAGACTTAGATTGTGATAAAGGATGAGGTCCCAAAATGGATGGTAAAGTTGAGACCTTAGATGGTGTGTGCTTAGATTTTGTAGTATTGATTTTAGGTAAAGGAGGGTGTTTTATGATGGATGATGAGGATGAGGTGGTGAATGTGATGATCGGTTTTGATTTTGTAATGTTTGTGTTAGATAGAGAAGAGGGACTCATGTCAAATGACAAGGGTGAGGCCATGAGTGTGATGGTATTTGACTATGTGTAGTGTTTGATTCAGGGAAATGTTCAAGCTGGAAGGTAAGTGAGTATCTGGGGATATGATTGGGTCTAATTTGGATGAGGGAGGTGTTATTTCTAGACATGATTGAGGTGGATTATGTGAGTTTTCTAGTTTTTGATTAATTCAATAAGTGGTTGAATATCGAGATCTTCAATTACAAAGGCTTCTTTAGTAATGAATTCCAAAGTGGAATCTAAGGGTTGCAGAGGTAATGGATGACTGGACAATGGACATAGGTGATATTGATGTGTGAGAATCATCAAAAAGAGGATCCAATGATTCTAAGTTTTTAGGAGAAAGCATTGGTGATGAATGGGTCTTCTTATAGGGAAGATCACATGTAATATTATTGATGATGTAGCTCGAGGGATGCACAACATTTATATATGGATCTATCGAGGGATCTATCGATCATGTGTGGGTGTTTGAATCATAGAAGATAGGTAATGTCATCATGTGTGGTAATTTCATCTGAATCATAGGAAGACCTAGGGGAATCAGATGAAATGTGTGTAGTCTCATCTGAATCATAGGAAGACCTAGGGAATCAGATGAAACATGTGTAGTCTCATCTGAATCATAGGAAGACCTAGGGGAATTAGATGAAACATGTGTAGTCTCATCTGAATCATAGGAAGACCTAGGGGAATTAGATGAGACATGTGGAGATTGAGGATCGAGATGGCCTTCTTGAGGGCTTGGATTTCTAATTTCCTAGCCATGGAAAAAGCTTCATCGAAGGTGTAGAATGTATGGATTTGAAGGGTGGATGATATGTGATGGGAACATGATCGGGTAAAAAACTCGATTAATTTTGAACTATGTGGAAGTGGAAAAGACAATTGATTGATAGTGCTCTCTTCCATCTAGTGAAAAAGTCTCCAAGGGATTCATTTTTGGATTGTTTGATGGTGGCAAGGTAGAAATGGTGATTTTGTGAGTGACATTTATAGTGAAGTGATTGAGAAACAACATAGCTAACTATGTGAAAGAGAGAAAATAATGTCGAGGGAGGGAATTATACCAATCCAAGGAAAGTCTGTTAGTGACATAGGGAAAGGTTCTAAGAAGGAGATCTTGATCGTGGATGATGAGATAACACAAATTTCTAAAGGATAGTATGTGTTGTTGAGGATCCTCCTAGCCATGGAACATGGTAAATTAGGAAAATTCCAATGTGGAGGATAGGGCTTATATGGTATTGACGGATGGATGGGTTCATTACAAACCTGATCATAAGTGAGGACTTGTTTGGATCCTTTGGTAGTGGTTTCTAAATTGTCTAATCTATTTGACATATCTTGTATGGAATCATTTGTAAGATTAAATGTGAAGGAATTGACGAGAGGACGTGATTGATTTGACTGATGAAAATGTGAAGTAGTATAGTTTTGTAATAGATGGGCTTGATGTAGAGATTGATGAGGGTAGCTTGAGAGGATATTGTTTGTGAAGTGGGTTGTGATAAAGGGATGTTGGGAGATGTGGAAAAATGTTGAGTATGTTGTTGTTGTTGGATGAGAGGAGTTGATTGGGCCTGAGTAGGGATATGTGTATGGATTTGGGATGTCTGAGGTACTGAAAATGGGATTGAAGAAGAGATGGATTGATTAGATGAAGGATGGGGATATTGAGATTTTGATGATATTGTGATGAAGAAGGGGATGTTGGAAAGACCACTTGATGAGATACATTGGACATAGACTGAGAAGCAATAGTTTGGAAATAGTTTGGTTGTGAAGAATAGTCATAGGTTTGTTGGATGGGATTATTGTAGGATTGTTGAATTGGATAAGAGGTAGAAGTTCCATAGGGAACATAAGATGGCTTAGATGACTCTGGAAACATGTCAGAGCTAAATAAAGTTGACTGAGATGTGATAGGTTGATAAAATGGGTTATAATGTTGTACTGGTGTAGATAATGATGCATACATATTTTCTGAGGTTAAATCATGAAATTTCTAGCAAACAAACACACAATTTCCTCAATAAAAAACAACTAAATGGATGGATTTACAAATAATAGATAAGCAAGAAGAATAAATTTTAAATTTTCTTGATTTAATTAAGAAAAGTGAAATGTGAAAAATGGATGATGGGTCCTAGGAAATGGCAAGCTATGGTTGGTTTCAAGTATGTTTATGGGTGACATCCTCGATATACCCGAAGGTACGTGAGGCACAACTTGTACTACTGTCGTACATGGGCATGTATATTGGGGCTACCCCTCACTTCATGGTCCCACTATGATAAGGGAGTCGGGTGTTGAGCCAATATATACCGACAAGACAGAGTTTTTATACTCGGCCAAAACATTGAAGTCAGTTTCCCTATTGGGTGATGAAATCCCAATCAGTTTCACCTAGGTGGGAGTTGTTTGAATGCATTTTTATTTATAAGTGGTTTGGTTGTGTGTGGGGAGAATAAGTGGATGCAATGAATTTACTTTCCTATTTAAAGCTAAATGATCAAGAATTATGAAATAGTTCATTTTAAGACCCAAAATAAAATGTTTATTTTTGATGAGATAATCAAACAAGAATACAAAAACTAGAAATAAAACGAAAGGTTTTAGGACTTACCATGAGAGCGCTCTATTTTTTTTTTTTTGGATTTTTAAAAAAAGTAAGCAAGTAAAAAGCTCTCTTAGAAATACCCTACAAAAGGTTAGAAGAAATAGAAAATAAAAAACAAGAAGCGAAAAGTAGACTGTGAAGCAATATACAACAAAAATAATACATGATCAATCACTAAAATTGGGCTGATCACAGGTGATTAGCCTAATCACAGATGATTATCACATAGGGAATCATAAAAACAAAATATATTTTATTAATGAAATGAAGCAAAGAAACAAGGGATGGGGTGTCCCACCAGGCGTGCCAAAATGTTCGGATAAATCTTACTAGTCTTCAACCCGTGTTTTTGCAAGCAAGCTGATAAGACCTTCCAAACCTCGATATGGTGGGGTTTCCGTGATACCCACGGATGTGGATGGATGATATTTGATGTTGCACTCCATGGAAGAATGAACTAGACTTCTTTTTTCCATGTAAGTAAGCCTATAAATCAAAAAACACTACACAAGATGGAGTTAGTAAAATATATGGCATGATTTCCTGGAAAAGGCCAGTCCCCAGAAATTCAATGGACTTCCTCGAAAGGATGTTAATCACGTTTAAGAAATTAATTTGTCAATGATGATAAAAAAATAAATGAAAATAAATGATTTAAGATATTAAATGATGAATGATTAAGAAAATAATGTGAATGAAAGGACACTTACCTGATTTCAAATTATTGATAAGACTAGAAATGTGATATTACCGATTTGAGAAGGTTGTGGATGATGATTTTGTGATGATGAAGCTCTGGATTTGATAAAAAACCACCCTCTGATGTTTTTGACCATAACTTGAGAACCGTAGCTCCATTTTGCAAAAAAAAAGATGCATCGGAAAGATGACTTCAAGACCTTTTTTTGTGATGTAGAAAATTAGTGGAAATTAGGTGATTGTTAGATATTGAGTCACTATTTGGTGATTTTGGCAATCATCAACGATTGTTGTAAAAATGTATAGGCCAAAAATGGACGAATATGGGACTTGAAAGAAATGTTAGAAAGGCTGATTAACTTATAAATGATGAATAATGATGTAATGAAGCAAGGAAACCACTTACCTTGCATAATTTGAGAAAAGAAGAACAAAAGGTGATATTACCCGAGAGAGAAAGGTTGTTGATGCAAGAAGATTGCTAACATGATTCTGGACATATGAATGACGTTCAAAGATACCTTGACTATTGTTGGATGATATACGGCTCTGAGAGAGGTATATGATACAAGAAGAATGAAATATAAAGCCTTAAAACCTATTAACATTCAATCTCAAATGGAGGCCTGGAGTTGGTATTTATATAGTTAATAGGAGAGAATCGCTGGTGATTCGGGAAATCTTAGTTAGGTGTCCAAAAGGAGTGATTTTATTATGTTTCGAACTTGATTTTGGAGGATTTGAAAAGTGGTTAGGATGAAAAGTGGGAGTGACTTGAGCTAAGAATAAGTTGGTTAGGATGAGGATGGGGACTTTTTTGGAAAGTTTTTTTAGTTATAACTAGTTAAGTGTGGAGAGGTGGTTAGGGATAAGTTAGGGGTGGTTGAGTGATATTTTTGGAAGGTTAGTAAACTAGTTAGTTATTTATAACTAGTGAAGGTGTCCAAGTTAGCATGGTGAGGTGTGATGGTAGTTAGGATAGAGATGGGAAGTGGTTAGGGATAGGTTAGAGGTGGTTAAATTACATTTAGAAGGTTTAGTTAAACTATTTCATGTACTAGTGAGTTAGGATGAGTGAGGTGTAAGGATGGAATTAATTAATTAACTAATTATTTATTTATTTATTTTAGCCATGGGAGGGGAAATATGACCTAGGTAATATGAGGGGTTAATTAATAAATGGAAGGTTAGGATTAATTAATGATGGACCTAGCAAGTATAATGACAATGTTGACGTTAATATTTAATACATATGAGGGTGTCTTGTGATAATGAGAGGCTCGGTGGTGGGCCAAAGCTGGAATTATCGGTGCTAATTTTTAGTGTCTAAAATGATCTTCATGAGGAGATATATAGAGCAACCTACATGATTTGTGAAAGATCATTCACTTATTTCTGAGACTCTATCATTCTCTCTATGGCCTTAAATAGGCTCCATGAGCTTGGTATGAAAATATGGATGCTTTTTTTCTCTCCTCTGGATTTTTTGGTGCCACTCAGACCCTAATGTATACATTCAAAGTGGAATGGGGATATTGTTTTGATACTATTCCAAAATGTTGATGATATCATTCTCACTGGCAGTTCAGATTCCCTCATTCGTGACATTCAACACAAATTGATGGAGCATTTTGACATGACTGATATGGGACTTCTGCATTATTTCTTTGGTTTTCAGGTTCATCATACTTATGAAGGAATCTATATTGGACAACAAAAGTATGCTCATGATTTACTTCACTAGTTTCATATGGGAAATTTCAAGCCTACTCCTAATCCATTTCAATCATGTGTTGTTTTATCTGTTGATTGTAAGTCTCCTTTAGTTAATCCCACATTATACCATAAACTTGTAGGAAGTGTTCTCTACTTGACACACACTCACCCCAACATCACATTTGCTGTTAACCTTGTCTCTCGCTTTGCACATGAGCCTCATGAGAGTCATTGGAAATCAGCTAAGCATATTTTACACTATCTTCGGGGCACTTTACACTATGGCATACAATACACACCATAGAGTTCTTCACAACTCATTGGATATACCAACTCAGATTGGGCAGGTGATGTTGACACTCACAAATCTACCTCTGGATTTGTTTATCATCTTGGTTCTAGTCCAATTGCTTGGGGATGTAAGAAGCAAACTGCTATTGCATTATCTTCTACTGAGGATGAGTATCGAGGTGCAGTTAAAGCTAGTCATGAGGCTATTTGGATTTGACAACTGCTTGATGAGTTTGGTCTTCCACAATTTGTTCCTACTACTCTTTGGTGTGATAACCAGAGTGCCATTGCTATTTCTCACAATCCAGTCGAGCATCAACGTATGAAACATATTGAGATACACATGCACTTCATTTGACAGTTGATCTAGGATGGAGTCCTTTCACTAGATTTTGTGCCTACTGCTGACCAAGTTGTCAACATCTTCACTAAACCTTTAAGCAACTCCTTGTTATCTTCATTTGCGAGATTTTCTTGGGGTGAAGGAATTTGTCCTTGGGGGGATTCACCATGAAGTCCTCCTTCCTTTTCTTTGTTATGTACATGGGTACCTAATATGGCCTAGTAGTTGGGACCCATTTTTTGTGTTCCCACCTTCCTAATTCTTCACTTAAGGGAGGGTGTTAGGATAAATAATTAATCTCTAATAGATAATAGGGTGTGCATATTTATTTTTCATTTTGTGCATTACTCACAATATGGGTAGTCATACCTTCTAGAAACCTTATCTTCTAGAATCCTCTCTAGAATGATCCTCTCTCTTCTAGCTACCTATTTATTGGCATTCTACACTCCTCTTTGGATCATTCTTTGGGTTGTATGTGAGAGAGATCAATAATAACAATCTCTTTTCTATAGATCTTGTGTTTTTGGCTTCTTTGTTGAAGTTGTCTTCCAGCTAGATCTTTGCATGTGTTGGTTTTACCTACATGAGAGTGATCATGTTGGTTGTCAAGATTTCATCAAAGATGATATGTAAGATTCTACTATAGGTGTATAAGTGTGTTGAGGGTGAGAAAATTTAGTGGTCAAACATTCTTTTGGAGAAGTCTTGACGGCGAATGTATTAGTTGATGATTTGGATTTATCTTTAATGGAATATGGTTTGAATGAAAACTTAGGTTTCAATTTCTTAGACCTAACTTTAAATCTACCATCCTTGAGATCATGCGGTTTGAGTTTACAAGCCATAGTGAAGGCTTAGTCAAATATCTAGAAATATTGAATTTGTAACGTGGATGAGATGTGTTTAGCATGAAAGTGAGAGAATAATTCAATTACCTCAGTTTATGGGAGGGAAAATTATAATTGGCTAATAATACCCCCTCTACAGTGGGCGATAAATTTGGCAATAGATTCATCTTTGAATTTTTTTATTGTGTATACGTTGGTGATAGTTATTTTTCATGTGATATTAATTGAAAAAAGTTTAAGGAAGAGATGAGAAATTTGAGCAAATGAAAAAAGTAGGTATTGAGGAATTTTGTTATACTAGTCTAAGGTATGGTCATCTAAGGACATAAGAAATGTCCTTAACATGAGGTTGTGATCATGTGCTATGAGGTAACAAGCATGTCGGAAGGCCCAACTATGTTTTTGAGGTATCCTTTGCTATAGAATTTGAGGAACTTAGGAAGTTCCCATGGCGCGGAATAGGCTTTATATTCTACATATGGATGAATGGGTTTGTTACATATTTTTCGTATGATAATGTGTTTTTAGGACCCATAGAATCAGATTCAAGGCTAGATATTTTGTTCATCAAAGTCCAGTAGAGTTAGTTTTTGGTTGTTGTTGGATGTTGGATGATGAAGGAATGGGTTGATTATATAAGAATTGGTTTAGATGTTGATATGGTTGTGGGATGTTATATTGGAGAGGGGTACTTATGGGAACGTTATAGATGGGTTGTGAAACCAAGGGTTTTGAAGGTTGGATGTACTTGGTATTGAAAGGAAAGGACGTGTTCATAAGTGAATGTGAGGGTTGTGGTATGTGCTTTGAAAGGGGGTAGAGGAGTAGATAAGTGGTTGAGATTATTGGGGTATGTTATGAATGAGAGGTTGGGATGGTTGAGGTACGTGTTGGAAAGGAATGGAAGTGTGAATGAGAGGTTGTGATTTTTGAGGGATGGATTAAGAGGAAGTAGGGATGGTTGATGACTATTGGGAGGAAGGATGAATATAAGAAATAGAGCTTGTGTTAATGGGCGTCTACAATATGTAGTAATAGACATGACTATGTTTTGGACCACTGATGTGGGTTGTTGGGATGGGGTAGGTTGAGATATGCTTTTCGGGACATACATTGAACTCGCGGGGAGGATTTTGGATGGTAGAAGAAACTAAATGGGTTGATGTGGAGGAGGATATGTTTGTATTGTTCTAGGATGATGTGGATATGGATGAGAGACCACCGAAGAGGTGGATTTTTGGCTTTCCATGTCTTGTGAGGAGACCACATAAAGGTCAAAGGATATTATAGGAGCTAAAGACACGATGTTGGATGTTTCTAATTTACTAATGGTGGGGTAAGGATGTACGTGTTACATAACCGGTTAATGATTAGAATCACGAAGCCGAGAGACATCATGTGATGTGTTAGATAAGAGGGTTGTGGTCTAGGTGTGAATGGTTGAAGGTGAACACCCCGGGTGGAAAGATATGCATTGAAGGCTACGAGGTTTGAATTTAAGATTTCGAGAAAAGGCGGGTCTTCACTATTGAAGAAACGTGGATTGGGTGGATCAAGTATTTCAGATGATTCAAATTGATCTGTTAGGGGAATGTGGAGGTTCTTGATCTTCTGGTCGGGGTGATAGAGATACTTAATTTTGATTAATTAAATGTAAAGCATATTCAATGCGGGTTTTAACATTTTGATAGTTCATTGGAAGTTTTCAGTCATATTTTCATAATTTTGTAGATGAGATTTTTGTCTTGTAGTAACCATGAAAACAAACAATCACCTAGAATGAAGAATGAATCTAAATTGTTGATTACAAACAACAGAAAAATAACGTATCAAAATTTTATATTATCTTGATTATTTAAAAGAAGAGTGAAATGTGAAAAATGGTTGATGGGGTCCTAGGAAATGACAGTCTATGGATGGTTTTAGGAGATTTTAAATACGAGATTCATTGATATACACGAAGGTAAGTGAGGCCTGAATTTATGTTGGTGTCGGTATGTGGCATGGTATTGGGGTCTACCCCCTCACTTCACTATCCCACAGTGATAAGGGAGTCATGTGCTTAGCTAATATACTAGAAACTAATTATTTATACTCGGTCAGAACATCGAGCCGACTTCTCCTATTGGTGATGAAATCCAAGTAGGTCCACATGGGTAGGAATGTTTTGATGCAAGATGCATTTGATGTGGTTTGGTTGTTTGTGGGGAGATTAATGTAATGCAAGCTATTAACCTCCTAATTAGACTATATGATCACACAAAATGAAATATTTTTATAGTACCAAAAAAAGAAACGCGAGTTCGATGACGGTGTCGAGAAAAAAATGTAATGCTTGGAAAGAAAAATAAAGGTAGATGAAACACTGTAAATGATTCCTTTTTTAAATTTTTTATTTTTTTTCCTTTTTATTTTTAGCACAACTACAACGCAATAAGAAAAATAAGCTCCCAAAGAAAAAACCTACAAGGGTTAGATGGAAACAGTTATAGGAAAAGAAACAAGAGTTAGAGGCTAATTGACTAAGTAATAAAAAACAATCTACATAGATCATCGGTGATTTACAGGAATCACTAGAAATTCATGAAAATCATTGGTGATTTGAATGGATCGTTAGCTGTTGCAAAGCGAGAGAACATAAAAGTGGAAATTAATTAGTTTGAGTTGAAAGAAAAGGGATAGGGTCGCACCACGCATGTCGATATGTACTAGAGAGTTTTTTCTTTCCAACTTTAACTTAATAAAATGAAATAACAAAAATAAACTAACCTCAGAAGACAATGGGGTTCTGATACCCGTGATAATGGATGCCAATATTGTTAAATAAATATCCTTCTCCTTTCATTAACAAAGAATCATGTTGATCAAAGACATCTAAATAAAATAGATTAGATAAATGGGATAATGAGCTACTCGGAAAAGTTCGATTCCAGGAATCCAGAGGGAATTCTTTGGAGGTTGTTTGCCCATTTCGATATAATTAAGAAGATTGACAATAATGATAAATATATCAATAAAAATATAAATGGATAATCTATAAGAAGTTTTAGAACTCGATATTGAATGGTAAGTCTGTCAACTTCAAATGTGGCCCAAGAGAGGGTAGATGTAATCTAGACAGACTCAAAATAATCATTCCAAAAGTCCCTGTCTCCTTCTAGATTTCATGGAGGAACTCAAACTGATCTTTAATGTCTTCTATGTTGGTGGAAAATCATATTGCACACAGTGTAATTTCATGAAGGATGTTGTATTGTTCCCAAAAGAAGGGTTATTGAACTATTGGGAGGTTGTAGATGCTTGTAATAGGATGAGACCGGCTAGGTACTGCCATCTAAAGTAAATCCATGCTTGCAGAGGACAAGTTAAATCCAAAAGATTGATAAAAATTGATACTAAACTGATAAATTGATAAAAAAAGATGTAGTTTGATAGGGACTGTTGGCGATCCATAGGAATCATGAATGATTCAAGCAATCATTGGCGATTATTGTGAAAATAATAAAATTTTCTAAAAACTATAAACAAATATTTTAAATGATGATTTTGATTATTTTTATGAAATGAAAATGATAAGAAAACACAAAGAAATACCTCTTGATTTGGAATTAGGTTAGAAGGCTTCAGTAGATCTTTGGATGAAATTGATTGGAGTTGCTGATAGATTGTTAAGATTCCCTGGGAGAAGGGACGATGAAAAGCCTCTCCAAAATGGCTTATTATGAAAGCTTGAGGTTGATAAAGGTACTTAGTGATCGTGGAGTGACAAAAATTTGTTTCTAGAGTGAAAAAAGTTCAAGATCATGCAAAACAATTCTAAATATCCCTAAGAAAGGAACAAGAGTTTCTGTTTATAATCATGGCAATTCATTAGAATTGTCGCGATCCGAGATTTTCGGGAAAACATTTAGGTTATGGTCAAAACCATTTCCTAAATAGGTTTTGGGTAAATAATGGGGTAAAATGGGTGGGAGGAGGTGATGGTTAAGTTGGGGAGGTTAGGATGTTAAGATAAAATAGGTTTGAGTTAGTTTTGGGATGTTTAGGTGGTTTAAAAGAGGTTAAGGTACTTTGGGATGGGTAAATAGTAATTTGTAAGGGTGTAAAAATTGATTTTACTAGAGGAGGAGAGGGTGAATTAGGATGATGACATAATGATAAGTTTAAGATTAAATAATGTGTGTATTAAAGGAATTAGGAAGGTGATGAAAACTCGGTGTCTATAGCTCTGTATATCCAATAAGAATATGAACAAGGGAAAAACTAGTGTCGTGAAGGAAATGAGGGCCAAGGAAGGAAAGGGTAAGGCCACAAAGAGTAACATAGTTAAAGAGATGAAGGACTCCCTGGTATATAATTACTCAATTGATGATGTTAACTACTCCTTCCTCAGTTTAGTGAATGACCTTAAACTACGGTAGTTGCTTTATGTTGGTTTCCTTCTTGACAAAGGTATTAGAATCACAACCAAGGAATCCATGGAATTTTGGAAAAAATCCCTAATCGATGGAGTTAAGGACCCAAATTTTCTCTAGTGGATGGCCACCAAATTGCTCAGGGAATAATTTTCCACCAGGCTTGGGGACACGGCTATGGTTGAAGTAGTGGTTAAAGTCATGAACGATGTGAGTCATCTACCACTAAATCGATACTTTGAAGATGGATCAAATAATTGGGGTGCAAATGGTGTTATTAGGTACTATAAACTCATTCGTTATTCACAAATATATGGAGCAACTTGAATTTGACATTGGCCTTTATACGGACCAAATATGGCGGTTGAACAAAGCCATGGCTATGAAGAGTTTTCTTTGCTTAAGGTAGGAAATTAGATGCTATTTGATATGTTCGAGAACATTACGATTGGAAAATTTGATGAATCCACGATCGTGGATTCTTTGGCTGCATTAGTGGTTGAGGAGGAGGTGAGAAATGCTGATATGCCCTTTGTGATGGTGACTAGCTCCTCAAATGAGGAAAATTAAATTTAATGCTCAAACCTTTATATGTATTTAGTTATAGTATAACTTCGACAAGATTATCCATCTTCGATGGCTTTTATAATCAAATTTTAACATGAAGTTTTTAGGTATTATGCCTATTATAATATAAATAGTGAGTCCGGAGCCTCTTTTTGAATGATAAAAAAATGAGATTATTCAAGTATCATCAATATTTCCTTTCAATTTATTTTATTCTTTATCAAAATATAGTATGATAAATAATTTGTATGGTTTGTAGTTTTTATAGCATGTAGTTTTATTTGGGTTATCTCAAATTTTGAGTGTAATTTACAATTAAAAACATGAAATACAACCTATAAATTTTCAATTTCTAGGCTTCGTTGTGGACGAAAAAAATACATGGGTGGAAAAAATGTGTTGGTAGAAATTTATGTGAGGGTTTCAATGGATGAGGAGTACAACTATATACGAATAACAATTTGTTGATAATGGTACATATAAATGAAAGATAAATGACGAGAAAAGCTACATATAACTATTTATAGTAGGAGTAATATCTCAAAGGTTTTAGCATGCCCATGAAGGACTAGACATGGGAATTATAGTAAGCCCATCAAATGCAAATGTACAAGGGTGAAATGTTATTGATGCAAGAGATGATATAATTAATTTCCTTAAAAATTGAACAACGATGTCAATATGTCATCTATGTTAGGAACAATGCATTTATATGACACATAATATAGGGGAGATATTTCAGTCCCCGAGCACCCTAACTTTAAGGGCGCCTAGGAAAAAATTGAGCGCTCGATAGAATACAAAAATATTGTGCCACATCAACAATTTTACGAATTTTTTTATGAATACGATCTTAAATTATATTAACATGTAAAATGATACAAGACAATTGCCAAAAAAAACATGAGGTATGGATTCACGTCCCAAAGCTACGAGATCAAACTAGGTAAAAATCCTAGGAACATAGGATAGTACAAAGCATCACAAAAATAAAAGACAAAACTAATTAAGCCACCATTTTGATTTTTTTGCTACGGGGGTGGGTCTTGGTCATGCCAACCAGAACCAGACAAGTCTATTCCAAAATTCGGCACATCCCATCCTAAGTCGAGCTAGCTTCCTTCTCCAATTTCTTTAGTAGGGGCCCTAAAGGGAAAGATGGCTACAGAAATCCTTTTAAATTTATCAAACAGAGGTGGGGGTGCATCAACCATTTAAAAATTTTCTTCCTCCAGATAGGCACCATCTCACACACCTTTGTGGTAGGCCCAAAACTTTATGCACATTAAAAAATTCAAAATTAGAAGGTGAATCAACACATATCACTTCCTACCTAAATCGATGCATGTAAATAAACAACGCATGGATAATTTTTGATCTTAGATAAACCTAAATGCATTCAATCATATTCATTTTGACCTTATGACTCCACATTCCTCCTCCATCATTTCCAACTACACATCATTACCACATTGAAATGTTGTCATTAACTCTTGTCACTTGTCTATAATCCTTCATGTTTTGGAGTGAGTAGATGAACATTCACGTCCCCTTCGAATTACAATGACATTGATGGGGAGAGAAAGTCATATATTGATGAAAAATCCATTGTCATTTCTTACATATTTCACTCTTTGTTTTGAATCATAAGGTGTACCTAGTTTTTAGTGGTTATTTGATCCTTTTTGTGTGGATTTCATGTTATGAGAACATTCATAAACAATACCAGGATAATAAACATATTTTTAGTCTATATTGAGTTATTTTAGTGCATGTTGTTATTTAATATTTCATTTCTCCTTGAACTCAAATGATATGGTGTAGTAAATGTCATAAAATAGTTTTTTTTTCATGCATGCACATTGAACTATTACATATAGAATGTTTGGCCTCTTAGATT